>CM053566.1:77161443-77321790 GCA_028646485.1 Cryptoprocta ferox | reverse complement strand
AAATAAATAAATAAATAAATAAATAAATAAATAAAAGAAATCTGGTTCAGTAGAGATACTACTTTTCTCTCTCTGCCTATATTATTATTCAGTAACATTTTAAACTATTAATTAGAAAGTAAATGACTTATAAATTATATATTTGAAAACTTTCAAAAAAGAGCTTTAAGGGGCGCCTGGGTGGCTCAGTCGGTTGAGTGGCCGACTTCGGCTCAGGTCATGATCTCGCGGTTCGTGAGTTCGAGCTCCGCGTCGGGTTCTGTGCTGACAGCTCAGAACCTGGAGCCTCCTTCAGATTCTGTGTCTCCTTCTCTCTCTGCCCTTCCCCTGCTCACGCTCTGTCTCTCTCTCTCTCAAAAATAAATAAACATTAAAAAAAAGAGCTTTAAAAAATTTGGGGAAAATGGAGAAGTGCAGCTAAGAGAATAAAAACACTAATTTGAAAAAAAATACCTGCACCCCTATATTTATTGCAACCTTGTTTACAACAGCCAAGATATGGAAGCAACCCAAGTGTCTACTGATAGACGAATGGATAAAGAGGATGTGGTGTATATATACACAATGGAATATCAGTCATAAAAAAGAATGAAATCTTGCCATTTGCAACAACATCGATGGTGAAAAGTCACTCAAAAAAGACAAATACCATATGATTTCACTCATATGTGGAATTTAAAAAACAAAACAAATAGAGAGAAAAAAAGACAAACCAACTAACCAACCAACCAAACAAACAAAATCCAACTCTGAAACACAGAGAACAAACTGGTGATTGCCGAAAGGAAGGTGGATGGTTAGGTGGGTGAAATAAATAAAGGGGATTAAAATGTACTTACCTTGGGGCCCCTGAGTGGCTGAGTTGATTAAGTGTCCAACTCTTGAGTTCAGCTCCGTTTATGATCTCACGGGTTCATGAGTTCAAACCGTGAATCGGGCTCCATGCTGCTAGTGCGAGACTGCTTGGGATTCTCTCTTTTCTCCCCCCTCTCTCTGCCCCTTCTCTGCTTGCATGCACTGTTGTGTTCGCTCTCTAAATAAATAAACACTTAGAAAAAGAAAATAATGCACTTACCTTGATGACTACTGAGAATGTATAGAATTATTGAATCATATTGTACACTTGAAACTAATATAATGCTATGTGTTAATTATACTTCAATTAAGCAACAAAAAGGTTAATAAACCAAAGAAACAGAAGAAGAAAAATAAAATAAAACAAACTCCTTTATAACCCCAATGGGATCAGAGGGAATAGTATCTCTACCCAAAAATAACAGAAAGATAGGGAAAAAAATGAACATTGGAAAAAACTGTGAAGTGTTCAAAGAAATTTTAAGACAATAGATGCCTCTCAAAGAACAGTACAAATAAGCAAACAAAAAAACTAAATGAAAGATCTCAGAATAGAGATCTTTTTTAAAAAATAACAGATGAAAGAAAACTGTATTAAAAGAAAAAGGACAGGAATGAAAATAAAATCAAGGATAAGATAGAGAAGTTTGCTAAGTATTGCCCTCAAAATTAAAAAATTTAAAAAACCATTAAAATTATTGTAGATGAGTAGTTAAAGACAGCAGGAGATGTGGGATATTCCTATATTGCCAAGGAATAGAGTTTTGAAAAGTGTTAATAGAAATAAAATTCAAGGAAAATAGAAGGAAACAAACACAAAACACTATTATAATATGAAAGTACAAAAGGGTTTATTATAACAGGAAAATTTGATTCAACATAATCATAATACAACTGCATATTTTCCCAAAGTGATTTCTCTGTAAATGTAAAAGAATCTCAATCTTATTCACGAAGCAAAAGCAGGGGAGGCAGAAAACGAGGGCCTCTTTTTGTCTAATGGCCAATCTTCTTTTTCTTCCTACGAAGAACCAAAGTGTATTCTAGTTAGCGGTTCACTTAGTAAAAAGATTGCTTTTTGGCAGACTCCCTTGTAACTATCGTGACTCTGAAATGTAGTGGGCATTATGGGGTGTGTGTTTGGAGGAACTTTGAGGTTGCTGGATCAGATGGCATATAAACCCTTTTTTTGTAACCCTTCGTTCCCGACATATGGACTTGGAACTGGAAACCCAGAATCTGTCTTGGACAAAGAGGTAACATTGAGGATAGAAGCCATGCACCAATGGTGGTTGAAAAGAAAGCTAATACTTTTTCTAGGTAGCCCACCAAAGCTAGCATGCAAGGCTGTTGTTTGCATGACAAAGAATTGGGTCTCTACTTTGTTTAAACCGTTGTGTTGGGGGGTTCTATCCTATGTAATTGAATATCCTTCTACACGGAGTACCAGCTGTGGTGTACTGCTATAACAGATCACAGATTATGGAATTGGCTAACTGGACCAAGTGAGAATATATACAATAAGGAATGTAATTTTGCAGGCCGCAATGCCGGTGACCATCATTTTATAGTGGCAAACCAGTAGGTCAGATGGTTACCTTCAGTATTTTGGAAGGAAGCTCTATGATTCCTCAGGCTGACGTATTATGAAATTCAGAAGGTCACTGCATATTGGCTCCTTCAGCATGCTTTCAACAAAACCCTATCAATGAGAAATAAATGGAGTCTGGAGCCTTCTAATCTACTAACAGAGATAGAAAGAAATGCCATTTTGCCAAGGGAGAAGCTCTCTGCCGATGGCTTACAATAGGATGCCAAAGAGTCTGTCATTTGGAACATTTTCAGGGTCAAAAATGCAATTGCTTCTACATGTATATTGAATCCATTATGAACAGCGGTTGTAAAAATGCACATATAGTGGGAAATAATGCTGGTGCCTTGCCATAAAACGGCGGTGCACTGCTGGCAAAGATGGTAAGTGCTTCTGACTGCCTCCAGGCAGTGACTGCTGGGTTGAAAGAGAAGGAGTGCGCTGGCATAGCGGAAAAGCCAGTTTGGACAAGTTTAAAAACTATGACAGACTAGGTAGTTGGCTGTGCTATTTTCATAAAAATAAAAACAAAAGCAAAAACAAATGGGCCCAGTGTCTACTGTATTTCTGAATGAGTACATCCTTATGAAGGTATTGAACTCTATAATTTACAATGATGTCATATTGTTGTTCATGCAGGATGTGCCGATGCGGTAGAAGCACATACGTGTCTAGTGCTTCTTCTTCCTTAACAGTAGGCCCCCAGTTTTATTCTGTGTGGCAAAGAGTATGGCTAAAGGATTAATTTATTTTTGTTTAATTTGTTTACATGTATTTAATTTTGAGAGACAGACCATGAACAGCGGAGGGGCAGAGAGAGAACGAGATACAGAATCCGAAGCAGGTTCCAGGCTCTGAGCTTTCAGCACAGATCCCCACAGGGGGCTTGAACTCACTAACCACGAGGATCATGACTTGAGCAGAAGTCCAACGCTCAACCGACTGAGCCACCCAGGCGCCCCTAAAGGATTTCATTTCTAACTTGCTGCCTTGAGCAGCTGGAGGTGATCCATACTTACAGTCAAACTTTTTGGACAAGCTTCTGGGAAAAGTGTATAGAGCTAATTGACTCAGCTAGTGGTTACTCTCATTTGCTCTTCTCACATTTCCTCTTCTTTCTGCTAAAATTGTGTATATCGAATTCCAGCAGATATCTTGAATCATGCAGGAAAGTCAGTGGAACAGAAGGCTGGGATGCTCTGCATGGCACATGCGTGTGTGTGTTGTTTAGTTTGGCTTTGTTTTGTTTAACGTGTGAGAAATCTAAACATCAAAATTCTGCTGGGATACAGTCACTTTTGCTCTGTCCTCTTACTCTCTGATATAGAATTCTAACATGATAACTGTCATTTCATTAGCCATGTTGAACTACAAGATGAACTTGAATTTCAAAGTCACACACCAATGTTGGTACAGTAGAAATATAGGAGGAATTTGTGTACTTGATGACCACAGAATAGCTGTTCTAGAAAGCTTTTATCACTGGTTTTGTATTGAAGTTTCACATCTCCATCTCGTTGATTTCTTTTGGCTTTGTGTTATATGCATCTTATCTTAATATAAACATGGAGAAAACAATATACAAGAAGGACAAAATAATTTTAGCCCCAAACTTTTTTATAGCACCACTTGATGCTATAACATAGCTTGATGATTAGTATCTTCAAAGACTTTAAAGAAGTAAAATGCATTCTAAGAAGTATATACATGAATTTCCTTGTAAAAATCAAAGCTATGGAGTCATTCTTAGTCATGAATTAATTTAGAGATCCTAGCACCCATGAGATTTTCTTGAGCAAAATTTTGGTTAAAAAAAATAGATGCAACAAAGTGTTATTTGGAAATGAATACAAAATAAAATGGCTGGTGGTTACTAAAATTGTACTTAACCATAGAATTAGAAATTATATTGGGGGCGCCTGGGTGGCTCAGTTGGTTAAGCATCTGTCTTCGGCACAGGTCATGATTTCACAGTTAGTGAGTTTGAGCCCCACGTCAGGCTCTGTGTTGACAGCTCAGAGCCTGTAGCCTGCTTCAGATTCTGTGTCTCCCTCTCTGTCTCTTTCCCTCCCTGCTTGTGCTTGCTCTCTCTCTCTCAAAAATAAATAAATATACTTAAAAAAAGAAATTATATGATGTAGTAAGCAGTGATAAGAAAATGAAGAATTATTAAGGATAAATAAAAATGGTTAGTATATATATTCATGTATATGTATATACATTCATATATGCATATGTATATATGAAATAAACATGAATTGAAAGATGTATATGTACATGTATATTAATATAGAAGATCCAATCTGTTAGGATGTATAAAAAATGCTCAGTAAGTGTGAAAGGGACTTATTTCAAAGAAACTTCTAATGATATTTGTTATTAAAATAAGTATTCTATTCAGCAAAAAAATGGGGAAAAGGGAAACAGTAACATATCTGTGAGAGGAGAGATGTTTGGAATGACAGTAAGGCCATGTATATTCTAAAAGATTCATCTAATTGGAAATGGAGATAACATGATAGAAGTGTGTGCATAGAATATCTTTGTGAGAGTAATAATAAACAACTTGCTTTCATATAATGGATACATATGAGTCTCTAGAAATGGGAAGTGACCATTGACAGAATGGAAAACCAATGTAGAATTATAAAATTGACAATGGGACAAAATGTAACAAATAGCAATTTGACCAAATTGGCAGCAATGAAGCAAAAGAATAACATAAAAAATAAATGAAAACAGCTGGAACACATTAAATCAACGGTGTCTTATACCACATGTGAACAGATTCGAATTTACCTCTGGAACACAGATTGTTAGGAAAGTCTAAAGCTCAACACCCGATTATATTTCATCTTATATGAAACACATTTAAAGTAGAGCATTGTAGAAATGATGAAACTAAGAGATAGATAAAGAGATTCAAAACATTTCCAAATATGGACAAACAAGATACGACAATATTTATGTGCAAAACATTAAGATAAAAAAAACACAGTCTAAGACAAAAGCTGAAATTTTTTATCCCTAAGAGGACACAGACTCTACAGATTGCTTAAAAGAAGTAAAAGCAAAATTAACGATATTAAATGAAATCACAAATTCCAGGCAAGAATTAAGAAAGAGTAAATATGTGGGTTGAAAAACAAACAAACAAGGAAACAAACTACATATAGTGATATTGGTGCACAATATGTATGTTATATAATTATATTACATATGGATATATCATAAGTATATATAATTTATTCATATATATTTAGATGCATATCCATGTAAATAGACAAAACCATCAACTAAACAAGACAAATTTCTGAATTAGTTAAAATAAGAACAATAAGAATATGTTTTTTGCAGTGTGCCTGGGTGACTCCATTGGTTAAGCAGCTGACTCTTGATTTTGGCTCATGTCATGATCTCTGGTTCATGAGATTGAGCCCGTGTGGGGCTCTGCACTGACAGCATGGAGCCTGCTTGGGATTCTCTCTCTCTCTCTGCTCCTACCCCACTCTCAGTTTCTCTCTCTCTCTCAAAATAAATAAATGATTTAAAAAAAATTAAAAGATATTTTTTTGCAAAGAATAGTTTTTAAATACAAAGAACTAGATTGTTTTAAAATACAATATTTAATTTTTTAATGGCTATTTATTTTTGAGAGAGAGAAAGACAAAGCATGAACAGGATAGGGGCAGAATCCAAAGCAGGCTCCAGGCTCTGAGGTTTCGGCACAGAGCCCAATACGGGGCTCAAACCCACGAACTTTGAGATCATGACCTGAGCCGAAGTTGGATGCTTAACCAACTGAGCCACCCAGGAACCCCAAAAGTTAAAATATTTGTAAAAAAAAAAACCACTGCACACCTTAAGAGAACAAATGTATTTGTGTTTAACCAAAAATGTTTTTTTTTAATTTTTTTAAACATTTTTATTTATTATTGAGAGACAGAGCATGAGCAGGGGAGGGGCAGTGAGAGGGGGCCACACAGAATCTGCAGGAGGCTCCAGGCTCTGAGCTGTCAGCACAGAGCCTGATGCGGGACTTGAACGCACAAACTACGAGATCATGACCTGAGCCGAAGTCGGACGCTTATCCTACTGAGCCACCCAGGTGCCCCTAACCAAAAATGTTAAGATAAAGAATATTACCAAATATTGAGAAAGACATGTTGTAATTTTTAAATGATGTTATTCATAAAGAAGACATAAAATTGTTTATAGACCTAAAAGAGTGTTTCAAAATACATAGAACAGTAATCAACATAGTTAAAGGTAAAAGTACAAATATTCACAAAAATAGTTGGAGATTCTAAGAAATATTATTGTTACATTATAGAAACAAGTAGAAAAAAATACAGAAAATAGGAAAAAAAATTAAAAATACAAAAAATTCCCTAAAGTTAGAAAAGATTTGAACATGATCAACCAACTGGATATAATAACATTTATAACAGTCCACAGCCAGTAACTGTACAATGTATACTTTTCGGAAGCACGTTTATAATATTTACAGATTCTTATTTAGAGTCACAAGTCTTAGTAAATACTGAAATTTTAAAATGATCCAAGGTACACTCTCTGACCATAATATTCAATTAGAAATTGATAAAATTAAAATAGGAAGGAAATCCACAAATACCTGTAACTAAAGCAATGTACTCCTAAGTAACCTCAGGGTCAAAAAAAGAATCAAAACATTAAAAAATCAAAAAAAGACATTGAATAATATTTCAAAGTGAATGAAAATGAACACACAACATATCATAATTTGCGGATGGACTTCCACTTAGAATAAAGTATGCTTTAAAAAGAAAAGTTGCCTCTAATTGGACAATGAGAAGAAGCTATAAGTTCTTAACAATTCTTATTCCCATTAGAAAACGGAAGCTAAAAGGTAACGAAGGAATCTGAAATACAAAGAAGTTTGAATTCTTCCAAGCAGTGAAAGGACATATGTATTTGATTATCTATTACAGAGCGTGAGAGAATCTGAAACTGTCCTGGTCACAGTATAAGTGGGTAAAATTTAACTTGACTAAAAGTTCATTTGAAGTTGCTGGAGGCACTCAGCAAGTGCCCTCACTCAGCCTGATAGCACTGTGCCATTTGAAATCTCATTCCCCGTGGGTGCTCAGCGGAGAAATTGAGTGCAGCACAAAAGGCTGGAGAGTGACTGAGTGACTCAGATGAGCAGAGGGCGATTACAGCTGTTGGGGGCCACGTAGGACACATCTCCCACTTCCCAAGTCCCTTATTTTTACAAAGCAAATGCCTTAATCCTCTGGGGTAGGAGCAACAAACCCTCTTACCTACAGAACTCGAAGGAGTTAATCACCACACTGCCTGCTTCTCTAACTTATTCTTGTATAAAGCTAAGTGTCTCCATCAGTGAGGAGAGGCAAGGAATCACTCTTGTGCAGTGCTCCAAGGAACTTGTCACTTGCCGCAAGGGACATAGTCACAAAATGCTGCCAATGACCCCCACGCTTCATTCCTATGGAGCAAAAGACACAGAAGGAGGGGCGAGATTCAAAGATGGTTAGCGCTTGTGAGGAGGATAGGGTGGGCAGCGGTCACCCCTCCAAAATGATATTCTACGTAGTCAATCTCAAGTTGCTGGGCCACTCCCCTGCAAGGCACAGGTGAAGACTGTGGATGAAGGAAAGTCAAAGAGAAATTCTCTACAACAGATTGAGAGGCAAGCACGTAAGGTTTAACATTCTATCACATACCTATATATGATATATATTGCTGTGGTTTCCCACAGCTGCGGGCACTACAGTAAATCCACACCCAGCTCTACCACAGATATAAGGCTGAGTTTGACCAACAAGGGGATGAGACAATGCTGAGAATGCTGAGCCTGACACCTGTAAGCACAGGAATTTCCTAAGACCAAGAGAACAGAAGACTGGACCGGAAACAACAGATGAATTCCATGCATCCCCATCACAGGTGTAACACAGTCTATTGCTAGAGAGGGCAAATGCATAAAGAGATTTCCCTCCCCCTACCCCTTGGGGCACAGATGTTTCAGGAAGGCTGATGCTGAGAATGAACCACTAACTCTGAGAAAAACTTTCTAGGACTCCAGCCTCTACTTTAAGCACTCAACCCACCACTAGAGGTATTTGAACCAGTGACATTGGAAAGTAACCATAGTAATAAGAACAACAAGCCATAACAGCAACTATAACAAACCAGCACTATTCTAGACTATATTGGTTAACTGCCCACTCTAACGGCTGACAAAAGACCTGTGTGACAAAAGACCTCGCGGTTTCTATCCGTTCCACTGCGATAACTAGCATTCAGTAAAAATTTGCGAAAAACTAAATCCCATTTCAGGAGATAAACAATCAACAAAACCAGGCTCAGACATAATCAAGATGTTGGAACAATCAGACAAGTTTTTTTAAATGACCCTCATTCAAATCTGAAAGAATCTAGTGAAAAAGAGGCCAATATACATGCACAGATGGAGAATTTCATCAGAAAAAAAGGAAATATTGATTAAAACTAAATTTCTGGGAATTAAAAACAAATGGTATCAGAGATGAACAATTCCATTGACTGGCTTGTCAGTAGACTTGAAGCAACTGGGGGAAGAATGAATAAACTTGAAGTGAGTTATTGCATTAGTCAAAATTACCAAGCAAAACGCAAAGGGGAAAGAAAGAGTTACAGGTGAAGAAAACACAAATGGCTTGAAACATTACCATAATGGTCTAACATATGGGTAGATAAAATGCTAGAAGGAGGGAGGGAAAGCCATAATGTGGGGAAGAGAAATAATTTGAAGTGATACTGGCAAGTAATTTCTCCCCAAACAACAGGAAAGATATCTTAGGTACAACACTGGCAACACAACTTAAAAAAAAAAAAAAAAAAGAGGAGAGCACTTAGGTGTTTCAGTCATTTGAGCCCCCAACTTTTTGATTTCATCAGGTCATGATTTCATGGTCATGAGATCACGCCCCACATTGAGCCCCACATTGGGCTCTGCACTGACGGGAGCGCCTGCTTGGGATTCTCTCTCTCTGACGCTTCACCCGCCCCCAAATTAATTAATTAATTAATTAATTAAAACAAAATTTTTAAAAAGAAAAAATGATAAATGTGGTTTTATCAAGTGTTCTAAATGTGTCCTTTTTAAAACACTTTATGAAAATGAAAACCAAGCGAAGACTGGAGAAAGTATTTGAAAATCATGTATTTCATAAGGAATTTATATCCAGAAAATGTAAAGAATATTAATAACATAATAATAAAAAAATGAGGAAAGGTTTTGAATAAACGTTCCACCAAAGAGAATATTCAGATGACAATAAGCACATAAAGAGATACTCAACACGATTCATCATTAATGACATACAAATATCACAACAAGCACTGGTTTTATATATTTGGGGGGTACAGTACTATGCAAAATACAAATTCATGGTCATTTTTTGAAAAAATTAATGAAAATGAGGGCGCCTGGGTGTCTCAGTAATTTAAGCATCTGACTCCAGCTCAGGTCATGGTCTCACGGTTCATTCCTGAGTTCAACCCCCACTTTGGGCTCTGTGATTCTATGTCTCCCTCTTTCTGTGCCCCTCCTCTGCTCACACTCTGTCTTCTCCCTCTCTCTCTCTCTCTCTCTCTCTCTCTCTTTCTCTCTCTCTCTTTCAGAAATAATTTATAGACATTAAATTTGTTTTTAATTAGTGAAAATGTCAAGATTGCCATAGCTGAGCATTACACCAAATACAAAATCCTTCTAAGTGTCCAGTCCTCTGTGACTGCCCAGGTCACCATGCATAAAAACCTTTCCCTGAATATGTCACAGAGGCGTTAAAATATACAAAATTGAAAAGACCAAAGATTGGCCAGGTTGTGGAACAACTTAACTTCACATACATTAATATTGGCAATTAAAATAGCAAGACATTTTGGAAAACTTTCTGGCAATTTCTTAACATGGTTAACATCCATGTAACTATATCTTTAACAATTGTAACTTTTTCCTGGCTCTACATGTGAAAGCCACTATGTCTGTATGTTATACTGTGTGACATCCTCATATGTATAGAAGTAACTTTTAGTGGCAAGCAAGAACAAAAAAAACATAAGTAGCAGTTGTCTCTGGACACAGAGAAAAGCTTATTGGGAAGGGTACCAAAGGAACTTCCTGGGTTGTTGCAATATTCTCTACCTTAATACTGGTGAGTTAAGACATGAGTTTGATCTGCTGTAATTTCCCAGTTGAGATTTGTGCATTTTAATTTGTTTAAATTTTACTTTTCCCCAGTTTCTCAAAACAAACAAAAAGAAACCAATGAGAGAAAAAAACCTGCTATAAACCTGGGCCGAAGTTTTTAATAGTCGCTGAGAGCCAAGTTCTACTCCTTGAATACTCTCAGAGTACAAAATGGCCTTGGGTTGTAAAGTCATCTCAAATTCTGTCCCATACCCTCAGAGATGAAAAACAAAACAAAACAACAACAACAACAACAACAGAAACACATTAATTTTCAAACTACAAACCTTTTTGATATTTTTTTGGAAACCACTGACCTTGGCCAGTATATCATTGAAATAAATGTTGAGGCAAAGAATCATAGTCACATTCATGACATGATATTGCCCTAGAAATTAAATACGTGAGACTGTGCATGTCACAAATCACTGTGCAATAAAATCCAAAACATTTTCCTGAGATACTATTGCTGAATACTTTGAATTAGTTGTCTTGGCACTTAGGAGTTTAATAAAGATAGTGAGTGTAGCAGCCAACACGGGGTCAAAACTTAAGACCAAATAATATATGGCTTACCTCCCAGCTCTCCTTCCCTAATTTTCACTGACAATCAGAACACAGAGCATTGTACGAACCCGGTAATGTCGCCAGCGAACACATCTGTCTCGTTTTCGATGCTGGTGTTGATAGAGCTGCAGTTGCTCATGAATGCTAAAATTACATTTTTTTCTGGCAGTGAATCACTAACATCTCCCACACCTATTTTAAATCACAGACATTAGCATAAACCCGATTATTTGAAAAACTCCAAGAGGAACTCGAATTAAGAGAACAGACACAGAATTTAGAAACATTCTTAATTATTTTAGAAGACTATGTATACATACATACACCAACTGAAGAAGATTGGGTGCATTTTCCCCAAGATTACTGTCGTAAGTTAGAATAAACTGTCCTAAGTCAAATGCGCGCGCGCGTGTGTGTGTGTATGCATGCGTGTGTGTGTGTGTGTGTGTGTTTCTGTACAAAAAGAGAGTATTGTGATGGATACTAGTATAACACATTAGAGTAGCTATGATAGCATCTATCAGATAGCCACAAAATGTTGTTAAAACATAGGTCATGTTGGGGAGGAAAAATGATTTTCCCTCCACCCTTCTAAGTTCTTAGAGGAGACCACTTGTAATAAATGATTAACAAGAGAAAAATAAACATTATAACATGTCTACCTCATGTATGCATGGGAGACACCCTGGGTGAAATGAATGATTCCCCAAGGTGGCTTAGAATCTTCAGGATTAAATATTATCCTAATAGTGGAAGGGGAGGGAGCATGACTTCTTAGGGGAGAGAAAATGATTTTGGGGAAAGATTAATGGCCGTTAGAAGAATAGATCTGGGGTGTGATAGTGTTAAAAGGTAAGCTGATGCATATTAAACATTTTAAGAGTTTATTTGAGCCAAATGCAATTACAATCAGAGGTGCCAAAGCGGCCCCAGGGGGAGCACTCTGCGGACAAGATGGGGGAGGACTTGCATAAAGAAAGGGCAGATACAGAAAATTTTTGACTGGCTCTGGCTTAAAGCCTGCTTGTGATTGGTTTTCCTTAGCATTTTGATTTCCTAACATTGATGGATTTATAGGCTTCAGATTTTGGGTTTGCTAAAATTTGTGACAGCTTGTCCGGGTGTGATATCCACTTCTACTTCCCTTCCCTGTGGTAAGAGTCAATTTTCCCTGGTTGCACAACCTTTTATGGGGAGGAGATTGATGACAATTCAGTTCTTTTTGGAGGATCTGTCTTTAGGCAGATAAGGATAATTCAGAGAAAACCTCTCCCTGCTTTTACATTTTTTCGAGTGCCTTCAGCTCAAATACAATCAATATGCCAAAGCGGCATGTTTTGAGGTGGCAAACTCTGCTACCCTACAGCTATTAGAAAAGTTTTGTGTTTTTTTTGTTCATTTGTTTTTGTTTTTGTTTTTTTGTTTTACTTGTGCAGTAGTGGATACTTTTATCCTGCATATGTTAATATCTGACACACTTATCCTATCTGTGAATTTTTTTCTTTTTTTTTCAAAGTTTATTTATTTATTGTGAGAGAGAGAGAGAGAGAGAGAGAGAGAGAGAGAGAGAGAGAATCCCAAGCAGGCTCAATACTGTCAGCACGAAGCCTGATCTGGGGCTTGAACCCATAAACCGTGAGATCAGGACCTAAGCTGAAATCAACAATCAGAGGCTTAACTGACTGAGCCCCTGAGAGTTTTTTCTATGAAATATATAGAGGGACTTAATTATAAATGGAGAAGTATTCACTAAGAGTGTTGGATTCTCATTCTTAATTATGCCAAGCACTTATTTTCTGTCAAAAATGAAACAAATCAGGTTTTTCGCCCATATCCAATTCAGAGAAGATCTACAGAGAACAATAGGGTTTCATTCATTTTTTCATGCAGTGAAGAGCTCTGTGCCCCTGTGGTGTGACAGTTGTGCTAAAGACTCATGACAGGAGGGAGAGAAGGGGAAGGTTCTTCAAGCCTGGAACCTACAGTCAAGAAGGGAAATTACTGTGAAGCACAGCAGAAAAAAGTAATGCATAAATATATTTATGAAAAATGATATGGATTAATAAAAGATAGCACCATGAGAAGATATAAGGATGTGGTGCAGCCTCCCTTGGGTGACAGGCAAGCAATGAGGTACAGGCAGACGTCTGGAAGATGAGTTCCTGTGAGCCGTGCATCCAGGGGTGGGTGCACAGGAAGGAGCAGGCACACTACAGCCTTCATGGAGGAGATGGAAATGACTCTGTTTGGAGGTGAAAAAGAATGGAAAGATTTGCAGGCAGCCCGAGTGTTAGGTATATCTTTCTCCATGTTGAATAAATAACTAGATGGTTAGGCAAATTGGGATACGGCACATTCGAGATGAAACTATCAGAGAGCCAAGACATGGCCCTGCAACGAGCTGCTTTGACCAAGAAAACAATGCATGAACTTAAACACTATAGGCCAGTGTCACTAAGAAGCAGTTTATTGGTCCTGGACATCACAGAGGGAGTTACTCTTTTGCCCTTTCAAATTCCCCTAAGGAAACTGCAGCCTGGAAAATGGTGATGAACGCATATTAGCTTTCAATGCTAGGATAGTTTTGAATTAATTCATTAGTATGTTGACATTCAAAACAAATGGACTTATTTTCATTTTCCAGTCTGTTCAGGCTTCCAGAGCATTTAGCTCTGCAGTTCTCATGCTCATTAAGCACACATTTGTATTGTTTTTGCAAATGTCATCTAAATATTTAGAATTATAGAGGAACTGACAGTGGAAAAAGCAAATGATTGTCCCCTGAAAGAGGAATCTACTGCTGCCAGGATTTTATCATTTTGACATTAGAATTGATGGATTGGATATAATTCCTGTCCAAAGCAATAGGCTAAGAGGTCAAATACATTTCCCTAAGCCAAGATACCACGGTATCATAATGAAATCCCTGGTGTTCTGGGCAAACAAGGTAATGGTTTTCTACCTAAACCCCCATCCTTGGGAGATGCATTTTGATTCCTTATTTATTTCATTTAATGAGCTTAATTTCACTTAGAAGTGGTGACAGAAAATAGAAAACAAAAATCCAGAAGATGGAATAAACATGGTTATAAGATATGCATGGTGAAAATGTGTGTTTTTCAACATTCAGGAAAATATCAGAAATGATAAACTTCAACTGATAGATGTGAAAGCATAGTATTTATTATGCCAAAGTGAGGAAGAAAACCCACATTTTCTCCCATTTTCTGTTCTTCATTGTTACTTCCCTGATGTTGCCTTTAATAAGCATTATTTACCACTTGCTGTTCAGTCAGCATTCTTTTAGGTGCTTTTAAGAGGTGAAATGATCCCTGTACTCAAGACATTTATACTTTAGTTAGGTGAATTAGACTCAGGTAATAATAACATAGACTGGGAAGCAATTTGAAAATAACATATAAGACTATATAAGTTAGCACTAGACAATTTACTCTATTATCAAGTTCTAAGTGGCGTAAAGGGAGATTTCTTTGGGAAGCACTGCAGAAAAAAACTATGGTGCACTGAAAACTTAAGTTACAATAAAACAATTAGTCAAGGGTATTTTGTACACACAAACAGATGTATGAGTATGTCCTCTGAATTTTAGAAATGCCTCTAATAGCAGTTTGGAATGATAAACAGCTCAGGACTGGGTGTCGGGGGAAACATGTTAAAGCCCTAGCTCTGCAGGAAGGGGTTAAGTGGGTGTGGAAATGTAAGAAAAAGGTGACAATATGATATAGCTTGATAGATGTGTGGAACACTTGTAGATACCATGGATTACAAAGACTTCAAAATTAGTTCGACAACGATCACCAAAGGTTTGATACAGAAGGCAAATAACATGTGTTAGGTACAAGAGGGCAAGCATTCAAGATTCCAGAAAGATGAGGCAAGCAAGGTCCAAAAGCCAAGGAGCAGACAGAATCCTGGCTAGGAGAATGGTGGCAGGGCATTGCCAGAAGTTCTGGCTAACAAAATCATCAAAAGGCAAAATTCTCTGACTCTACAAGTTGCATTCTCTACTTGGCCTTCCCATGGAGGCACATCTGTCTACTTACTCTCTAATGTAGCCATTGGAAAGGAAGAGCACACGCTGCCCTGTAATAAATGGAAATATGGTCACAAACTGGCAAACCTGTGTGCGACTCAGCACCACCCATTACTAGCTTTGTAACCGGGTCAAATTTCTTAATATAGATACAAGCCTGTTTGCTGTAGGGATGTGTTTTGCTTTGAAGATTAAGTAAGAAAATGCAGTGTTAGATAGTTGGGGACTAAGTAATAAATCTTCCTGGCTTCCCCCTCTTTCATTCATATTTTTGTCCAAGTCAAAAGACGTTCACATCCATCCACTTCTAGGGTTCACCACCCTTTCCAATTTCCCATCATCTCTGGCCTGGAAAACTGCAAAAACATTCAATCTGGATTCCCTTGCATCTAGAATCTGACCCCTAAAATCCATTTACACAGGAGCTAGAGAGAGCCTCTCAAAACGGAAACCACATCGCCCCACTAACCTATATGAAAGCTCCCCAATGGCTCCACTTTGCCCAGTAAAATCCAAACGTCCCACAGAGGTTGAAAAGGCCCTTAAAGAGCAAAACCTTTCCTCTGCCTTTGAGTACATCTTTGTCCTCTCTGCCCTTACCGCTCAACATGCCACGTTTTGATGTGAAGCAGGGAATTTATACTTGCTTTTACTTCTCACTGGAGCCCTTTCTCCCCATATCCTGCTTTCCTGACTTCATTTAGTTCTTCCTCATCTTTCTGTCCCCACTGCCTCTCTTCTACTCCCTCACCTCCCCCACTTACTCTCTTCCACCTCCTTCTCCTTCTTTTTCTATTTTTTCTTCTAAGCATATGTAATTTCAAATTTTCTTTTTTTTCTTTTCTTTTCTTTTTTTAGTTTGTGTTATGTATTTTGAGAGAAAGAGAGCCTCCATGAGGTGGGGAAGGGCAGAGAAAGAGAGAAGGAGAATCCCAAGCAGGTTCCCGGCTGTTAGCACAGAGCCCAATGTGTGTCTCGAACTCAGGAACTGTGAGATCATGACCTGAACTGAAACCAAGAGACAGACGCTTAACCAACCGAGCCAACCAGACTCCCCTCAGATGTAATTTCAAACATTTTCTCACTCAGGCTTTCCTGACTATGCAAACCTACTGGGCTGATATTATCCAGACCTTCTCTATATCAATTTAATTTAATTTTCTCCATTTTTGCTATCTGAAATTAGGATCTTTTCTTTCTGTCTTTCTTCCTTTCTTCCCTTTTCTCTCTTTCTTTCTTCTTTCCTTCTTTCTGTCCTTTCTTCCTATCTTTCTTCCTTCCTCCCTCTCTCCTTTCCTTCCTTCCTTCCTTCCTTCCTCTCCCTCTTTCTTTGCCCAGCAGTGGATTGCACACCATAAGAGCACAAAAATAAAGTACCCTGTAAATCTTGTTCACAACATTATCTCTAACTCATAGTAAGCACTCAATAAATATCTAATGAATGAATGAAGTTAAAAGAGTACTGCAGTAATATATTGATTTTTCTTATATTTTCCACATACCATGTCTGTTATATCCAGATGATTCCTTTTTTAAAGGACTTTTAAAATGACAACATTGAAACTTACAAATTAAGAACCTAACCTAAGAGACCCCAGCATGAAGTGAAATTAAAATCTCAATCTACTGAGTCCCAATTCAATGGTATTTTCTATATATTATAATGCTTTAGCCTTTTCATTTGTTTTTACCTATCAAATAATTGGAGCTCTGAAGCAGGCCTTTAATTAATTAATATAAGAAGTAATCTTTACCTCTCACTGGAACCCTTTCTCCCCGATCCTGCTTTCCTGACTTCTTTTTCTTCTTCCTCTTCTTCTTCCTGTCCCTCTGTCCCAATTCCACTCCCTTCCACACCCCACTTTTTCTTCTCTTCCACATCCCTTCTCCCCCTCCTTCTTCTCCTTCTCCTATTATTTCTCCTAATCAGATGTAATTTCAAACATCATCTTACTCAGGCAATTTATGCGAATTATATAAGTGAAGAATAATGAAAATTAATTTTGGACATATGGTAAAGACTGACTTAGATTTCTAGTTATCTCCATTAGGATGTCAGAACCAGACTAAAAGAGAAAAGGAACAACCACAACTAAAGAAGAAAATGGAATCCTGTGAGAAGTTCTGTTTCTTATGCTTATATGCAAACAAACAAACAAGCAAAACCCTCAAAACATTTCTAGGGAAGTTGATATGTCAAAACCTCAAACATCCAATTCCTGTGTTTGTCACTTTTATAGAAATATTTTTGGGCCTATAATTGGCATTTATCATTCATGTTTTTCTATGTTTACACTTCCATTTTATGTTCACTTTTAATTGCCTTAAGATTTCCAGCATGGAGAAAATACCTTGTTTACATGTGGCAGTGATATTCCCCATCCCCCCCCAAAGAATATATATACATATATATGCATATATATTTAATAAATAGCACAAATGGGTAATTAAAGAGTTGTGGTTTTGATTTTTCATGACAAAAATAAGAAAATTTTTTTCAATTGATTGAGTGATTTGTATTCCTCTTCTGCATTAGAACTATAGTCAACCTCTTTGTCAGTCTTCATTTGCATAACCGTGTGTCCTTTGTCTATATTTATCTGTGTCTCTATGTGGCTACCACTTGACAAATGTGCTTTGTTTCATTAACATGAAACGGCCTTCAGCCTACAGAGTAGAGCTCACAGTACTTCAAAACCCTCTACAACCTGACCTGGTGTATCTTGAGTTTTGTCTCATCCAACAATTCTCTCAGTCAATTTATCATCTCCAAATGACACTCATCCTCCCCACAGTTACAACAACCCTGACACTGATGTTCCTGCTGTTTTTCTCCTTATCTGGTAGGTCTTATTTTATTTTCTATGACAATAAGAATGTATACATCAAAAAAATTGCATATTAATATAGTTCATCTTGCTTCTCTCTCTTCCTTCCTTTTTTTCTTACCTTCCTTCCTTCTTATTTCCTTTTGTTCTACTTTTCATTCAGTATTTCAACAAGTACTACTGTTTGCCACTCAGTGATCTAGATGTTTGAAATATATCAATGACCAAAACTGATAAAGATCTCTGCTTTTGTAGACTTTTCTTATTTAGTATGTTAAAATATAATAAGCAGTAAAGAAAGAACAAAAAAGATAAAACAAAAACAGCTCAAAGATCCCACAATATGAAAGTAAAAAAAAGTTGAGGATATGCATAGCGTCCAGTGTAGTGGAAGAGAATTAATAGGTGTCCAAATTGGAAGACTTTTGTGAGACCTTTAAGGATGTTTGCTTTAACCTTGAGAGCACAACATTTGCTAGATTTTAAATAAATGATTGGCATGATCTAATTTAGTTTGAAAGAAGCATCTGAGATATCCTCTTCAGAATAGACTGTTGGGAGTTAAGTATAAAATCAAAATGACCAGTCAGAAGACTTCTGGAGAATTTCAAGCAAAAAATTACTTGGACCAAGTGTGGCTGTCAGAGTAATGAATATGAGGAATTTGTATGACTGATATAATATATAGAGAACATATCATATCTTTTCCACATAAACAGTCTATTTCTATCTGCACTTATTTTTATTTAATGTATTGAAATTATCTTCTCATAACTTTTGCATTTGCAATGCTACATATATACAAATATAGTTAGCATAAATTATCTTCTAAATAGACTTTGTGTATGGAAGCAATGTTCTCCACCTGCCCATTTTCTGCATAAATTACTAGCCATAAACTCATTTCCAATTATAAAGGATAAATTGTGGATCATGTTTAAAATGAGACAAAAAGATGTGATTTCCCTCTCAAAGATTATTTTCCCAAAATAATATTTACCTAAAGAATACAGAATTTCAATGGAATGAATACCTGGTCCTCATATTTTAAACGATACTGAATAAATTTCCCCTGTGTTTTATGATAAATAGCATTTTTATTTTTAAGACAAAAATCAGACTATTTGATGTTTTTTTAGACTGTAGACTTATAAATATGGACAAAGAATATATGCACAAACCTGACCAATGACTCTGACAGCTTCCATGTAGCATTCCATTCATGATCTTTTGGATATTATTGTTGATTGTTTATTAGAACTATCTTTTATAGTAAATGTGCCAATCATCAGCATTTTGTTAAAGTAATTGTTGAATTAGCATATAATGATTACAGGAGACAGATACAAAATGTCATGAACTACCTGAAAAGAATAAACAAAGGACCAGTCCCATACTTCATCGTTTGTAGTGTGACTGATAAAATTTTATCACAAACAACAGCAAAGTATTTTGCATAAATTCTTACATCATATGCATACATACTGTCAGCACAGAGCCTAACGCGAGGCTTGAACTCATGGATCGTGAGATCATGACCTGAGCTGAAGTCCAAGGCTTAACCGACTGAGCCACCCAGATGCCCCTCAATGATAGGTTTTAATGCATTTCACATAGGCATATGTTATCTTAGAATCTGCCTTCTATAAAGTAAGGCTAAACTTGTCCTGAACTGTTGATAAATGTAATATAAACATACAATGAGCATTTGAGTGGTAGATGATAAAGAGAATATGAAGAGATGAGATATGTTGAAATAGAGGTAGAGGCAGGAATATTGTTTTCACTGTTAATAGCTATTTTCTTACTGAATGGCAAAACCATTGTTTGTTCATATATTCAACACAGAGAAGTGTCTTTATGTGAGAAACTGCATGTGTGGTTAAGGATGGAGCAGAGAACAAGCTGATGTGCAGTCAGCCCTCATGAACCCTACCATGTAAAATGATGTAAAACAAATATGGAGGAAAAGGGGAACAGTGTAAAGCAGATAGAACTAGAGGCATGCCACCAGGAGATGAATGGGCTATGGGGAGCACTGGTTATTTATAGTTCCTCAAATAATGAGATTCCAATTATATAACAGTTATTTGAATATGCTAACTTAGTAAATGATTCAGAAATGACAGATGAATCTAATGACCCAATTTCTTGGCTATGTTAAAACTCAGTTCACTCTTTCTAGTTCAATATGTCCTCTACGTGTATCTTTTTCCACAAACTTACATAAGTAGATATTTCCCAAAAGGAAAGCACAATACTGTATGATTTAACTTAAATGATGTATTATGTAATATCTGTAGATCTCTCACATCAGCAATTTTTAAGATTCAGGATAAATATAAATATATATTATATATGTAAAGATTCAGAATAAATATAGTTGCATATGCATAATATGTATATATAGTATAAATATATAATATATGTATAATATATAATGTACAATGTAATATATATATGTAAACATGCATATTTATTTTCCTGAATCTTAAAAATTACTATATAATATTAAGAATATGGGTGTATTGCAATTGCACTGGATAATTTATTTTTCTAAGTGGACTATTTATATATGAAGACAGGAGAGCTTATTTCCATACGAACATGTGTATATCTAATACCGTGGTGGTTAAGGAGAATTTTAATTGCTTAAAAAATGTTGATTAAATAAAGGAAATGCTTTCATCCAAGAATCTTATCTCGATAGAATTTAACAAATTATCTTAAAGGATATTTTGCTTAATTTGGAAATGGATTTCAGTTAAGAAATATTTATCACTATGACTAACGCTTTTCCTAATATTTGTATCTATCATAGAGACATAGATTACAAGTCACTAGGCATATTGTATTGTCTCTAAAATGTTTAATGTAAAACCTTCTTTATTTATATGTATTAAGCAGTATTAAAATACTTTATTCTTGGCACCTAGTCTAACATACCAGAAGCAAAAATTTTAAAAGGAGACTATTATTTTAAAAGGGGAACTATTATTCTTGATAGTTTGGGTTCAAGACAGACTTTTCCAGGGCATAATTATAGTTATAGGTTTTTTGTTTGTTTGTTTGTTTGTTTGTTTTCTTAAGGTTTTTAGAAAAATGATAAAGTCCTCCTGACTAGGAAAAGCAAAACAATACTGATTTTAAATAAACAGACTTTATGCTTTTTACCTATTGAGTTAAAGACGCTTCACATCAATCTGTATTCACGCTCATACTCTGTTGCCTTCCACACAGAGATTTAGATATTGAGATGAAGTAGTAAGTTCCACGGATTTCTTTACATTTACATTTTAAGATATAAACCACAGTGCCCTCATTTTATGTGCAGCTACATTCACTACAAACCTAACTTGTAATATGTCAAAAGACTCCCGGGGAGTGCCCTTGAACTTCTCTGAACAGGGCCCAGTGGCATCCAAAATGGTACTGCCCACATTAAAATGTAAATGAGCCCGCAGTAACTGCAACCAAGATCATTTTATACAGGTGTTTAAATATAACAAGACCTTAAAATCGATCCTTCAGGGATATCGCATGTACCAAAGTTGCTGAATTGCATCTAGACATAATGCTTCCTATATACGTGGTTTTATTGCTCTTGTGTGATATTCACTGAACTCTTCAAAAAATATTCTGCTAAATTAAACAAAAGGACATCTCCCCCAGGCCCCGAAGGAGTATCCATTTCAGCCCCCTTCAAAATGAACAAACAAAATTTTTAGTAATACTGATTTCCTTGACGTTTGATTAATATTTATTGAACAATTATATTAGTCACAAAAAGAAACATGCTTCCTGCCTTAGAACAATTTATATTTATGAAAGAAAAGATTCACATGTGGCATATTTTTTTTCTGGCTAAGGGGGATATTTTATCCTTTGTGTTATCTTATTGTTATTTTATTTATCTTTGATTCATATAATATGTGGTCAGATTGTATGAGCCTCATTGTCATATGTCACTACCAAGGTGAATTAAATTATCTCCTGGCAGTGTTATTTCTGGTGCATATTCATAATGCATGATGCATAAAGCACTTCCTAATCTTTTAAATCAGATACTCTATAGGCACGATAAATGTAAATGCAGTCAACCTCAAATAAGATCTCATTTCCACTGAATATAAGAAAAATAACTTTTCCAAACTGGGTTAGTTTATTATCAGTGAGAATGAATGAACCTTATTTTACCTCTAAATAAAGCCTGGAAAAGGCAAATGAGGACAGAGGATGCCAAGACAAAATAAAAGAGATTTATTCTCTATTATTTGATATATCATATTTAAAATGCTCATGCATTTCTGGGTCTTGTTACCTTATAAATGTCACAGAAAGAAAAATAGAAACTGCCTCTGAGTTAGCAGTGCCTCTATTAACTAGAGGTAAAAAATGAAAGCAAACAAAACGCTCATTTTATTAAGCCAGTCATAATGCATATTTACAGACTTAATTAGCTTTTTGTTAACATATTTTTAAAGTTTCATTCAAAAATTGATGTTTTTAATTAAATATACGCCTCTAAGAAACAATCTGGGGCTTAAAAGATAGAAAATATTTATCAATAAATTCCCATCCCACCTTATCTCTCATCTGCTATCTATCATCTATTTCTTTTAGTTATTTACCCATAGTCTATCAAACTCACGATCTATCCATCCATTTATTTCCTTCGTTTCCATACTTTCCTAGCATTATTTTCAAGAAGGACTCGTTAAACTTCACGTTTCCTGATCCCTGTGATAACAAGATGCATTCAGGAACAATACTTCATAGACAGGAATATTTAAATATATCTTTTAATTCATTCATTAGTATCATACAACTAGTCAATCCCTCTTTTTATTAAACCTCAGGCCATTTTCTTAACAGAGCTATTGCTATAATTAATATTCCCAGAATGTAAATTTAGAAGCAGTAGAAGATGCGTGGTTTGCCACTGAGCCAACTTGCCCCCCTTAGAATTAACAATATGCACCCCACCCCCCAACTCGGCCATAATTGGCTGGGGGTTTATAGACTTTGAGAATAATATTCCTTCCCTCAGGTATTCATAAAGTATTCCAAATATTCCTAAGAATCCATTAAAACAAGTAATTCAAGCCACGTGGTGAACTGTACTCTGCTTCAAACATGTGGATTCTTTGAGGGGCTGACTGACTTTAGGTCAGTAGATTCTCAGTGCTACCCACAGCCAGCAAAGACCATACTCAAGCCCAGGCTGAAGCCCCTGCTTCTATCTGCTGATGTGCTGAATTCCACCCATGCCATGACACCAAGGCTGTAGGCATTGCTACGGCTGGATTTATGTAAACACAAGACATGTATAACTTCAGTCTGGTACATATGTAAGTGTTTAGATTAGATATTTAGGAAACAATTCAGTAGTTCGCTAGCTGAAAGTACAACCTTTCAAGAAAACTCCTGACATATATGCTGGCAATTCTCTAAAGATATGATACCAATGTCCATGTTGGAGATGGAAAGGATTTAAATTATACGGTCATGTCCATGTTCCTCCTCAGCCAGGGGCCATTCAGAGAAGCCTCTGAGATAATGATTGCCATGAAATTAGAGACTGCAAACAGGATACATATATTCTCTCCAGAATAACAGGAATATTTCCGTGCTGTCTTAAAAGTTCAAGGTCCTAAATCTACACCTGAGCCACTAGCCTCAGGATATATCTGAAACCAATGGTAGTTGCATAGACTCCTCTTTTATTCCCTACTTTGTACCTTATATTTGCTAGAATCTAGATGTTCAGAAATATTACAGGAGGGTGTCAGGAAAAGAAATAAAGAAAAAAAAAACTTTTAGTACAAGTTGCCTGAACATTAAATCATATAGTTTACTTTCCAAACTTTTGACAGTAACAGCAACTCTACTAATAATTAGACCAGGACTCTTCTGAGTTAGGGCCATGCCTCCCTAAACATAACAAAAACAAAAAGAGTTCTCTGCTTTGAATCTGCTACATCCTCAGCCTCCAGTGTGTTTCCTGGGTGTATTCAACATAGCTTCTTTCCGTTTTCCCCTCCTATTGCTTCTTTTGAGAGACTGTCATTTTAACTAACTCCAATTTCATTGGGCTGGGACCCTGACACTGTGCCTATTCATTCCTAATTTACTCTTGTAGAACAGTAGATCAGATTTTACTGAACTCAGATCCATTCACTGGTTATTGCCTACTGGGAAGCACCAGTTTGAGAGCTCAGTGAAGGAAGACACAGATTCTGCATTTTGTGTTTGTTATTGTATCCTTAGTGCATTTGACAGCACTTGCTAAGTAATATATACTAAGAAAATGAATGATTGAACGCATGAGTAAATGTTAGTGCCTGGTATTTTTGTCACTTGCCATCCTAAATCTGTGCCTCTGCTCTTACAGCAAATCTCCTTGAACACCATTATTTGTGTGAATCAATCAAGTTGTTTTCACTTTAAATATCTACAATTTGCCCTCAGCTACCACTCATTGATTATTCAATATATGACCTTATAATTCTCTACTCCATTTAATGTTTAGGATATTGCTTAACCTGACATAGAGGGGAATATTTTCTGTCTGAGATCAGAGAAAATCTATGAGTTCCCATGGAAGTGGTGATAAGGACAACACTAACTCACCACGTAGACATCTTGTTTTTATTTGAAACATCACTTGGTAGGAACAGTTTTCAGCATCTTGATGGAACATTCTCTTATTGACTTTCTATTTTAATTCCATATGTTGTTACTCTGCCATTTTATCATTTTGTTCATGCATTTATTTTATTGCTTGTTGGCTTTTAAACAACTTTAAATTATCTGTGGAATATAGCAGGGCTTATAAAATGGAAAGTGCCTCATCATTTCTAGCATATAGTAAGTATACAATAGATGCTAGCTTCATTCTTTCCCTCCTCTTAACCATTCCTTTCACTAAAAATCTGTCCTCAAACACTATTTCTAGCTTATTTTCTGTACCTCTCAATATGAATGTGACATGAAATGTCTCCCTCCTGCCCATATATCGGCCTATATCATTCCCATGACTTTTTGTTTGGCGACTTAAAAGGTTCTTAGAAATTAGAACAAACCAGGGTAATCATATATGACAAAATGAGCTTTCTTTGTACATGAATGTAATTATAACAAAAGTTTATTGATGGTAAAAAAATCAATGATAAAAATGCTTACTTTTTAATTGCCAGGCCAGATCCTGGAAGTCAGAGAAAGAAAGTATTGGTGTGCTTTGCAGTGCATATCCGCTGGCTATGCTCTGGCTTCCATTGATGGCGTCCATGGCTAGTTGAACTTTGGTCTGTTTTCTAAAATTGCTTGAAACTCTATGTTACTTCCTTGCTACCATGGGTGTCCCTGCCCTGGCCTCTCACTGGTTTTAGGAACATCTTCCTTGTCCCAGCCCTATTAAAAGCATCATATCATGTCACACCATAGCAGCTCCATGAAAAATCTACAAGTTATTAATCCAGAGAAAAATGTTCTGGATCATCCAGTGCGAGCTCACAGAAACCCCTGCATGCTTTTCCTGTTACATGCAATCTCATTCGAGAAGGCAAGGATTGCTTTCTCTCTTTGACTTCAGAGCTTAACCTCAATTATTTCTGCAGATGCAGTTGAATGCAGACAATTTTCTGACAAGGGCTGAAGTTTTACGAGGTGGAGCCCAGAGAAGTACCGGGCATGCAGGCATACCTCAGCTTCTCTCACCAAATTATCTCTGTTCTCAGTCCGTTTTTCATTATCTTCCCAGAAATATCTGCAGTAAGAAGGAAAAACCAAGACACAGAAGTCTAAATCGTGTGCCTTTTTCAAAAACTGTTTATCACACTTCAGGATAAAGGAATTGTAATCCTTTGTTGTAAATAAGAGTACACTTGGGCTCCTGGGGGGCTCAGTTGGTTAAGTGACCCACTCTTGATTTCCACTCAAGTCATGATCTCACCATTTGCTTGTGAGATCAAGCCCTGTGTAGGGCTCTGCGCTGACAGCGCGGGGCCTCCTTAGGTTTCTATCTCCTTTTTCTGCCCCTCCACCACATGCTTGTGAACGCGCTCTCTCTCTCCTGCTTCCCCCCACCTGGTTAAAATAAATAAATATTTTTTAAAATATAAAATAAGTAAGTGTACAGTTATTTTATATATAATTTTAAGTTTCATTATTTATCTAATATCGTTAAATTCTCAGTTTTTAGTATGCCATGATTTGTTTTATTTGATGTGGTTTTACATGGAGTAAGATGTACAGATATTAAGCATACAATATGAAGAGCATTAACTTTTCCATCACCCCCAGGAAACTCCTAAGCTCCATTTTCTACTAAAGCCTCCATGTTGTTCCATGTATGGGTAATTGTCCCTTGTTATTGTTGAGTAGCATTCTATTACATGGATATGTTGTCATTTGTTTTTCTATTTTCCAGTGGAGGGACATTTGATTGGTTTCCAGTTTGAACTGATGGTCAAAAAAATTACTATAATATTTTCATTACATGGTTTTGTGTGGACATGTTTTTCTTGTCTTGAATAGATACCTAGAGTGAAGAATTACTTGTCCATATAGTGTGTGTATGTTTAAATTTGTAAAAAACAAAACAAAAACAAAAACTCCTAAATATGTTTTTTCCCCCAAAGTCATTATAAAATTTCACACAGCAGGTACAATTCGAGAGAATTCCAGTTGCTCAACATTCTTTCCAAAACATCGTAGTTATAGTCAATTTAATTTTAGCCATTTTGGTAAATATATACCAGTATTTCTTTATGTTGATGATTTCAAGCAACATTGGGGAGGGGTGCGGGGTAAATAATTTATTGATCATTCATCTGTCTCCTTTCCTAAAGGATTCTGGAATGTACCCATTTTTAATTGGATAGGAATTCTGTGTATATTTTGGGTGTGAGAACTTTATGAGATACATGTATTCCAATTATTCTCTACAGTTTATGACTTGCAAATCATTTTAATAATATTTTTAATGAACAGAAGATTTTAATTTTGATGAAATCCAGTTTATGAATTTTTTTTCTTGCAATTAGTTTTATTTGGGTCCCTCTTAAGAATCTTTATCTCCCATTATTACAAGATTTCTCACATGTATTTTCCCTAGCAGTTTTAAATTTCAGTCTTACACACAGGTCTATGAGTCATCCTGATTTAATTATGACAAGAGTTAATGTCAAGATTTATTTCTTTCCATTCATATATTCAGTTATTCCAAGACAGTCTGTTGAAGTCTTTTATTTCTTAATGAATTGCAATAGTTTATTAATTATAAATTAATCAACTGAAATTATATGTATATTTTTAAATATAATATGTAATTTATTTCCAAATATAACATGGAGTATATACATATATATATATATATATATATATATATATATACAGTTTATTTCTTGAGACTGTGTCTTCTTCTCTTGATCTATTTACTAATCCTTTCAAATACATCACACTAGATGCGCCCAGGAGGCTCAGTTGGTTAAACGTCTGACTTCTGCTCAGGTCATGATCTCACTCACAGTCCTAGGGTTCGAGCCCCACATTGGACTCTGTGCTAACAGCTCAGAGCCTAGAGCCTGCTTCAGATTCTGTGTCTCCCTCTCTCTCTGCCCCACCCCATTTTTACACTCTCTCAAAAATAAATAACATTAAAATAATTAAAGTATCAAACTAAATTACTGTTTAAATTATCAGTAATTTAATAATCTTGAAATCAATATTTTAATTTCAGAGGCTTATTCTTCAAGATTTTTCTTAACTATTCTAGGTCCTTTGGCTTTGGGTTTCTGTATAAATTTTACAATCAATTTATATACACACAAAAAAAGCTGCTGGGATTTTGACAAAGATAAGCTTGCACTGTAGATTCTTTTGGGGAAAATTGTATATCTTAATACGAAGTGTTCATGCTACAAACATTATATATCCTTTTATTTAATTAGATATTTACAAAATTCTCAGCAGTGATTTTTTTTTAATTTTGCATGCAGTCTTATTAAATTTTTTAAAATGTTTGTTTTTGAGAGAGAGAGAGAGAGAGAGAGAGAGAGAGAGAGGGGAGGGGCAGAGAGAGATGGAGCCACAGAATCTGAAGCAGGCTCCAGCCTCCAGCCATCAGGCTACCAGCAAAGAGCCCAATACAGGGCTAAAACCCACGAACCGTGAGATCAAGACCTGAGCTGAAGTCGGACGCTTAACCGACTGAGCCATGCACCCCATAAATTTTTAAATTAATTTATTCCTAGACACTTGATATATAGGAGTGCTTTTATTCTCTTTATATTTGCAGAGTAACCAATAATCACAAATTTAGTAGCTTAAAACAAAACCTAGTTATTATCTCACTGTTCTATAGACCAGAAATGCAGTAGAGGGTGACTGTATCATTTTACCCCACTGGTGGCTTTTTGGCTTTCTCTTTATGTCTGGTTTGGTGAAATTTGAATATGACGTACCTACATGTGGTCTTCTTTGTGTTCATCAAGAAATTGTCTGTGCCTCAGTGAATACACCCCCAGGGGTGACCAAAGAGGAAAAGCCATTTGTCCAGATTTTACAATTGCTATCCTTATGAGGTTTTGACCAATAAATGCTAACCAGCCATTATCATAACAGGAATGTCCAGCCTCCTTCTTGATATGCAAGATGGTTGGAGTGAAACAATTACCTTGCAAAATATTTGGATTTCAAGGCTATCATCTTTTTGGCATTAAATATCTATTTTGGAAAATAACAGCTGAAAAATTAATGTTTTCTGTCAGACTGTGACTATAATAATTCGGTGGTTTCCTGTGACATTAGTTTTTTCTGATTGAATAGAGGGAAATAAATCACCCACAAAATAGTACAGAAAAAATGCATTCACTTATTTCAAAAATTTATTTTTATTACATAACAAACTCTTTGTGTATAAATAAGGTAGAAATATCAATGGATATTGAGTTAGGAAAACAGTTAAGTTACTGGTTTGGATCATTGTATTATAACAAATCACAAATACACTTAAATGGAAATTATTTTAATAATACTGGTATTAATTAAATGATGCTATTGTATATTTTTATAATACGTGTTGATATTATGCATGTTTTCAACAGAGAATAACATTATCTTTTACAATCAATCGAAAAAAAATATGTTTTCTTTCCCTAGATATTATTTTGACTCTGATAGAAAGCAATCTATATTTTAAAAAGGGGTCAATTTTGTACATACATTCAAATATTAACAGTGCTATTATTTCTAACACATTTTAAAATTTTTAATAATATTAAGAATGGTATTTTCATATTTTGTCACCCTTTCTAAACTTTTGCTTTGTAACAGTCATATTAATATATGCTAAAAAGAAATAAGTCAGGCGGAGAAGGACAGATACCATATGTTTTCACTCATAGGTCTAACAGGAGAAACCTAACAGAGGACCATGGGGAGGGGAAGGAGGAAAAAGAGTTAGGGAGAGGGAGGGAGACAAAACATGAGAGACTCTTGAATACTGAAAACAAACAGGGCAGAAGGGGAAGGGGGAAAGGTAAAGGGGGGTGATGGTCTTGGTGGAGGTCACTTGTGGGGAAGAGCACTGGGTGTTATATGGAAACCAACCTGACAATAAACTATAAAGTTAAAAAAAAAAAAAAGTTCACACTCAAAAAAAAATGCTAAAAATATGAGTGGCTATTTTCACTTGGACAGAGCTACAACTCTGTCATGTAGAAAGAAATTATTTAAAAAATTTTTTGATGTTTATTTATTTTTGAGAGAGAGAGAGAGACAGAGCGAGAATGGAGGAGGGGTAGAGAGAGAAAGAGAGAGAAAGAAAATCCATGTCAGGCTCCAGGCTCTGGGATGTCAGCACAGAGCCTGATGCGGGTTCAAACTCACAAATGGCCAGATCATGACCTGTGTGGAAGTTGGAAACTTAACCAACTGAGCCACCCATGCACACTGAAATAAATGATTTTTAAATTTCACATCAATTCAAGATATAAAGTGTCACCATTAAAAATAATATAAGAGGAAATTTTCAATAAAAATAAGTATTAAAAAACCTTCAAAATAAAATTAAAAATGTATATGAGGGGCACCTGGGTGGCTCAATCAGTTAAGCTTCCGACTTCAGCTCAGGTCATGATCTCACAGTCTGTGGGTTCAAGCCTCATGTCAGACTCTGTGCTGACAGGTCAGAGCCTGGAGTCTGCTTTGGATTCTATGTCTCCCTCTCTCTGCCCCTCCCCTGCTTGTGCTCTGTCTCTGTTTCTCAAAAAGAAATAAAATGTTAATTTTTTTGAATCAAGAAATGCATATGAAATATATTAAAAATAGTATAAACAATATGAGCAATTTATTAGTTGATTTCATTTTTGAGTATTTGAAATTTTTGATATTATAATTGTTTTGAAATTTTATGAGGTGGCATTATTTCTTGATGTGTTTAGTACCTAATGATTGACTTATTTAATTGCTTACAATTTTTACATTTTGGTTAACTGTGTGTACAGATAGAGGCATGATGGTTTGAAACTTAAAGTTCAAAGTAGGAATTAAATCATTTTACTGAAGTCAATTCTAGGGTTATATTTTAGGTTTGCATATATCACAAATAACGTGCACCCATACCTATATACAAATATGTGTATTTCCAAAAATGATTTTGCTCTCATGAAAAACGGCATGTCCCCAAATCAAATACTAATCTTTAAGAAAAAGTATTACTGATTTTATTTTAATAATCAATTTAAAAAACAAGCTATCAATTTTGTAAAAAATATATAAATAATTTCTCATCAACTAAAATAACATTTGAAACAAAATGAGAATAGTTTTAATATTTTCCCAGCACTGATAAATTATCAGAAAGATACCTATTTAAAGTAATATTACTAAAATCATGTTAATAAAATGGATATTATTCTATACTGTATTTTATCCAACTTGGAAAAAAAATCTTGCCATCTTTCCTTTGCTCCCCCTAAAAATATTAGAATCTATAAAATATAATTGTTATATTTCCTTTATTTTATTTCTTCTTGTATATTTATGCTTCATAATGGTCTTAATGACCTGTGGATAGGATTTTTCCAGCAGGTAATAATGTGATTATTTTTTTCTGCCAGGAAATAGTCAACCCTAGGTCATCATTTCTTAAAGAAGTAGATGATTATATAGCTACAGGGGAAAATAGGATATATGAGGGAAATTTTACTTTTTTTAATGATTGAAGGGTATTTCCTTCAACTAATATAACAATGCTTTTTATTTGTCACCTCTTTATTGAAAGTACTTTAGCCTAAGTTCACTGCTGAGTATATACATAATGGAAGGAATAAATCTTTGAACACCACTGAGAGTACAAATTTGGCTGTGGCCTATGCAGCATCTCAAGGTTAATGGATAGAAAAGTTATAAGTCAATACTAAACCTTCTATGTCCTTGAGTTTTATGACAACTTGGATTTAAAAAAAACTGATTATATCTCTATTCTTCTATTTACTGTTACATCTTTGTCAGAGTATTTCATAGTTTTGGTAATACAATTATTTTTCTATATAGATTAGATAATAATATAAATTGTATAGTTGTTGGAGAACTAATTGTGTTAACTGTACAGAATCTAGTGTATTTCCTTGGAATAAAAGCTCAATAGGTGCTATCTCTCCCCTTTGTTTCTATTAAACTAATTGTCTTAATGTGTCCAGTCCTAATATTGACATCTAGTTCACATAATTTAAAAATAATGCTCATAATACAGGTATTTTGTGGTGTTAAGAACTTTATGTTTCTAGATATGTTGATTGCCTTTGACTTTTTAATATATTTTTTGGTGGTGTTGGGGAAATGAAAAACAGATTGATTTTACATAATGATTTACACATAATTACAAAGATTTATAAGCTGCTGTATACTAAATATTTGTGTCTCCCCCAGATTCACATGTTTAAATCCTAACCCTCAATATGATGGCATTTGGAGATAGGGTCTTTGAGAAATAATTAGGTAGGAAGGTGGGGGCCTCTTGAATTGAATTAGTGCCCTTATAAGAAGAAACACAAGAGACCTTGATTCTTCTCTCTACCATCTAAGGATATGGCAAGAAGGGGACATATACAAACAAGAAAGTGAGCTCTCATCAGACACCAAATCTGTGGTGGTATTAGGTGGTAGAGCATTGGGGAGGTGCTTAGATCACGAGAGTAGAACTCTCATGAATGAGATTAGTATCATATTATACAAAGGACCGCAGAGAGCTCCCTCATCCCTGCTACCATGTAAGGACACAGGGAGTGACCAGTCATATGTGCACCAGAAAGCAAGCTCTTACCAGCACCGGTCTGATAGTGCGTTGATCTTAGACTTTCCACCGTTCAAAACTGTAAGAAACAAATGTTTGTTCCTTCAGCCACCCAGTCTATGGTGTTTTTGTTATGGCAGCCAGAACAAAGACAGAAACAGTACCCAAAATTAGTACCATGATCGAAAGTGATGTTTAGAGGCTAAACAACTGCGGTACTCTCTGCTGTCACTGTTTCTAGACCTTTCCAGTGGGCAGAGGTAGGGCATCCCGAATTCATTCAGATAATTCAAATTCACATTCAAGATCATGTGGTCTTTTTTTTTTTTTCTTTAAAAAATGGTGATAAAATATGTATAACATAAAATTTACCATCTTGGGGGGCCTGGGGGTTTCAGTCAGCTAAGCATTAGACTCTTGATTTTAGCTCAGGTCATGATCTCATTGTTGTGAGACTGAGTCTCATGTCAGGCTCAGAGCTGGACATGGATGGAGCCTGCTTAAGGTTCACTCTCTCTTGTCCTCTGCCCCTCCCTTACTCTCTCTCTTTCTCTCTCGCCAAAAAAATAAAAAAGCAAACACACACACACACACACACACACATCTTAACAACACAGGGGCGCCTGTGTGGCTCAGTCGGTGAGCGTCCAGCTTCAGCTCAGGTCATGATCTCGTGGTTCATGGGTTCCAGCCCCGTGTCAGGCTCTGTGCTGACAGCTAGCTCAGAGCCTGGACCCTGCTTCGGATTCTGTGTCTCCCTCTCTCTCTGATCCTCCCCTGCTCACGCTCTTTCTCTCTCAAAATAAATAAATAAATAAATAAAACATTAGAGAAAAAAAACAACAACATGTAAGTGTTCTTTAAGGAGAGATCCATCGTTGGACTCCATACTAAAGTATGCTTTGAACAGATTATGTGTACCATTGTGTTCAGAGAGGTAAAGATTCCAAATCCTACTTTAGGATTTGGGACTTCCACCCTATGAAATTTCATGGTACAACCTTGGCAGACTCAAAAAACACACGTGATGTCTAAGGAGAGTGCTCATGTGAATATCTTGAAAGAGAATTCTCATTTTTCATTTTCAGCTCTTATCTAATCAGTGTCCCACAGATATTAAAATGGGTCCTCAGTACTTAATTAAAATGAGCTTTGAATCTCATGCTCTAGGGTAAAAATAGTCACCCAAGGGACACTGTGTTGAGCTGCAATGGGAAAGCTGAGGTAAAGAGGTTCCCACTTAACCTTCTTCCACACGAAAAACTCCATTTTCATTTCTGTAAGCTCTGACTTTCTTCATAAGGTTGTGCATAAAGAAAGGATTATTATGCTATAAAAAATGTTAAAAGCTAGGATTTTAGAACATTGACTAAAAACAGTATATGAAAGTGCATAGATCAAGAAACTTAATATGTACTGAAATAAATGAAAAGCACTGCCTTATCCTCGTATTTTAAGGTACATCAATTATTACTACTCTGTTTCAGAAGAAAATATTTTCAAAGTTTCACTCCTAAATTGTAAAATTATTTAATTATAGTAGAAGTTTCCATCATGACCAAATACTATTATTATTAAATTGAACCATTTACCATTGCCATTTTTATAGGTTAAAAACAATAGAATGTTGACAATCTCATATGGTTCCTTCTACTGTGCCCTACTATGTTCAAAAACAGGGGTGTCTGGGTGGCTCAGTCAGTTAAGTGTCCGAGTTTTGATTCAGGCCCAGGTCATGATCTCATGGTTTTTGAGATCAAGCTCCATGTAGGGTTTTGTGCTTGGTAGTCTGTCTCTCCCTTTATCTCTGCCCCTACCCCACTCACATTCTCTCTCTCTCTCTCTCTCTCTGAAAATAAATAAATGAAACATTTAAAAAAATAGGGTTATGTAGGGTGCCTTGGTGGCTCAGCTGGTTGAGTGTCTAACTTTTGATCTTGGCTCAGGTCATGATCCCAGGGATGTGGGATCAAACCCCACATTGGGTTCCACACTGAACATGGAGCCTGATTAAGATTCTCTCTCTTTCTCCCTCTTCCCCCTCCCCTGCTCATGCTGTCTCTTTTTCTAAAGACAAACAACAACAACAACAAACATCTGGGAAAAAATAAAAGAACAAAGGTATGCATGCACATAAAGGAAACATATTCCAAAATGGGATGCTGGGACACATTTGGGAGAAGATTCACAAATAGGGGGCACATAGTATGGTAGTACTCTTTATTTTTTTATTATTTTTAAACATTTTATTTATATATTTTCAGAGAGAGACAGAGAGTATAAATGGAGGAGGCATAGAGAGAGAGACACAGAATCCAAATCAGGCTCCGCGCTCTAAGCCATCAGCACAGACCTCAGTGCAGGTCTCCAACCCATGAACCAAAAGATCATAACCTGAGCCAAAGTCAGACCCTTAATTGACTGAGCCACCCAGGCACCCAGTAGCTACCCTTTATTTAATGCAGTTTCTTAAATATAAGAATGAGATAGAGAGAGAGACAGAGAGAGACAGAGACAGAGACAGACACATAGACAGAGACAAACGGACAGACCAGCTTAACTTTCACAGAGACTTAGAAGAAAACAATTTTGGGTGGAACATAAGACCAGGCTAGAAAGTCCTCAAAGGCTGGCAGAGACTAAGCTGGACATGGATGTGGTAAAAGAGAAGTAGTGGAATCTTCCAGACTATATATAACTCCAGCATATATGTATTTTATTTTGTATGTGGGCACATATGTAATTTGGAAAATTAAAAGTAAGAGCTGGAGTTATGTGAATGCATATAAATTCATCTAGATGCTGTGTATTCATTATCCCCTTAATTTATAAACCTGTCAACCACATAAATGAGGCAATTAGCTAGAGATATATCACAGACACATCTCTGATTTAGAAGTCATAGAAAATGTTCTCTTCAAATTCTTTATTTTTAGGGTCTTGATGGACCTTAAAACACCATGTCACTTTTATCTTCTTTTTATGACAGTGAGGCTCATCTCTATTAAGATTCCTTAAATTGAGTATTGTCTTTAATCCAATCGTAAAGTTGTAGAAAATGTATGCATTGGAAAGTTTATCTAAGGTCAATATTATAAACATGAAGAAATCATGGTAAAATTATTATTCTTTTTGTCTAAAGAACAAACTTTCCAAAAGAAGTTTTGCAAAATTAGAAAGGCACTCTTTGAGCAAAAAAGGTATTTTTTCTTAATTTTCCAAAATTATAGTAATGCTAACTAATCAATAACAAGAATATTTTCAGGAAAGAATTGAAGTCTCTTCAAGGCACAATGGTATTTTTGCTTTTTTTTAAAATAAAAACTAGAACCTTTTCAAAAAGCACAAATAGAACCTTTTCAAAAAGCACAAAAACTGTTAATTTAAGTTAATTTAAATAACTTTAAGTCAGATAATGCAAGGGAGTTGTATACCATCTTTTAGCTTTTATTTGGATTACTGCATATAGTAATGGAAAATCAAAGGCATTCCTCTTATTATGTATTACATTTTATAACATTTCTTTCTTTCTTATATTTCACATTGTTCATTTCTCCTAGTTAGCTTTAAATATTAAGACTTTATGACATCTTATTTATTCATTTTCTAATCTTCTCCTTCCCCTGTCCTCAGCCCCATTCCATATATTCAAATATTGGACTGTAAAAAAATTCTCTTGAGGTTTTGCAGTGATTTAACAATAAATAAACAAACTGAACTTTTTTAAAAAAATTTTTAAATGTTTTTATTTATTTTTGAGAGAGAGAGAGAGAGAGACAGCATGAGCAGGGGAGGGTCAGAGAGAGAGGGAGACACAGAATCTGAAGACAGGCTCCAGACTCTGAGCTAGCTGTCAGCACAGAGCCTGACACGGGGCTTGAACCCACTAACCGTGAGATCATGACCTGAGCTGAAGTCAGACGCTCAACCGACTGAGCCACCCAGGTGCCCCTGAACAGAACTTTTTGAGTTTTTCAGTATGAAAACAAGGAGGATAGTGAGAAAACAAAATAAATGTCAACTGTTATTTGTACTTTTTCTTAACTTGTGTATTTTCCCCCCTTTCGTGTGGTATATTCTTATGACTAAGTGAATATGTGAATAAGTGAACAATACAGATATGCTGTATCCATAATAATTGTTAAAAATTACCATGGATACATTCCACAGAAATTCCATTGCTACCCACCCCCCCTTACATTAGAAAATCTAACAGTGTTTGTAAAACTTGCTCTTATATCTTGCTTTTGACGCTAATGGGAGTTTTCAGTAAAGACTTCAAGTCCAATTGATGCATGAGACCAGTAGTTCCCCTTAATTGTGTTTGTAAATTCAATAGCTATTATAGAAAGAGACATTCTTGGCTGCACTTTACAAAAATTATTATACCTCCTAGACCATACTTTATTCATTCTTAACTTCTACGTGTTTTAAAACTGTCTTGTGTTAAGAGTAACTCAGAAATGTATACTTGTCTCTTACAGACTTTGGAAGGCTTTTGTTCTGTCACACATTCCTCTGATAGCTCAATACATTCTGTCTAAATCTAACATAATGGTGTTGAGAGTCTACCAAAAAGAATGAAGAAAATTCTTTATAAATAAAAACACAGTAAAAGAAACAGAAATGAATGTTGTATTCTGGAATATTTTTGCAAAGAGTTCATAGTTGAAAGAAGTAGGAAAGCATTTAAGTTACTGGTACAAATGTGTATCAGTGATATTTATTACTGAATATGAAATAATGACCTTTGTCCAATATTAAGGATTTAGATTCCCTAAAAGCATTTTCACTCTCTGCATAAATATATATCACTAGTCAAAATTGAAGTATGAATTAAAAAGAGAAATCTCAGTGTGTTGGAAGAGTCATTGTCACTTCTTGGAAACACACACTCCCTTTTGCTACTGCCTCTGGTTGGGGCTGCTCAGCTACCTCTACAAGGGACACATTGCCCTCACCTTCTCCGCCTTGTAAGTTGACAACTGATGTTATTCTTTTGATCTCATATGATGGACATTCAGAAATAGCAGGTTATCTTTTATGAGGCAAGCATCCATGGGAAATGTGAGGAAAATTGATCAACCTCAAGACCTTCCTGGTTCCCTAAGCATACCACTTGATTTCTTCATCATGACACAGGGAAGTCTGCTAGGCAATTCTCTTCCAGAATTCAAAATCATGAGTGGTGCTCTCAAGCCCTTATTTGCTCGCTGTGTTCTGAAATATTTCATGCTTTTCTGTGAATTCTCCCTTTAAGAATCATCTAAAAGGGAAAAGGGAAGAATTGAGGATATTGTCATCTGGCCTCTTGCCCCTTCCTTCCTACTTCAGACTTCCACTGTTTCATGGGTGGGACTCATCCATTAAGTTTATCCTTACTCCTCTCTTTCATAGGAATTTTTATCAATTAGGGGTGCTTCTAGCTGTGTTTTTGTCTGAATACTCTAGAAAACAAAATCTAAGGTAAATGTTTATGTGATAATAATTTTCATAAGAAGGATTCAATTCCAAGGAAGCAGGAGTGAGGAGACAAGAAAGAGAGGTGGAGAGAGGAAATCTATTAGAGACGTGTGAAAGTAAGCACACTGTTACTACCAACTAAACATCCATTCTTGACAGACTTCTACAGAGACCCTACAAGTATGTATTTGGTGAGAAGAGTATAGTGCACTGCAGTGAGACATGTTGAGTTTTGCTGATGCATGACCCAAGAGACTAAGAGCAATAATAACAACACTATCCTCATAAGTAGCAACAGATATGGGAAGAAGAGCAACCCAGATCCACAATATAAGATGAGCATTATCTTTTAAAAGCCCACTCTGGCTAGAAGGAAAGGACGCATGAATCTGGACTGATACACAATTTTTTTCAGTCTGCTATTTGTTTAAAGGGATCTGCTTGTATGCTCTGAGGATACTAGAATTTCACCATGAAATTAAATGCCCTGACCTTTGACCAGAGAAGGAAGCAAACGTCAAACTCTTTAAAGTTGTGGCTAGGTGTAATCTTCTAAGTCAAGAATTAGCAAGCTAGATCCATGGCCAAATCCATCCCCAGGACTGTTTCTGTGTGTGTCTCAACAACGACTTTTTATATATTTAAAGATCAGCGTAGGGGGAAAAGAAAAGTCTGTGACAGAGACCCATAAAGACTAAAAGATTTCCAATATATAATTCTTTAGTGAAAAAATTTTACCAACTTTACCGAATTTTACCAACTTTACCAAATTTTACCAACTTCTGTTCTTTATACATAAAGGATTATAGCAAGCTAATCTATAGACACCATTGTGGCAACTAGTGTGGATAATGTAACTAATTTCCATCCAATCTTTATTCCACTCTCCACTTTAGCTGGTTTCTTGCTTTGTGGGATGATACAAATCTTCATTCATATGAGTCTGACATTGTTTTTCTACATAAGGGGACCATTTTCCAGGAAAGAGAAGTTCTTTGTCCATTGTCTTCCATGGCCATATATGAATTGGGGACTGGCTGATAAACCAATTTTGAGGCATGTTCAGTTTCCATTGACTAAAGTAGCAGATTTGGGAACATAAGGTCATTTTAGGAGGTAGGCACACATTTATGTTTGCTGTTTAGACTGAAATATTTTGACCAACATTGTTTTCTCTTTTATTCAGACTTCCAAATACTTACATTTAGTCAATATAAAGGCTTAAAGCCAAATGTCTAGAAAAATTCTGCAGGACTGATTTTTTTTTATCTTTTAGCCCCTGGCTTCTGTGCTCTGTCACCCTGTTAGCCATTACCTTAGTAGCCTCTGCCCTGGAAAATTCAAACATTGCCTTAGATGGGGGAAAAACCGTCATTAATATAGCCTTTGCCAATTTCCTTACCCATTTGTCTAAAAGAGAATAATTAACAAGTAGCATGAAAATAAATAGGGACTCTAATCCTATCAATAATTTCTCCTGATAAAGATATTTATTTATTTATTTATTTATTTATTTATTTATTTTGAATCTGCTGTCTCCCCTTGGATAAACTAGAGTTTGGGATACAGAAGGTGACTCTTGCTTGCTTTTTTCTACAGCATAGAAGCCTCCATTTTAGGGTCTTTCCCTTGAGGACTCTATTAGGAAGGTTGTTAAGTTGCTCCTAGTAGAAATTCATGAAACAGTAATTTAAACAAATAAAGGTTTCCTTTTCTCACTTAATAACTGTAGGTTGGTTCTCAATGATGTTTTTCTTCAACCTTTCGGTCTGGTCTGCCTCATTGTAATTATTGACTTTTTGCCTTAAGCATATGGCCTCATTATGAACATTTCCACATACCACTACATTACAAGGAAGGAAATTGAGATATTGTGAGATAGAAGGACATTCTTTTTACCTGGACACAACCAGTACTTTTCCCAGAAGTCATCAAATAACTACTCCTTACCCATCACTGGACTGCTTTGGGTCACATCCTCTTCACCTCCCTCAAGGAATTGGGAAAATGAGCAGTTATGATGACTGGCTAAGACCACTGCTGATTTGCTGTCTGGGAAAGAATCAGAGGCTACCCTAAACAAAACTGAACTATTGTTAGTAAGAAACTAAGAGCAAGGGTCTTGTATGTGGGATGTCCTTGAATAAAAATGTCTGTTCTGACTGGGTTCACTGGGATTACTTCTTGATATGCAAAGGTAAGCTCTTAGAATTAGACAAAGCCTGTTTCTCTCTGGCAAAGCCTCACTGATCAGATTGTAATCACAGTAAGAAATAAGAAAGCATCAAAATTGACAACTAAAAACTGAGCAATAAATTTATTGTTAGAGACATTATTGCTTTTTCTCTGACATACTAAAACCCATTGATTTAGTGGTTGATGAGCCAAACAACATTGTGGATTAAAGAAAATAAAAATACCATATTTCATTTTCTCATATTTTTATACCAATACTATGCCTTAATGACTGCCACGTGACAGGCAGTCTAACTTGAAAATGAGATTTATTATATTTGAGGAAATTAATTTAAGAGCTCACCTAACTTTACATCTTTAACACATCCTTTGAATTGTTGTCCTAATAGAAGTGAATGAAATACATTTATTAATTCTTATATTGTCACCTGTATACAGTTAGGATCATTGCAAAACAACAACAACAAAAACAACAACAACGACAACAACAAAATGCCAAAATACTCCCTGGGTATAACATAACATTCTGTGGACATGAAAAGAATATTATATGCAGCAATTAAGAGCTGACCTGGACTTCATATCATCAGAATTTGCTCAAAGAGTTTTTCTAGGCTACAAAAATGCCAGGTTTGAAGGGACTTATTTAAGACATAGGCTCAGTTTGTGTTTAATATTTTAATGTGATTACATGTGAAAACAATATTTTGGGGGGAAATTACATAACAGAATAGTTATACTGCATTATTAGGAGGGTAGATACATTTAATTTGTCTGCTTTCAAGATATTTTCCAAATACAATCTGGTCTCCTAATGTTTAAAATTCTTGCAATGTGTCCTTTAACTTTTTTTCTTCATGTATTTATATATGTCAGAAGCATGTAACTGATGTGTTAGAGAGATTTAATTTGATGGGGTAGTGGAGGTGGGTTTTTACCTCTACGCTTTTAGAGTTTCTTGGTTTGGGATAGAATTAAAATTACGGCGCCTGGGTGGCTCAGTCTGTTAAGCATCCAACTTCGGCTCAGGTCATGATCTCATGGTCTGTGGGTTCCAGCCCTGTGTCGGGCTCTGTGCTGACAGCTCAGAGCCTGGAGCCTGCTTCAGATTGTGTGTCTCCCTCTTTCTCTGCCCCTTGCCCGCTTGCTCTCTGTCTCTTTCGCTTAAAATAAAAAATAAAGATATAAAAATAAATAATAAACAAACAAACAAACAAATAAATAAAATTGACATAAGACATGTCAAAGGACACAAACATACAAATTTAAAGTAAGTCAGGGGCCTTGGTGGTTCAGTCGGTTAAGCCTTCGACTTCGCTCAGGTTCATGGAGTTGACCCCTGCCTTGGGCTCCATGCTGACAGTATGGAGCTTTCTGGGGATTCTCTCTCTCTCCCTCTCTCTCTGCCCCTCCCCCACTCACGTTTTCTCTCCCCCCCCCAAATTACTAGAAATTAAAAATTAAAAAAAATATATATAGTAAGTCTTAGATGATATGAGAGCCCTCAGAAGGATTAAAAACCCAAAGAAACGGAAACTGCATGCTCTTATAGCAGGTTGAACAAAGAGAAACAATTATGGAAGAGTGTGCAAACTCTGTGGGGAGGTTAAAGAAAGAGAAGAATTACTCTAACAAGGTTTATTTGTATAGAATTCTATAGCTCTCAACTGATAAGCATGGCACTTTCCTTCTGGTCTAGAGAAGGTATTTTTCATATAGAAATTTCATCTCCTGGGGCACCTGGGTGGCTCAGTCAGTTAAGCCTCAGACCCTTGGTCTCAGCTCAGATCATGGTCTCACGGTTTGTGGGTTTGAGCTCCCCAATCATGCTCTGTGCTGACAGCACAGAGCTTGCTTCGGATTCTCCCTCTTTCTTTCTCTCTGCCCCTCTCCTGCCCATGCTTTCTCCCTCTGTCTAAAAATAAATAAAATTTTTAAAAATTAAAAAAAAGAATTTCATCTCCTGTATTCAGGAACTAAAGGGATGGTCAGTGTGGCCTTCTTACATCTTCAGATTTCCAAGTGATTTTAACTCAAAATACTCAATATGCCAAAGCAGCAAATTTTGATTTAATGAACTCTGAACTACTTCAATGTTTATGTTAATTAATATAAGTTGTGGTTTAATTCATCTGGGGTGGTAGACAATGACATAAGATGGTTAGAGTACAAATCTTATATAATTTTCTCATGGGATAAACGTTAGCATTTTAACCAATAATTTCATCTAAATTATCTCCAATTTTGATTCACTAGCTTATTTGGATAGCTGTTATTTTCTCCAATCAAACCCAAGAATTAATTCTGTTTATGTGAAACTCTTAAATAATATGTTCTTACCAATATTATTCATACAAGATATTTTCGGCCTTATACAAATCACATTTTTAATAGTAAATAACTGTCATATTTGTCACATGGTGATTTAATGTATTGGTATGAATAATTTCTTTTTCCATTTTGACAAGGTAAAACTTGTCTCAAATGAAGAAAGAATAATTTAGGGGCCAGTGGCCTAAGATTTATTCATTTTTTCTCCATGAGATACAGGAAAATTCACTCAGTTGAACATTTCTTGGGAAATAATACCAACTTAGTATATATTTTGCATTGAGTTAAAAGCTCAACTTCTTCAAAATTGAATAAAAACACTGTTATCTATGTTACAGTGTTATTCTAGATATTATACAAAACCTTTTTAGTAGAGATACTTGTTTTAACTTTTTGCTCCAACTTTGAAATGACATTGCTGGAAGCAGAGCAAACAGAAGTGGATTACCCAACAATAACAAGGACTGGATATGGTATGACCATCCATGAGGGATAAGCACACCAAAAAGGAGAAAACTAGACGTTGTACTAGTGGGCATTGTTGTGTTGTTCGTCTGTTTGAAGATACTCAGGATGTTGGCTGGCACCCTCCTGTACTTTAATACACTACAGCTTCTAAGACATTCTGTAGCATTTTTGGCGCAGATATTCCAAGCCATCCATTACATACAAGCATGTTGAGTGTGTGTGTGTGTGTGTGTGTGTGGTGTGTGTTTTAATGACCATAAATACTTACTGTTACTCTCCCTGAGGGGAAGTAGGGTTGTGTCCTCTCTCTGAATCTCGGTGGGTTTTTGACTGTTTTGAGCACTAGAATACAGTGTGAGGCCTGCTGAATGACTTCTGAGACTAAATGAGAAAAGGCCATTAACATCTATCCAGTTCCCTTGAAAGGCTCACTCCGGAGAAAGTAGTCACAATATAAGAATTCCAATAACTCTTAAGAGTTAAGACCAGAGACCACAGGTAGTCACAATAATCTAGTGGGAAACATAGATGAGGTCTCAGAAGATAACCAGCATTGATTTCTAGCCTACGGAGTGAGTCAAATTGAGGCTAGCCCAGTCCTGCATTCAGAAGACCACAGCACAGTGAACTTGTGACTGCAACCCCTTCCCAAACTACCCGAAATCATAAGCAAATATGGAAGTATTTCTTAATACCACTAAGATTGGGGGGAAACTGGTTAGAAATTGTCTCAGTCAGCTTGGACTACCATAACAGAAATTTATTTTCTCACAGTTCTGGAGGTTGGAAAATTCAAAATCAATGTTCTGTCAGGATTCCATCTTTATTTATTAAGTCAACTTTATTTAATCCTATTAGTTAATTCAATTGTTATTTAACTCTATTAAGTGATTACATTTATTCCTCCAATAACAAGGCATTCTCAATGTATTGATAGAATGAATGAGCTGTTGACACCATATTCATTAGAAATTAGCTAATTTACAAGAATAAATGGTTATAAAATTCATGTGTAAATAACAAAAATGGAAACCATTATGTTAAAAAATAGAAATAAAATTATAAGGAAAATTGTCTGGAAGCAGCTAAGTGACATTTTGATTGAGTCAAACAAATTTAAATAATCATACTTCTTTTTTTGAAGTTTATTCATTTATTTTGAGAGAGAGAGAATGCGTGAGCAGGGAAGGGGGAGAGAGAAGGAGGGAGAGAGAGAATCCCAAGCAGGCTCCACACTGTCAGCGCAGAGCCTGATGCAGGGCTCAAGCCCATGAACCATGAGATCTTGAGCTGAGCTATAAATCAAGAGTCAGACATTCAACCAACTGAGCCATTCAGGCACTCCATCAAATGATCATACATTTAATCCTCTGTTTATTATTTCTTAGTGAATCTTTTCTACAGAAAAATTAAAACATAATCTTCCGTTTTCAAAGAATAATTAGTTCATGCAAGATATTTCTGGTATTGATATCTTTATCTCATAATCTAAACTCATTGAGGCCAATTTTTCAGTCTCTCTTAGAGAATTACAAGCCAAAATAAAAAAAGAAGTGTAATATTTGACTATTCAGAAAAAATAATATTTCTATTTTTCTTGATTACAAACATATAAATCTAGACTTAATAGGAAACCTGGAACTATCTGTTTCCCATCCATTTCAATGACCTGCTAGTGATCAAATGTCACCCTGTCAAGCTGTGAATGATGTAAATATAGAAAGAGGAACGTGCATGTTAACACATATTGGCACCATTTTATAAGTCAAATAATCTTGTGAGAAAGTAATATATTCATTTTAAAAATAAGGAAATGTGTATCACATGTTATGTAAAGTATCCAAATTTATAGAGCTGGTAGATGATGGATGGAACTAATTCTGATTCCAAAATTCAAATTATTGTCCACAATTTTATTGTGTTGCAATCAAATGTTTATTACAAGTCAAGTTGTTTGTGCCTGTGTGTGCATGTATGTGTATAATTTTATATTTGCTTGTAATTAACTCAAGTTATTATAGCTCCCAGGAGTATTTGTAGTTTACAGATTATCTCCAACTGTAACTAACATTTAACAAATTTAGCAGAAAAGGAGGACATTTTCTTGGCAGGAAATAAATGCAGTAGCTGCAAAATTACATTAAGCATAACCCTGCATTGTTTTCCACATCTCTTCTCTGGCAACAACAATCTGACTCAGTTAAACTATATTATGTTTTCCGTTTATCATATTTACATAGTATTTCTATCAATACCATTATTCCCGTCAATACTAATGCTTATTACACAACTAATGTATGCAGATATATTTACCAAATACTAGAATACGAAAGTATATCATTTAAATATTCTCTGCTTCAGAATGACTTCCCATTTAGTTGGCCATTTAGATCACATACATAAGAATATAATTCCCAGTAAAAAATAGACATTACGAAACTGCTCATGGGTTAGACAGAAAAATAATTGCAACCATTATTAGAGAGACTGGTAAACATAAAACTTTGGGATCGAAGAGAAGGAATTTGGAGAAACTAGGACTTCAGCTGGATCTCACTGAAAAACTAGTCATGGAAAAAGCAGAGTTTGGGAACAAATGTATTTCTCATAAGGAAAATGAGAGAGAGAGAGAGAGAGAGAGAGAGAGAAATCACAAGTGAACACCTTAATAGCCTTGCCAAGTTTATTTTGTGAAAAAAGTTATTTTGTTATGCTATTATAAAAAATAGATTAGAAAACAATCCTAAAATAAACAAAGGCAAAACCTATAATTTAATTTGCTTAACAACCTGCAATGTTGAACTTTGTATGTGCCCTGTACTCCTGAAAACAGAAAGGGGTGACAAACTCACCTATTCTTCTGAGTTGCTGCAAGTATTGCAAAGAACCACCCTTCCCACAGGACACAGTTAAAATGTGCCTGTGGCCCCCTGGTTTCTCTGACAAGGCCAGACACAGATCTTCCAGCCCATCCTTTGTTTCATAAATATCTAAGTAAACTGTTTGCCTTCCTCCAGTCTGGACAACTGCCTGCTAATTTGATTTAACCAGACTTCAATTAGGCTTCTCTCTTCCTCATAAATCCTTAGAGCTGGGCAAGCCTATTGGTCCTGCCAAGGATCATATGGCCACAGAGAAAATCATTTTCTGCTCAAGTGTCTGATCATCCCATTTGCTTATCCTGTATGCCTTACGTGCCTGACCTCTGGGACTCACAGATCTTATGTTTGCAATAGTCTCTTCAAATAAAGTCTCTCCTACCTAAGTGCAGATTTGTACTGGTATTGCTTTTGTTTCTGACAACAGAGAAGTTCTGTTGTAATGAGATATGAGGGGCTTAATTGATGATTTACGTAATTACTGTGGAAAAGAAGTAAAATAATTAGAGGTGACATATGCATCATTGTATATAATTAATGCTTTGAAATACTCTTAAATTAGAGTATTTTAATTTGGGAAGTGATTTTATATATATATATGTGTGTGTGTGTGTGTGTGTGTGTGTGTGGAGAGAGAGAGAGAGAGATGTGTGAATGCATGTGTATAATATTTTGTAATGTTCTTAAGAGCATTGGAGTATTTTGAGTGGAAGTGATATATATAGATATAGATATCATACACACACATATGTATATATTACTTCCAAATTAAAGTACTCTAATTTAAGAGCATTCCAAAATTCTATCTATATGTAATGACACATATATCTGGGTGTATATTTGTATATACATTAAAAACATGTCTTCTCAAGAGTAATATGAGAAGGCAGCAATGGTGGCAGCGATGACAGCCAGAAATCACTGTTGACTTAGTACCCCTCTTAATCTTGGGGAAAATGTCTCTGTATGCATTTCAAGAAAGAGCTAGAATATGAAAAAGTAATGGGTGTAGGCTTTACTACGTATCAGGGTTAATGTATTTTAAAATATTGTGAAGATATCCCTTTCTTACCAGCTAAGTAAATCCTTTCCAAGGCTTACAGTTTTTTACAAAATGAGAACTTATTTTTAAGTAGATTGAAATTTAAAGTATTATATAGGTTTAAAATCCCAAGGTTTAATTGTGTTGCTTTCTTCCATTTCTCTATTCAGAATCAGAGATGATAAAATTATGATAAATATTTTTATGAATGGTCTTTGGTTTTCTGGTGCATCAGTGTTCAGAACGTCCAAAGGAAGTATTGGGAAGCAAATTGCCACAAAAACTATCTGGAAACAGTCTTTGAAAATCCAGTTACTTTGCAAAGTCATTATTTTTGATCTCTATCCTGTGATAATAAATAGGGTTGCACCCTCTAAAGGAATTTTGCTAAATTGAAAGATTTTGGGAAAATTTATCACTGCATGCTCTTTCTCCTTCCGTCACAGCAAATGTTAAAAATCACCAAATTACTGAAATGCCAAAAATAAACCATCAGCAGAACAGTCCATACAATTCATAGCAAAAGTGTTATAGATGTGAGCAGTAACTTTGTAAAATGTGTGGGTACATCTGTTTTTGTATGAATAGTCTATGTATGTTGAACAGGAAGCATTTACAATCAGGAGTTTAATTAATGAGAATCTTTACTGAAAGTTTCTAATACAATCCTAATGAGATGAGTTTTTGTTTTGTGAGATTTTAAATATTTGTCTTATTTTATGCGATGTTGTATATTTGTTTTAACTTCAAAGAAAGATTTTTCTGTTGTGAATTCAGCTATTTTGCATAGAAATTTTATAATTTAATGGTGACAGTATCATCGAATTCTCAGTGGAAGATAAGATAAGCATTGTTTTGCTACCATCTGAAGATGGAATGACTAGAATAAGATGAATAGAAACATATGTCTGTGTATTGTGATACATACTAAGAAAATTCCCTTTAAAGAATTCTTTAGCCAATATCCTATGACCTGCACTCATTAATGCTCTTTGCTTAGATCATCCCAGGGTTTTTTCATCATGCAATCTTATTTCTGGAGGGAACTGAAAACTTTGAAACTAGAAAGGTAGGTTTTGAAAATTTTATTTAAAAAAGAAGCATCGAAAATAAATTATGAATACATAAAATCAAAATTAATGTGTGAAGGAATCGAAATAACTTTATCTATCTGCAGAGTTTTCAGGTTATGGTATTCTCAGTGCACAAGTCTTGAGCCTGATATGACCAATAATGTGACATACATTAAATTACTCTTTAATCTGCTTCTTCCCTTTTTACCTAATCAAGGATATTACTGGAAAAACTCTCCATTTAACCATGTACATCACAGCACATCAGCCTACAAACGTACTGATAATATTCCCAACCTAAACAATCTTAACTCCATTTCTTTACTAAACTACTGCGTCATCTGTCTACTTACAGGTCGCAAAGTATACATTTAAAGTATCCAAATATTTCACTATATATATATATATATATAATTATGTTTTTAATCATTAAAAATGAATTATCTCATAAAATTTATAAAAATGAGGTTAATCTTCAACTCCTATTTTGACTCACTTTAATCCAGTTGTTTTCTCTATGATTTTTCTAGAACTGGCTGTGTCCATATCACCAGTGATCTCCTCATTATCAAATCCAAATTCTCAAGCACACCCCAATTCCAATAATCAGCAACATCTCTCTGCTCTCCCTTGAAAGTTTAGTGGCGTTGGTCTACTTTTCACTATTTCCACTGCTACCATCTCGTCTGTGCCATACCACTATTATTTGTCTTATGGATAATTGCAGTAACTTTCTAACTGGCCTCCCTTCCTCTACCCCTATAGATAATTTGCTATGCATAAACATGATTTTTCCATGTAAATAAATAGCAGTAGCAAACAGAACATTAGTTACCAGATTGAAGTAAAATATGTTCACAAATTTATAGCTTGGAATATCATACAAAAGGTCAATGAAATATAAAGTAAAGCAAACATACAAAAGGGTATAAATCAGGAAGGAAAAAAATATCAGTACATAGATATAATACATGTAATTATGGGTAAAGGGAGCTTCAGAAGGAGGAAAAGGAAAAGCTGAACAAAAGACAAATACAAAGTAGAGTTTTTATCTAAGCTAGGGAGATTGAGGTCTGCAGATTAAAAGTTTTACCCCATTCCTGCTGGGAATGATAAGAATAAACCTATATCTTGACATATATTTACAAAATAAATGTATTAAAAGAAAATTTTATAATGCTTTTGATGAAGAAACAAGTTACTCACAAATAAGTAATGAAAATAATTTGATCTTGTGTTTCTTAAAGGCAAAACTAAAAGCCAGAGGAGGATGGAATGACACGTAAGGACTGTACCCAGACAAGAATTGTATCAATCATGTATCAAAAGTAGGGAAATATACTAGAGGGTAGGCAAGTATCTAGCCATACATGTACCCCAAGTAAGGAAATAAAAAGAGAAAACTATACCAAATCATAAATATTTGGAGCAAAGATCTCAAATTATGGAAGGGCAGAAGTCAACCAGGAGTCATGCCTCTTTAACTACTAGACAGATCAACTTATATCTGAAAGAATATTCAGAGACATGCTGAAAATGTAATGGAAGTGTTAAATAAGGATTCTTTTAAAAAGAAAAGAAAATTTTGACAATCGTCTAGAAACAAAAGGACTAACTGCCTTAGTAAAACCTGTAATTGAGGGACAGATGTGAAAATAAAATACATCTTTTTCTAATAAACTGATGCAGGGAATGGGGGATATGAAGGAGGAAGATAAACTGAAAACACTCAAGAAGTTCATATTGTAGAGGAGTAGAGGTAGAACTAGAAAGGTATTATAAATAATAAATTTTGTGGGTTTTTTAAAATGTTTATTTATTTTTTAGAGAGAGACAGAGACAGAGTGCTAGTGGGAGAGGGGCAGAGAGATAGATGCACAGAATCTGAAGCAGGCTGCAGGCTCTGAGCGGTTAGCACAGAGCCAGAAGTAGGGCTTAAACTCACAAACCGTGAGATCATGATCTGAGCCAAAGTAGGAAGCTTGACCAACTGAGCCACCCAGCTGGTGGCTCTTTCTTTTTTTAAAGGCATTTTTAAAAAGTATGTTTAATTTTGGGCACCTAGGAAGGAAGCATGGCCATTAATTATATGGGTAAGCTAGAGTATAATTCTTACCTAATAAATGAATAAAAGCAATGATTAAAAGTTGATAAAACTATAAAAATTTGAAAAGAAAACTATTAACCTGTAAGGTAAAATGGTAAATAATAATTCATTCCAATAATGCAGTAAAGTTTTTATCATTATTTATTAAACACATAAGTTCAAGAGAAAACTGCCAAAATTTATTTGATAAAGTTGAGGCAGCATTCCTATTAAAAAATAATAAGTGGTCTCTCATCCAACTAGGAATAGAAGGACACTTACCCTGATAAAGAACATGATAAAAAACCTGCATCTAACATCATACTTAAGGGCGAGAAACTAGAAACATTTCCACTGAGATTGTAAACGAGAGAGATGAGTACACACGCAAAGGATTTTTAGGGTGATATAACTATTCTGTACGCTACTCTACTGGTGGATACATGTCATTATCCATTTATCAAAACCCACGGAATATACAATGCCTACAGTGGATCCTAATGTAAGTTATGGACTTGAGACAATGTGTCAACGTAGTTTCAGCCATTGTAACAAATCTTTATATTTGGTGTGGGATGTTCAAAGTAGGGGACTCTGTGTATGTATTGGAGCAAGGAGTAAATGAGAAATCTGTCTTTCTGCTCAATTTTGCTGTGACCCTATAACTACTCTAAAACTAAAGTCTCAAAAAAATAAAAAAAATAAAAATAAGTCCGTTTAAAAATTAAACAAAAGAATAACATAAAGCTATTCATCCAAGATAAAGACAATATAAAACTAGCCACTGCAATTGCATTCATTCTAAATAGCAAACCCCTAAAATTATTCAGAAATTAGAGATGTGTGCCCTATTCTCATCATTTAATTATTAGTCTAGGGAACCTAGTGAATGCAATAAAAATAAAATAATTTGTTTAAAGATTGAAAAAAATGAACAAAAAAGTACATTTTTTTTGGCAAACATGCAAGAAAGCTAGAATGAATATCTTGGAGATCAACTTAATAATAAAGAAAATCCATGTACAGAAAAATATAAATCTCATTTAGCATATTTTTTATGTTTATTTATTTTTGAGAAAGAGAGAGACAGAATGTGAGCAGGGAAGGGGCAGAGAGAGAGGAAGACACAGAATCTGAAGCAGGTTCCAGACTCTGAGCTGTCAGCACAGAGCCCAATGCGGGGCTCGAACTCATGAACTGTGAGATCATGACCTGAGCTGAAGTTAGACCCTTAACCAACTGAGACACTCAGGCACCCCAAATCTCATTTAACATCTTAAAAGGTTATCTGAGCAATTGGACAGTCTTATCTTGTCCTCAGATGAGAAGAAACCTTATTAACATTCAATTCTCCCAACATTTATGTATATAAATATAATGGTTAATTTTAGTGAGGATCCAATTACTATAAATTTTTTCTTCTACATAGTGATAAAATTATCATAGAATTCACACAAAAAATCCTGAGAATAAGAAAAAAAAAGACAAAGATCAGTCAAAATAATTTAATCTCCCTAAAATATACCATAAATCTGCTAACATACAGTAATTTCCCTGCATTCATATATCAAATACTATGTTTTAGTATTGATTTAGAAAAATAGACCAGTGGAACATAGTAGACAGTTCATAAGTAGATCCAAGAATATATGAGAGTGCAATAAGCAACAATAACACGTACATTAAAGCAGCGGAAAATAAATGTGACATTTCATAAGTTGAGTGCAACCCAATTTCTTCTTGGGGAAACTAGTAGTCTCTTTGTAATGGCCTTCATGCACCACTGTCCCTCAGAAAATGTCACGTATTCTGGATCTACATTCCTCCAATACTGCCCGCCAGAAATTAACTGTCCTTTGTCTTTTCCTATTAGTTTCTTTATAAGAAATCTGATTAAGTTGTGTGCCAAATATGTAATACTGGTGCAATATGTGAACTGTGTGGGGTGTGTGCGTGTATTTATATTTATTCCATATAATTCCATTGTGCACACATCCATTGATGTAAGTTGATTTGGAGACACATAGGTGGAATAGAATGGCTACTTCCTGGGAGAGGTCAGTGTCTAATCTGACTTTATGTAAGACTTTCATTATCTCATGTCCCCCAGAATGTGTGATGGCAAGGTAGGTGTAATACTTTTGATACATCTGACATTATAAGAAAGGGGCAGCATCCATAAAGCAGAAATCCTAGAGAGAGTTATATTTACTCTCTTTTGAAATGACATGGCACACTGTCATAATTGACGAAGAAAAATAAATCCCCTTTATGACTGGTTTGAAACAAGTGACATTTTACTTGTTTTTATTTTAACAACTCTTCTTTTTGAATGTGACTGAGTACTATATCCCTAAAGAATTAAATAATGGATCAAGACACTGCTGTATCCAAGATTGTGTGTTCACTTAAAGCTGTTAGTGAAATCTTTATAGAACAAAAGGTTTCTGAGTATCATGGCTGGGGTAGAAGAAAGGTATCATTTCTGAGCTTCAGTTCCAAAGGGCACTGGATTAGGCGTAACGATAAAGTTCTAGTGCTTTCTAAGTATCAGCTTTTTCATTTGCATAATGCAATAAAAGCTACCTTTCCATCAGTGCTGTTAGGAAAATTAAATAAATTAGTATTTTATAATTCATTGCATCTCAGAAGCTCTCAGTTTTAAAGAAGACCATTATTTACATATTAGAAAGAAAACATGTTCAATCAAACTATAAGAGAAAACCTTGAAGTTTTCTTTTATATATATTTAGAAATGCATTATATATTTGCATTGTATATGTTTAGAAATGCAAATTATGCAAATAAAAATTATTTTAGACCAAATAAATGTACTAAATCCTCTAGAAATAAACATGCTGTTTTCTGTTCTCATGGTTTTCTTAATATCCTGTAACTTTTCATTTTAATGTAAACCATGATATACTATTTTAAGACAATTTACACAACAAATGATTTCAGTGTATATAATTTCAAAGGGCACATAATGAACCAATTTGCTGATAATGTGAACAGCAGTGACTGGACTTGGGCATGTGTGATCAATCACAACTACACCCATGACAGCCGCGTGGGCAAGAGCATTTGTTAGTTACCAAAGATATTAGAACACATCCAGTTTCAGAGAGAACAAAATTGCTTCCATGATAGACAGAATGTAAATCTCAGAAATTACCAAAGAATTAGTTCTTGGTGTAACACGGGCATAAAATTTTGAGCACGGACTTTGAATATTGCATTGTAACTATATTGATCTCAAATATTTATTGTAAGAATTATGTGACTTATTTTTATAATATTTATTGCCGGCCAGTTTCATATGTTGTCTTATTTAATCCCCCTTCCAACTCCTGCAGGATATGAAATTATTTAATTTCTTTTACACATGAGAAAACTAAGCTCTGGAATCATTAGATGACTAAGTTCATAAGAAATTAAGTAACTGAAATAGCACAGATATTTCTATTTCACAATTTTCCTTAAAAAATATATAGTTGACCCTTGAGCGGCACAGGGTTAGAAGTACCTGCCCCCCTGCACAATCGGAAAATCCACATGTAGCTTTTGACTCCCCCAAATTTAACTACTAATAGCCTACTGTTGACCGGAAGCCTTGTGGATTGATAACATAAATGGTTGATTAATATATATTTTGTATCTTGTATGTATTACGTACCACAATCTTATAATAAAGTAAAAGAAAAAAGAAAATGTTATTAAGAAAAGCAGAAAGAAGAGAAAATACATTTACAGTACTGCATAATTTATTGCAGAATACCTGAATATAAGTGGACCTGCACAGTTCAAACTCATGTTGTTCAAGTTAACTGTATATTAATTTATCCAAAATCTATTATTGTTGGGGAAATTTTGTGCTTCCATACAAAATTATGCATCATCTAGAGGACAGTCCTGCATCTTGTCTGACTCAGATTTTTTTTTTGAAGTTATTTTAAAACTCTGCAAATGATAGAAAACTTTAAGCAATGCAAATAGTTCTTGTCCTTAGAAATGCAAATTATGTCCTTCCCAGTACAGGTTCAAGTGAGTTCTCTCCCCCAGTGTTAAAGAAACTAATTTGCTTCCATTTGCACATTCTTTTCAATATTCCTTATCTATAAATATGTCTTTTCTTTGGATTCTCCTTTGAACCAGATATAGCATCCATCTGGTAGCCTGAGTTAAACAAAATCTTCAACAAATGTTTATTTATATTAATCACTTTTTTTTGAAAATTGTCTTTTAGTCAGTGAAGACATAGTAAAATGTTATACTACTTTCATTTATTGATTGAACAAATAAATTCACTGACTTAAACCCATACCTGTCTTTCACCCATCTCAAAAATGATAATGATGACACTTTGCCTGAGGGTGGATGTGGGTTAGGAGCACAGAGTACAAATATACTTTCCCACCAATTTTGTGACCCTGAAAACAAACGAAATATCTGTAAAACTAACTGCTAGGTTTTGCTGTTTTTTTTAATCTTTACACTATGAATGTTAAATGTGTGCATTCTCAAAAGGTCAACTATTTCATTCTAGCATACCTTGACCAGCTTGCTTCCTTGTAAATCCACATTATTATTTATATCTTTAAAATTAGTAGCAATAGTAATCTCAGTTTCTTGAAATTTATTAACCCTATTTTTACAAATAATAAAAAATATCATTGCAGATTTTCATTACTGTATTTAGACAAACCCCATGCTTCTAATGATAGCCTTATGAAATAGCATAGAACACAGAGATATTTAATATTTAGTCTTTATAGAAAGATTTGAACTTAAATTATCTTTTTTTTAACTGAAAAGGAGTGTTAAGTTTTAGCACATCATTGAGTAAGACCTTCCTTCTTGACTTGTCCCTGTGATTTTGCTTGTTGAATCAACATCACTTAGGTATCTACTAAATCCAATCTAAAACCAAGGCCAGAAAGAGGTTAGAGTAAGAAATGTGATTTTTCTAACACTAAAACATGACCAATTATATTTACAACAGAAGGTTTTCATTGAAATCAACCCAGATAATCTTAGAGCTAGAAAGAAATTAGTGACTAAGCAATTTGCTATAGCTAAACAAATAGCTACTTCTAGAATTACTATAATATTACTAACATTAATGTATATACCAACAAAAAAAACCTGGATGCCCATGGGTTTCTCTATCTTTGGAGTTGTCTTCTCCTTCTATATTTTTATATTAAACTTCCTTCAATGCAAAGGAAATTTGGGATTGGTTACAAGCAATCCTAAGTGAAATACTGAAGACGGTAAAAATATCTTTTATATTCTATACTCTTCATTTCTCTTTCTTCCTGCCCCACCTATCCAGTCTCCTAATCCCCTTCTGGTGCCTCAACTGACTGAGGTTGATTAGTCATTGAAAAAAAAAAAAACAGGTAAATATGGGCTTTTATTGATGAATTCTGTGTAGATTTATATGTAAAAAGCAATTTCCTCTGATTTATCATTCTGAGACCACTGTGTGTTTAGTAATGTTGTAATAATTTATACTATATTTTACATTATCAGACCATGTGGAAAACAAGAGTACCTGTCTTGACAATATTTTTGGAGCTTGACAGTGTGCTTTATTTATCAGATTTAAATTTTATCCTCTTGTTTAAGTGTTGTATTTAATAGATTTTATGATAAATTATGTCTCTTATTCCTGGACTCCTATAATGAGTTTTCATGATTCAAGAAAATAGGAAAGAATAATCTTGTGCTGAACTCTAATTGTCTACAAAAAATATTTGCCTAGCCCTACATATTTTGAGCCACTTCCCAAAATAACATCTCTGTTCCCTTTCCATATATAATTAAATTCATCTTAATTTTTTATGTAAATTGATAAATGCAATATACTGCTTACCTTGAGGAGAAAGAATCTTTGTTAAATCTCTAAATCTCTGAATTTCTGGGAACACGATTCCAGATAAAAGTTGGACAAAGAATTTTGTAAGGGGAGCTGTTCTGATTAAACATAAGTAGCACAAGAATGTATTGTGGGCCATCACTATTACATAACCTAAGGACCAGTAAATGAGTGAACACTATTATACTTGTGTCAATTACACAAGCTGTTTCAAAGCTTAGGTATCTTTCCCTTTTCTCTTATACACTAACTTCAGAACCTCTCATATGCATATATTTTCCCCCTTTTCACCTGCACAAAAACTATTGTTTTCTTCATCTCTTTAATTGGAAAAGTCGTGTGCAGGCACATCAGAAACTACGCGTTAATTTCTCCTAGAAAAGGTTTAAGTGAAGCAATATTGTATGAGGTCACTTATTATCTCCTAAAATGCTACATCCATCATGTTGAAAAGGGTATTTTAGCCCTTGTAGTTCTCTTGTTCTAAAATTAGATGTTTTATTTCATTTACTAAATTATCACATCAGTCAAGGGATGAAGTTATGTTACTGAGCAATGTGCTCAGTAATGTTGGAGGATGGATTTTTCAGGGTTACTTATCACTCCTTGACACTGAACTAAGAACACTTACATAAGAATAGGACAAAAGTGTCCTCCTGAATGCTGGGAGCTGATTCACTTTCAAAAGTAAACACTCAAGAAATAAATAAATAAAAGGGCAAGAACTATTTTCCTGATGTATTTTACCAATAACTTCAAGGAGGACAGAGTTCCTAAACAACTTGTGATATTATAATGAAAGGGCACTAAGGTTCTCAAACCAGACAAACAAAATATTCCCTGATAGGGGAGAGGTACTCCTTAGAACAGATCGAGTGTGGCACACAGCTTCTGCATTTTCAGTGACTCCAATATAGCCTGGTGGTGCCACAGTTCATTTATCAGGAATGTACTATGGGAAGCTGTTTTAAAATATCCAAGTGATGGATATTCCCTTTCTGTTTTTAGAATAAATGGGTTACTGTAATGGTGGAAATTACTGCCGTTGCTTCAAAAACTTCTGGGAAAATGAGCCATCACAAGCCTTTAAGCCCATTTGTCTATTTCTTATGCCTTTTCTTGTCCCTCAAAATTAATTTTAGTAAAGGTCTAAGCAGTTTTTAAATGTTAAAAATGATGTTTTTTAAGCATAATACTTGTGCAAGTGTAAAGACACAAGGTTTTAATAATTAAGATGTACTCCTGCTCAATAGCTAAATTGACTAAATCTAGAATAGGTGAATAGAGATTTGATGGATGTGGGGGAAAAAATTCCATAATAATAATACTACTTACATGGAAAGTATGGCAACACATGCTTCATATTTTAAGGGACTTTACAAATATTAATTATTTATATAGTGCTGCTAGATGAACATATACATTTATTCATCATCATTAAAATATTAAATTGTCTACTGCTTCGCTGAATGAACTACACTTTCCTATAATGTGCAAGCTTTTTTTTTTTATCACAGAAAATGATCAACTCATTGGCAACAGCATTTAGTAACATTTACCAAACATTGTGTATTAAACAGTAATAAATTACACCTAATATTCACAGAAAATATTCTCTGTAAGAATTGCAAAATTTTACTTAATTTAACTCAAATTAAGTTATGGTATATTTACACAGGGGAATATTAATAGGTAAAAAATGGTTCGAATGTTAGATATGTGTAATTCAATATATATGCTAAGATTTATTTATAAATACAACTATAATATTTTTAAAAACATATTTTTTACTTTGTATATAAAATAATGAAGCTCAAGAACTATTTAACAATAAAATGAATTAAAGAATTGTAACAATGCAAAGGCTTCATTTAGGCATTAAGCGGTTAATTGTTGATGAAGCGTTAGAGACAGTAATGGCTATTAGTCTATTGGAAAAATAAATTATTTTGACCTGTAGTTTACTGAAAATGCTTCTTAAAAGAGAGTTTACATTATTTTAAAAAATACTTATTTAATTATTTTTGAGAGAAAGAGAGACAGAGAGGAAGTGGAGGAGTGGCAGAGAGAGAGGGAGAAAGAGAATCCCAAGCAGGCTCTGTGCTGTCAGCTCCGAGCCTGGTGTGGGGCTCAATCTCACCAACTGTGAGATCATGACCTGAGCCAAAATCAAGTCAGATGCTTAACTGACTGAGCCATCCAACCACCCCAAAAGAGAGTTTACTTTAGCTTAGTCTCACAAAGCATAATAAATTTGAATAGATATAAATAATCTTATTAAATATAGCATTTAAGTATCAACAAACATTCAAATTTACAAATGCATCATGCAATAAAAGAATCATGACCTGCAAAGGGTGATAAGTTATCACCAAACATTCTTGAACACAGATAGGAAAACAAATTTTGAGAGGAGGGGAAATTTTGCATGTGATTCCTGCAATTGTTCAAAATAAGTACTACACCATGATATGATTGATGGCACTTGTTTTCTGAAATACCATTTCCTTTACGAAATATACAATAAGAAATACATTTTAAAATCTCCACGAAGTAACTTGGCTAATTTATTTCCGTTATAATGAAATTACTTTTATTCCAGATAAGTTCCTACCTTAGCCTTTCTCAGAACTCCCACCAATTATGAGTTGTTTCATTTGTTTGGCAAATGGGTTTCATAGCCTGAGAATCATTGGTATTCTGCAAAGGTTGCTGTTTTCCATCTGGATCTCTGAAAATTATGTAGAACATATTTCTTTATATCTGACTTCTCACTCTTTCCCTTGTGTTTGGGAGACACATCCTTGGCATAGAGTGTGAGTAGGAGTTTTTTTTTTTTTTTTCCATTACTGTATAATATTTCACTGTGTGAATACATCACAATTCATTTGCACTACTGATGATCATTTAGGTTGCTTTCAATTATTTTATGGTTATTGTTGTTTTAAATAGCACTGCTAGTAACATCATATTGGCATACAGGTGTCCATTCTGCTGGGAACCTACCCAGAAGGGGAATTGCTGCACATGTGATTCTTGTTAGCAAACAATACCCAATTGTTTCCAAAGGGATGGAAACAATTTACAGTCCAACAAGGAGGTGTAAGAGTTCCACGTGCCCCACTTTCTGTACAACGATCGTTATCATCGGACTTTATCTTTGTGGCCATTCTTGTGCAGTGGTATCTAATCACGGTATAATTTACATTTCTCTGAATATTAATAAAATGGAGTGCCTTTTTATGTGTTTAATGAACATTTCACATTCCCTTTAGTGAAGTAAGTGTTCAAGGGTACGACTTTTCTGAGGGTGGGGTTACTTAATTTTTCCTATTGATTTGTAGGCATTCTCTTTGTATTCTGGATCTAGTCCCTTGTCTCTTATATCTGTTGCAAAATTAGCTTCTCCTCTCAGCTCTGCACTTTCATTTGCCTAATAGTCTTTTGAGGAACAAAGTTTCTGAGTTTAATTCACCAGTATTTCCTTTATTATTATGGCACTTTTTTTCTCCCCAGCTCATGTATATAGTCTTCTGAAATAGCCTGGGTTGTTTTTTTGTTTTTTGTTTTTTTTTTTTTCTGTCTTTTTCCTTTCTTGCTGTACATCTCAGGGATTTCTTGTGGGTTAGTATTGTTGTTTTCGTTTCTTGGATTTCAACTTAATAGTTTTAGAGCCCCTTTATAGTTTCTTGGGTGTTGATTTTTGAGGGAAGAAGTAGACAGCTTTGCTAATTTGCCAACCTGGCGGATATGAATACATATCAGATGTCGATTGCATTCCCCTTACCAAGGACAAATGATGAAGATATTGCATCCTTCAAGACATACCTTCATATCAGTATACTTATGGAGAAAGACCTATAAACAGGAAAAGATAAAGATGAAACCCACTAAAGCTATGTGTATGTTCATGGAAATTTAGAATGGCATCACTTAGCCAAACCTTACTGAGGTTAGAATGTTTGAAAAAGACTTCTGGAAAATAAGATTCCTCCTGACTTTAGAACCAATGATCTTTCAGGGCGCCTGGGTGGCTCAGCGAGTTAAGCATCTGACTTCAGCTCAGGTTATGATCTCCTGATTCGTGGGTTTGAGCCTTGCATCGGGCTCTGTGCTGACAGCTCAGAGCCTGGAGCCTGCTTTGGATTCTGTGTCTCCCTCTCTCTGCCTCTCCCCTGCTCATTCTCTCTCTCTCTCTCTCTCTCTCTCTCTCTCTCTCTCTCTCTTTCAAAAGTGACTAAATATTATTTTTTTAATAAAAAGGAACTGATGATATTTCTTAATATTAGTCCTCAAGCTGAAGAAACACTGGTGGGGAAGCAGGTGGGGAGTTGACTTGAGGTGTCACATACAAAGCTATGGGGAAAAAGGAGCTCTAAAACATAAAATAGTAGGTTTGATTCTTTAAATTTCTCTTAAAAAGAGTTTTTGACAAGATACAATTAGTGTCGTTCTACTAATAGCCAAGAGAAATTGTGTTAGGGCAAATAAAAATTACTTAATTTCTAAATTAGTATTTGTCCACTTAATATTCACTAGATAACTATTCTTGAGGTAATTGTACATAGTTTTGAAATTCTTGTTCAGCTTGACTTTCTCTGCAACCTACAGCCATTGTAAATATTATTGTTTATATTGCTTCTCTCTCACTAATTAAGTGTTAGCCATTAAAAATTTCCACTGATGTTTAACCAAAGATCAGGAGAGAAGAAAGTTCTTTGTCCTGCCTATAAGAACTCCTGGATACTCACCTAGGGGCTAAAATTTGGTGAATCTTGTCAGTAATAATGGTCTTTTAGATTCCCGAAGTAAAAGCTACCAATTGGTAACTTAATTACTCATAAAGGTTCCTTTGGGAGTAATTAGTCAGAAATATTTTCTTAGAGTAAAGATGATGCAAGAAACACAAGCCATAATTCTTGGGTCTGCTTATTACCCTGGCCAGCTCCCCTCTCCACTTTGATTTTCTCCAGAATATCCCTTAATAAAACGAATGTCAATTCCAATCAAAGGATGAAATTTTCCAAGAGCCATACATGTTTTAATGCATACCTCGTTCTCTCACAAGCAAACTTAAATATAATAAATTTTCTGTTTTCAGTCTTAAAGAATGCAACAGAGGTGAACCATTTAATGCTAGCACAGTGGTTGAGGTGCAAGGCTTAAGGATGTTAGTTTAGAAGGACAAAGAAGTGTTAGAAATATGGTTGTGAACTTCTCCACTTTAGAAACAAAAATTGAATGTGAAAAGACATCAAAACATATATGAACACACTAGGGGTTGATTGTGTTCTCTACAATCTTCAGAAACACATCAAAGAAAATCTAACAAGCAACTTCAAAAGCCTGTTAGTCTCACTGCAAGCTGCAGTTTGGGGAGAAATGGCCTGTTAAAGACCTTATTGAGGAAAATGACAGTTTTCCACAGAGAACACAAGGAGATTGACCTACAAACAATTTCTTGAAAAAATATCACCAAAAGATAATACAAATTTCACCTAGAAATAGAAATAACGCCAAAGTGTACTATGGATACAGGAGGGATAGAATAGAAACAAGGAATATAAACAGTGAGAGAAAAATGCAGCCTATTTAAATCGTGTTCATAAAACATATGAGAGATTTAACATATATGTAACAAAGAAACAAATGAATGACTAAAAACTATTTAACTTGGGGCGCCTGGGTGGCTTAGTCGGTTGTGTCCTACTCTTGATTTCAGTTCAGGTCATGATTTCACAGTTTGTGGGTTCGAGCCCTGTATTGGGCTCTGCACTGATAGTGTGGAGCCTGCTTGAGAGTCTCTCTCTCTCCTTTTCTATTTGTCCACTCTCTCTCTTTCTCTCAAAATAAATAATCTGAAAAAATAATGAAAAATATTTAACTTTGAATGGAAACAAAAAATTAAGTGCAAGTTGAATTATTTAATTAAAAAGATTTACAGAATATATATTATATACACATAAAATGTATAGAATATACATATATAAACTCACTAGTTTTTTTTCTCTTATTTTAAAACTAAAACCTATAGGCACTATGCTGTATAGTAAATCACCAGAACTTATTTATATAACCTAAACTTTGTACCCTTTGAACATCACCTTCTCATATCCTGTAGCTAGTAATACTGCATTGTATGCGTAAAATTGGCTAAGAGGGAAGAACGTATGTTAAGTGTTCTTATTTCAACAAACAAACATCTAATAATAAAAAGAGAACTGAAAGAAACTGGGAGCTGATGGGTGTTTATGGCCTTGATGGTGATGGTTTTGTAGGTGTGTATTTATCCTCAAATTCATCAAGTTGTAAACATTATATATGTACAGCTTTTAATAGGTCAATCATATACCTCAATAAAATGGTTTAAAAAAATAACAAAACTAAATCAGAAACCTAAAAAGGTACCAGGACTTAATGGAAGCCAGTACCTAATAGTCCTCTGTTATTTTTTGTAGTTATTTATTTAACAATAAAAACAGGTATAAATGGCCCTCTGATTATAAAGTGTTGCACATTTTGAAAGAAAATGAGAAAACATACAGGATATAGTGCAAAGCATAAACTGTATTAGATGTTCCGTTGCCTTGAAATCGCTACTACTAACATGCTTAACTTAAGCAAAACATATACATGACGAGATGGCTATTTTACTGCTACTGATGTGCTTCATCATTTGTTGAGAACATGATGGATTGGGTGCTATAGAGCCTTGGTCAGCTATCTCTTTCAAGATCCTGGAACTTTTCTCCAAGCTTTCAGAAGTGTTGCCTTATTGGGGTGCCTGGGTGGCTCAGTCAGTTAAGCATCTGACTTCGGCTCAGGTCATGATCTCATGGTTCATGGGTTCAAGCCCCGCGTTGGGGATCTGTGCTGACAGCTAGCTCAGAGCCTGGGGCCTGTCTTCGGATTCTGTGTCTCTCCCTCTCTCTCTGACCCTCCCCTGCTCATGCTCACTCTCTCTCTCTCTCTCTTGCTCTCTCTCTCTCGCTCTCAAAAATAAAAATAAAATATTAAAACAAAAGAAGTGTTGCCTTATAATGGCTTGGGGCTGAGTACATCCCCAGAGATTGCCTTCCTTTTGAGGGACCTGTTTCACTCAAGTGTTTTTACCCACTCTACAAATGAGGGCTTCCCACATTCATCAACTGTTTGGTGTGCTTGTGAGACATTGGGATTTACCTGAAGGGACTGCTGGAATATAAGCTTCACATGGAATCAGCTGAGGCTTCTGTTGTTATTATATCACAATCCAATTATTTTTTTCTGTCTCATTCTTCTTCCCTCACCCGCATTGCTTTTGTTTCTGAGAACAAGTCCCCAAACTATCACAATGGAAATCTCTGATTCAGAAAGTGTTTTCTGGACAATGTGCCCAGAAAGACCAACAGTGGTCTTTGGAACAGACTCTAAAATGAGATTTTTGACACTGATCGCCTGATGGCTGATGACAATGGAGACCCCCAACCCTTGTGAGGATAACGGAAGTCCTGACAACCATTGGGAGATGGCAGGAGAGCCCGTGTACAAACTCGCTAGTGGTGAAGCAGGAGGGGACACCTTTAGAAGCACAGACATGCATTGGTGGTATAATGCATTAAGATTTTGAGGTCTTTGATGGGATTGAAGTTTGAACCAAATGGCTGGTGCCGGGGAATATTGATTCATTACAAAATACATCAAAAAGCTAAGGTGTTTTAATTACCAATGTAAGGGATTGGTAGGGGGCTTCCTTAGCAGGTACAGAGAGAGATGCTAGTGTCCTACTAAGGCATTGGTAGGGGGCTCCCTTAACAGTATAGAGAGAGATGCTAGTGTCCCACTAAGGCAATGGTAGGGGGCTTCCTTAGCAGGTACAGAGAGAGATGCTAGTGTCCTACTAAGGCATTTGTAGGGGGCTCCCTTAACAGTATAGAGAGAGATGCTAGTGTCCCACTAAGGCAATGGTAGGGGGCTCCCTTAGCGGTACAGAGAGAGATGCTAGTCTCCTACAGTTGTAGTGAAGAGAAAGATGAGGAGGAGGCTTACAACTAACCCATAGGTGCCAGAGCTCCAGAGAACATAGAATTCTCCTATCACAACAAAAGGTGATCAGTATCAAGGACAAGTGTTGAGTCCTAAGGACAGAAATTGAGTGCATTTCTTTCTCTGGCTATAATGTAAGCCCCTCACACTGGCAGACTCTTGCTATTTTGGAGACTGTCTTGTCCATTATTCCCCATTGTCATGACTGAGGTGGACACAGGGGCTAGGCTTCCCTTGGGAGCTATAGGTTTTGAAGTTGATTTTCTTCCATGCTCGCAGGATGAGAACTATAGAAATTTAGAGAATAGGCTTGTCATTTCTTTGACAATATATTATCTGAAATCATGTTTTTTTATATATTGTTAATATCATGTACAAGGAAACTACAGATATAAAGAAGTCTTTGATCTTTTACCTAATGGCTAATGAGCTTGTCTTGGACTAAATGGTAACCCCAAATATATGTCCGCATCCTAATCCCTGGGACCTGAAAACATTGCCTGAGTTGGCAAAAGAGTGACGATTATATTGTATCATGAAAATTGTGATTCAGTTAAGGACCATTCAAGTATATCATAAATATATCATATGCACCTTTATCCGAGAGACATGGGAGGAGATTATACACAATGGAGAGCAGAAGATGCAAACAAAGAAGAGAGAGTGATTGTAAATCAGAGGCACCGATTAGGGTGATGTGGCCACCGACAAAGAATGCCAAGGAATACTGGGCAGCCGCTAGAAAGCAGAAATGGCAAGGAATGGATTCTCCCACCAAAAGCTCTGAAGGGAGCATGTCCTTGCCAACAACTTATGTTTGGATTTCTGGCCTCCAGAACTGTGAGAGAATAAATTCCTGCTGCGTTAAGCTACTAAGGTCATTTAATTGGTATGGCGTATCTAAGAGATTGATACAGAGCTCAACTTCTTCCTCTCCACCTGATCTTGAGCTATTAAAAGCAATAGGCCTGTCAAATGTTGTTTTCTGGTAAACTGAGGTTCCTTAGAGTCGTTATCAACTTAATATTTGGCAATCTCAGACACATATTCTGCACATTATTTGTTCTACCTTAATGACTAGTTATGTAATGACACAATTATTATGCTATTTTTATCATTTTAATATTAATTTAGAAAATGATTGCATCACTTATAAATTTGGGGTAGTTCATCTCCTGTATTTATATTATTTGGAGGCAACAGAGATTAGCAATTCAGCTAGGTGCTCATGGGGTAGCTAGGTCACTCACTAGCCAGGTAACTTTGAGTAAATAAATTAACCTCTGGAAGCCTCAGTTTATTTATTTATAAAATGGGGGTGGGGCACATGTGGCTCAGTTGGTTAAGCAGCTGACTCTTGATTTTGGCTCAGGTCATGATATCATAGTTCATGAGTTCAAGCCTCGCCTCAAGCTATGAGCTCCCAGCACAAAGCCTGCTTTAGATCCTCTGTCTTCCTCTCTCTACCTCTTTCTGCTCTCTCGAAAATAAATAAACATTTTTAAAAAATGGGGTTAATAAATGTGATGTTTACATTTACTAATCAATACTTGATTAAGAGCATGAGTTTGTTATGGGCTGTTTGGCTTTAATCTTTGCATATGAAAGTGTGGTAAGCAGAGCAAGAGTACCCCAAAGGTGCTCATGCCCTAATCCTCAGAATTGGTGAATATGTCCTCTTATCTGGTAAACACTTGGCAGATGTGAGTAGTTAAGAATCTTGAGAAGTTTATACTGGGTTTCCCAGGTGGGCCCAAGGTGAGAACATAGGTCTGTACAAAGGAGAGAATGTCTCTGATTACTGAAGTGGACCCAGGATAGCCACGTGGGTCCTTTTAAGAGGAGAGTAACCTGACATTTCCAGTGGGCCGGGTGTAATCAATAGGTCTTTATAAAGGGGGAGAGCTGCAGGAGAGTCAGAGCAGCCAATGTGATAGCGGAAGTTCCAGTTGGCGGGAGGTTGTGGCTGGTTCCAAAGCTGGAGGAAGAGGCCGTTGACCAGAGGTACAGGTAGTTTGTAGAAATGGGGAACAGAACAGAACGCAGCCCTGCAGTCGCCATAGTTTTAGCACAAAGAGGCCCATTTTGTCTTCTGAGACCCCGGGAGGTAAGACATATACATTTGTGTTGTTTTAAGCCCTGGAATTTATGGCCCTTTGTTCGTAGGGAGAAACTAATAGAGATTATAGAATGTTTATGTTTTTCCTCTCCAATATCTTCTTTTATAAAAGGGAAGAGCATGACAGTGAGTGCCTTGTGAAGCCTTCCTACATCTTGTATTCCTTCTAAGGCACCTCTCTGAACTCGTGGATGTTCCTGGATAATGTGTAGCCTGAGTCTCTTATCCCAGAAGTCGGCCCTAGCTGCTCCGTGTCCTCTTCTTGGCGCGTTCCATAGTTTTTCTAGGTGCCTCCCAACCACTAGTCCCTAAGAATGGGCGAAGCTGTGCCCTTCCTTGCAGTACCAGGAAGCAATGATACACAACATAGGTTATGAAAGCTTGGAAATGGTGTCAGGAATGTACCCTCTCACTCGGGGTTGCCTCTTGGACTCTCATAATCTACACCTGTTACCACTGTGAAAGGTAAAATAGAATCAGGTGGGCCTTACGCGCTTCCTCACCAGGTGGACCATGAACTTTTGAACTGGGCCAAACTGCGAATACTCCACGGATTCTGCCCAAACACCTGCAACTTTCTATCGTAATGAACTTCTGCATGGTGATGGCCTTAGCAACCAGTTAGGTCTAGGCAATATTAGCTATTTGCAGCCAACGCCAATCATGATTCTTGGTAAACAGCTGAAGGAAGGTTTTTCCTTTCTCCTTATTCCAATAAAAACAAAATTGGCTTTCCTGTTGATGGGACGCAATTTGGTGGCCACCTGGAAATGTGCTTCTGGATTGTAATTCTAAAACCCCAAATAAAAGCTTTTGTTTTATTTTTTCAGTTCTTTTTCTCTCCATAAATACTACAATCTTGAAGCCCTCTTTCTTTCAGATCAGAAATTTTAGTCCTGTCTCTTACATTGAAGACTCCATATATTTTTTCCCCTTTACTCTGGATGGTTACAATCACCTAAAATAGATTTGTAGCCATGCTACCTTATTCACAATGAAGAGTTTATTTTACATTTTTATTGGGGTCCCTTTGTTTCCTTTTTGTTTAGGCTTGAGAAATACGGGATGCTAAGTTAAACTGAATTTCAGATAAATAATGTTTTGTTATAAGGACATCACATAAAATATTGGGACTTCTATTGAACTAGTATTTAAATTTATTTCAATTTAACTTGGAATCCTGTATTTTTGTTAAATCTGGCAGCCACCTTTTTGTCAAAACTTGTGATTCCAGGTTTAGTTCCGGAATTCAGCTTTGTGTAAAAAAAAAAAAAAAAATCTATATTAAGCCCCTTTGTCAACCAAGAGAAGTCTTTTTACAAATTATTACTTAGAAAAACTTAACACTTATAAAAAAAATCATCCTTTATGACTGCCAACATTCCTGCTGTTAACTGTGATAGTATAAATAGTAATAGTACCAATAGGCTTCATAACAGAAAAACTATCAAAACTTCTTATTTTAAAACACTAGTAATTAGAAATTGCAAGTAATTCAAATTCTTTGAAGATTTAATAATTTTTGATATAATTGACATACAACATTATTACCAGTTTCAGGTGGACAAAATGACTTAATTCTTGTATATATTGTGAAAGATCTCCACAATAAGTCTGGTTAACATCCATTACTGCACCAGCTCTAAACTTTTTTTTTTTTTTTAGCACTATTAAGGTTTCAATAACTTTCATATGGACAATACAGTATTATCTATAGTTAACATGTTGTACACTACATTCCATGACTGACTTCTAACTAGAAGTTTGTACTTCTTGATGCCCTTCATTCATATCCCTATTCATCCACCCATGGATACTTATGATACTTCAATATCTTGTATCATAAATATTTCTACAGTGAACATGGGAGTGAAGATACTGTTTCATGTTAGCATTTTTCCCTCATTGGATAAACACCCAAAAGTGAAATTGCAGAATCCTATGATCTATTTTTTTTTTTTGAACCTTCATACTGTTTTCCATAGTGGCTGCACCAACTTACATTTCTACCAATAGTGCATAAGTGTTTTCCTCTACATCCTCGCCAATATTTGCCTTTCTTTTTTTAATATCCATTGTAACAGGAGTGAGGTGATGGCTCTTTGTGGTGTTGATTTCTATTTCCCTGATTAGTGATGTTAAGCACCTTCTCATGTACCTGTATGTCTTCTTTAGAAAAACATCTATTCAGTTCTGCCCATTTTTAAAAAGTTTATTTTGAAAGTGCATCAGCATGTGAGGGGCAGAAAGAAAGGGAGAGAGAGAATCCCAAGGAGACTCCCCACTGAGCGTAGAGCCTAAGGTGGGGCTCGTCTCATGAACCTGGGATCATGCCCTGAGCTGAACTCAAGAGTTGGTCACTTAACCAACTGAGCCACCCAGGTGCCCCTGGATATTAACCTTTTATCGGATACATGATGTGCAACTATTTTCTCACATTTGGTAGGCTGACTTTTCATTGTGGTGACGCTTTCCTTTGCTTTGTAGTGTTTTTTTGTTTGTTTTTGATGTGGTCTGCTTATTTTGGTTTTGTTTTGCTTTTGGTGTCAAATCCAAATATAGTTTTGTTCAAAGATATTTTGAAATAGAAAAATACTTAAAAAGGGTTACAACTGGCACCATTTGCTAGCTTTTTACTCAGTTACATTAACCAAAATGAAATGGATACATTGTATGCTGAGTTGTAAAGGACAAACGAATCTTTAATTATTATTAAATGAATTCTCAACTATTCTCATTGTAATCAGTGTTCAAATCAGGTATCAAAACCACGTGTCCAAAATCTTTAATCTGATTAACTTCTTTAAAGTGGTACATCTTAATTTATAAGGTTCCTTCAATATCCATGATATCAAGTAAAATTGGTATCAACATTTTATGTGTGTGTACAAAAAGATCCAACAACTTCAAAAATGTGAAAAATGTTACTTCAGAAAAGACTTCAAGAATGAAGTTCCATTTAAAAAAATGCTGAGAAACTCTAACTGTATTGAAGATCTAACATAATTATATATAGGTCAACTAATTCTCCTGATAATGCTGCCTCTATTCGTGTCTTAGTCTCTGGGCACACCTATTGACTTCACCAAGCACCTAGGACTCTAGGAGATAATAAATTTTTAAATATAGTCACCTACACACAGGAGAGACTAAACTTAGGTCCATATTTATTAGCTTTAACTATGAAGGCTATGTGTCAACGTTCCTGACTTGTTAGGAGTTCACCTCTAATATATGGCCAGTTCAATCATTTTAACCACCTTGTATTGTCCATTAATTGGGTCGTTCTGTCATTCAAATCAAAGCAGACAGAATGATGATTGACTTGAATACCTTTAAACTGTAAAACTTCCAACCACTGAGAAACTCTGCTCTGATACAGATTTTTATAAGAGCCTTGAATAAATATTGGCTCCCATTTACTTGATGCTTAAGTTCAAATTAACACTTCTTGATCGGCTGCTTCTTACTTCAATCTCAAACTATAAAAAATAAATTAAAAGCGTCTGGCAGCCTAAGGAAGTTCTCCATATTGACTATAGCTGAATAATAATTCACCTCCTCAGCATCCTTGCGTACTTCAGAAACCTCTGAACGCAGGCATTGTCAACACGTTTCAGAATCGTACCAGCTTGTGTCTTCGTGAATATTTAAAGCAACAGCTATACTAATACAAGGCTTATACAGCCTTTAAGGGACTATTGCAATATTCTATAGGTTTTTCTGACAGTAAATTTGAGTCTAGCTTTTCTAACGTGCAGTGTCTCATGGTGTCTGAGATCCCAGATCAATGCAGGTGAAAGTTTTATATAGGTTGCTATGGAGAACCTGTGTCTAGCATTCAGCTGCTCTTAATGGCGAATTGCAATACTCGGGGCATATTTCTAGCAATAAATTGAATTTAACTATGTATTCAGCGAATTTTTCTCAGGACTTCAGTGATCCATTAATATTTTTTGTATAAGATAGTAATATGGGGCTGTGTAATCAGATGATGTTCTCTGTGTTTTAGATATAGATGCACTGAATTTATCACTGAAGGTAGTTTTGGCAAACTCTATCCAAAAATTTGCATGTTAATCAAGGTAGCAGGCAGACATTGCTGTTAACTTTTACGAACCCAACAATGAATCTAGGTATATTTATTGCTGCCAATTTTGTTTCTAAATCCCTTCTTTGATTATTAGAACACTAAGCATGTGTGCCCATAGCTTTTTATGGAATCATTCACTTTGTATTACCCAAGGTGTGCCTTTTTCCATTTAAAAAAGAAAAAAGTCCCATTTTCCAACTTTGGTAAAACATTAAAAATATGTTTAGACAGAAACACTCGGCAAATAATCCTAAAAGACCACCTTTAAAAAATGAGTACCTTCTCCCTTTTGGAAGCATTTGCATGCCAACTAAAAATGCCTTTTTGGATGAAGGAAAGACTGGTCTCCCAATTAGTCGGGCACCAGATTTCATATCACATATTCTACCTTTGTCCCAAAGATAAATTGGCTATAATAATCTTTAATTTTTTAAATGTTTATTTAATTTTGATAGAGTGGGGGGGGCAGGGGATGCAGAGAGAGGGAGACAGAAGCAGGCGCCAAACTCTGAGCTGTCAGCACAGAGCCTGACGCAGGGCTCAAACCCACGAGCTGTGCGATCATGATCTGAGCCTTGAGATCAACTGACTGAGCCGTGCAGGTGCCCTAGTTGTAATAATCTTTAAGTTCTATATGCCATATTTCAAATTTTACCTACTATGGTACAGGGGCAGGGTGTAGAGAGAAAGGTAGGAAGCAAAGTCTAGTACAATAAATATAACACTAGGCTTTTGAATTGATCTACCTGGTTTTGAATACCACATAAATGTATTCTTCAGCAAGCTCCTACATTCTTGGTTCTGAAATTTCCTTTTTCACATAATGGGGATAACTGTCCTACTCCAGAAGGCAGATTGTGAGAATAAAATAAACTTCTGCAAATGAAGTTAACCAAACAAATTAGTTTCTCATCTCTGTGCCCCTTCCCACCCACCCCCGCCCCACCACCACCACACTTTCATTGGGAAGTAATGCAGTGCCAACTGAAATTCTGACACAAGTTGTCTGTGATGGACAGCTTCAGAGTTGGGTGCTTTGGGGCATCAACAATGTAAGGGATGGCAGTTCTTTTCCTTCAGTTTTTATCTGTTTTTATACATGGTAGGAGAGAAAGCAAGTGAGCAAAGTGTCAACTACTGAGGGACCTATAAAAAGCTGAATGCATGCTAATTATTACTAGAAAGAGTTAAGAGTGAAGAAAAATTGCATGTCTGAAAATTACCTGCTCTAACAATCGATTGTGCTAACAACCTACAGGATGAAGACTTTAAGGTCTGATTCTTTCAAAGTATGGCATTAACTTTTTCAAAATATTTCTGTGTATAATCAGTGAAGTTTGTTTTTGACAAGGTCTTCCTCATAATTCAGAGTAGTGTTAAACATAGGGATTAGAATATAACTCAGCTTTTAAAAATCCTATGTACATAAAGTCTTCTGGACTTAAATGTTTTTTTGAGCAATTTTTAAAGCAAATATTACATTGAGGTAAACCTTTATCAGTGTAATACGTAAATATTTGCCACTTTTCATTTTAGCAGATTATTTGACTAAAATAAGTTGTGGTATAAAAATATCAACTCCAATGAGAAATTAACTTATAAAACCTACCGATAAAGATATTTCCCTGGATAAATAGCAGTGATGATAAGTTAATACTGTACCACCTATTCATACCTCAAGAATTTCCTATAGAAAAATGAAAATTGTATGTTTGAATTCATAAGCCATTCCATATTTTGTATAGAATAGATTTTTGTTCTATTATAGGGGGAAAATGACTAAGAACCTGCATTCTGACCAAGCTTTTAACTGGAAAACTTTAATAAAACCTCATTAGAATAAAGATTGATTATAACTTTTTTCAAGGACCTAGAATACAAAATACCTTTTCTAGTGGGATAAATACATTATTTTCGGTGATCTGGGTATCTGTCTTGATTACCCCTTCCAAACTGAGTAATGGAAAAAAAAAAAAAAACATGCACAACTGAAAAACCTTTATTAAAAGCCAGCCTTTATATTCTTAAACTTAAAAGTTAACAACATTAAAAGAAGTAATCCGGTATCTGTACTGAATTCCATATTCTAATTCCATATTTATATATAATTGTAGGTTATAGGAAACCATGCTGAATCCAATGTATTGTGTATTTCTTGAATTTGTATTATAGGGCAGGCAGTTGCTAGGTGAGGATTCAAGGATGATCCAAATCCTTGGACACAAATCCAAACTGTCTATAACTGTACTTTTTCAGTGTTGTCTTGCTTGATAAAGTTGCAAGTGTGAATAAATATGAATAAGCTATTTTAATCTTTTTTTCCAGGCCATTTGGATTGGGAATAAAGAACAAAACCATCTTCATGACAGAACTGTTATCAGGAAAGACTACACTGTAAATGGTAAGTCAATCATTGCTCTCTACTGCCCCACTGGATAGAGGTAAGAGAATTACTTATTCATTAATGCAATTAATATTTGAGAGTCTTATAAACAGAACAGAATGATTGCCTTCTTAGAATGCATTTATATCTCAGATAACGTGATGAAATTGTTTAAGCATGAAATGGATTTGACAGCAGAGAGCCTTATTTCCTTTTTAAACAAGCAATGAAATCTGTTCTATTTATTTGTAGTAAAACTCTTTAGAATGCTGTAATCATTATCCAAATACAGACTCAAAATTCAAATGAAAATGAAAGTGTTCTTAGGTTTCTTCTGTTTTAACATGAACACTGCAGAATCCAGCCCAATTTATACTCCTCCCCTTCGGACACAAAAATCCCTGTTTTCTATGTGCAGTGACATCTGATGTTGAACATGTGGAGTTAGGCTGACCCTCACAGTCTGGGGAGAGTCTTCCACAAGATGGCTCCTATCTCATCCACCAGCAAAAAGGTGGAGGTTCCCAGAAGCCACCCTCCCTTCCGATTAACAGACTATGAGTTCAGGGGTTCCTAGTAGCCCTTCAGGTTGGATAATTCACTAGACCAATTTATAGAACTCAGGAAAGCTATACTTAATAATCTAGTTTTATTGTAGTAAAAAGACTACACATTGGAACCAGTCAAAAGGAGAGATTGGTAATGTAAATGTCTAAGAACATCCCAAGTGTTGTACTTGCATTGCCCTCTCCCATTGATTTCGGCGAGGTCACTTTCCCAGAATGTTGATCACACTGATGTGTAAAAGTATACACCAAGTATTGTCAACCAGAGCAGCTCTCCATAGCTTCAGGTGTCCTGAGCTTTAACTGGGGTTTCATTATACAGTCAGAATTAATCAATTTATTGATCATGAGGTTGAATGTCACCTCTCCTTCTCTTCTTCAGAGATTGTATCTACATCATGTGTCTCAAAGTTCCAATGTTCTAATCATATGGTTGGTGCTTCTGGCATGGCCAGCTACCATACTGAGTGATCTGCATCTTTGTGCAAACTAATGGCCCATTTTGAGTCCTGTCACTAGCAGAGATTCTTAGGGTCCACCATCAATAGCAAAGACACTACAATCACTTGGGAAATGCCAAAGAGGGAGAGTCTGGGAGGTAAAGGACAGCTTAATTATCATGGAATAATACCATATTTCATAATTCCTTCTACAAACCCAGTGAGCCCCCAGTTCTTGAAGAAATCTTCAAATTGTTTCTGGAGCTATTCTCAGCATCTCTCACCCTCCCTATTTCCCCAGTTCCTCTTGATTCTTTAACACCGCCTTCCCTGACTGCATACTTCTCATGCTCACTGACATTAGCTGCTTTGGCTCTTATTCCCTATATTCTGGCCAAATATCCATAGCATTCTAATTTGTTTTCTGTCACTCAGATCTCTTCAAACAGGCAAGTATTTTACTACCAGAAGGAAATTGTTCTTGTTTTTTCCAAAAATCCTTAGTATCTCCTTACTGACACACGAAATGGCAGACGTTTTTTTTTTTTTTTACTTTGAATGTTCTTTGATCAGTCCATAAACAGAATACTTTAAATATGCTTATTCTACAACTTCAGCCTCTAAAGGTTATTAATACAAGGTAGATGTTTATCCTGCCTTAAAGTTAATTTGGTATTTTATATATATAGTATATTCAGTATCTAGATATCATTATTGTCTTATTCACTTTGACTTCTAATGCTTCATGGATATATTACATGTGTGTCTCCAATGTCTGGCATATGATCTTAATTGTGCATGTCTTCAATGAACAAGTATCAAAACCTCAAGGACCAAATATCTTTTAATTTCACTAACTGGGGGCATTTGCTAAGAATCACCACAATACAGGGTCTATAAACATAGGTAGAGGATTCAGATACTAAGCAGCCACAATAATGACTCAGGTGGACTCAATCACAGCTGTGACTATAATCATTAATACATACTCACGTTTCCATATATATATGGGTCAAAATATAAATAGCTATACTTAATTCAATGTTTTCTTAAACTTTTGCATATTTTTCTCCCTTCATCATTGGGCAGCCCGAAGTTTTAGCACTTCCTGTATCTAGGGGCAAGCTGAATGGTGCCTGTTCCTCCTTATGGTGGGTTTCTGTAACTCAGGCATTAAATGATATGGTTAATCAATACCGACAAATTGAAATGTAATTGTTGAAGGGAAGTAAATACAGAAAATTTCAATCATGTAAAAAGGCAGAAGTTGTAACTTGTTTCTGAAACTGGTCATGAGGGTTTGCTGGCTTTTCTGTTCTCTTCTTTGTCTTTTTGCCTTTACTCAACATCTAAACTAGTCAAGGTCTTCTAACCAATGAGTCTTGGGACATTATACTTTTAATAAGGTCTCAAAACTTTTTGATCACCTTTTAACTGGGTATTACTGTACAAGTAGGCACGCCAGTGAATCATCTAGAATTCTCCCCATTCTTTGATTAGTATAATAGTATTGTATTTCCCCTTGATTGTCATGATCAAACACCATAGTGACACTGAATTTTTTGTTGTTGAGCCATTGAAAAGAGCAACTAAAAACTGGCATGTGACCTCTGATTTAAAAAAAAAAAAAAAAAAAAAAAGGGTACCTCTTCCCTGAAATAAATGGTGGGGTTTTTGAAACTATAACATTCCCACCCAGCATTGGGTCATAATAAAAAAGGGGAGGGCAAAAAAAAGTCATTTTAAAAAAGATGCCAATCCTTTACAAATCAATGTATTTGAAAAGACATCCTGAGATATAGGTCCTTGTGTGAGTAGCTTTTGATAAATCCAAACTAGAAATCGGCCTCCATGAATTGTTAGGTCACTTCATTATTGTATGTGGAAGTGTTTAATACTATACTATTATTTAGTATTCATTCTTTGACTTCTGTCACTAAAACCACTTTTTAGAAAACAACTGGTCCTAGCTTCTTGAGCTAGAAATTCCAATCCATTACCTGTACTTCAACCATATGGATAACTTCATCTCAATCTGAATTCAGTTCTTATTCCCACATGTTTCTTAGATGGTTGGCAATTTAGCAAATCCCTGTAACTCTTAGAGAATAAAAGACTTCTATAAAGCTCCTCAGGGTACTTGGTTACCTAAATCTAATCTGAGTCTATAGGAATGTAGACTGTGCATTTGCTATAGGGATTTTCCCTCCCATCGAACCCATTTGGATGGTATATTACTGCATATCCAATCAAACCAAGAAAAGAGTGGACCCTCCAGGGAGGAGAAAAAAAAAACAAAACAACTTAGTTGCCAAGAATGCATTACAGGAGTGTTGGAAATAACACTGTGAGTCCTTAATGTAATTCTGTCTCTTACCTGATAAATACCCAAATCTTCATGTAGAAGACCTGATGAAGCTGCAAATCACATTTCAGCTGCCTTTGGGAACAAACTGGCAGAGGTATTTGCCTAAAGTATTCTTGGTCTACATCAAAAGTATCCTTGTTCAGTAAATGTTACAAAGATACTTTTAGAATATATCTAAGAATGTTCTATGGTTTTGACTGTTAATGCTAAGGATTTTGGTTTGTTCTTCATGATTATTCAACTATCTCATTCTGTGGCCATGTAATTCTTGATGGCTTTCAAAGCTTTGCCTTCAATGGGGAATTTATAACAGGTGGCCCCAAGAAGTAATGTGGTTAACCATCAAGCTGTTGCACACATGTGTACAATATTCCAGTATTTCATTATTGGTTTGTATTTCTCTAGTCCCAATTACATCAAGGATCCACTTTCTTGAACTAGTAATAATCTTCTGACCTATTCAGGCTGTCCTAAGTAAACTGATCTAGAGAATAAATGTATTGAGACTGGGTGCCTCACAGGATTCACAGGAAGATTAGGGAATTAGGCTAAGGAAATAGGCAGGAAAAGGGAATTCTAGGTGCCAAAAATAGTCTAAAATATCTTATATAAAAAGTTACTCTCTTACTTCTGTTGATAACCCTTTGTCCTCAAAAGTGCCAACACCACACAACACAGTATAACTTTATTAAACCGGGGAGTTTGACATAGTTCTAGATCTTCTCCTGTTTTACTTACGGTATTAATAGCCTTAATTCAAGAACAAAAGTGGAAAAAGTGCCCTTTACGATGGGTTGGGGGAGACTAGTTTCAAAGTTAAACTCCATGCTTAATTTTACTAAATGATAAAATATTACAGAAAATTAGGGAACATACCTTAATTTGAAGTAAACAACGATTTGAATTAATTGTTAATCTCTGTTGATCACATCTTCCATTGTATATTTAGGGAGCACCTAACAGGCTAGCTGATTTGATGTTTAAATACTTCTTAAACCTCTTATGTAACTGCCTTAAGGAAAGTTCTAATACTACTTAATAATATGGCATGCTTTTCAATATTTCACTAGAATCACCTAAAACTCCAGAGAAATCATGTTCTTTATGGGTTCCATAAATGGTGTCATTTTTAAGAGCACAATTTCAAAAGGCACATATGAGAATATAGTGATATGACAAAATCTGTCTGGGATATTCAAACAGACACCTAAATCTCCAAGGGGCTGGGTAGAGGTCAACATTTATACAATATTTATAATAAAAAGCCCAAGAAACATCTTGCCACTATTACATTTCATGTACATCACTACATTATCCACCAGGAAGCTGACACTTTTACTAGCTGAGATATTACTGCTTCAAAATCAAGCTCAAAATCAAACGCTTCTTTTCCTGCTTAGAAGAGAATACCCTGCAAATGCCATCAGCATATTTCAAGGTGTGTGCTGCTTTGTTCTGTTAGAAATCCTTCAATATTCAAGTGACATAAGCTAATTCTGTGAAATCAACGATAATTAGCTAGCTGTTGCTAAATTACACACAACACAGACAAATTATCTTATCATAAAGGGGAGAACGTTTGGTTAGCATTTTAATAGCGTTGGGTATAAATGGTGGCTGTGTGGGGAGTCAGATGGTAGAGTAAAACCCGCATTTGTTTAGAAGTTGGAGATGGGAATTTAATCTCAAGTGTTCCTCTCACCCTTGTGATGTAGGCCACATGTGTACCTGACTCTCTCAAGTAGGAAGTACAGATTAACCCTATTCAACTCTGGAGTATTATGCAAATATAATTTGTTAAAGAAGCTGTACTAAAACTAGAATGGAAATTCTGAGATCAAATTCCATGTTAGGAATACAAGAAAGAAAGTACATCGCCTAGGATACCATATGGCACACAAGAGGTACCAGCTAAATGTTTGTCGTTGCAGACAGTGACAAGTCCCAATGTCACAGAAATCTGGTTTTATTAACTGTTGACGAGAATTATGTGTCACTCACAAATGTAAAGATCAAAACAATTCAAATCTCAAATTCTAACCTACAAGAACTCCTGAAATGTGAGACATTGTTGAAATTAAAGGCAAGAAATTATGGAGAAATGGCAGTGCAGGTAGGCAGGTCCAACAGCCTATCTTTTTTTTTTTTTTTAAATTGAAAAAAATTGTTTTGAATTTCTTTTGAGAGCAAGAAAAAGAGAGCGAGCAAGAGAGCACAAGTGGGGGGAAGGGCAGAGAGGAGAGACAGAATCCCAAGCAGGCTCTGCGCCATTAGCACAGAGCTTGATGTGGGGCTCAAACTCCTGAACCATGAGATCATGACCTGAGAAAGATCAGGAGTCTGATGCTTAAGCTATTGAGCCACCCAGGTGCCCTTATGCAGCCTATCTTTCCACACAGATATCAAATAAATGAAGCAAAATCCTCAGAATCTTTGTCAGGCTCTGGAAACAAAGGCTATGACCACCAAGTGAATGGTTTTCTGGGGCTGGAACAGTAATGGGGCCCATGAACTGGAGAGTGGTAGTGATTACATGACACTGTAAGTATACAACAGGTCACTGAATTGTATATTTTTAAAATGTTAGAAATTTCTAATATGTTCTGCATATTCATAATAACTGGATACAATATGGAACAAACCTAAATAAGCAAACACATTAAATTCTGACAAACGCGAAGTCCAAATGGTCTTTCTACTAAACTTTATCAAATATTTAAAGAAAGAAATTCCAAAACTAGTTTATCGAGAACTTGTGTTAATATGTTAGCCTGACCTTGATGTTAATAGTTGATATTGAAGGTTATCTGGAAAGGCCCCCCTCCAAACACCCCTCCTTTGGTATATGGATTATTTTGAGTCAAAGGTAATAGGAAACTTGCAGAATCAGGGAAAGTTCTTTACTTCCCCCTCACTGCCAAAAAATAGAGTAGAAGATTCCCCTTTGTTAAAATTTTTTAATGTTTATTTGAGAGAGAGAGAGAGAGAGGGAGGGAGGGAGAGAAAGCAGAGGAGGAGCAGAGAGAGAGAGGGAGACACAGAATTGGAAGAAGGCTGCAGGCTCCAAGCTGTCAGCACAGAGCCTGACTTGGGACTTTAACTCAAGAACAGAGTGATCATGACCTAAGCCGAAGTTGGATTCTTAACTGAACCACCCAGGCGCCCCTCCCTTTTGTTAAAAATAAATGAAAAGGGAATTTCCACTTGTAAAGTCCTCTGTGTCAGAGAGCTACTCTGACAACGGTCACCTGAGAGACCGTGTGCAGAGCAAGGCACTGATTATTTACTACATGTTTTCTCTGCTCTCCTTCCTCTAACTTCTCTCCCTGTCGAGAAACCCCAACCTCCTTTTATTTAACCTTAGTATGTAAGCCTCAACCATCTGGCCGCCCCCTTGAGCCACATTTTTCCTTGAACTCCCTCACTTAGGCATGTAAACCTTGCTTTCTTTTGTTAATATCTATCTTATCAGTTTGCTTCACGGGCCCAGCCCTGAGCCCAGAAAGTAAGCGAGATATTACTGTTTCCTGGCAATATTACAAAAGTACATCATAGACTAATTTCCCTGAGGAACCTCTAAAAACCCTTAAAATATTATCAGAGGAAATGCAACAATATATACCAAGAATAATGTCTTGACCAAGTAGGCTTATCCCAAAAATAGCTTAACATTCAAAAATTATTGGATGGAGATCACCACCCAACTTCAGTAATTGCAGAGAAAAGCATGTGAGAATTTCGAGCACAAGACTAGTGTCCTGAAAAGCTATTCTAAGGCTGTGATGTAGGCGGCCTTGATGTTTGCTCTCAGCTTATAACTGTGAATGTGCACCTGGGGGCGTGGGGGGCACAGCAGCATAAAGGCAGGAAAATGCTGGAGGGTAGCCACTGGAATGGATAGGAGACCTCATAAACCGAAGGAAAGCTACTAAGCTATGAATCCTAGGTACATATGTCCATCTTTTCACACCTATCAGAAGCAGACTGGTACCTTACATAAAAGAGACCAATGGGAGACCCTATAAAAGATAGTGACCAAATGCAAAGATCAGATGAAATAAAAATTAAATGAAAGGGAAGTTAAGTGTTCTAATCACTATCTTCTGTCCAGTATAAGTTTTGTCAAAAATACTTAAAATCTTCGATTTTGATAATTTATTATGTGGGGTTAATAGGAAAATACATTAATCCTATTTCAAAGCAGCAATCAAGTAAACTGTAAACTGATAATTCATCCGGTAAATGGCATTTGTTCCCATATTCATAAATTCAGTGAATAACTCCAAGGCCACAGATTGAAGAAAAGTTAACATTGATTACTATATCAATTCTTTAAAAATAACATCGTTTACACAGACTTGACTATAAACACATTTCAGTAACATCACAGATCAATTGTTGACAATCTCAGATATTTTGTCAATCATTCTTGCTAAGAATGATTCTGAAGGCTGAAGTGACAATTGATCAGAGTATATAAAAATTACATCTCTATACTGTAAAACATGAACAAATTTATAAGGCAAATATAGAGCTATCTCCATGTATGTATATATTTAGAGATGCACACATACATTAAATCAGGCTCTATTCTTGCCTCTTAAAACAGGTTGAGCTCTGTTACTGCTTTTATTTTGGGGGGAAAACCTGTTTTGTATATAAAGCTACCTATGTACTCTACATAGTGTGTATATATATGTAACCTATGCATTGTACGTATAATCTGTTGTGCCCATGCATTCACTTATTCTGGCCTCTGTTATTTGTCATTCTTACCTTGGATCAAATACACCATATTTTCTGTCACTTTATGTGACTCAAATATAATAGCTTTCAAATCCTCACGAAAATCAGTTTACTGTGTAAACATTATCTGAGGTCAACTGTCTTATCAAAAAAAAAAAAAAAGTGAAAAATCTATTGCTCCCTAAAGCAGTCTCAGCCATAAATCTGTGTTCCGGGTAAATATCAGTGGTTCATAGTAATAGATTTCAGTTAATGAGTGCTACAACCATTATATGCAAATTGATTGCCTTTCTAATTGTCAAATTTCTTTATCTCAAGTACTTTCTCAGTAGAAGCTAAGCTAGGCTTAAACTCAAAACCCACGATCTCTCACCAACTTCAAGTACTTATCCTCTGGTATTAACGCCTTGTAAACCCATCGTTTGAGCCCTAGATTATTAGGGGACAAATTATCTTCCCACATTGTCACTCTAAAGGAATTTGTCTATTTTTAGACTTTGTTTTCCATTTGGTGAGATTATATGTGTTTCTGCCTACAAAAGTAACGAGAATAATCCCAAAATGCAAAGCAGAGATAACTTTAGTAAGTTTTAAAGGATATTGCAGGTCTAAAAGCATTGGTTATTTTCTTAATCTTAAAACCAGCAAATCTTTAATGTGCTTAGGCAGAGGGGCAGCAGCAGGTGAATTCCTTGCAACCATTGTCAACTGATCATCAAAAGCGGGGTGAGAAGAAAGAAGTTTCCTATTTTAATAATCAAAACTTAATCTGTTTCCAACTGATAACACATGTAACATTGCATTTCAGAGTAACATAAACATGGAAATAAATACTATCATTCAAAGGCACATGGCATCGACAAACCAGAAAAAAGTCTCCAGTGTAGCTAAATGGAGTTAGGTTTTCAAAAATGGCAACCTCCTAGCCACAAGAATTCCTTATCTATTAAGCGAGAGGTCTAGCGGCCAACATTCTAAATTGTGGAAGAGCGTGTTTTGTAAAGTGTTGACTGCTGCACAATAAATATGCGCAGCTTTCATTCATTAAAAACGTGTATTTTACCCCTTTGAAAATTCCTTTATGCTTCTGTTATTACCTGTCTAAATAGTAGAAATCTAGCTAGGACAACTAGCACTTTTTGAACATCATTGTGCTGACAGACACTGATAGGATTCACAGGCTTGTATTACATTTCATATTCACAGCCACTTTGTTAACCCCATTTGACAGGTAAGGAAAAAAGTCAAGAAGCTTTAGTGTTCTACTGTAGGTCTAATATCTGGAAGCTCCCTATATAGCCTCCTTTGTTGAGCGGGTTAGTGAGAGTACTGCATTCTCATAAAGGCCACTGAATGTATTGCATAAGTATTTGCAGGAGCTCATCAGAAAGCCTATAATGTGTCCATATGCCTGAGTATGTTAAGTATGCCTCAGTATCAATACACTAGGAGAGCACCATATGGTTCTTTGATAGAATGTAATGGGAAATGACAGGCTGTTTGAAGATGCTCTATCACCAATTTCATGAATAATGCATTAGAGTAACAGGTATAATCAGTGTCATTTAAGCCTGTGGCCTCCAGAGACACAACAGCAGCGTGAGAAAGAACCGATGATCTGTTCTGATGTTTTAAATGGGAATTTTATTTCAAATATTATTCTTCACTCTTTTCTTTTAAAGCAAGATTATATTTTCTATGCAGAAATTTTTTAAAAATACAGTATTTTAGTAACTGAAGATCAACTTGGTTTGTACTCCTTGATTTAAGTCTAGGAAACTTTAAAAAAAAATGCTTAAAGCTAGACATATTTTAAATATTTAAAATTTAACTTTATTACTCATTCACTGGACAAATGCTTCACAATGAGTTATTGATGTAAATTGTTAAAATCCTGAAGGTTTTAATACTTCATACCAGGTATTAATCTGTTATAATAAGACTTCCATGTAAAATACAACATAACTCTAATTTTATAATTGAATCTATTTTCCCATTAAATGGTTCCAGAAAACACCTTTCAGAAACCTGATGAAATTAGTATGATTATATATTTTAACAGAAGAGTAAATAACTATTTTTAATCTAAATTTGCTTAGCATGAATCAATCATAGATTCTTTTTCTAAAAATGAGAAAAATATTAGCCTCAGAGCAAACTAGGTACTAGCTAACTCAACCCTAAGAGTGCAAATTGCTTTTTGTGTATATCGATTAGTCAGAAGAACGAAAGGGGTGATGGTTTTAAATGGGTATGCATGCAATTTATAAAGTTAATCCCTTGGGATAAGAATCACTGTATTCTCATTTCTAGATTCCCCCACAATGCATAAAACAAGACTTTGCATGTAATATGCCAGAAATATTATTCCATTAGATCACATTGAATGGAAAAGTAAGCGGATAAGTGTCTATTTTTTTAATGGGGGGGGCTGGAATCCTACTTTCTGTGCATACTGAAACCTAGGTCATTAGGATGGGTACTCTTGGTATTATCGTGTAGCTTAAAAGGCAGTATACTGCTATGTTCACTGTTCCAAATGGCATATTTTAACAACGAATTGGATCATAAAAAATAGATCATAGTATAGTAACCATTTAAATCCATTCCGCAAAGGGAAACTTTTCACCAAAGAACTTGGTATTTATCAATAAACTGGTAATAGATAATAGAAATCACTGGATGTATGGTTTCATATAGATCTTCTGGTCTGTCCATCCTATCCAAATCCGAGTCCCTTTAAAAAAAATTTTGGGGAGGGGTGCGACTGGGTGGCTCAGTCGGTTAAGTGGCCGACTTTGGCTCAGGTCACGATCTTGAGGTTTGTGGGTTCGAGCTCCCCATCAGGCTCTGTGCTGACAGCTCAAGAGCCTGGAGCCTGCTTCAAATTCTGTGTCTCTCTCTCTGCTCCTCCCCCACTCCTGCTCTGTCACTCTCTCAAAATTAAATAAACGTTAAAAAAAAATTTTTAAAAATTTTAAATGTTTAGTTTTGAGAGAGAGAGACAGACAGAGTGTGAGTGGGGGAGGGGCAGCAAGAGGAGACAGAATCTGAAGCAGCCTCCAGGCTCCCAGCTGTCAGCACAGTGCCTGATACGGGGCTCAAACTCACCACGAATGGTGAGATCATGACCTGAGCCAAAGTCGGATGTTAATGGACTGAGCCACCCAGGTGTCCCATGAGTCCCTCTTAAATACCCCTAAAAAGAGATCAGCTATTTGAACCTTGTTAGCGACAGTTGCTTTAGTTATTGGTGGCAATTTGTTACAACAGTTGGAAGCCAGTATACCTTTTACTGTCCTCCATCCACCGAAAACTACCTTTCTTTACATAATACAATTCACCAGATCTAATGTTCATTAAATACATTTTATTTTACTACCTAATAAAGTCCAGTGCCAGAAATACAGCAAGAAAGTCAAAATAAAAATCATGTTTTTCCTCCTCTAGATCATCATCTATGAAGTTCAACTTCCAAACTATATTTGAGAGGCAATATTGCCTCATTTCTATTTCTCTACATCTGTATTGTCCTTGTGCTGCTGAGGCTACTGGGAAAAGCTTGGGGTGAAGAAGGAGTTCTCTTAGGCTTGGTGGTACTGTTCTGGCTGGAGTTGGAACATCTTCAGGATATATCGATTTAGTGTCTATTGAGTAAATTAAGTCATCATTTATTAAGCATATAGTTCTAGACCTCACAGATAACAATAGTGAGCAAAACACATCCTCTGTCATCATGAAACTGTTTATTATCAACTTAAGTAATGTTTTAATACTAGATGAGTTAATGTCTCAGACGCTCTCAAAAGTAAAACTCATTCCTTTTAAATAAGATAAATAAGATAAAGACATTATGCCCAATGTTTTCAAATGTTGATTACATGGCAAAAACAGATGGGTAAATTTGTTGTGGTATTGATTCATTTGATTAAAATATCTAGGTAGTGAATTGGATTTTTCTCTCTACCGAAAAGCAACTTCGTATTTTTAAATTTTCCTAATACTTTCGTTAAAGTATGTGTTGCAAAGAGGTCTTCAAATTTTGTTTCATAAAACTTATCCATAGGAAATCACAAGTATTTCAAATCATGAGAAACTCCCCAGAAACTTTTATTTATTTATATATACATGCATATAAATAGTACACAAATAGTATATAATAATTTTAATGTTTATTTTTGAGAGACACGCAGGGAGAGAGGGGGAGACCAAGAATATGAAGCAGGCTATGTTAGCACAGAGCCTGACTGGGGCTCGAACTCTTAAACTGTGAGATCATCACCTGAGCCGAAAGCAAGAGTTGGATGCTTAACTGACTGAGCCACCCAGGCGCCCCTCCAGAAACTATTTTAAAAATGTGTGCCACACTTTTGTACTTTTCAGTACAAAATTTGAGCCTGGGTGGCTCAGTCAGCTAAGCCTCCAGCTTTGGCTCAGGTCACGATCTTACGTTTGTGGGTTCGAGCCCTGTGTTGGGCGCTGTGCTGACAGCTCAGAGCCTGGAGCCTGCTTTGGATTCTGTGTCTCCCTCTCTGTCACTCCCCCTCTCATGCTCTGTCTCTCTCTGTCTCAAAAATAAATTTAAAAAAAAAAGATTTTTTTTTATGTTGGAAATAAAGTAATATTTTTTTCTTGGAGTGTCCCAAAGTGGTGCTTGGTTGGTAACTATGAACTTGGATTGAAACTAAGACATCGGTTGCTTATTGCTGCTCTGCCAGTAAATTATGGGTTTGACCTTTACAAGCTCAGTTTTATAACTAAAGATGTCAGTTATGTTTAAGAATGTAGAGTTCAACAATATAAGCAAAATAATTAGAGACATTTTCATAATAAATTTAGGCTTCTACAATTTAACTTATATTCTTATTCATTATCAGCCTGATACCTACTATTTTCTCCCATATGTTTTACTCAATTTCCCTCATAACTATTTCAAAGAAAACTAGAGCTGGCGTTAATCTTGACACTGCCTATAGGTTCATGAATACATTCCAGAGGAGAAAACAAGTTGAGATTAGTAATCTTGGAAGTAGCATAGCACCATCCCAAATTACCTTGTATTTACCAGTGCCATGGACCCACTGATGGTTTACCTCAAAGATTAATACCGCAGTGAATCCTATCAATAGGTATTCTGAGGCAAACATTTGACTAGAGACACATTTGATAATTCAGTAGTGCAGGCAGATACAAAGGCTCTTAAAATAATAAATAATTCAGAGAGGCCAAAGATCCAGACAAGGTACAAGGAGAAAGAGAGCCTCTATTCTGTGGAGTATCTTCTAAGATTCGGAGAATAATCGCAGCCACCTAACGTGGGATTAACAATTAACAAGGAGATTGACACCTCCCACTTTATTTTAATGACCCCCAGCATTAAGCCAAAAGAGATGCTGAAATCACTGCTGACTGAAATGTCCTGAGATTAATGAATGAGCCAACTGCTGTTGCCGCTTAATATTTGTGTAAAACTGTTGCTAGAGACAAAACAATGTTTCCCTTGTGAAGAGGTGATTTTGATCTATCCATCCTTAGTATTAAAGAAAGAATCATTGTATTCAAGCGCCCAGCTAGGAAGGAAAGCCAAAAAGAAGATAAGACTTTGACAATCAAATGATTAAAAATGTATTACAAAATCACAAGGTTAAGGATATTAAGGCTAAGAATATAACCTCCATACAACTGGGCTAAGTATACCCCCATTCCAGTAATGAAGCCAATGTGGAGATTGATTTCCACTATCAAGGGATAAACTTCTGCATCTCCATTACTGGTACTAAATTTGAAACTTGAATGCTGACCTATTTGGCACCTTGGATTCTCTGGATTAAGTCTATTGCAATGTTAATCTGGAGAAGCTACAGTTAAAGACTTCACCCTCCTGGGTAGCTGGTCTCAAATATCCAAAATTTAGAAGCTGCTGCAGGACTTCTTCCAGGTTCTAAATTTGTAGCCACTTTCTTTATTCATTGGGCAGCTTAAAAAATATTTGAGCACTTGTTAATACGTTGCTGAACAATCAGAATACATTAACGTGTCTGCAGAAAAGTGACCACCAATAATTTGTATAATACTGTATGTAAACAAGTTAAAAAGAGAATGGATGAAAGGAATAAAGCTCTATTAAAACTGACCCTATGAATTTTGATTGTAAATCTTATTTTGCTCCACTAAATATGTATCTGTTAACAATCACAACTTAAAGTATCTGCCTGAGCAAAGCTGTGTTCTATTTAATGTTGCATTACAACTAAATTTACAGTAGGGAAAGAAAGATAAGATTGTAGAAATTCTGATTCACTATTCTCAAATTTATGTATTTTCCTCTTGACCTAACCCTTCTCTGGAAATTCTGAAGCTGACTCCAAGAAAATCCCTCTCCTCTTCAACATATGGATTGAATAACTGAATCCCAGGCAAAGTAAGCAACTGGACAGGTGGTTCAGGTGGCCGGTGGTGGGTCAAATTAGAACCTGTAGGGCCACCTGGGTGGCCCAGTTGGTTGAGTGTCCTACTTCAGCTAGGGTCATGATCTCAGTTAATGAGTTCAAGCCCCCACGTCGAGCACTGTGCTGACAGCTCAGAGACTACAACCTGCTTCACATTCTATGTCTCCCTGTCTCTCTGCCATACCGCATTCATGCTCTCCCTATCTGTCTCTCTCTCAAAAATAAATTAACATTTTTTAACAAAAGAACTTTTAAAAACATAGTAGAATTTCAGTAAGAAGCTTACACAAGTCAATACCCAGGATCTTACCGATTTTGCATGTGCACATGCGTGCGTGTATGTGTGTATGTCACATAGTAAATCCTGGAATTTTCTCAAAGGAGGCATTATTAATTTTTTATCCACTTAATTATCACTACTGTAGAATATCTTTATCACCAGATTCTTTGGGACCTTTTGGCCTCTTTACATCTTGACTAGATGAAGAATGTCTCAATTTATTTTTATATCTTTGTAAAAAAAAAAATTCAATATAATATTTCCTCCTTTTCTCCATCTTTTTCTTTAAACCCTACCTTCTTAATATTTTCCTTTGACCTTCTGTATATTTACTCTGTTCTCAGTAAATAGGAAAATAAATAAGCAGAAATGTAGAGATTCTTAAGAATGAAGCTCTGGGAAAGCATCCATTAGTTTTAGAGGCAGTGAAGTTGTCAGACTAAAGAAGGATGTTGTCACATATGAGAAGTAGTAAGTGGTTAAAAGATCAACATTGGATCAATGTTTTCTATAGTGATAACAAAATCAATTAGTTGTTGGATTCCTAGTGAACAACATATACAAAACAAAGATTTGTATGGTCTTTTAAAATGTGCTTAAATAGCTTAAATAAAATATACACATTTTAATTGTGTAGCTCAGTGAGTTTTGACAAATCTATATACCCATGCATCCACAACGATATTCAAGATCTGCAACAGCTCTATCAACACCAAGTTCCTTTTTTCTGTTCCGAGTCAATTCCGTACGGTCTTCAACCACAGCACAAAGGGACATATTTTCGTTACCATACATTGCAGTTGTCTTTTCTAGAGCTAGGTAGGAAGGTAGGAGTCATACTGCATATATTGGGCTCCTTCCACTTGGTTTGTATAGATCAGTATCTCGTTGATCACATTTTGAGTATTTGATTGTTGATTGATGTTCAGGTCATTTCTAGTTTGGGGCTACTAAGAATAAAGATGGCATAAAGTTCTAAGTTTATGTGGAGGGACGTTTCCATTTATCTTTGGTAAATACCACAGAGTGGGATTGCTGAGTCATGTGTGTATGTTGAACTTTTAAGAAACAGCTATGGTGCTTGATAAAATGAGTATGAAATTTTATATCAAGGACTGAAATAAGTGTTTATTTGTCTACATCCTTTCTTGTCCATCTCTTTTAGTCGCTTTAGTGGGTGTGTACTGTACCAGAGTGTGACTTTATCTTGTGCTTCCCTAATCAATGAGGCTGCAAAACGTTTCATGTGCTATGCATCATTTGCATAACCCTTGGGGAAGTTTATCTCCTTTTCTAATCAGAGTACAGCTTTGTCAGATATGTGTTGTGAATGTCTTCACTCACTCTTCAGTTTGTCTTATTTTATTTTACTTTTTTGGCTTCTAGCTTTGTCTTACTTAACAATGTATTTACAAGGGCCAGAGTTTGAATTTTTTTAAGAATGTGTCATTTTTTCATTGTTCCTGTTCCCTTTCATGCTTTGTATTTTACCTAAGAAACCTTTGTCCTAAGTTCTCCAGAGTTTTCCAGAAATTATGAAAGACTTAAAAATTTTTAAATGATGCAGCACAAACTTCTGAAAATGAAAATTTAACTTGTTGAAGGAAGCTGGTGAAAAAAGAAACGTTTCATACCGCGGAATAATGAAAACTGATGGTAAAGAGTTTTTGGTAGGAATCACACTCGCAAGGATCAATGGAGGAACATTCTTAAATGTAACTCTGTAAATACAGATTTCTATAATGTGTGAATATAGCTGCTAAAAATATAGGTAAAATACTTTATCACACAAGCATATGCTGAGAGTATTTATTCCACTTGAACTTTGACTGTGACTATCAGAAATATTTTAAAAAAATTTTCATAGGCAGAAGGAAAAAGATACCAGATGGAAATTAGAACCTCTACACAGAAACAGAGGGCCAGAAGTGGAAAATACGCAGATAAGTGTAATAGGTTTTTTTCGTAATTATCAAGTAAATTAATTGAAATATTCTGAACTTTAAAAAGGCATCAGAAGTAGTGAAAAAATTAAGGGACTTTGCTGATTTGGGGGCTGTTAACCATTTTTCCATATTTCTGCCTTTAATTCTGTAGTGATGCCACAAAATGATTTACTGACCTAAGTATGAAAATAAAAAGTATTTTTAAAGTATATTTCACTGGGCAAGCCATTTGAAAAATGTTACACAAAAGTTCCCAGGCCTTCCCTTGATCTTGTACTCTTCCCTCCACTCTCAGCAAGAATGACACATTCTATGTGTCGGGTCTCACGTTACATGTCACATACATGGAATTTCTCACCACACAGATTTCCTTGCGATAGTATCTGCTATGGCATTCTGATAATTCCTACACAGTTGATTTCATACGCTCTTATAAAGGTATTCTTGTTAAATTCCCTTTTCCTTGATTAGTGTTTAAATTCCATTTTACTATATACATGCAGTATAATCTTGGGGAAGATATTTAACCTACCTGTGACACAGCCTTCATCAGAAAAGTGGGAATTAAACATATGTCTGAGAATTGCTATGGACAGAAGTGGGTTTCTATAGGTAAAGGGTTTTAAATTACTGCCTGGTCCATTTAATAGTTTGATAGCTGTTAGATGGTACCGTTATGGTTATTATTTTTAGATAAGTTCCATGAGAACAGAAACTGTGATCAAGATCATGTATCCTGTGTGTATCTGATTAGCATAGATATTTGGTAAAGTAATTGAATTATACATAAAACCTTTTCACGTTAAATGAAAGAATATATACTTGAACATTATTTTCAGCAATTCTATTAAGAGTAAAATATATACATATAGGGCTGTTTAATTTACAGTATAAAATCATGGTAGATACAATAACAATTATAGAATAATCCATTTGAAAGGATGGATCATTCTATATGGTAGTTATTTAGGCTACAAAATATCATACACGTAAATAAATGCTATAACAGTAAGTTTGAAAAGAAACAGAATACAAACTTCTAGTTGTGGGACAAGTAAAATTAAAAGCTGATAAACACACAGAAACACTAAAATATTTTAAAGTAAGGTTTTACAATTATATGTAATTTAAATTACCTTTTTAGTACATATGTATTTCAGTAGAGAAGTGGGAAGGCATACTATGCATGAATTTATTTTAATCAACCTGCCAGCAACCTGTACATTGTAACACTATGACCTACTTGACGATTTCTTTTCCTACATGAAGCATACATCACACACACCAGCCTAGCGTTCTTTGATTGGGCCAGATCTTTGCACTGCCAGATTATTTGGCAAAAACAAATATAAGCTTTCTGTTTAAAATCACTACCCTGAGGAAATTCACGTGCATTTGGTGGGTGATGGTCGCTCTAATTCTTCCTTGAATATGATAGATGGTTATGTCTCAACTTCTATTTTCTTGGTGACCCTTTTTACTAATTCTGTACCTGATGTAACCTCAGTGCTCTATTTTGACAGCGAAATTTGCATACTCTCTGACCACTGACTGCTGGTGTTTAGACTCGCTGTTGCATTTTAACTTTGAACTTCCATTATAAAGATACTGAAATTAAGAATATAGAATCCATGTATCATAGGACATATGTATTGAACATAAATTAAACTAATGTGCAGAGTTTTATAAATTTTTGAGTTTCTTTCTAGAAACACACTTTTGATATACTTAATACTTTAATATTTTTTATACAACATGTTTCACTTATGGAAGTGTTACGTCCTAATGGCATTAATATTATTTGAGAAAATTTTAAATCCTATAGTATATCACATGGATATATAATAAATCATTGGTTTACTTCTCTTTTACTTATTTCCAACCCTTTTTAAAACTTTGTTTCTTTAATTTCAAGTTAGGTAACATACAGTGTAGTATTGGTTTCAGGAGTGATTCCTCAGTTACTTATGACACCCCGTGCTCATCCCAACAAGTGCCCTCCTTAAATGCCCATCATGCATTTAGCCCATCCCCCCACTTAACACCCCCTCTAACAAACCTCAGTCTGTTCTTTGTATTTGAGAGTCTCTTATGGTTTGCCTCTCTCTTTATATTTTGATCTTATTTTCCCTCCTCTTCCCCTATGTTCATCTGTTGTGTTTCATAAATTCCACATATGAGTGAAATCATAAGATATTTGTCATTTTCCGACTTATTTTATTTAGCATAATACACTCTAGTTCTATCCATGTTGCTGCAAATAGCAAGATTTCATTCTTTTTGATCACTGAGTAATATTCCATTATATTCCATTATATATATTATGTATATGTGTACATACACACATCTTTATCATTCTTCAGTTTATGGACTTTAGGGCTCTTTCCATAATATGGCTATTGTGGATAGGGCTGCTATAGCATTGAGGTGCATGTGCCCTTTTTAATCAGTATTTTTGTATGCTTTGGATAAATAACTAGTAGTGCAGTTGCTGGGTTGTAGGGTAGTTCTATCTTTAATTTTTTGAAGAGCCTTGTACTGTTTTCCACAGAGGCTATACCAGTTTGCATTCCCACCAGCAGTGCAAAGGGGTTTCCCTTTCCCTGCATCCTCTGCAGCATCTATTTTTTCCCCTAAGTTGTTAATTTTAGCCATTCTGACAGGTGTGAGCTGATATCTCAGTGTGGTTTTGATTTGTATGTCCCTGATGATGAGTGATGTTGAGCATCTTTTCATGTGTCTGTTAGCCATCTGGATGTCATCTTTGGGAAAGTGTCTGTTCATGTCTTCTGCCCATTTCTTCACTGGATTATTTGGGGTTTTTTTGGCGGGGGGTGCTGAGTTTGGTAAGTTCTCTATAGATATTAGATACTAACCCTTTATCTGATATGGTATTTGCAAATATCGTCTCCCATTCCACCGGTTGGTTGTCTTTAGTTTTGTGTTTCCTTGCTGTGCAAAAGTTTTTCTTGATGAAGTCCCAAGAGTTCATTTTTGCTTTTATTTCCCTTGCCTTCAGATACATGTCGAGAAAGAAGGTGCTGTGGCTCAGGTCAAAGAGGTGACTCCCTGTATTCTCGTATAGGATTTTGATGGTTTCCTGTCTCCCATTTAGGTCTTTCATCTATTTTGAATTTATTTTTGTGTATGGTGTAAGAATGGGGTCCAGTTTTATTCTTCATGTCACTGTCCAGTTTTCCCAACACCATTTGTTGAAGAGACTGTCTTTTTCCCATTGGATATTCTTTCCTGCTTTGTCAAAGATTAGTTTGCCATATATTGGTGAGTCCGTTTCTGGGTTCTCTATTCTGTTCTGTTGATCTCTGTGTCTGTTTTCGTGCCAGTACCATACTCTCCTGATGATTACAGCTTGAAGTCAGGAATGTAATGCCCCCAGCTTTGGTTTTCTTTTTCAGGATTGCTTTGGCTGTTCAGGGTGTTTTGTGGCTCCATACAAATTTTAGGATTGTTTGTTCTAGCTCTCTGAAGAATGTTGGTGTTATTTTGATAGGGACTGAACTGAATGTGTAGATTGCTATGAGTAGTGTTGACATTGTAACAATATTTCTTTCAATTCATGAGCATGGACTATTTCTTTGTGTCATCAGTTTATCTCATAAGCTTTCTATAGTTTTCAGCGTATAGATCTTTTACCCTTTGGTTAGGTTTATTCCTAGGTATCTTATGGTTTTTGGTGCAATTGTAAATGGGATTCTGCTGCTTCATTGTTGGTGTAGAGAAATGCAATCAATGTCTGTACATTGATTTTATATCCTGTGACTTTGCTGAATTCATAGATCAGTTTTAGTAGTTTTTGGTGAAGTCTTTTGGGTTTTCCCCCTGGAGTATCATGTCATCTACAGAGAGTGAAAGTTTGACTTCCTCCTTGCGTATTTGGATGCCTTTTATTTCTTTTTGTTGTCTGATTGCTGAGGCTAGGATTTCCGACACTATGTTGAATAACAGTGGTGAGAGTGGACATCCCTGTCATGTTCCTCGCTTCAGGGGTCAGCTCTCAGTTTTTCCACATTGAGGATGATATTAGCTGTGGGTCTTTCATTTACGGCCTTTATGATCTTGAGGTATGTTCCTTATATACCTACTTCCTTGACTGATTTTATTAACAAAAGATGCTGTATTTGGTCAAAAGCTTTCTCTGCATTTATTGAGAGGATCATGTAGTTCTTAACGCGATGTATCACATTGATTGATTGATTTGCAGATATTGAACCAGCCCTGTATCCCAGGAATAAATCCCACTTGATCGTGGCAAATAATTCTTTTAATGTATTGTTAGACCCAGTTTGCTAGTATCTTGTTGAGAATTTTACATCCATGTTCATCAGGGAAATTGGTCTGTAGTTCTCCTTTTTAGTGGGGGTCTTTGTCAGGTTTTGGAATCAAGGTAACGTTGGACTTGTAGAATGAGTCTGGAAGTTTTCGTTCCATTTCTGTTTTGTGGAACAGCTTCAAATGTTAACTCTTTAAACGTTTGGTAGAATTTCCCTGGAAAGCCAGCTGGCCTGGACAGTTTGTCAGGAGATTTTTGATTACTGTTGGAATTTCTTTACTGGTTATGGATCTGTTCAAATTTTCTATTTATTTCTGTTTTAGCTTTAATAGCTTATATGTTTCTAGGAATATGTCCATTTCTTCCAGATTGCCCAATTTGTTGGCATATAATTGATGATAATCTCTTATGGTGTGTATTTCAGTAGTGTTAGTTGTGATCTCCAGTTTCGTTCATGATTTTATTCATTTGGGTCCTTTTTCTTTTTGACCAGTGTTTCTAGGGGTTTATCAATTTTGTTAATTCTTTCAAAGAATCAGCTCCTGGTTTTATTGATCTGTTCTTTTGTTTGTTTGATGATATTGATTTCTGTTCTAATCTTTATTATTTTTCTTCTTCTGGTTTTGGGCTTTATTTGCTGTTCTTTTTTTAGTTCTTGTCAGTGTAAAGTTATTTTCTGTATTTGAGGCCTTCCTTCTTTAGGAAGGCCTGGATTGCTATATACCTCCCTCTAATGGCCACCTTTGCTTCATCCCAGCGGTTTTGGACTGTCGTGTTTTCATTTTCATTGGCTTCTATGTACTTTTTAATTTCCTCTGTAATTTCATGGTTAACCCATTCATTCTTTAGTATGATGTTCTTTAATTTACAAATATTCATGGTCTTTCCAAATTTTTCTTGTGGTTGATTTCAAGTTGAATTGCATTGTGATCTGAAAATATGCAAGATATGATCTGAATCTTTTTGTGCTTGTTGAGAGCTGATTTGTGACCCAGTATGTGATCTATTCTGGAGAATGTTCTATGTGCACTCAAAAAGAAGGTGTATTCTGCTACTTTAGGATGAAATGTTCTGAATATATCTGTTAAGTCCATCCGGTCCAGTGTGTCATTCAAAGCCGATTTTTCCTTGTTGATTTTCTGCATAGATGATCTTTCCGTTACTGTAAGTGGGGTGTTGAAGTCCCCTACTATTGTGGTATTATTATCAATGAGTTTCTTTATGTTTGTGATTGATTTATATATTTGGGTTCCTCCAATTTAGGGGCATAAATATTTACAATTGCTAAATCTTCTTAGTGGATAGACCCCTTAATTATGATATAATGCCCTTGTTTATCTCATTACAGTTTTTGTTTAAAATCTAGCTCATTTGATATAAGTATGGCTACTCTAGCTTTCTTTTGCCCTCCTTTGGCATGATAGTTGTTTCTCTATCCCTGCACTTTCCACCTGTAGGTGTCTTTAGGTCTACAAAGAGTCTATTATAGGCAGCATATAGATGGATCTTGGTTGTTTTTTTCTGTTTTTTTTTGGGTTTTTTTTTTTTTTTTCCACTCAGATTTCCCCTTATAATTTCTTACAGGGATGTTTTAAAATGGTTTCCCACAATTTTTATACATTGCTTTGTAATTAGTGAACATTATGACACAGGATATTTTAGAAGAATCTGTAATTCTTTTAGAGGATATTTACAAGGAGAATTATGGATTGTGATCTTGTCCAAAGTCCTTGATAAATGTACGTATAGGGGTGTGTGTGTGTGTGTGTGTGTGTGTGTGTGTGTTTGTGTGTATGAGAGAGAGGGAGGGAGAGAGGGAGGGAGAGAGGGAGGGAGAAAGATATAAGGGCCTTTTTTAAAATTTATTCCACGTGCTATATTTTTTGAAACTTGCTTCTAAATCAAAGTATGAGGTTTTGTAAAACACTGTTGATGTTACATTTGTTTAAAATTTATCCCTTTTGTGGGGTACCTGGATGGCTCAGTCAATTAACCATCTGACTTCGGCTCAGCTCATGATCCTGTGGTTCATGAGTTTGAGCTCTGCATTAGGTTCTGTGCCTACAGTTCAGAACCTGGAGCCTGCTTCGAATTCTCGCTCTGTTTTTCCCGTGTCTCCTTCTCACTCTGTTCCTCCCCTGCTCACATTGTCTGTCTCTCTCAAAAATAAATAAAGATTAAAAAGTTTTAAAAAATTAAAATAAACTGTATCCCTTTTTCTACTGGTGAAAATTCATTCATGACTTTTTTAAGTAAATCATCTATGGTCTTACTTCATTGTTAAATGGGACTTTTATAACTTTTATATTGGCTTATATAATTTCATATTTAAAATGGCCAATTTTTATCGCATTTTAATATGAATTTTTCTAGCTCATAGAATGTCTTAGCTCATAAGTTATGTCTTAAGTCATTCTTGCTACTTTGACACAAAGATGTTTAAATTTTTATTAAGCTAAATGTAATTAATCTTAGTGACTTTTAATTGAACTTACGTATAACCAAAAATTTCTGGAATTTTAGAACCTCACTTTATAAGCAAATAACTTAAAGTAATATTTATTGGTATATAAGATTTAGGTAATCTCAAATTTAATTTTATACCTTAATAGTTTACCAAATATTTAAATGATTTTACTGAGGGAGAAAAAACATCCATTCTCCAATGATTTAATTCAATATTTTTCCCCTTCAAATCTATTCGGATTTATACCTTTATTATTATTTTGTCCCATTCTAATATTTTTAAAATACAAAAATTTTAAAAATGTATTATGGAAAATCTGTCACTTATGCTACCTATTTCCAAAATTCTTCATATTTTTCATCCATTCTTCTATTTGAAAAACTCCAATTAAAGAATTACATTAAATTGTAAAAATTAGAAATATATGAAAATCTATACCTTCATAATTATTACTATCTTTATATTTATTTCTGTATTTATTTGCAGGATTTGAGGATATCCCTTTAATGCTTATGCTTTTAAAGACCTCCCAGTTAAAATGTGAGTTTGATTGGCAGATCACAAAACTACAAATTATTAGACAAAGCATTTTTAAAAATAAGGCCTTTCAATATATTTTAGGGTTGTATTAAACACTTATGTAGTGTGAGAGAGCAGTGAGGAACAATAGATACTGCATAAATGACAATCGGTATATGTGTGTCTTAATTATTGTAACGCATCATAAAATAGCATCCAGAAGACCTCTATTTAGAACTAGTGACTCAATAAACATAATCTTAAGCAGATTGTCATGTTATTTGTGGATAAAAAGTAACTAAAATTCATTACTATGAATGTAATTAAATTCATCTTGTCCCTAAAAAGGCTTGAGGGAAATTGAGGTTGCAAAAACTATAATGTCTAGAATAAATTACATCTTGAAGAGCACCTATCATTTTTAATGAAATCATAGTTGTGTCTACATAATGACATCTTATAATTAGATAATTCCATATCAAATTAAAGATCTCCAGATGAAACAAGCAAAGGTAGAAGAAAAAATTTTAAACCAGTTTTTAGCTATATTTATTCATGTTTTGTTATATATGCGATGAAGTTTCAGATGGGCTGTTGCCTCCTTATGCAAAGTAAAAACATGATTATCACCTTAGAAAATTAAAGTACTATGTGAAGAAATTGGAACAGTTCTCATAAAAGCAGATTTTATGTTACATGTTTTTACACACACACACACACACACACACACACACTACATACATGTGTATCCAAGGGCATATTCTGAATTACTTTCTCTATTCATGGGGAAAACACAATCTACCAGATTCCACAAATCTGTAGTTGAATTTTTTTAAATCTATATTTTAATATTATTCAGATGATAAAAACTAAGATCAAGAAGATCAGGTTTTGGGGCATCTGGGTGGCTCAGTCAGTTAAGCCTCTGACTTTGGCTTAGGTCATAATCTCAACGTTCTGGAGTTGGAGACCCGCATCTGGCTCGTTGCTGTCCAGGTGGGATCCTCTGTTTCCCTCGCATGCTCTCTCTCTCTCTCTCTCTCTACCTCTGCTCATGCTTTATCTCTCTCTCAAAAATTTGAAAAACAAAAAAGCTTTAAAAAGCATCAGTTTTTTTTCTTCAAAGTCTCAGGAGAATACCTAAAAAAAATGAGACTTTAAATATCGTAATTCTGGAAGTCTTCTGTGATTGGTGAATGTAATAAAGCACATAAGAACAATTTTTTACTTAGCAAAACATCATTAAGCAACTACTGTATGTATTTTTACTCAACATGAAAAAAATGTAGCTTCATACTTAAAAAAAAAAAAAAGAGAAAATAGATTTAGCTATATAGTTGCACAATCAGCTGTTACTGTCCTAAATCAAATCTGGTCTAGAATAGTTCTGAAACTAAGCATTAAGGTTGAAGTATCTTATTTAATGCTAACTGTTGAGGATTTTTTTTTTTTTTTTTTTTTTTTTGGTGGTGTTTGTCGCTTTGGTAATTCAAAAAGCAGGAGAGAAATCTATAGACACATTTTTCTGAATTTCTTGTTCAAGAGTAACTATCTTGTTAAAGGTAAATCAGATTTCATCTTTAAAATAATTGGAGTAAACTTCATATATCCAAAATAGTTGTCTTTTAATTTTTTATGTTTATTTTTGAGAGAGAGAGAGAGAGAGAACGAACAAGCAGGGAGGGGAAGAGAGAGAGACAGACAGAGACAGAGAGACAGAATCTGAAGCAGGCTCCAGGCTCTGAGCTGTCAGAACCCACGAAATGCGAGATCACGGCCTGAGCTTAAGTCAGACACTTAACCGACTGAGCCACCCAGATGTCCCTAAAGTAGTTTTAAAATGAACTGTTCATTGTCAAATAGCTATCCCAAAGGGTTTACCGATTTACACAATATTCATACACCCATGATCATAAGGGGAATTGACATAAATCTTAGTTTTTGCTCACTCAGTCTGTGTGTAAGAAATGTTTTTCTGGTTTAATAGATTTCTCTTCATCATTAGCAAGACTGATAACCCTTAAAGATTCCAGGATTTTTGAATTTTCTACTTTGTGAATTGCTTTTTCCATGTCTTCATTTTTCTTGCAAGTTTTCCACATACTTTCCAAACAATTCTATATATAGTCATTACACATAATTTTATAAACTAACATAACTTAATTATCAACATTTTCCATTAAGAAAGCTTTCCTTTCGCTGGTATCATAAGATAGTGTCCTATATTTCCTAACCATTCAAAATATTTTCTGTCCTCTTTCACACTATGAATCAAAAATAAACTGATTTTTACATATGATGTGAGGTAAGTAGGCATATTTGCTCCATACAAGTAACACTTTTTTTTTTTTGACCATTTAATAAAAGGTATGTTCTACCCAGGTGATGTGCAAGCAATCTCTATAAAAATTTTGTATATACATAAGTCTACTGGTAAGAGATTTTATTATATCCTAGGCCAATACCATACTATCTAATACTTTGATAATTTCATAGTAAGCCAAGATACTTTGTGGAGAAAGTTACACTATTTTATCCTTTACAAGTATATCTTAGCTGCCCTTAGATATTTGCTCTTATGGAGTTGAAGTTCCGGGTAAAACTATGCCATATTTTATAAGCACTATATCCTATCATAGTTTTAAAGGTATAAATTGATTTGGAAGAGTATTTTGTTAATTGATTTTCATGAAGATGATGCATTCCTTACTTTTATGTTAATTTTACACTTTTTATCATAAGGCTTTGTTCATCCCATACTTCCAAACAAGGTTAAAATATACATGTTATAGCAAATATTTTTAATTGCCAGTATTAAAATTTAAAATGTTTCTATTTAATTTTATTTTTGGCAATTTTGATATGTTTTTCTTTCAAGTTTGTATTTAAATTCTTAATTAACAAAGAGTGTAATAATGGTTTCAGGAGTAGAAATTAGGGATTCATCACTGACAGTACTCCGTGCTCATCACAAGTGCCCTCCTTTTGATATATGCTTAAGTTTTATTTTATCTTAAAAAATGTCATAGATCCTAAATACCATTGATTTTAGGAAAACTTTGCTCTTAAGTTTTATTATTCTCAATTGTGTTTAAGAATCTAATTTATCTAGAGTTTCCATAGGATACTGAAACATTTTAACAGTGTATACCTAATGTCCCCACGTCAACTATTAAACAAATATTTCTCCTGTTTTATTACTTTTATCATTCACTAACATTCTTTGGTATTTTTTTGTTCCTTTATTTTATATTTAATTTTTATCGGTATATGATAGTGTTCTTTTTTTAATATGAGCAAGCCATTATATTTAATACTTCAGTTTGAAACAGCTAAAATTTGTCAAGGCAAATTGTCTTATTTTGGAGCAGAATCCCTAGATCCTGATAAAATGATTTCAGTTCAAGTAGTTTCTTTGTCACATGAGCCAAAGGAAATAGGAGTTAAATGAGTGAAAATGTGACAGGGGAGGAAAGAAAGCCACTAAAGAGACTTTCACCAGTATATTGCTTCTAGGAACTGGAGATCAGTTCTCCAGAGGACTAAGAAAATGGCATCGAACATACCAGAAGGTTGAGGAAGAATTTTATTCACCGGGTCTGTGGATAAGGATTGATTCTGAGGACAGTAACTCCAACAGATCCTGCTATCTCTGCACACACATTGAGCATGTTCTTTTAGCCAGAAAAAAGCCCTTGGCAGAGAGGAAAAAATAGTTGCTACGGGCAGCCTTCAGCATATTTACTTTAATGCTCAGAGGATCTGAGCGGCACCAACGGCATCTACTTAAGTCCACCCTCCGTATTGCCTAACTTCATTCAGAACCCCTGTTAAATCTCCTCTATTCTTCCTCTGTTTCAGGGAAATGTCCAGCTGCAATTACTCCATGACCGCCGGCAGGTGATTCCAAGGTCATGATTTCTATTTGTCACTCCCCTCTTCTACACTCCATTCTAGATTCCTCTCAAACTCCGCTAAGAAATTATGTGATGTTAGGTTGCTTATTTAGAAGAATAAAAGAGACACCTATCCCATAAGAGGTCTGAACTCCCTTACACTGATCAGATGACAGTCACACAAATGGCTTATTGTACTGTATCTCAGTGAATCTATTTTGAGACATGCTTGTCCAGGTCCCCATCATGTAGCAATACCCTATGTTCTCATGATAAATAGTCAACCCTGTGAGGAAGGTTATTCCTTTCCTTTCCTCATGGCCTATGCCAAGAAGGAACAAAATTAGACCTGAATCTTAATGATTTTCCACCACCTCCATCATTCCCAGAACCAGGACATCTAATCTACCAAACCATCAGATAAGATGCAAAAAAAATTCCCCAAGTAGAACAATGGACATAATGGTGAGAAACGTCATTCTACTTTTAACCTTGGCCCCTAGAACTGGTATTTTAGATCATTAAGATTGCATCCCTATGTAACAGCAAATTCCTCCAAGTTTATAACATATTTTGAAGGACAAGGTATCTGTCTCACAAGAATATCTTTAAGCTGATACTTAGGATAAGCTTTCAGGAGATGATTCAAAACTTCTGTTTCTGAGTAGGATATAGATTGAATAAACTTTTAGTGTTTCCATGACAACACTTAAAATAAGACAAATGGATTACAAAAATCATATTTCTGAAAATCTAAAACAAGGATTTCATGAATTGTGTTTCCTAACTGGAATGAGCTCTTTTGCTTTTTCCTGTAGCTGAGGTGAATGGTATTGTCCTGACCCTCAGGCAAGAGCAGAGCAGGGCCATAGGATAGGGACATCCTAGAGGCTGACAGAATCATACAAAAACTGCAGTCAAATTCCAAACCATCTCCCTTACATGGAGGCAATCAGCCTCTTATTCTAAGTGTCTGAGAGAATGAAGATGACAACTGCTGGCAGAAGATATCATTTGAATTTTTTTAATGTTTGTTTGTTATTGAGAGAGAAACAGAGCATGAGCAGGGGAGGGGCAGACACAGAATCCAAAGCAGGCTCCAGGCTCTGAGCTGTCAGCACAGAGCCCAATGCGGGGTTCAAACCCATGAATTTTGGGATCATACGTAGGCTCCAGGCCCTGAGCTGAAGTTGGACACTTAACTGACTTAGCCACCCAGGTGCCCCCATTTGGATTTCTTATGGTGCTTTTATGCAAAAATCCTGGCAGAAATGATTTTTTTGCTAGATATGAAAAAAAAAAGTGACCGACAATCAGGATAAAGAAAAATAGTACATGCAGATCCACAGATGATCTAGATTTTGGAATTAGCAGAATAGAATGTCAAAAGAAGCATGTATCAAATGGAAGAAAAGTTAGATGATTGACATTCGAGATCTCTCGATACGTTGGCTATTGTTGATAACACTGGTATAAACATTGGGGGTTGCCTGTACCCCTTTGAATCAGTATTTTTGTGCCCTTTGGGTAAACACCTAATAGTGGAATTCCTATATTGTAGAGTAGTTTTAATTTTTCAGGGAACCTCCACACTGTTTTCCTGAGCGGCTGTACCTTTGCATTCCCACCAGCAGTGCAAGAGGGTTCCCCTCTCTCCACGGCCTCACCAACACCACTTGTTTCTTGTGTTAGGGGAAAAAAGACAAGATGGAGGCAAACCACAAGAGACTCTTCTTTATTTAAAAGAAAATTTTAATGTTTATTTTTGACACAGAATCTGAAGTAGGCTCCAGGCCCTGAGCTGTCAGCACAGAGCCCGGCACGGGGCTCGAACTCACAAGGTGGAAGATCGTGACCTGAGCCGAAGTAAAACGTTTAACTGACTGAGCCACCCAAGTACCCTCTAACCACAAGAGACTCTTAGCAATAGAGAACAAACTGAGGGTTGATGGAGGGAGGTGGGTGGGAGATAGGCTAGATGGGTGATGGTATTAAGGGCACTTTTTGTGATGAACACTGGGTATTGTACATAAGTGATGAATCACTGAATTCTCCCAAAACCAATATTGCACTATATGTTAACTATTTAAAATTTAAATAAATTTTTTAAAAAAGTAGATGAAATATATGGGAAATAAAGTTTTAACAAGCATCAGAATTTATATGGAAACATCAAAAAATATAGAACTGCAAGATAAAATACGTAAAATTAGGTATTGAACAAGCAAAAGACTATTTTTCCAGCCTCCTATATTAGTTTCCTAACCTGGAATTCTGTCTCCACATAAATAGCTATTCAGAATTCTTCCCTTTTCTTTCTGATCAGCATCAATATTCTTGTTAGCAAACATTAGATCAGTTTTATCCTCCTTAGTGCTGTATACCAAATGGTTGGTATGTACTCAATAGTGTCAATACTCAATAGATTCAAACAACACTTCGGTATTTTAAGTGTGCCTTTGTAGTTTGACAAGAGCTGAAGGGAGTGACCTTGACCTTGGAAGGATGGCTAGCTGTTTCCACTGCAGGTTTATGGATGGCTCCGATCCAGGATGTTAGCATCCGGGACACCTCTGCTCTTTCTTTCTCCTCCTGAGAACGTGAGCATCAGAAATGGGGTGGACCAGTGTTAAGAAAAGGGTATGGGGCTTTGAACATGTGATAAACGCCGTTCTAAAACTCTGCCTTTGGAGGGAAGGGTGTTAACTGAATAATTGAATAAATCAAGTTCAGAAAATTGTCTATAGACGGAAATTCTTCCTGAAATGAAAAAATAAACTTCACATGGCATCAAAGCTAAATATGTGAAAGGACACTTTTTACATTAGCAAAGGTTTCTTTTAGGGTAGTGAAGGTTTTCTTAAGACCTGAAAATAAAAGTGGTAATGAGAAATACTTTTGCAAATAAATATTTGAATATATTAAAATTTGTGAATACATATCATCAACAGTATTACAAAGAAAACAAGACGTTTGGCTGACTGAGAAGATATTTACAATAGCCACAGTAGATACGACTTGCTTTTGTCCAGACTTGGATTCCTCTTCACAGGACTACTCTTAGGACCACATCTTCAGGAGTATTTCACTGTGAATACGATCCCTATTTCAGCTGGTTCATAGGAGCCGAATGTTTAAAGAGGAAGGACTGCTCTTGATTTATCTTCTGGATCTTTTTGTTGTTTTCATTCAATTTCCTATTCAGGCCAAATTTCCTGATCCGGTATTTTACTGATTCCCTGGCCAATACCTTAAGCCTCTTGAGGTTTCATTTTTTTTAACCAAGAATAATGTTATCTCTATCAATCTGAATATACACCCTAAAATCACTTATTTTAGCTTCCTGCTGTAAACTCAGTAACCAGAGCCTCCCACATTACAGGTAATGAATAAACCATCAAACAGGAAGAGACATATTTCAACTCATTTGAAATTTCTTGTTCATATTTCCATATTGGGTCTGTGTCCATATTTTTCTGTTGCTACTTTTTATCTATCTTCATTCACCACAGTTTCTATCTAGGATAGAACCAAAAGGCAGAGGTTTTAGAGCCAATCTGTTGCATTTTAGACCATGGCTTTATTTCATAGTTGTTACATTACTTCAGACATTATATATAACTCTTCCACACTTTGGTTAACTCATCTGTAAAATGAGCAGCAAATGAATAAAGCCTGCTGGGGATTTAGAGTAATTTCTGTCAAAAGCAAGAACTTACTCTGTATTCTCTGGGACCTTCTATTGTTGGGTCCTGTATGTTAAATGGTGTGAGGTCATTCTTTCAGTCTGATGCTCATCCCGCACCCTCTAATCCAAGTCCCAATCTTAATTTCCTTCATAGACCCTTCTCATTTCTCTCTCCCCTACTACCTTCCATTTATCCCTACACATTTCTCCCCAGAATTTAAATTCCCTCATCGTAAAGATCCTGTTCTTACTAACGAGACCCTCCCTCAATCGTACATCACCTGCCAACTTTCCACTTGATATCACCATCCTTTTCACCAACATGCTAAATACACTTTTTACTTCCTGGCTTCCCAAAACCCATTACACTGTTTTATCCAACTGCTACACTCAAATTACTCGTACAAGGCTCCTCAGTAATCTCTTGATAGGTAAAGTTGTCATGATTTTAATATACCCACTCAACAACTGTGGTGCATTTCAGGTCACTGGCATAATGCGATTTAGGTGGAATTAGTCAAACTGGGAGATCCTTAAAGGATATAGAACATATCTTTGCTAGCACAGCTCACAGAAAACCCACTTCTTCAAAGGTTAAGTGGTCCAGCACCAATACCCTCAATTACCGTAACATCTATCCTGTAATTATTTGTGGCATAGGGATTAACCACCTAGTCTGTCTGCACTTTAGGGGACATGTTTTGGAGAGATAAGAGGAAATCTGGCACATTCTCTGGCAGTAATAAACCCCAGTCACATTTGGTAATCCTGCTTCTCAATGTATCCTGGTGCGCTATGATAGGAGTCAGTACTATTAACATTCAAGGATATGACACAGATTATGGTGTATATATTCAAGCAAATTTCAAAAACATTAAAATTACAAGTTATATAGAAATGTATTTGTATAATTTTAGCCAAAAAAAAAAAAAAATTCCTCCAATCACAGCAGTAGATCTAAGGGAGGAAACAAAAATTCAGAAAACACCAAACGTAACATGCACTAATAGGTATTGCTATAAATACTTTACATATATGCTATTCTGATAGAAAAAAGGCATGTAGCAGGTGAAATATTTCTATACTAATTTTACAAATGAGGAAACTGAGGTACAGGCTTAAGGAATTTTCCCAGATCAAAAGGAGCTCATCTGCTCTTTGAACCAGATTCATCTCTAGATAGCAAGGTATCTTACAGTTATTTTTATTTCCTTTTAAAATTTTTTGTTTTTATTTATTTTTTGAGACAGACAGCGCGAGCAGGGGAGGGTCAGAGAGCGGGAGATACAGAATCTGAAGCAGGCTCCAGGCTCTGAGCTAGCTGTCAGCACAGAGCCTGACGTGGGGCTCGAACCCACGAACTGTGAGACCATGACCTGAGCCGAAGCCAGCTGTTTAACCGACTGAGCCACCCAGGCGCCCCTATTTCCTTTTAAAGCCATCTCTATAGGTTCAAAGATCTTGATTTTGCTCTTTGGTCAGTGCTGATCTTTCATTGAAACACTCTTCCTTTGGCTTTCGTGACAACCTTTTCCGTTAGTTTACTTCTGCCTCTTTGGTTGATCTTAGAATCCTTTCCAGGTTTCTCTTTTTGTAACTGTATCTGAAATTCTAGTGTTTCTTAGGCTTCCCCCTCCCCGCCCTGCCACCCACCTTGGCCAACTTCTCACGTTCTTTCTTAAGCGATCCCATTGTGCCAAAGATTTTGGTGGCCATGATATGTGCTCCAAAATACCCTTCTGCCATCCAGATAGTTTTTCTGAGCTACAGACCCACATATGCTGTTGCCTATAAATAGGATCATCAGGCTTTAAGAGACTCTACATGAACTTATGCCCCTCCTTCTATTCTTTGTTGATCTCCATTTCACTGACAGCCACCCTCATGTCAAGTTCTAAAGGCCACCAGAGTGGACACCATTCTGGATTTATCTCCCTCTGTCTCTTTTACTGTTCTATATATTCAATCTTTGATGACATAATATTATGTATTCTCCACAATCTGTGCTGTGCTTTAACCTTTGGTTATTTCTGCTCAGATAACTCTAACAATCTCCTTACTGCAATCCCTTTCTTCAGTGCGGCTGCCTTAAATTTAGCCTTATTAAGTCAGTCACCCTCAAAATCCATTAAAGATGAAAACATAATGTATTCAAAGCTGTTTACATTCTTTAGTGAATCCTTGCCATATTCAGGTGATAATTTAAAATCTCTAGTCTATAAAGCAGACAAATCTCTTGTCATTGATCTTTTGAACTTTATGCTTCAAACTGAGCCATGTGAATTTTTCTGACCATGTCCCTTTTGTTTCTTTCACTTGAATATGTTAGAGATCTTTGCTACTTACTTAAAATAATGACTTTAACCTCATTTCTTGCCAAGCTCCTCCCATTAAGTTCATTTAGGTACTAGCCTATTTTGAAAGATTTTTCAGATACTCCTAATGTTACTCAGAAGACCATATGGTATACTTCCCATATAGGAGTTTGTGTGTGCATATATTTTATTTACTAAAAACATTGCAGTTGCATTTTTATTTTTTTTTTCCAAAAGCCTCCAAAATATTAATACCTTTGTAGTGGTGGAAGGAAAATATGTTCTAGAATTCTAATACTGCATAAAATAAGAATGAAGTAAGGATCTCTTTCAAAGCTGCATTTGTAGGGCAGTTTGTTTCCCAGAAAAATGAGAAAGATGCAGATATTCCCCATATACCCTCTTGGCCCTCCCCCATGCCTAATCCTCCCCACTATTAATATGCACCCTCAGAGTGGTACATTTGTTGCAATTAGTGAACCTACAGTGACATGTAATCACCCAAAGTCCATAGTTATGGACTGTGGATTACATTATAGTTCACTCTTGGTGTTGTAATTCTAAGAGTTTGAACAAATGTATAATGACATGTATTCATCTCGATAGTATTATCTAGAGTATTTTCACTGGCTAAAAATCCTCCTCCCCAAGCTCTGGGAACCACTGATTTCTTTACTGTTTTCATACTTTTGCCTTGTCTACAGTGTCCTATACTTGGAACTGTACAGTATGCAGCCTTTGGGGTGACTTCTGTCACTTAATAATATGCACTTAAGGTTCCTGTATGGATTTTTATGATGATGGCTCATTTTTTGAAAACTGAATAACTTTCTATTATCTAGATATGCCACATTTTGTCCATGCACTTACTGAAAGAGATCTTGATTGCATTTACGTTTTGGCAACTATGAATAAGTTGGCTATAAACATCCATGCACATATTTTTTTTTAAGATTTATTTTTTGAGAGAGACAGAGAATGAGTGGGGGAGGGGCAGAGAGAGAGGGAGACACAGAATCTGAAGCAGGCTCCAGGCTCTGAGCTGTCAGCGCAGAGCCCTATGTGGGGCTTGAACTCACAAGCCATGAGATCATGACCTGAGCTGAAGTCAGATGCTTAACCAACTGAGCCACCTAGGTGCCTATGAACATATTTTTTTGTGGACAGAAGTTGACAGGTCCTTTGAGTAAATAGCAAGAAGCACAATTGCTGGACCAAACACTATTAGTATGGTTTGTTTTTTAACCAACTGTCAAACTCTCTTTCAAAGTGGCTGTGTCATTTTCGATTTCCATTAGTAATGAATGAGCATTCCCGTGTTCCACAATCTTGCCAGCATTTGGTGTAGGCAGTGTTCTAGATTTTAGCCATTCTAATATGTATATAGCAATATAACACTATCTCATTGTAGTTTGTGTTTCACTGATATATGATGTGGAATAGCCTTTCATAAGCTTATTTGCCATCTGTATATTATTTTGCGGGAGGTTTCTGTTCAAGTATTTGGCCCGTTTTTATTTTTTGTTTTTTAATGTTTATTTTTGAGAGAGAGACAGAGACAGAGTGTGAATGGGGGAGGGGCAGAGAGGGAGGGAGACCCAGAACATGAAGTAGGCTCCAGGCTCTGAGCTGTCAGCACAGAGCCCCACTTGGGGCTCTAACTCATAAGAGTTCTCATGGCTCAAACCATGAGATCATGACTTGAATCGAAGTCATATGCTCAACCGACTATTATATATATGTATGTGTGTACATGTGTGTGTATATGTATATATGTATATGTATTATACGTGTGCATAAATATGTATTTATACCTCTGTAAATATGTATATATGTAAAATATATGTGTATATTATACATGTTTATAAATGTATATACATCTGATTAAAGATGTGTCTTCTGAAAATATTACTCCGAGTCTGTGGAGAGTCTTACTGTCTTGACACTGTCTTTTGCAGAGAAGTTTTTATCTTTAATTAATCTAGTTTATAAATTTTTTTTCATGATTTGTGCCTTTTGTGTTGTATCTAAAATGTCATGGACATACCCAAGGTTATATAGGGTTTCTCCTCCTATATCTGTTAATAGTTTTATAATTTTGTGTTTTACATTTAGGTCTGTGATCTATTTTCAGTTAATTTTTGTGAAGGGTGAAAGGTTAGTCTCTAAATTTTTGTTTTTGGTTTTCGGTTGGTTTTTATTTATTTATTTTTACATGTAGGTGTCCAGTGTTTCCAGCCCCATTTGTTGAACAAACTGTCTTTACTCCACTGGATTGCTTTTGCTTCTTGGTCCATAATCTATTGACTTAGTGGATCTATTTCTGGGTTTTCAGGTGTTCCATTTATCTATATGTCTTTTCTTTTGCCAAATACCCCAGTGTCTTGATTCCTGTAGCATTATGATAAGTTTTAAAGTGCAGGAGTGTCCATCCTCCAACTTTGTTCTTCACTTTAAATATTATGTTGGCAATCCTGGGTTTTGGGGCACTCCATGTAAACTTTTTATTTGTCAATGTCCACAGAATAACTTGTTGGGATTTTAGCTGGGATTGCATCAAATATATAAAGTTCAGAAAATGGACATCTTGATAATATTGAATCTTCCTATCCATGCACATGGAATATCTCTTTATTTAGTTCTTCTTTGATTTTATTTATAGTTTTCCTGATATGGACTTTGGACATATACTGTTAGTTTTATAACTATGTATTTCACTTTTGAGAGGGGCTAATAAAAATGATCCTGTGCTTTTAATTTCAAATTCCCCTTGTTCACTGATACTTTCATATATGAAAAAGGGGATTTGAAATTAATTGCCTTTGTATATAACCAAGTTTTCTTCAACTTGCTATAATCACTTATTAGTTATAGGAATATTTTTGTCAATTCTTTTACATTTTTTACTTAGACACTTATGTCAACTACACATAAAAATGATTTTGTTTCCTCCCTCCTAATCTGTATTCATTTTCTTACTGTGCTAACCAGAACTTCCAGTATGATATTGAAAAGAAGTGTTGAGAAAGGATATTCTTGCCTTGTACAAGACCTTAATGGGAAAGTTTCAGGTTTCTGCCACACTTAATAGTGTGATGTTGGCAGTAGCTTTTTTTTTTTTTTTTTTTTTTGTAGATAGTCTTCATCAAGTTAAGTAAGTTCCCTTCTATTTCTAGTTTACTGAGTTTTTGTCATCAATAGGTGTTGGATTTTGTCAAATGCTTTTTTCTATATCTATTAATATTATCATATCATTTTTTTTGGCCTGCTGATGTCCAAAATGGGATTTAATTAATTGGTTTCAAATGTTGAACTAGCATAGCACACCTGGGATAAATCTACTTTGTTGTACTGTAAAACTTTTTATACATTGTTGGATTTGATTTGATAATTTGTTGAGGTTTTTGCATCTCTGTTTATCTACATAGTTTTCTTATAATGTCTTTGTCTGGTTTTGGTATTAGGGCAATTCTGGCCCCATAGGATGAGTAGGAAAGTATTATCTATTTTTCTATACTTATATTGAAGAGATTGTAGAGAATTATTATTTCTTCCTATGTTTGGTAGAATTCACCAGTGAACCATCAAAGCCTGATGTTTTCCATTTTTGAAGGTTATTAATTACTGACTCAATTTCTTTATAACATGTAGGCCTATTCAAATTTATAAATCCAATTTTTATAGTAAGCCAAACACACCTAGGGATCTCAAAAGAGGAATAAAATATAATTATCTTTATTATACATCACATTCCATTATATTTTAGGTTTTTTGATAAACTACTCAACTCTGCCATATTACCAGAAAAGGAACTGGTCATAGTAGTGTAAAAGTTCCAGTGGCTATATAAATTTCAGAAAATGTAGATTTTAATATGTCCAGTAATTAAATTGGTATTATATTAACAGGTCAGTGTAACCAAAAGATAAATAAGACCTAAATAGAAATGCAGCTAATAACATAGCTTGAAAACTCATGAAGTTGAAACTAAAGAAAAAAAGAGAAGAAAAAGAATCCTTATTTATAATTGGAAATATTAATTTTTGTCACTCAGTATTTATAGAAAAATTAGATGAAAATACTACAATATCAAAGATTTTTCTAACAGTATTAACCAAATCAATTGACTTTTGTCCTTTATAACAGGAGAAAATCACATTTTCAGGAGCACAGGATATTTTTACTACAAATCCTATGCTGGACAATGAAACAAGTATCCATAAATTTAAATTTCTTCACTAAAAAGCCCTTTCTCCACTCTCCATACTATATCCTTTGAATGAACGTCATCATGCATAGACCACACTTATTGGGGATTTATGCATCAACTCCTTGAGGATGGACTGTCTACATATATTATTTGGAGTTATTCTGCATGGATATTGTGTAGCTCTCATTAATTCATTTATTTAGTCACTCATAATATTTATGATATATTTTTTTACATTAGTACAGATTTATTGATATTTACTTTATACTTTTTTTAATGTTTATTTTTGAGAAATAGAGAACAGGGAAGGGTCAGAAAGGGAGGACAAGGATTGAGAATCCCAAGCAGGCTATGTGTTGTCTGTGCAGAGCCTGATGCAAGACTTGATCTCCTGGACCATGAGATCATGACCTAGCCGAAATCAAGTCGGATGCTTAACTGACTAAGCCACTCAGGTGTCCCAGTATTTTGTACTTTAAGTTATAGTCCAATAATTATTTCTTGCTCAATGCCTCTAACTTTGGCAGTTAGAGATCTCTTTCAGTTGGCTCTGGTATACTTTTGACCTACTTACCATGCATTTCCTTAACCGTTCATTTTGGTATGTGTGCACAGAAGTATGGGTATTATTAACCTATATTCCTGTGGGAAACAACTTTAACAAGTGGAGTACAGATTTATGCACAGTTTCTTTTGCCTTGAGTCTTAGAGACTTCACTCACTGCAAAAGTTACTTAGGTCAACACCTTTGCATATCCCCTTCAAAGAGATTCTTCACACATACAGGTAAATGATTTGTTATCACAGTCACTATATATCATCCTGGGATTTTCTTGAAGCCCCTGCCTTTCAATTTGTTTTCTATTTACATACCACAAGATTTACTCTTTCTGCTATAAAGCTCAATGAGTTTTCACAAATGCTGTGTGTCATGTACCCAGCATTGTAGTATTGGACAAAAATAGTTCCATCACCCTAAAATCTCTGTTTTCTGTATTCAACCCTCCTTTCCAAAAAATGGTACAATTGATTTGTTGACTTTCTCCATAGTTTTGCCTTCTCAAAAATATAAATTGTGTTATACAGTATGAAACCTTTTCTTACTGGCTTCTTTTATAATTTGTGTTATACTTAAGAAACTACAAAATTTTAATGTAATGTGAGGTATAATAAAGATACTTGCATTTTGTCTCTAAAATTCAAATTTACAAATTTGAATAGGCCTACATGTTTTAAAGAAATTGAATCAATAATTAATAACCTTAAAAATGGAAAGCATCAGGCTCGGATGGTTTCACTGGTGAATTCTACCAAACATAGGAAGAAATAACAATTCTCTACAATCTCTTTGTAAGTATAGAAACATAGATAATACTTTTAAATACATTTAAATTTCAACCATATTTTCCATTGCTTTATATTATTTATTTTTAATCCCTGAATAATATTCCATTGCTTGATTTGCTACAAACTTTTTATCCATTTACCTATTCAAGAACATCTTGATTCTTCTAGATGGAGTTGCAACAAACATTAACATGCAAGTATTTGTGTGAACATAAGTTTTCAAAATCAGTTGAATAAATATCTAAGACTGTGATTGTTGGATGGTATGGTAGGACTATGATTAGTTACATAGGAAACAACTGAAGTGTCTTACAATGTGGCTCTACCATTTTGAATTCCCATCAGTGATGAATGAGACTTTCTGTTCTGCATATTCACAAGCAATTTTTTTTATTACAGCCTTTCTATTATGTGTATAGTGATACCTTATCGTTTTATGTTTCCCTGATAACAAATGGTTTTGTGGCATATTTGCCATCTATTCATCCTATTTAATGTAATAACTGTACCAGTCTTTTGCCCCTTTAAAATAAATTTGCTTTCTTACTATTAAGCATCCCTGTATATGTTGATACAGGTCCCTTGTCCTATATCTGTCAGATATTTGTGTCAAAAACATTTAAAAGTATCTTAAATACTTTTAATACTTGGGAAGAATTGATATCCTAACAATATGAAATCTTCCAATTCACTGCATGTACAAAGAATATTTCCCCATTTATTTAGTTCTTTGATTTCTTTCATCACTGTTTGGTTCTTTCCACATATGATTTGGTACACATTTTGTTAGATTTATACCTAATTATTTTTGGAGCTATACTAAGTGATATCTTTATAAAATTTTGAAATGATGGTTGTTCAGTACCGATTATTAAAAAGCAATTGACTTTTATACTTTAATGTTGTATCCTAAAATGTGCTATACTCAATTCCAGAATTTTTTGTGTGGATTCTTTTCAAGTTTCTACATAGATCACCATGTTACCTAACTTTTAAAAATTATTTCTTAAAAGTTTTTTTCTAATGCTTTTATTGCACTTTCTAGAATTTCCAGTGTAGTATTGAACAGAAATGATGAAAAAGACATTCTTGCCTTATTTTCATTCTTAGGAAGGAAGCATCCGATTTCTCATTTATTTACCATGATGTTAGTCTGAGGTGCTTTGTAGGATTTCTTTATCAAATTGGAGGCTGTACTTTATGAGCTGATAAGGATCTTATCAAATATTTATTCTGTCACACTTTATAGGATTAAATAATTTGTATCATTTAGTTTTTTTTTTTTCAATAACAGTTTAACTTGGTTGTGTTTCAAATGCTGAACTTGCCATGCACAGCTGGATTAAGAAAACCAAGTTGTGATGTCTAATTCTTTCTTAGGCATGTTGGATTTAGTTTGATAATATTTTAAGATTTTTCCATCTATGTTTATGACAGATGTTGGATTGTGTTTTATTTTCTAATAATATTTACTGACTTTGATATTAGGGTAATGTGCATTCATAATGAGTTAGGAAGTGTTCTTGCCGCTTCTATTTTCTTGTATAGATTGTATAAGATTGGTAATCTATATTCCTTCAGTGTTTGGTAGAATTAATCTGAGAATATATCTGGGCTTTGTGTTTTGTTTTGGTTTTGGAAGGTTATTTATGGAAATTTGTTTCTCCTGAGTTGTAGTAGGTTGTGTTTTCTTTTAGTTACAGTATTCCCCCCAATTATCAAATTGGTGAGCACGAAGTATTACTTTATTATTTATTTAATGACCATGGGACCATTGTCTCTCACCTTCCTTCTCTCTCATTTAGTCCACTAGAGGTTTAAGAGTTGATGTTTTCAAAGAGTCATCTTTGGGTTTCATTTATTTTTCCCTCCATTTTCCTGTTCTCAGTTTCATTGGTTTCTGTTCTTTTGTTATTTTTCTTCATCTTGCTTTAGGAGTTGTTTTTCTATAGTTTCTTAAGCTAGAATCCTAGATTATTTTATATCTTTCCTAATGTATGTATTTAATGCTATAAATTTCCCTCTGAACATTTACTGCATCCCAAACATTTTCATTAGAAACATTTTTGTTTTAAAGATACTCTTAAATTTCCCTCAAATCTTTCACAAATGTGTCATTTGAAGTACATTGTTTATTTCCCAAGAGCTTGAAAATTTTACAGCTAGCTGTCAAGTTTAATTCCCTTGTTATCAACAACATAGTTTCTATCATTTATGTAATTTTATACATGTTGAGTTCTGGTTTTTTTAATGTTTTATTTCTTTTTGAGAGAGAGAGAGCATGAGCAGGGGAGGGATAGCGAGGGAAGGGGGACAGATGATGTGAAGTGGGCTCTGTGCTGACAGCAGTGAGCCTGATGTGGGGCTCAAACTCACCAACAGTGAGATCATGACCTGAGTTGAAGTCAGATGCTCAACCAACTGAGCCATCCAGGCGCCCCACTAGTTGTATTTTAAGATCCAAATATGTGTACTATTTTGGCGAATATTCCATGAGAGAAGAATGTGCATTCTGTTGGGTGAATTATTCTATAAATGTCAAATTGATCAAGTTGCCTGATAATGCTGTTCAGGTCATGTGTATTCTTATTATCTGCCTGATTGGTCAGTTGCATTGGACAGAAAAATGTTCATGTTGCCAACTCTAACATGGATTTGTATTTTATAATGATTACTTTTTCCTTCCTCCTTCCAGAAGTATATAGAGATCTTTCTTGTATGTTCACGAGAAGGTAGATTGCTGTTGGAGGTAAAGCCAAACAAGCGTCGGATCCCTTCTAGGATATGGTCCCCAAATATTTTCATTTTCCTCATAGTCCACACCCAGCCTCCGGCAGTTCATCACAATTCCCATTTAAGTGTTCGTATTGACTTAGCCCTTAAGTGGCCTCTGCTCTAGGGAAGCAGACTTTGGTTGTGTCTCTCTGGATGACCCCATCTTTCAAGACTACAGGGTGGCATTTTCTCCAGAAACCTCAGTTCTCTGTGTCCAAGACAGTCATTATTTTTAATTTTTCCAGCTTTCTCTTATTAAGATGACGGTGACCACTTCCAAGCTTCTTACATGTCATAGCTGATACCCTAAGTACCAACACTAGAATCTTTGCTTTACATTCTCATGTACATTTTAAGCAACTTGAGAAATGGATAATCCTTTGTATTTACCCAGATATTGGGCATTTTATATCCACTTAATTTTTCCCAAAGGTCCACGCTTTGCTCTGCTCTGGTATTACTGCCCCCAGCCCTGGCTCCTTTCACAATATTTTCATTGTCTTTGGATTTTCAATAGATTGATCATGACATATCTAGGCTTTGTTCACTTTGAATTTATTCTTACAAGTCCTTAGTCTTAATTTACATTTTCCCCCAATTTTGGAAAATTTTTCAGGTGTTTTTCTTCAAATGTTGTTGTGTTCCACTTCCCTCACTGACACCTTGGGGCTCCAATTGCTCATTTGTTAGAACTTTTGTACTAGAGTTTCTGACAGTCTTTTCCTTCTTTGTGTTTTTGTGTTTTTTTTTTTTTTGGTTTGCTTTGTTTTATTTTTCCCTATGAGCCTCTCAAAGTGCAGAATTTATCAATTTTGAAGTCCCTGATATTTTTACTTAATTCTGCTATTAAGCCCATTTATTATATTTTTAAGTCAAAAATTGTAGTTTTTATTCCAAAATTGTTGTTTCTTTTTTCTCTGGTAAGATTTCCTGTCTTTTTCATTTATTTCATGTATATTCCTTTTTGCTTTCAAGACCGTGGTTGTAGGAGTTGCTTTCAGTTTTGTTTTTTTTTTAACCGATGGTTCCATGTAATTTTTCTTTTCTTGAGAAGAGGTCAACGTGTCCTTCTTATTCTTAATTTATTGTTTACCGAATACTTTTAGATTGTCTCCTGGGCTTTGTGATTGTTGATTTCTGTCGCAATCATCTGGAGCATACTGGTGTCCCTGTGTTAGCAGCCAGTCTTATTACAGTCAGACTTACAGCGATCTCACCTTCTGCAAGCAGTGGGTCAAATCTCACTTTGATATGTTTTACTATGGTTCTTTGAGTCTCTCCGGTACACACATAGATAGTTTGGGGTCAAGACTGAGAATCTTAGCCCCCCAGAGACTTGGAATACCCTTCCCCTGTTCTCAAGCTCCCTTGGATTCTCTTATCTCTCTCCTGCGCTTTTTCCTATTTATTTGGTCCAGAAAGATGGTGGAATTTCTATCCTGCTATCTTTGCATGTTAGCAACTGAGCCTTGCCCTGGAGGAAAAGTCACAACAACAACAACAACAACAACAACAACAAACAGGAAAACAATTTGGAAACTCTTTGCTGGTAGACATTTCTCTATGGCTCTCTGACATTTTATCATGTCTTTCAAGCAGCTACAAAAGCCATTTGGGGAAATAAGAGGATGCTCACTTAAGTTTGGATTTCAGAGAAACAGTGAGTTACTTTCAGTGTAGGTATATCACAAACACTGTAGGGGACATATTTATGCTGAAATAAATTGTTTACCTGAAAATCCTATTTAGCTGGGTATTCTTCATTTCATCTAGAAACCCTACATGCAAATATGCTGGGAGATTATATTTAAAAATCTTTTCATGGATGGTTATATACCAAATAGACTTGGAAATAAAACTAGTGTCTCTCTCTGAAAGAGTCTATTGTATTTACTAACTAGTGTAATAATGATAATGTCTCCCTCTGCATAATGGATAGCCTTGCTTGCAGCCTATTATGGGAGATTCAAACTCTTTAGGCTCAGGATTCATTAGTGCTGATGCAAACCTACTGCATACACATTATCCACCTGTTCTCCACCTGTTCGCCATTGCTGTTTATTGCTCTGGTTTTTTGTTTGTTTTGACCAAAGTTTATAGTTATCATTGGGTAAGATTAGCTTTAGTTTGTGTACACACCTATAGAAGAATGGGAATTCATAATCTGGAGGTTTTAACATGCTTTTTGCTATAATTCATAGCAAAAATAGAAAACCTATATAGGTATAGGTTATTTGAATAATACTCAATTTATACTAATTGAACAATATAGCCAGCCACTTCAAAATACTCATTTTTACTGTAAATAGAATCCTCACTAAAGTAGACCATGTTATGAAGAAAGTCTTGATATATTTAAATGGACTAAAATCATACCCATATCTTCTGACCAGAAGAGTTGTAACTAAGAATCAATAACAATTATAATTTGAAAGTATCAAAATATGTTAAAACTAAGCAACGATAATTGAATTTAACAGATTACAAACCTCTCTCTTCCTGAATTTTCTAATTTATTTTTACTAAAATAAACTTGACATACAGATTTACCCATTTCCTCCCACTCTTGGAGTCCTTTCCTTCTAAAAATAATTTTGAGGAGCACCTGGGTGGCTCATTTGGTTAAGCATCTGACTTCGGCACAGGTCATGATCTCACCGTTCAGAGTTTGAGCCCCATGTCCGCTGAGCTGTCAGCACAGAGCCTGGAGCCTTCTTTGGATTCTGTGTCTCCCTCTCTTTCTGCCCCTTCATTAAATGGATTACCAGTTTCTGAAAATTTCCTGTCATCTTCAGCCTTTACCTTGTTGGAAACCAATGGCTGTCTTTTGCCAGCACAATCTTCACCCACTTCCTGTAGCACTTTTTCACATTGTATTAGCTTTAGATTATTGTATCATCTATTGAACGAGAATGGTTGGGGACAGCTCAGATAGTTAAATTTTTAAAATTCCCCCATTGCTGTTTTCTGTGCACACTTAAACTTTTTTTTCCTTAAGGAAATGCCTTAAGTATATTCATGCTTTGAAATAGTGACACTTTGTCCAAAACGCCCAAAAAAGTAAATTTGACTTCCAGGGCTAGAGGTTGTCATTAAAAACAGTTAAGATATTAATGTGTATTTAAATTTAAAAAAAATCAGAAGCTCATGACATGGAAAAGAAAAGCAGTAACCGTGAGAAGTGACCTAAGAAATTACATGTTGTTAGCATATGTGAGTTTGACTGTTGTTCTCCAAGTCTCCTGATTATGTTTTGTCTGTTCTGCATTTCAATTAGTTCTTCTGAAATAGTGGCGAAACTTGTGAGAACATTACAAACTGTCTAATATCCCAAAAGCATGTCCTTCGTTGTCAGTATCTGGTTCTAAGCTGTTTTTATCCTACAGGCTTTCTTTCAACTTTGTCAGATTACTCTTGGAACGTATGACCCACTGCACTTCTATTTTGGGAAAGCATCTATTTAGGGACTTTCTACTGGGATATTTTTAATACTTTATGCTATGGCTACCACAAGAAGAAATTATTCAGAAACAGTTTAAAAATGTGAAACCCTTGCCTAATGCAGTCTTAAGAGTGCCAAGAGAGAAAAACTTGCCTTAATATGTATGCTTAATGTGTGCTCGGCGTATATTTAAAGAAACCATGCCAAACAAGCTTAATTTTGTGTGAATCTCAAGACTTTTTCTGTGAAACAGCATTTCCTCCCCAACTTTCTCTTAGTTTCAGAGGTTATTATTAGCCCTGCCTTTCCTATTCCAATAGAAATGGTTGGAAATATTTCACTTCCTCACTATTGAAATAAGTTTGCTGAACTCTGTACTGTTTACTTGAAAGTGCAGAATGGTTCATTCATGCTCTGTTGATTAGAGGTAGTTTGCTGCAAATATTATAGGTGTTTATTAAGCAAAGTCTGCTTAATTCATACTGTGCTAAATGAAGTAGGTGGCGCTGTTCAATTTAGCCAGTTAGTGGCCAGAGTCATTTTGGAAGATACTAAAGGGCCAAGAAGTCCTCATTAAATGTTATTTATAACAAGTACAGGGGAGAGAGAAATCATAAGCCATCCCATTGCAGAAATTCTAAAGATCTGGAATGCTTTAAACATTATACAGACTTGGTGGTTTATACAGGGATACAGTGGATTTAAATTAGTGTACAATTACAAATGTTCTGTGTTGAAATTAGATGTACATGTACATAGTCTTTCAGGTTCATGAACCCTTGTAGGTGACTTATAAATAGGTGAGGTCACTTAATACTTTTGTGATCATAGAAATAATACATTCTACTTTTTATTTATTTTGTATTGGTCAATTGTTTAATAAAACCCTATGGAATATTTATTTATGCCAAGCCATGAAACAAAAATTAGAAACACACAGTTCCTAACTCATGAAGAAATTTATGGTCTAGAGAGTATAAAGTTGCAATGACAGTGCAAGGCATTAGTGAAATACGGTTTCTTAAGTTAGGCTTTAATAATGGCAAAAATTCAATTAGGGTCAAATGTCAGAGTATAAGGCCAAAAATATCACATATAGATGCACTTATCTTAGAAAACTGTCAGGCTGGAGACAGATATTCAGGGAGGTGTTAATTTCCTGTTTCTGATGTACCTTTCCACTGAAGACCCTGTTAAATGATAGGAATGATATTTTTGTTTGTCACTGAACCCCTTGCACCCCATGGTCAGGGTTAGGACCTAAATGAATGGTGAGTTTGGTGAAAGGAACTGAATTTGGGTTGGTCAGCTTTTCCCGGTATCGGGTGACGGTTGCCTGAAGAAAAGAAAGAAGCGTCTCTATTTTTCTAGACTGAAAAATTTTCAGGGTGAAACCACTGTTCAGTAGTAATTGGAGTCCTGCTTCCAGTTCAGTGACTCATTTGTCTATCAAATATTCCAAACCCGGGCTGGGAATAGGTAGGGAAACAGAGTTTCCATCAAGTTTCCAAAGACTTGGCAATGTGTCCACCACCTCTAGGTTCACTTTCTCGTCCCTACTTCCCTGATGACAAGGTTAATAATTTGGCTCCTCTTCAGCATTTGTAGGCCAGGGCCAAATGCAAAAGAGTGGATTCACACCTCTCACCTTTCACACATGAGACAGGCATGCATTTTATCCAATCCATAAATGGAATGAGGAGGGACCAACCTCACTCTACACATTTCTTTTCCTCCTCTCTCTATCACTGCAGCTGCTGCTACTATTCTTATTCCGTAGCCTAAGCATCAAGAGTAGAATCCCTGTAAGTAAATGCACAATTTATGCACTTCTTTTCATTGTTGAAATTTCTCTTGAGACCAAAACTTTTATGATCTAGGAGTTAAGAGATGCTTTAACAATTATTCTTCTCTTCCCTCATAGATAGAGTTCACATTGTCAAACCACTTTACTGAGGTATGATTGGCAAAAAAGAAAAAAAGAAAAACTTGTATATGTAATTTATACAACTCAATGAGTTTGGGGGATGAGTATGTACCTATGAAACCACCACCGTCATCAAAATCATAGACCTATCCATCTGCTCCCAGAGTTTCCCCCCGCCTTATTTTGTAAAAATAGTCTTGTGGTAATAATAAATGGTCTACCTTCTTAGGAAATACTAAGTATACAATGCAGTAATGTGCTGGAAGCCATTTTCTGAACTCACTAAGGAGAGAAAAACTCCTTGTGAGGTAAGGCGGGTTTGCAAGACGGGGGCCTCCCGCAGTCTGATGGCGACAGGTGTCTACCCCCCACTCAATTAATTTGCTTGAGCACCGACCCCCAAGGTGCCTGTTGACTGGTATGGGGAGTGACTTGCCCCCTTATCCTAAAAATATGCTAATTGTACCTTGTGAAGGAACTTATTATAGGAATTTCTTCTTTTGTGTTTATGGGAGCAAATATTACATTTCCTGAAAAACCTGTTTTTCTTCCCCTGAAGAAAACAGGCTATTGACCTCTGCTCACAAAGGACTAACTTTTACCTTTGCTACACTAAAAACATTGCCTTGTATTTGAATGCTGAGGATATCTTCCTTCCCCATGTGATTAGCATCTAAGTCACCTACACCAATCACTATTGATAAAGATTATGCATGAGTCTTCTACCAATCTACGTTCTGGAAAATTTTTACATACCAAAGAATTTGTCATCAGGAATCATTGTCTAAGGCAATTGCCACTTCTGTTTTGTACACCATACATTTTTTCCATAAATAAAGCTGACTCTCTGGTCAGTGAAGAGATGCCTGGCTGGTGATCAGAAAGAAACTCGAGGCTCTCTCACTCCCTTTTGCCAATACCATCCATCCTTCAGGGAGCCCTGGCCCTGCTGGAGCTGGACTCTGGCAGTAACGTTAGCAATCGGCAGTATGCCGTGTGGTAGATCTCTAGAGCTTAATTTTCCTGTAAAATTGAGGTTTTGTACCCTTGACTATCAACTTCAAAGTTTAAAACAGTTGTCTTTGTCTGGGCTACTTAAACAAAATAGTATAGACTGACTAGTTCACAAAGAGCAGAGGTAATTTTCAGAGTTTGGAAACTGTAAATTTTAGATCAGCATTCTGGTATGGTTGGGTGAGGGTCGTCTTGCAGATTAGACTTCTTATATCTTCACATGGGGGAAGGGACTAGAGAGCTGTGTGGGGTCTCCCTTTGAACGACATTAATCCCCTTCGTGAAAGCTCACCTCTCATGACCCAAGCACCCCTATATGCCCCATCTTCTAACACGATCACATTGAGTATTAAGATTGAAGGGGATAACACAAACGTTCAGGCTTACCAACAGCTAAATCTTTTATTCAGATTATTGTGAAAACGATATCTTAAAAGTTTGGATGGACTTAAGACTGTAGGAACATGTTCTCATTTGTATAGTTATATGGCACTATTGTGCATTTTAACTTTAGGATGATTTCTAAAATTATGTATGATTTTATAGGAAACCAAGCTACAAAAAAGTCAATTTATTACAGCTAACAGTAAATTCCAGGGTCTCTCTTTTTTTTTTTTTTAATAATACCAAATACTAACTTCCTTGAATCAGATATCTAGGGTACTATTTTTTAATATTTTAATTTTCTTTTGCAATGTGGAAATACTAAAATAGAATGGATGCTTCATATTACCTTTAAAACATTTACTAAGGACAATGATCAGAGAAAGTAATTTAAAGTCTTAGGTCATAATTCTGGACTATATAACTGCAATTTTCATGAATAATTACAATTATAAAATAACTATTGCAGTAAAATGATGCTTAAAATTTAATTAAAATTGGTAGTATATCAATCTATACTCCAAGTAAATTATATTGTTTTTGTTTTGCTCCAGCTAGAGTGTGAATACATACAATGCAAAAATCCTAGTTGTCTAATTAAGAATACTTTGTTCTCTGGGGCGCCTGGGTGGCTCAGTCAGTTAAGCATCCAACTTCATCTGGGTCATGATCTCACGGTTCATGGGTTCAAGCCCTGTGTTGGGCTCTGTGCTGACAGCTCAGAGCCTAGAGCCTGCTTTGGATTCTGTGTCTCCTCTCTCTCTCTCTCTGCCCCTCCTTCGCTCGCACTCTCTCTCTCTCAAAAATAAACAAAAAATTTTTTAAAAAGAATACTTTGTTCTCTAAACATAAGAAAGTATAAAATCACAAAAAACTTAAGAGAAATCTACAACTACAGGTGGACAATTCATTCAGTAAATATTTATTAAGCATATATTCTATGCAAAGTGCTCTACAAGAGATCGGAGTCACAATCCAATTGTGAAAGAAATTGGAAACATTTATTGAAAGAAATGTTTACTTGGAAGAAATGGGCATTTTATGAACATATCTATAAAATTCTAGGTTATATTATCAACTCAAAAGAGGCTATGTGAGGCATGATAATTTGTAGTTTGATATCAGAAAAGTGATTTGAAATTAGGCAAAGAAAGCCTGAGAATATGCCTTCATGAAACAGGAGGAAGGACAATTTGTAGGCATCACATAGTGAGAAAACCAGGGACGGACAAAAGTTTAAGGATTGGGCAAGGCAAATCATTATTTAAGGTTTGCAATAATCCATTTTAGGTATTGAAAAATGTTTTATTTTTGAGATGGAGAGATAGAGGCAGACAGAGACAAGGGACAGAGGATCTGAAGCTGGCTTTGCACAGACAGCAAAGAGTCTGAAGCGGGCTTGAACTCATGAACTATGAGATCATGACCTGATCTGAAGTTGGTCCCTTAACCGACTGAGCCACCCGGTTGCCCCTTAGGTATTTTTATAAACTGCTGCCACAAATGGAAACTACTGAAGGCTTTCAAACAAGGGACAGAGAGAATGTTGATGAAGACGTCGGCAATGAAATAATTTTTGTTGATATATTATTATGGTTTGCAGAATGAAGAACACACTTATTTTTTTACATCTTTGAAAACTCCTCTAAGTTGATATTGTGGCAAAATTGTTCTTAGCTCTGTTAATACTGCTCACTGCTATGTTTATATCCATATAAAGATACAGTAAAACAAACATAAGATAGTGTTTTGTTCATTTATCACTGAAAACCAGGGAATTTTCACTTGTTAGCAAGAGAATTCCTTTTAAATGCATGTTTTAAAACAATAAGAAATCAAATGAAGATAGTTGTGTATTTTTCCCATTACAAATCTTGAATAACTATGTCAACCATGTCTGGAATTCCTTTTATGATACTTTATAAGAACTAATAATTTTAAAGTCATGAAAATATAAATTCAAAATAACGTTAGAAATTAAAACATACAAAATTTCAACATATCTTCTGCACAGTGTCCCCCTAAGAACCCTTCATTGCTTCATCATTTCCAAAAGCTAAGATCCTTGGAAAGAAGTATATACTATCAAAATCAAAAATAATGAAGTCAAAGTTAAGATCCCATCAACACTAAGTTTTTTATGCAGAAACCAAGAATTACCAAACATTTGCAAATAAGTGAATTATGATCAAATAAAAATGTTAAAATTAATAGCAAATATGGTGGACTAACTTAAAGATGTTCTCTTTTTAATCTAGAAATGCCTTTAAGATAATCTCATTAATGCCATAGATGATCATTTTCTTTACTATCAAGTGATTATTTGCAAAAGGGCCAGATTCTGCATGAGGCCTTATATCATTTTTTTTTTTTTAATCAGGACCTTTGTTGGCACTCAAGTTTTGTTATCATAACTGAAACATGCCTTAAGCAACTTAGCTTTTAGGTAACATTCATTCAAGAAGTATGTGTTAAGAGGGGCGCCTGGGTTGTTCAGTCAGTTTTAAGCATCTGACTCTTGATTTTGGCTCAGGTCATGATCTCAGTTCATGAGTTCAAGCCCTGCATTGGGCTCTGCACTGACAGTGTGGAGCCTGTTGGGATTCTCTCTCCCTCTATCTCTGCCCCTCCCCTGCTCGTGCTTTATCTCTCTCTCTAAAAACAAATAAATATTTTAAAATTTTAAGTATACTAATCATTCATTACATGCCAGGTACATTCTACACACTAAAAGGATACACCAAGCAACAAAAGAAAGTTCTTGGGGCACCTGGGTGGATCAGTCAATTGAGTATCTGACTTCAGCTCAGGTCATGATCTCCAGGTTTGCGGGTTTGAGCCCCACATCGGGTTTTATGGTGACAGCTCAGAGCCTGGAGCCTGCTTCAGATTCTGTCTCCCTCTCCCTCCCCCTTTTCCCTCCTCCACTTTACCAATTTTCATTTATTTATTTATCTAGACCATTTATGTTTAACATAATCACTGCTGTGTTAGTGCTTAACTGTTTAAAACCAATTTTATCTTTGTTCATAATGTTTTTCTCTTCCTTCCTTTGACTTGAACATTTTTCACAGTACAATTTGTATTTATCTACAATGTTTTCAAGTGTACTAATTTGATTAAACTAGAAAATTTTTATATCCATTTATCCCCCGGTAGTTATAATCCAAATTTCATTTAACACCACATCTGACATCATAAATTTTACTTCAACTATCAAAACATAGTTTAGAAAATTCGGAAGTGTATTTCCCCATATTTTTGCTTACTACATCCTTTATTCCTGCTGTTTCAAGATTCTTTTATTGTTTCTGTTTTAGGGAATTAATTTAAGATTCAATATCTTTATTTTCTTTTATCTGAGAAAGTCTTGGTTTTCTAATTTCTGAAAGATATTTTCACTGAGTGAAAGCCTTTGGATTGACAGTTCTCTTTCAGCACTTGAAGTGGAGGCTACATCCTTTTGGACTTCAAACCCACTGTAATTCATTTTATTTCTCTCCTATACACAGCAATCATTTTTCTCTGGTTGTTTTCATGATTATTTTTCCTGGTCTTTAGTTTTCAGAAGCATAATGTGTGTCTTGACTTGGATTTATCTGGGTTGATCCTTTATGGAATTTGTTCACTTTCTTGAATCTACCTATCTATCTATATTTCTTGGCAAATGTAAAACATTTTCAGTCGTTACTTTTTAATTACTTTTGTAGCTTCATACTCTTTCTCCATTTTTTTCTATGAATCCAATTATATAAAAGTTAGGTCTTTTGTTATAGTCCTTCAGACCCCTTAGACTGTTTTAAAACTTTATTTTCAGGTTTTTTGTTTCTGTTGTTTTCTCTTCTAGCTTACTGATTATTTTTGTTATCTGATACTGATGTCCTCTTCAGTCTCCTGATGAACACAACCAGAACTTTTTATTTTAGTTATTATATTTTTCATTTCTGATATTTGCGTTTTAGTCTTTGTGTTGAGATTTGCTATTACTTTGCTGAGGCTTTCCATTTTGTTTTAAGAGTGTTCATAATAGCCTGTAGATGGATTTTATCATGGCTTCTATAAAATCTTTGTCAGATAACTCTCACATCTCTGTTATCTTGATGTTGGCATTTATTTTTTAGTTTAAAATTTTCTTGGTTCTTAGTTTGAAACTGGTTTTCAAATGAAATTATCTTTTCAAAATATGAGATGCTGCATCTTATTTCAATGTTTTGGGGGTTTTTTTTGTGGCTTATTTTGTCAGCCTTGGTGGGGAAGGGTAAAGAGAGATGCTATATCATTACTGCCAGAAGGAGATTACTCCCTTCCACTGACACCTAAGTGGGGAAGTTCCTCATTACTGCTGAGAGAGTGTATAAATTCTGACTTCCCATGTAGCGCCTACTAAGTATGGGAGGGGTGTATTCTGAGCCAGTGTTAACTGAAGCCTTGGCTCTTTACCTGACCTTCATTGGCACAATGCAGGCAGGAGCCTTATTACCTCTTCATGAGGTTTGAAGTCTAGACCCCCACGGGATCTTCATTGGCATAGGTGGAGTTAGAAGCAGTCATCTTCTATGACGCTTGTCTGAATTGTCCAAAAGTTTTCTGCCTTTTAAAGGATATGGTCCAAAGGGCTGCCCCTCACTTCCCCATGTGGCTAGAGATGGCTGACATTTATTGTTTGTTTGAGTGTGCTCACTGGCGGTTTCAGATTGATGGTTTCTTCAGATCTAAATATAATACTAAAATACCCGAAATTTATAACACAAAAAAAGAAAACCAGGGAACACATCACCATATGCTTTGGTTTTGGGTATTTCTAGTTGGTTTATGGTCTTCTCACCTTTCAAAGTTTCTTAGGTTTATATTACATACAACGTATGGGTTTTTGTTGTGTTTTGTAGCAGGAATGGGAAAACCTAGGACTACTCCTCAGAAGCATCTAATATTCTCTTCAAACATATTTGAAGATCTAGATAAATGTTGTGTTTAATTTGGTTTTGTTTTTAATATATCATCTTGTACTTCATAAAAATATTTTGAATGGGCACCTGGGTGGCTCAGCTAATTAAGGCTCTGACTTTGGCTCAGTCATGATCTCATGATTAATGAATGAGTTTGAGCCCCTCCTCAGGCTCTGCGCTGACAGCTCAGAGCCTGGACCCTGCTTCAGATTCTGTGTCTCCCTCTCTCTCTGCCCCCTGCCCACTCACGCTATATCTCTCGAAAAATAAACATCAAAAAATAAATTTTAAAAAAATGTGTAGAAGAGAAGGAATTCAGTTAAATCAAAAGGAAAAAATAGCACTTCAAAAACAATTTTATACTTTTGCAAAATCTTTCACTACGCATTTATTAGTTTTGGTACCTGCAAGGTGGAATCAGTTTGGCAAGTATAAAATAATTAAATGATACTTTAAAAATAGAATGAAATATGAAAAATCTCTAACCATTTTCTCTAAAATATAATTGCCCACTGCTGTAGACACATGTTGATATGTATGAGAAACACTTAGAAAAAAATTTAACTTGGACTATCATATGGTAGTTAACAATTTTGATATCAAGTTGTTTTACTTTGATTCATTTCAATTGTTGGAAAAGCAGATGACACCCAGTGGAAAATTGTGATAAATCTAATGCATCTAGTAATTCTGATAAGATAGGTATATCTTCTAAGATTGCTGTGATTTAAAATTGATGTAATACTTTGGAAAAGTTAGTAAAATCAGTTTCTAACCCAAATGAAGTTCAGGACGTACTAAAGCTCACCTGCTATCTCTCACCCCCCTTGACCTCCCCTTCTCCTCCCCATTACCACACGTATGGCTAATGAGTGAGATCATTCAACAATTTTAAGTAACACATAGTATATTTTATGTTTGCTGGGTGCTCTAATTCTTCAAATGTTTGGAATTTAAATGATTTACATGTATTCTTCTTGATTCTAGAATATTTTTACACTAAATTATTATTAAAGTGTTAACACAAAGCTCTTTAAAATTACTAGATTTATAACCCTGGACATACTGTTTAACCTTTCCAGGTCTCTTACCTTTTCTGTAAAATGCGAAAATCAGATTTAATGTTTTTGGTTTCATTTGAAAATGCTAATTTATTTTAAAACTCTCCATCAAAAAATGTTATATTTGGGAAAATTATTTTCAAATGTAGTTAATACTCTTATGGAAAACTACTATGAATCTTAGATTTTATATTTTTATGTAATTTCTCTCATGATTGTTTCTAGTTCATATTTTTTTCAAGTAAAAATGTAACTCAGTTTCTCTACATCACTCTTGAGTATGCCTTGGCTTTTTGTAACTTGAAGTGAATTTCTGATTCATCTAATTCTATCTTTCAGAGTTAATGTCATGTATTTATTGTGTCAGGATATATGTAAGTGTGTGTGTGTAAAGAGAGAGGGCTACAGGGAGAGAAAGAAATGAGGGACACCAAAGATAACGCAGATAATACTTAACTCCACCACTTAGTTGATCAACCTCTGTAACTAAGCAAGTAGAGAAATTAATGGTGGGTCTGCTCCAAACTTGCAGGAAGCAGGGATGTGGTACATGAAAGGAGGGCAAAATTTAACACTTGATTTCCTCATTTTTCTATCTTGTTATTAACAACCTGGCAAGGTGATCTATATTTAAAGGGTAAACCAGATAAACAGGTGACAGCAGATAATTACGTATAGTCTTGTCATTTATAATTTGAACTACTGGACTGTGATTATTCTGTGCTAGTACTCAGATGAGCATGTAAATGTGCATGTATATTCTCAAAATATATTTTCTCTCACTGAGCGAAAAATAATTTGACAAGTCAGTACTTGACCAGTCTTGAACCCAGTCGGCACTCAAATATCTGTTGAATGAATGGACAAGTACCTCTCTCCTAATAGCTTGGTTCAGACCACATATTTTAATTCTTTACAAATCAAAACAGACCCATGCTAAAAAGGAAACCTATTCCAAACTCAAGTGTACTGTCCTATTTCAGAGTCCATCAAAGTTGAAGCTGACAGCTTCTCCAATTAGCCACCATTTGAGGTGTGTTCGGAGTGCATGTAAGAAAGAGCATTGAAAAAATCCTGATTATCTTTTTATTCGAGGTAGTTTCTGATCTCACACTTGATTTTTCTGAAAACACAGCATTGTAGATTTAGAATTGTGAGGACATTTTTGACGTATGGTCATTCAAACTCTGTAACATAAAGGCATTGTAAATTTGTCCGTTGTCAAATCACTTTGCCCAAAGTGAACGAATGAGAGTTTGAAGGACCACCGCTGGGATAGGGTTCTTATGCCTCTGGTAAGAATCACTTAAAGTCATGTGACTTTTAGTCTTTTTATAGAAAGATGGGAAGGATGCCAGTGATAGCATATTAAAAATCGGTATCTAATTTCTTGTAATGCACATACATGCATGATCATACACGTACCTACATGTAAAATTAAGAGGTGAAATTAAAAATCTCAGGGGATGTAAAATGCAATTTCTATTACTAAGGGAATTTAGCAAGGTTTTTGAACACAGGATCAATATATAGAAGTAAATGCATTTCTACAAACTAGCAATGATTAGGAGATTAAGAAAAATACTTATTTTCATTAGTACTGAAAATAGAAAATTCCTAGGAGTAAATTTGAAAAATACATGTAAATCTCTCTACTGAAAACTACAAAACATTGTAGAGATGGACTGAAGAAAACCTAAATAATAAAGAGAGATCCTCTGCTTTAAGTTAGAACATAGTATTAACCAGGGGTCTCCCCAATTTCATCTATAAATACACCATTTTTAAAGTTAAAATCCCAGCAGACTTTATTAATGCAATTGACAAGCTGATTATAAAACTCACTGAGAAATGCAAAAGACCTAGAATAGCCAGAGCAACTTTGACCAAGTAGATTAACATGACCAGATTTCAAACATTGACTCATCCCTGGTAAAGGACATGTATATTTCACAGTCTCAGCAGCATTCCTTTGTTCTGGAATGAAAACAAGTTGTTATCAAGTTATATTTTATTCACCCACCTTGCTGATATAAGTGGGGATTGAGTCCTTGAAGTTTCAGTTTCAGAAACATTGGGGGGTTTTAGTCAATTTTCTGTTTCTTTTACTCCTTTCTCTTATTAACTAAGATAAATTTTGCACAATATACAGCATAGATCTTAACTATAGGGTATAAGCTTTGATAAATGTTTACACTATTATTAAAACCAACTATAAACAAATCAAGATATGTTTTAATTGCTCTAAAAATTTCCTAAAAACTTGTTCCTTTTCAAGATTTGGGGGGAGTGGATATTATATAGATTTTTTACGTTACCAGTGTTTCAAAATAAAATTGTCAATCTCTACAAAAGCAAACAAAATATCTGGGAATACGACGTAGGTTACAGTAAAACTATAGATCAAGCTAAGGGAAGATGACAGCTTGATGATATGGTCATAAAATCCATGAACACAGTATCTACATATCTGTGTGTACACACACAGTACATGTACTGTGTACATACACAGTATATACATACTATAATATCTGTGTCTCTTAAAAATGTAAAACAGTGTCTTAGTTTGTGGACTGTACAGAGGCGGTGGGCCAGTTTGGGCTATTAGCTGTATTTGCCAAACCCTGATTTAGATCATTTTAAATTACAAGTTACAGTATTTGTACTTTTCAGGAAAAAGGTCTTGCACATAATTGGCAAATGTATTTTTAAGATTACAATTTTGGCATTTGTACAAAATATATTGTTTTGCATTCAATTTTCTAAGTTTTTGTTGCTAGTAAATAGAAAAACAAGCAATTATTATATTGATTTTGTGTCCTATACTTTGATAAATCACCTATATAGATTTTTGCACAATCCCTTGGCTTATCTGTGTACGAAATTAACTTTTCTATGAATAATGGCTATTTTAATTCTAACTTTGTGTCTTTTATTTTTTATTAAGTTATTGTATTGAACAGTAATTTGCTATGGTACTAGCTGTAAGTTTTTTTTCCAGATGATTTTTATTGAAGATGATTACTTCCTTCCTAAATTGTTCCAAGTTTTTTTTTACCCTAAATATGCATTGATTTTATAAAGGCTTTTATGTACAATCAGGTGAGCATGTGATGGTTTTTTATTTTGTGGTGAATTATGTAGACATAGTTTGTATTTTTGTGATAAGACACATTTGGTCTTGATTTATATTAAGATTGGTTTGGTTTCTGAGTCCAGGAGCTCTATGTTGTAATTTTCTTGTAACATCCTTGTGATTGTCAGTCTAATTACTCAAATAATTTAAAATTTGTATTTTGGCATCAAAACAAAAAAATGTTCTTAAGTTAAAACAGTTTTTAAAAAACGTATCTTTTTCTAAAAGAATGTACATCCCCCCCCATACATGTTAAGTGTACTTCATCGTTGAAGACATCTGAGGGTTTCGCTTTGTGAAATTGTGGTTATAGATTATATTTTTTAAACATGAACAACTATTCTCTTCACTTTCTCCTCCAATCATTTCCCAACTTCTGTTTCTACAAGAAAAGCACCTTATCAACTCGGTTGTCTTGCCCATTCACATAAAGTTGTTCATGATAGTTATTTATTTAGCTTTTCTAGAAAAGCTGTGACTTCCTGTCAGTGCTGATATTTGTAATTTTTGTCCTCTTTATTTCTTGGACTAGCTGACTTAGAGGTTTATCAATTTTATTAATGTTTGTAAAGGATCGGCCTCTAAATTTGACTATTTTTATCACTGTTTTTAAATTGTTACACTTCTATTTTTATTTTTACATATATTGGGTTTAATGTACTGTACATTTTTAAATCCTTAAAGTGGAACTTTACATATTTTTAGACATTTCTTCATTAAGTATATTCATAAAGGTATAAAAATTGTATATGCTCATTTTTATGTGCCATGTTTTTACTTAGTTTCGAATACTTACTATTATCTTACGTTTTCAATTACTCAGTTATGTCAAGGTTATTTTGCTTATTTGCAAGTCGGGGATATTCTAGACATTTATCGAGTTTTTATTTGTTCCTAAAATATATTATTTCTATACTTTAAAGTTTATTCAGATATTTTTATAACATTTTTGGAGAATGCTTCATGTACACTTAGGAATATACGTGTACTCAGCACCTGGTTGGTGTGGCCTTCTGAATGTGCTAATTAGGGTTAGCTACTTGATAGCCTATCCAGGGTCCCACATTCATATCAGATCTTCTTTTTGTTCTATCAGTTGCTCAAGAGAATATTAAAAATTATCAAATGTCCCTTTTCCCCTCAATTAGTACCCCTTGTCTTGAAGTCCTGCTATGATGCCATACCTGTTCTGTTATCATTAGCGTTTGCACGTTCTTTCTCCTGCACTTTTCCATCTGGCTTTATTTTTAAAGCGTGTCTTTTGTAAACAGCAGGCCAGTGTATCTTATGTTCACCTAATTTGAAAATTGCTGCTTTAAAACCAAGGGTTTAATTTACATTTAATAGACTATGATACAGGTTGAATTTTTCCTTAGAACTTTACGTTGACTAATCAATTATTTTTAATTACATATTTCCACTTAATTGGCTTTAAGCTACATTTTTAAGTCTTTTTCTATAATTCAGATGGTGCTTTTCTATTAACATGTTCTCAATTTTATTGAGCTTTTTAAATGTTTTATTTATTTATTTATTTATTTATTTATTTAGAATGAGCACAGGGAAGGGGCAGAGAGAGGGAGAGCCAAAATCCCAAGCAGGCTCCATGCTCAGCGTGGAGCCGGATGCAGGGCTCAGTCTCACAACCGTGAGGTCATGACCTGAGCCGAAATCATGCATCACTTAGCCAATTGAGCCACACAGGCGCCCCTGATCTCTTTTTCTATAATATCTATTCTTAGGTCAATTTAATGAGTTTTTAGACATTGGCATTTTTCAGTTCCGTGATTTCATTTTTTTAAAATTTTTTTTAAGTTTTCCATTCTGTCTAGAAACTTCCCATTTCTTTAGCCATTATAGTAATCATATCCTCATATCCTCTAAGGTATATATTTATATTTGTATGAAAGTATAATTAATGTATTACATGTAATGTTAATATTTCAGATGCACACTATAATGATTCAACATTTTATACATTACTCCGTGCTCATCACAATAAGTATATTCTTAATCCCCTTTATCCTCCCTCATCTCCCCACCCAGCTCCTTGCTAGCAACCACCAGTTCTCTGTATTTAGGAGTCTGGGTTTTTGTTTTTTGGGGTTTTTTTTCTATTTGTTTTCTTAACATATGAGTGAAATCATAGTGTTTGCCTTTATCTAACTTATTTCACCTAGCGTAAAACCCTCTAGGTTCATTCATGTACAAATGGCAAGATCTCATTCCTTTCTTATGGCTGAGTGATATTTCAATGTGTATACATACACCACATCTTCTTGATCCATTCATCTGTTGATGGACACTTGGGTTGCTTCCATATCTTGGCTATTGTAAATAATGCTGCAATAAAAATAGGGGTGTATGTATCTTTTCAAATTAGTGTTTTTTATTTTCTTTGGGTAAATATTGAGTAATACTGGATGATGTAGTAATTCTATTTTTAATTTTTTTGAGGAACCTCCATACTGTTTTCCACAGTGCACCAATTTCCATTTCCACCAGCAGTGAAGAAGCGTCCCTTTTTCTCCACATCCTTGCCCAAATTTTTTGTCTTTTTTATTCTATCCGTTCTGACAGGTGTAGGGTGATAGTCCATTGTGGCTTGATTTTCATTTCCTTGATGATGAATAATGTGAGCATCTTGTCATGTACCTGGCCATCTACATGTCACCTTTGGAAAAATGTCTTCATTTTTCTCTCTGCCTATTTATTAATTGGGTATTTTGGTTTTTGCTGTTGCATTGTTTATATATTTTGGATAGTATCCTCTTATCATATATATCATTTGTATACATCTTCTCCCATTCAGTAGGTTGCATTTTGTTTTGTTGATGGTTTCCTTTACCATGCAAAAGGTTTTTGTTTTGGTGCAGTCCCAATAGTTTATTTTTGTTTTTGTTACCCTCTGCTGAGGAGACCTATCTGGAAACAGTATTTCTATAGCCAATGTCAAAGAAAGTACTGCTTATGTTTTCTTCTAGGAGTTTTATGGTTTCAGGTCTCTTATTTAGGTCTTTAATCCATTTAAGTTTTTGTGTATGGTGCGGGGGGGGGGGGGAAACTGGCTCCATTTTATTCTTTTGCATGTAACTTCCCAGTTTTCCAGGGTCATTTGTTGTATAGACCATCTTTTCTTCATTGTATATTCTTGCCTCCTTTGTTATAGATTAACTATGAAAGCATCACTTTATTTCTGGACCCTTTAGTCTGTTCCATTCATCTATGTGTCTATTTCTGTGCCGGTACCATATTGTTTTAACTATTATAGCTCTGTGTAGTATATTTTGAAATTTGTTGTCATACCTCCAGTTTTGTTGTTTTCTTTTTTCTTCTCAAGATTGCTTTGGCTTTTTCAGATCTTCTGTGGTTCCATATGAATTTTAGGATTATTTGTTCTAGTTCTGTATTTAGAGTGTTTAAAAAGTTGGTATTTTGAAGGGATTGCGTTAAGTCTGTAAAATACTTTGGGTAGTATGGACATTTTAACAATATCAGTTCTCTCAATTTATGAGCATGGGATATCTTTCCATTGTGCCATATTTTTTAATTTCTTTCATCAGTTTTATAGTTTTGGGAGTACAAATCTTTCACCTCCTTGGTTAAATTTTTTTCTAGGTATTTTATTCTTTTTGGTGCAATTATAAATGAGATTGTTTTCTCAATTTCTTTTTCTGCCTCTTCATTATTAGTGTATAAAACCACAACAGATTTCTGTAAACTTTGTATTCTGTAAATTTACTAAATTTATTTTATTTTTGGGGGGAATTATTAGGGTTTTCTACTTATAGTATTATGTCATTTGCAAATGATAAAAATCTTACAAATTTGGATACCTTTTATTTCCTTTTCTCATTCGATTGCTTCAATTATGACTGCTGGTACTATGTTACATAAATTCATAATATTTATTTTAAAGTTATTTTTTGCAAGTGTTAGTATCTTTATAACCAATACTCTCTTTTTCAAGTTCATTTATCATGAGACAGCAAGTTTAAGCAGGAGGGGCAGAGAGAGGGAGGGAATCCCATGCAGGCTCCACACTGTCAGCACAGAGCTGGATGTGGAGCTTGATCCCACAAACTGTAAGATCACAACCTGAGGCAAAATGAAGAGCTGGACACTTCATTGACTAAGCCACCCAGGGGCCCCTATTATGAATACTCCATATTGGCCTCTTTTTCTTCTTGATTTGAAATCTGTGTGGTTCAGTCTGTTGGACATCTGACTTTGGCTCAGGTCATGATCTCACAGTTTGAGAGTTTGCGCCCCACGTTGGGCTCTATGGTGACAGTTAAGAGCCTGTAGCTTGCTTCAGATTCTGTCTCCCTTTCTCTCTGCCCCTCTTCCACTCATGCTCTTTGTCTCTCTCTCCCTCAAAAATAAGTAAACATTAAAAAATAAAAAAAAAATCTGGTTTAAATTTGATCCTAAATCCTGGACAGCGTTTTTAAAATAGCAGAGGAGATGTCAGTTTTAATATCTTCGAGATGTAATTTACATATCCTACAATTCACCCATTTTCGGTATAAAATTTGGTGGTTTTTAGTATATTCAAAAATATGTGCACTATCATTATAGTCGATTTTATTTTATTTTAAAAATTTTAATGTTTATTTTTGAAAGAGAGTGTGAGCAGGGGAGGGGCAGAGAGAGAGAGAGAGAGAGACCACAGAATATGAAGCAGGCTCCAGGCCCCCAGCTGTTAGCACAGAGCCCCATGCGCGGCTCAAACCCATGAACTGTGAACCCATGACCTGAGCCGAAGACAGACGCTTAATCAACTGAGCCACCCAGGTGCCCCCATTAGTCAATTGTAGACATGCCTATCATCTTAAAAAAGAAACTCCATCTTTTCGGTATCATTTCTATATGTCAGATACACCCAGCCCTTAACAAGCACTAAATGTTTCCTATCTTTATAGATTCTTTACAGATTTACTTTTCTAAAAATTCATACGAATAAAGTGGTCTTTTGAATGACTTCTTTATTAATGTATTTAAGGTTTGTCCGTGTTATCACTGGTACTTCATTCTTTTTTTTATAGCTGAAGAATATTCCATCGAATCTATCACACTTTGTTTATCTAATGGAAACCAAGTACTATGGTACTGTGGGAGCTTAAAGACTTCTCTTGCCAACATTGATCCATTCTGACCTCTTTTGAAAATTCTGAAGTTGAAGGGTCAGTACTCGGGAATTTTTAGGCTGCACCATATATTTTTGTATTTTAGTATCATCTAGAGCCTGATTCTTCCAACTAATCCATAGTATTCTTTAAAGTCTTGGTTACTCTCTTCTTGACCCTGCATAAATCCTCACTCCACTTGTACTTTCTTTCAGGTATTGATAATTTTAATAGTGCTTTCATCAACTTTAAAGTGTTTGTTTTCCTGAAATTCAGTTCATCAGGCCTTACTTGCATCTTTGCTATTAAATACTTTCATAGAAAATTAGGATATTTATTCTGTTTAGTTTATGCTATTCCACAAAGATCAAAGGTCTCTCATATTCGACATCCTAATTAGAAACCAAAATTCCAGCCTCATGAAAAAAAATGTATTGTGATTTTAGGAATCAGATTAAATGGTGTCTGAGTGTAATATTGATCTTGCCAAACAGCTATGATTACTGTATAGATACTTCTTCATCCTTCTTTTTCTAAAATGAGCTCCTCCAGGGTACACAGATGGTTAATCATATAAATTTGGAATTTAATTGTATGTCAAAGAGTTAGTACTTAATTGTAATCAGCTGGACATAAATTATTGTCCATGTACTTTTCCCCCATACCTCTGTCTTGGAAGGTAGGGTCCTAGGGTCCTGGATGGGGTAGGGTTTTTGTTTTACAGTAGCAGGGATTACAAGCAGGTATACTTCTAACAGAAAAATGAGTTGAGAGAATTTGAAGGGCACTGGAAATCCCAGGGAGTTTATTATGCAATACTTTTTCTTCTTTTCCTTCTAAATCAAGATTATTTTAAAACCTAATCATGTTAATTTTTCACTGGAAATAAAAATACATATACTTTGCCACTGTTTCCTGACAACTGGTGTTTTCCAAATTTGATCCAAAATTAAATGACAGATCTCTCAACTTTATAGGAAGTCTAGGAACTCAGAAAGGAATTTTGTAACTTTTCTGGCTATTAGAATAGAAAAACTCAGCACTATATTTCCTCTGTAACAGTGTTTACTGTCTCTTCAGTGATTTCTATGATTCAAATGGAGGGTGTATATGCATCTTATGGTAGGTAAAAAGTGCAGATTAGTGAAAGCCTAGTAAGTTTCACTTCCACTAGAAATAGTAACCATGGCCCATGAAGATCTTGAAGTTAAATCATTAATTGTTTGACAATACAGAAGTCCAGGCACTGAAAGGTGTATATGGTATGCTTTACTTTGGGTTTACAATTGTTTATATAGCATGTCCCTTCCATTATTCATTTCCTTAGTTGAGGCACATAAACTAATTCTGCTGTGGATCATCTCATATGGCAAGCATGAACAGTGGTTATTTTATTGAACCAATATCTACTTTGTTGGATATCAAGATCAAAATATGTGGGAAGATCATGAATTGAATAGGGTGACGGAGTTTTGTAATGCAGATAATAAAATCTGAATAAGTCACTTAAAAGAGCAGGAGGGGCAGAAGCTGATTCAAAACTCGAGAGAACAAAGTCAGCTTTGGAAAACTCCCAAGTAAATGGAAACAGAAAATGACAGTTCCGTTAGGCAAATGGAAATGCAATTTTGGATGAATATATGAGACAGTATACTGACTGTGGTAAGATCTCTCTGTGCTCTTTGTATGATGCATTGCCAGGCTAGCTCTGATGAAAGAACTAGGGACAGGGTATGTAGAAATGAGTTGACATTGCAATCAATAGCATTAAATTTTTTTTCTTGTTATCCTTGCTGGACAAATTTGTTGCACAAAATTAAATTATACGAGGCCATCGTGAATTGATTCCAAAAATTTTGTGTAGTGCCAAGAACTCATCAAAGACTTTTGGTGTGAATCTAAGCTGGAAGCATTTAAAAGCACAGATATTTTTTTCCATGTTTTGCTTTTGGGCTGAGAAGAAAATCTGAAATGCAAAAACACAAAAGACCATAAACAGAGGGGTTTGTTGTTTTATGTAGGATGTTTTGCCTAATGATTTTTCCTTGGGCACCATATATTTATCTAAGAGGAATAAAAAAACTTCAGACCCTACGGAAAGGAAAAGAAGCTATTATTGAGGCAAATAAATTAGTGTTGTGTGTATATGTGTTTACTTTATTCAAAGTTGTTTCTATGAAATCAGCCAAATAGTTGTTTCTCTTCCTTTCTTCCCTTTGCTTTTTTGTTTTTTCGTCTTCATTTTTCAAATGACATTTGAGTTGGGAACCAAATCTGCAAAGAGATAAATGTTAGATGCTCTGATTGATGCAGAGGTGGATTTGCAGAACATTCCCACAGTGTTACCATCCACCCATGGTGTGGAAGTCCATAAGATAGGTTAGTGGGATCTTAGGAGCACAATGTGGGAATATGCATCTGAGGACTGTCCTAACTGTAATCTGCATTTAGGTAGCCAGACACCTAAAGATAAAGCATGTCCTTAAGGTCCGATGCAAAATCAACACAAGAAAATAAGGGAAACAAAACCAAACAGCCTCCTACAATACAATTTGAAAGTTACCACATGGTGTTTATAGTAATTGAATACTTAGCAAACCCAGATTGGGATGTTTTCCAAGTCCCTCTGTTAAACAAAATTCCTTGTTTTCTTGGGGGTTTTCTTAAGTTCTCTCCTCCTCCTCGTCCTCTTCCTCCTTCTACTTCTCCTTCTAAGAGCATGTTAAAAAAAAAAAAAACCCCGAGGTAACAAAATGGTACTTATTCATACTAAGTACTATACAACTCCTAAATTGACATTTGGCATGTTTTTTTTTTTTTTTTTTTGCACTCCGATGACTAAGTTTTGAAGTGAATATACATACTATATTTTATATAATCTCCAAATTCCAAGTGGGCAAACCAAAATAAGGCTTTGATATATTTTTCTAGGGTCTTTAAGACTCCACTGGTCTTAAAACAAAATGTTTACTTTCTCTTCTGATCCCTGTACTGATTAGTTTTCAAAAACAACAAATTTGTTGTCATTAATCATGCAGATAGTAATATTTTTCAAAGTAACTTCAGACATGCATCTTATTTCCTGAATAATTATGCTTCATAATTACTTTAAATCAACCATTTGATATTTCAGTGATATATTTTCTGTAAGATATTCAATTCATCAATTGGGAAACAAACTTCTCATACAGGAAATGATAGTGTCCTTTGATCTCTTTAGTTGTCACACTATTAGATTGTTATATTAAATGATTGAATATAAATGGGTGTTTTATTTAGTGCTAGGCATATGTACATATCTTTCTTACATATTTTCTTTATGATGTCTTTTATAAATTTCAGGAGGTGAAGGAATAATTGATTACTCTCCTTATCATTTATATTTCAAAATTATGGAATTTAAAGAACTTTAGATAAGAAATATGGCCTTTCCTCATAATATAAAAATATGCCATATATGAAATAATGTGCCTGCAAATGAGGTCTTAGTTTGGAGAACCAAGGCATATATAAAATATCCTGTGGTTCAAAATCAGACCACAATTAGGAAAAATGATGGTGAGAAGTAGTTTTAAATTACTTAGTATTGAAACAAACATCTTGAGAAAATGCAAATGGCTCAAAATAGATGGCTATGGTGGTACTTCTGGGACTATAGAGTGAGAACCTCTATAAAGCTGTTCTCCATTTAAAGAAAAACAAACTGGTAAAATTGCCAAATTTAACATTTTTAGAGATTTGGAAATTAGCCGCTTTGAAGATTGTTTATTCAGGCAACTCAACCTTGTTAAAACAGTTAAAACATCAGGTTCATGTTAAACATGCTTAGCAACATTTAACATGTTACATGCCCCCGCTACACATAACTGTCCCAGCTCCTCAAGAGACGTGAAAACCATTAGCCTCCTAGCCATGAGCGCTGCAAACACAGCATCCTAATAATTATGGAAAGGGCCAGACCTGGCTTTGGGCCCCTCAAAAAGTCCATCCCCGGAGATTGTCACTATTTGACCTGTCTCGTAACTCCCAATGAAAGCTTGAATGCAGTTGTTATTTGACCTGGCTTTGAGCTCACCTTGTGGTAAAAGCCCTATCTTCAGGGTATTTCTTGAATAAAAAATCAGTAACTATGTAACTGTAATCAAACCAAGTTTGCTCCTTGGTGAGTTAGACACTGTACCAGGATGAGTTGTCATAAAAAGAAAACTGCATTTGCAGCAAATAAGGATATCACAGGGAATGGCTTCCAGAGCCAGGACTCCCCAGCAAGGGTGGATGACTTCCTTTTGTTGAAGGTTTGGATGAATATTTAGATGGGGAAGCCTTGTCATCACATGTGGAGACATGCATAAGGTCAAGCATGCTCTGTAAGGAAACATGCCTATACCTACATTGTATCTTATGCAAATGAGGCCTGTGTTCCTCCTTGGGTGGAGATCTGGGTATTTTAATGAAGTAAAGATAGTGCTCTTCAGTCTAGAGGTCACTCCCTGGCCCATCTGTGCAGGTGTGTGTGTGTGTCAAGAGTTAAGCTTGAACTGGTCTGGGCCAGCTGGAAGTCTTGTCAGGGTAGCTGCTGTCTCTGGAGGCATAGTTTCACTTTCCATTAAGCTGGAAAGAAGAGCTTAAAGAAAAATGTGGGACAGAGGTCTGTAAGTACAAGCAGGTGGTCAATAAAGATCAGGTCTTGGAATCTAGCTGGTGATAGAACCTCACGGGTACCTGAGGCAGCCAGTTGGAGGGAGGAAGAAGAAAAAGAGAAAACCCCAAACTTGTCCAAAATTTTAAAAGAATATTGGGAACAATATGTACATAGGAATCTTTGAAAGACACAGACATATTCACACATTCCTTGACCTAGTAAGCAAAGCACTTGTAAGGGCTATTTGCATATCCACGAAAATCATAAGTGGGACCTGCATGTCCTCTATGGCTGAAATATGGGCCCTGTTCAATTAGGAAATGAAGAACTAAAGCAGTGTTGTAAGCTGCTGACTCTTGAAAGCACAGTTCAGCACATTCCGAGCCTCTTAGCAAAGGATGGAAGAACATTAGTTCAAGGCATTTAATGATATCATTGACAAATAATTAGACCACTAATCTGAGAAGAGACATTTATTTATTTTTGAAAGACAGAGTAAGCAGGGGAGGGGAGGGGAGAGAGAGAGAGAGAGACAGAGAGAGAGAGAGAGAGAGAGAGAGAGAGAGAGAGAGAGAGAGAGAGATTTCACTTAGCATAATCCTCAAGCTTGATATGAAGCTTGTGATGATAGCTCCGAGCTGGGATCCTGCCTCAGATTCTGTCTCCCTCCCCAACTCACACACTGTCTTTCTTTCAAAAAAATAAGTATTAAAAAAAGGTATTAAATCTCCAAATATTATTACTGAATTGTCGTTCAAAAATAAATGTTAGTTTTTTTAAATAAGGAAAGAAAATATTTTACAACATTTCAACTTTACAAAATTGAGGTGGTTGATTACCTATTCTGATAAAATGGTTAGGTAAGTCTAAGACAGTTGTGAGTAAAGACCTAAAGGAATTACACCACATAGTTATACTGGCATGGAGCATTCTGTTTAACAAGAGCAATGACTCTCCCATTGGAATGTAAAAGATCTTGCTATATGACTACAGTGAGGTCAGAGAAGAGGTAGTGCTGAAGGTGGGGAATAGAGGGAAATTGCGTTCCTAGAAAGAACCCTGGTTTTTCCTCTGAGAGATATAGGAAGCCTTTGGAGGGTTTTGAAGAAAATAACATTATCTGATTCAAAGTTGAATAGGTCACTTTGTAGCATTGAGAATAAACTGGAGGATCATAAGGGTAGAAGCAGTGAAGATTTTACTTTGAGAGATGATAATGGTGGTAAAGATGTTCTACTTCTTAAACATTGCTTCCAGTTTTTTAAACTTTTTAAAAACTGTGGTAAACACATTAAGATTTAGTGCCTTAACCATATTTCAGTGTACCTTTCAGTAGTGTTCAGTACATTCACATTGTTGAGATATGGATCTCCAGAACGTTCTCATCTTGAAAATCTGAAGCTCTATACCCATTAAACAACACCTCCTTCCCCCCTGCCCCACTCTAGCTCCTGGTAACCACCATTCTACTTTGTTTCTATGAGTTTGACTTCTTCCTATATCTCAAATGATTGGAATCATAAAGTATTTATCTTTTTGTGCCTGACTTATTTCACTTAGCATAATGTCCTCAAGTATTAACCATGTTATAATATCATAGAATTTCCTTCCTTTTTAAGGCTGACTATGTGGACCAGGTTTTTTTAATCCATCTGTCCGTGTGCTGTGGGGCTGCATCCATCTCTTAGTTATTGTGAATAGTGCTGCTATGAATGCAGGTATGTAAATATCTCTTCAAGATCCTGCTTTCAGTTCTTTTGAAATCAAATTCTCTTGACATCAAGAAGCATGAGAATCTTCCAACTTTGTTATTTTTTCAAAACTGTTTTGGCTATTCAAAGTCCACTGAGATTCCATCTGAAATTTAGGATAAACTTTTCTCTTATATTATTAAAATATGCCATTGGATTTGAATGGGGCTTGCTCTGAATCTCTAGATTGCTTTGACTATTATTGACATATTCACAATATTCTTTTAATCCATAAACATGAGATGCCTTTCCATTTATTCATGTTTTTCCTTTTATTTGGCAATGTTTTATAGTTTTTGCTATGTGTCTCTTACCTCCTTGGTTAATTTTATCCCTACACATTTTATTCTTGTTGATGCCATTATAAATAGGATTGTTTCCTTAATTACTTTTTCAGCTTATTCAAAGTTAGTGTATATAAAAACTTATTTTTGTATATTGTGAATTTGTTGAATTCATTTTAGTTCTGTGTGTGTGTGTGTGTGTGTGTGTGTGTGGGAGTGAAGTTTATAGTGTTTTCTACCTGTAAAATCTTGTCATCTTCAAAAAAAGATAAGGTTACTTCTTCCTTTCTAGTTAGGATGTCTTTTATTTCTTGCCTAATTGGTCTAGTTAGGATTTCTAATACTGTGTTGAAAAGAAGTGGCGTGAGTATCTTTGTATTTCTTTTTAGAGAAAAGCTTTCACTATTTCACCAGTATGATGTTAGCTATAAATGTTCATAAATGGCCATTTTATGTTGTTACTTTGCTTCTAGTTTGAATGTTTTTATCACCAAAGTTTTTCTGTCAATTGACATAATGATGTGGTATTTGTCCTTAATTTTATTAATATGGTGCATTACGCTGATTTTAATATGTTGAACCATGCTGACATTCCAGGAATAAATCCTACTTGGTCATGATGTATAAATCCTTTTAATGTATTGTAGAGTTCTGTTTATTTTGCATCAATATTTATTAGGGATATTGTTTTGTACTTTATGGAAGTGTCTTTGTTTGGTTCTGATATCAGGGTAATGCTAGCCTCATAGAATGGACTTGGCAATGTTCTTTCCTTTCAATATTTGAGTTTCAGGAGGATTTGTGTTAATTCTTTAAGTGTAGGATATCCCAGTGAAGCTATCTGGTTTTGGTTTTTACTTGTTGGGGCTTATGATACACTCACAATGATTGTCTTTACAGATTTTCTGTTTCTTCGTAATTCAGTCTTACAGGCTATGTATTTATAGGAATTCATTTATTCTAGGTTAGTCAATTTGTTGAGGTTTGTTGATTATATTATCTTCTTACACATTAGTTGTAATGTTTCCTCTTTCATCTCTAATTTTAGTTATTTTAGCCTCTATCACTTTTTCTTAATCTAGCTACATGTTCATCAGTTTTATTTTTTCAAAGAAACAACTCACGGTGATTATTTTTTCTGTTCTATTCCCTATTTTGTGTATCTTGGTTCCAGTCTTTACTGTTTCCTTCAACTGCTAGTTTTGTGCTTAATTTGTTCCTTTTCTAGTTTCTAGAGGTGAAACTTGTTTTGACATCCTTTTTCATATTAAATGTATGCATTTATAGCTAGATATTTTAATCATAGCTATCACTTTATACTTTCATCTTAGAAATTTTCAATGCATATCATAAGGTTTGATATGTTGTGTCTTCATTTATTTTTTTTCTCAAGGTATTTTATTTTTTTAAGTTTATTATTTTGTGTGTGTGTGTGTGAGAGAGAGAGAGAGAGAGAGAGAGAGAAGGGAAGAGGGGCAGAGAGGAAAAGGGAGAGAGAGAATCCCAAGCAGCTTCAGCGTTGTCAGTGCAGAGCCCAACATAGGGCTCAACCTGGCAAACTATGAGATCATGACCTGAGGCAAAATCAAGAGTGGGATGCTTAACTGATTAAGCTACCCAGGTGCCCCCTCAAGGTATTTTCTAACCTGTTTTGTGATGTATTCGACTCATCTGTTTTTTAAATGTGCATTTATTTTTTAAAAATATTATTATTTTTTAAACATTTGAAGTGGGGTGGGCAGAGAGAGATGTGAGAAGAGAATATCCCAAGCAGTTTCTGGGCTATCAGCACAGAATAGGATATGGGGCTTGATCTCACAAACCATGAGATTATAACCTGAGATGAAATCAGGAGTCCAAAGCTCAACAGTTGAGCCACCCAGGCTCTCCAAAAGTGCATTTAATTTCCACATATTTGCAGAGTTTTCAATTTGCCTTTTCCTATTTCCAGTCTCATTGCGCTTTGATTTGGTAAGAAAATACTTAGATTTCAGTCTTATTTAATTTATTAAGACTTGTGGCCTAATGTGTAGTCATATCTCAGAATGTTCCATGTGCATTTGAGATGAATATATCTTCTGTTTTGTAGAGTTATTTATGTCTATTTCATGCTTATTTTATACATAATTGGAGGTGTCTAAAGCAGTGCATATAAAGACCTGGGATTCAGAGGATTGTACTAAGCCTGACCTATAACTTTGAGAGTCTCCCAGAATATAGAAAGTATTTCATTCCAGAAATCTAGAGGGAACACCTAAAAAGTGACTACAAATAGAGAAGTGGTTCCAAAGACTTATCCATAGTGTACTGTCACATTCAAAGTTCAGGGCAGGGAAGAGGAGTAGAAAAGGAGAGTGAGTAGTAGACAAAATGGTGGGAAGAAAACCAGATGAAACGGGGGTAAAAATGTAAGTAAAGAGGGGCAGGTGCCTGGGTGGCTCAATTGGTTAAGCATCTGATTTCAGTTCAGGTCATGATCTCATGGTTTGGGAGTTCGAGCCCTGCATCAGGCTCTGTGCTGACAGCTCAGAGCCTGGAGCCTGCTTCAGATTCTCTCTCTCAAAAATAAACACTAAGAAATTTTTTTAAAAAAGATATAAGTAAAGCAAGTATTTTGAAGAGTAAGTAGTGACCAAATGCTTCTAATAGATCAGGTAAGAATTTATTACCTTGACCAGCGTAGTTCTGGCTGGGTGGTATGGGCAAAACCGATTGGAGATGGTTCAAGAAAGAAATAATTTAAAATAAACACAGGAAATAATTGAGAAATTTTGCTGTAAGGAGGGAAATGTGGGGATGACTAGGATGGTAAATCTACTTTCTACTGATATGGTAAATTGTATCCATATTAATTTTAGTCTTTTGAAGATATTGATATTATTTCAAAACTCTAACCAAAGGAATGCTTGTAATAATAGAAATTTCAGGTCATGTAGACAAATCTACATGAAGGCAGTGAAGGAAGTATTTAAAACTTTGCATATATGAGATCAGATAAGTTATTGAGAGGCACTATGTTTATTCCTATAATAGAAATCAATATTTTAAACATTTTTTTTTAGGTAAGAGACTGTAATGTAGCTGCCTTGCCAAATTTTGGAGGCACAGAACTTATCACTTTAGTTCATCTAAATAATCAAAACATCAATGTTTTGTGATGAAAATTCACACTAATCCTAATGTAATCTCAGCAATACACTAATATTTAGAGAAGTGGTAGATAATTTACTACCTATTGAATTGGATGATAGTATGTTTCACTCTCTCCCAAATATTGACATTTGTAAACCAACTCTGGAGCTTATGATAAAATTACTGTGACTCTCCCAAGTCATTCCTGTGGATATATGCCTATATGTTATACCCAGTATATTATACGTTCTTTTCCCTGGGTAGCCAGAAGATGGATTATCTTATCAATTAATAATACAAATTTAATCAATGTTGTGGATTGGCATAATTTTTTTTCAAAGTTATGGTATCTTTATTTTTCTAGAAGGTTTATTTAAATACAAAGTTGGAAGAAAAATAGTAATACTAAAGATAAAATAGTCTACAACATGGTGTAATTTATGTCCTTTTGATGATCAATCTTTGTGTATATGGTATTCCATTAGAAATTCCAACCACCCTCACAACAAATCAAAGTTTGTCAATGATGGGGGAACACTGTCCCCTTATATCATTAGAGACCTATAAATTAGTTGTTCAAAGAATTGTTTTTTGGTTGAAAAAGACCTATTTTCTTCCTACCCAGGAAATAAACCTACTTATGTAACCTGGCATTATTTGAATGCATGCTCGAATTCCATTGAGTCACCTTGTGTTTCTGAGCTAGGCTTTTGAATAATGGATTACTTGTGTGTGAAAATATTTGTAGCATACAAGGATAGAAATACCTTTTATGTATGTCATCCGTGTTCTCTTTGCATCCTATCATTTTGCTGTAAAATTAAAAACATGGTAAAATTTCAAAATAAGAGGGCAAATAATTTCAAAGGCAAAATTAAAAAGAACAGGTTTGCAAGCCTATTAACTTCAGAGTATATTCAGCTCAGGTGATGTAAGAGATAGCATGGCCAAAGGATGAGTTGTGTATGTCCTAATGGTAGGATTCACACATTTATCTTGACAGCTTCAGTCTGCTCCTGCTAGTTTCTTTGTTCTTTTTTTGATCGAACAGATTAGGACAGCAAGACATGTAGGCTGATACAGCATCAGGAACAAAGATACTTCCCTTGCCTTTAGCAACGCTATGATTTTTGTCAGCTGAAATGGAAGTTCTGGAAATCACTGTTGGGTAGTTATTCACATTCTATACTATTGCTGCAACTTGTTGAAAAGAGAACATTTGTAGACACCAAGATATTTGAACAGAACTGTTTAAAAGCATGTTTCATTTCACCATTGCCCTTTGCATTTTCTATTTATAACTCCTAGTTTCTTCCAATTTTCCGTTCATTGAAAACCAATTTTATTTCCTTGGAGGAATTACCCAGCAATCTGTCAAGACATACATAGTATTAATGCTAGGATTTCTTAAAATAGACCACACACACACTACTTAAAAGGTCTTTTAACTGCTCAAAGAACTTTTTCTCCTTACTGCATCCTTGAGAAGTAGACAGGATACTATATCTAATCCTCATATGTAAAAATGGAATTGAAAACCCTGATGTTTTGTGCAAAGCTTCAGGGTTGCTTCCCCCTATTTCAAATGCTGTAAAAAAAAAAAACTATTAGAAGTTAAATTTCAAAAAAAAAAATCAAAAAGTACGGCAAGGAGTGTCTGAGCTACTCAAAACCAGTATTTTTGTTATCCAGTCTCTAAGCTGTATTCATACACAGGGAATTGAGTATGTAAAGTCTGAACTGTCCCCTCCACTTTTACAAAGTCTGAAATAGGTGAAAGGGGGATCTGCCAATTTACTTCCTTAATACTTTTTCAAAGAACTTTAGGGAAAGCAATGCTGTAAGATGGCACGTGTTACCAAGAATATGTAGTGTGCTAGTCTCCTAAGATTATTTGAATATTCATGTCTAATTTGAAAATACAGTATTTCTTTGCCTCAAAACAGTATTTTCATCAATTAAATATAATTATTACGTGAACACTTAATGGAGGCTTATCATGAACACCGTAGTTCCAGGCAAACGTCAAAGATTCATCAGGGGACGCATACTACATGGGTGAGGATCATAGTGCTTCCTCAAACTCTTGAAGTTCATCTACCTGATGAACTAACTGCACATTTCCCATGAAGTCCTGACTAAGGCATATGAGAGACTCAGGTGTCTGCCCTGCAGCCTATTTACACAAAACCACTAGTTTAACTCATCAATTCCATCTTTTTAGGTTTTCTGTATTTTTTGCATGTATATTGTCTAAGATATATATAGTCATGCTTTGCTTTAAAAATGACTATGTGTAATTGCCATTTTCTGATATGGAATATTAAATTATTAATCTATTAATTGGTAGGAGGATATGCTTCTCGGATATTACACATCATAACAATTTGCATGTAGTAAAGTAACTCTTTAATGCATGATTGTTTCCTGGTTACTGACATGGAGTCTGGCACTTTACAGACCATCACAGCTATTTATTAATAATGAACACGTGAATAAATATATGAGAAGGGAACAAGTAAACAAATAAGTGGCAGGGTTAATAGTAAAGCTCCAGCTCAAATGACAAAGGAGATAGAGGTCATAATGGACAAAAAGCATATATACAGGAAATATGACAGAATGTTTCACAACCCACTTATTATGTAAGCAGAAGCTAAAATACTAGCGGACCCATTTTCTTCTCTTCTTCGATAGGGGCTGTAGCTATATATTGAAAAACTTGAGCAAACATGAAAGCATACTGTTATACAAGATAGGAAATAACAGTGGTAAAATATTTCTTCAGTAGCTACATAACCTAAATTTTCAACCACACCTGTTCTGATCTCCATTTCTAGGTATCCAAATGATGACTGATCATCTCCAATATCCCATAGGTATGAGAAATAACCAAAAAGCCTTGGTCTATCATACTTAGATTTTAACATAAGGATTATGTTAACATAATTTACTAACAACTTTGTTCAGGGGGAAAATAATTACCAGAAAAAGATAGACTAAAAAGGGATGGTATATCAAGTAAAGTAGTGTATATGGTAACTTTGTCTTAATCCTAAGGGAACTCTAGAGGCAGTGAAGGCCACGTCTCAGAGTTGGTCTGTTCAGGTGCAAGAGGGCCAGAGTCTGTATCCTCCTGTATCTGTTAGTCATTGGTTGAAGGCCACTTCAAGACAGATATAAATTTCAAGGCAATCTGACTGACTATTCATAAGTACTAACAGGGAGACCCCTAGAGCCACAGGGGTCCAATGCTTATTTCTGGGACTCAGTGTACTCAAGAATGTGAAGGGATCCAAGAGGTTATGAGTGGAGCACTGGAAACACCTGCTGCAGGGGTCAGTCCAAAAATCTTGAAGTCCATCTCCACTTTTCTTCAGTCCCTTATATTTGGTTGTGAAAACCTCATTTCAATTTATTTTTTCAATTATACTCAAATGCAGACTCTTCTCTCTTTCCCTTTCACACTGTCTTCATTCAGATTCTCCTGTTCTCTTGCCTACACACAGTAAACCCCTCAAGCTACCTGTTGGTTGTCTGTCCCCAGTTCTTCATGCCACAGTCAGCTTTGCATTGCTCGACCACAAATGTGAACAGATAACTTACCCATGAAAATTGTTATTTGTTCCTCTCACCACCAAAGGGGTTTTGTTTGCCCAGTTCCCCAGAAATACTTCAGTGTCTATTAGGATTTAGCACTGACGTACTATCCTGGACTCTTTCTCAAAAGCCTGGAGACTGTGCAGTAATGAATCAATCTTCATGCTGATTCAGGTCTTCCTATTTTATACCTATTTATACCTTCCATCTAATGGCTTCACTTCGTCCTGACTTGTGCACTATCCTAGATATAGTTCAGGAAGTTGTTCAGTGGACATGTGCTATGAAGACTACTCTGATCATTCTTTCCCTCTACTTCCCCCCCCACACCTCCATCATACACGACGGTTAATTACTTCAAATATAGTTACATTTTTACTTTTTTAAGCTTCTATTTTTTGCATTTACTAACATGAATCATGATTCTCAAGTAGGGGTGATTTTGTCCCTAGAGGACATTTGCCAGTTTCTGGAGAAATTTTTGGTTGTCACAATTGGGAGGGGACTGTAGACACCACAACATAAAGGATAGATGCTAGTGATGCTGCTAAACATCCTACAATACACAGGAGAGACCTTCCTACAAAGCATTGTCTGGCCTCAAATGCCAACAGTGCTAAGACTGAAAACAATGCCCTCAAATGAGTGACATTATGCACCTATAGATGTCTCACTTATTCTCAAAAGCCCCCTAGGAATGATCTATGGCCTGCTCATCTTTGATTATCTAGGACCTAATACACTTCCTGGCTCATTATTGCTGTCTTAGAAGGGTTTAGTGCAATTTATTAAATTAAAACTAACATATGAGAAAGTCACATTCGTAGAGAAACATGTGCTAAGATCTACAATCCTACAAAATGACTCTCCCCCCATTTTTGTTTTCAAAGTTGTTAATTTGGACAAATTTAGAACCTCATTTCTAATCACAAGTTGTCTTATATTCAATTGATCTAAGCTAATTCTCCCTTCTGGTAATATTTTGATAAGGCTATTAGTAATATATACATATTTGTAATCCTTATTGGCTTTCCCATAAACAGAATCAGGAAGCAACTATATTTGATGCCAATTTTTGCAAAAGTGAAGCTCAGGTGGCATTAGAATAGGTGCCTCTCCTCACAGGGGTGGGGGGGCTGCCTTGAGAATTGGGATATAAAACAGCTGTGACATTGATGAGGTGGCCTTCACAATGAAAAAAACAAGGCCCCCAAATGTGTCCTCTAAGCAATGCTTTATCTTTGATGATAAATATTTCTTTTACAAACATTTTAAAGGGCCAACTATACAGAACAATGCAAGATTGCAATCTAATTCCAGTGAACGCATGTATACTGCATAAATAATCAAACATTGGCAAGAGAATCAATGTAGATAATCAGCCTAATGTGAGATAAATCAAAGGTTGAAATTTCAATGTATTAAGGACCATTCTGAGAATGAATTTACTGAACAAAATCTTTAACTTCTGAATTTCTCTCAACTACAAGGAAGGAAAAGATTTGGCATTGAATAGGATTTAATTGTCCTTTTTTTCCCCCATAGCACCATAATTATCCCACAAAGTATTTATTATCCTGTATTCAGATCTGAGACCATATGACAAAATTGAGGAGATAATACCTTCCTTCTTTCCACCACGACATAACTTAGGTTCAGTGATGGCAGCAAACACAATTATCAAATAGATGAAAGAGAAAGTTCGTAATTTGCTCAGTATCTAATTAATATTTATATTCTGGCCTTATGGAAAGTCTCAGGTGGTGCAGTCAAAATTTATATTAAAATGCAAATGGAAAATTAAATAATTGACGTTATTTAATGTGTAGTCTCTTTTTTTCATACCTACCTCTCTATAGATTGTAAAGACAAAGATAATTTATCCTAGGAAATTATGGGACTTTTGTTAAAAATGCTGTTCTCATACAAAAATTAATCATCTCTTTATCTCCCTTAATTTTGGACTACTTCATAATTTTATTTTTTCATGGCAGCTTAAATGAATTTAAATTTTCTCTGTAAATAACCATCTCAAAAGAAAATAAGAAATTTTCATTTAAAACCACACAATGAATGAAAGTAATATAGGCAAAGCATATATATTTCTCCAAAATGAGAAATATGGGTGATATGAGGGATTTGCACATATGTATCATATTAATATAATGGCCTGAATTGTCTAATGTACCATAAACAGCTAATTTCCTCCCCAATGATTAAGACCACCTCAAAATTGAGGCATATTAAAAATACAGAAATACATTGCCATAGTTATCAGTGGGATGATTAGATATCCTACTACTAAAAAGAAAGAATTGTGCTGAAAGGAAGATATCAGAGAATGTTTATTTTTCAAAATGATTTTAGTATATACAGAGAAGTTGGGAATGTGCTTACAATTCACTTTGGAGAAAAGAATGCATTTTCTTACAGTATTTTTAGTATTAGATTTTATCTAAAAGAAATTTTCATCATTCTAGAAATAATGGTGAAAATCTATAATCCCATAATGCTTGTAAAAATGGGTAGTTTCCTTCATTTACCAAGCCTGTGGCTCAGCAAATACAGCAGAGATTACTTAGTAAATTACAGGAGTAGTGAGCTGTCTATCTTTTTCTTCGGAGAAGCCACTGACATCTAGACTTTTTTTAAGTACCTGCCAGTTCATGAAAGTGAGTTATATATTCCCATCACTCTCCCATGAGCCAAAAGATAAGAATAGCATCCCTGGTGTCATTGATGTCAGTCATACACACTAGGCTGTGAGATTGCACTTGGTAGGACATATTTTCTCTATGGTGATTGAGTAACTACCTTTTCCTTTTGGTTAACATTCATGGAAAAAAAACAGAATGAGGGCGCTGAATCCTCGAATGCCCAATAGATAATCGCACCTATACAGCTGGAAGAAGTGGTAATGGGGAGGGAGGCCAGACATTTACTCTGCCTTTTTCCTGTTTAAGATATACCTTAGGAATTGCTCTTTCTATGGGAGGGCAGTTCTCAACTAGGTGGACAGGTATGAACGGCAAAAACCCATATCTCCTCTCTAACATGAAGATTGTTAAATAATTATTATCTAAGAAAAATATTTTCTTGGGTCTCTTTAAAGTAGCGAAACTTCATCTACGTGGATTGTAAGTAAACTGACCTAAATCATCTATTTGCCCTTAGGGAAATAAAAATATGGTCCTACCAGTTTATTTTGCACAGAAAACCTATCAGGCCTCTGTTATGGGCACCTAGGAAAACTCAGAATTGCTCTCTGTTTCTTATCTGCCCTCTTTCCTGTACCTTTCAAATCCTCAAGGGCAGGTCTGAGTCCTAATGTCTGGTTGAAGATGTTTTGTGAAATTTAAGAGAAATGATGCTGAACTTACGTGGGGATGCTCATGTACTTTTTGGATCTCTCCTTCCACGGGCTGGTTTTATGATTTTGTAAGAGAACTAAGGCAACATCCAATTTGGGCCATCTGGAGAAGCTCCAGTAGATAAAAATTTCTGAATCAGACAAAACTGGCTTTATTATACCAGTTTACCCCCTCACAAGCTAAAAGTAGTCTTGACATGTTATCGATAACTCTTAGTCTCAGCATTCATACTTAGAAAATAGGGAAATAATAGCACTTATTGCTGTAATTAGATGGGATATTTTATATAAAGTGTCTGGCATAGAGAAGGTTCATAAATATTTTTCTCTCCATCAATTGTTTTCCTTTTTCTTTATAATTGAGAAATGCTATTAATTTTATAGTTCAAGAAATTATGAGGTTTTTTTTCTTTTTGTTTCAGGTTGAAACTTACTACTGTTATCCACAACATTTCTCTGATACTATGCGTTGCATTCTAAACAATTACCATATAGACATCTGGGACACAATCTGTAAATTAATGATTTCTTCTTTTGACTATTTTCTGACATATGTTGCCTCATGGAAGCAAGAAATACCTATCTAAAATATTGTTCTGTTATTAGAAATGGAGTAATTAAAATGAGTCTATTATTACTGTATATACAATGTAATACAATAACACAAAAGCCAAAGATGATACTATTCTAGTCAATAACAAAAGGAAGGGATGGATGAAGAATGTCATTACCGTCAGGGCTATGTGATGATTTGTGCTTCTATGGCCATACCATCCTTCACCCTGTCTTCCAAATTGCATTGTCTCCTTTGTATAAGCAGAAAAGAGAGGCTCTATCCTGACCATGAGTCATTCTTTCCCTGTAACAGAAAGAGATTCCTTCTATTCAGGGGACACTCAGGGCTCATCACACACCATGAGGTACAGCCATGGGCAATAATTAGCTTCTCTTTCCCATTCAGCTATCATATCATCTACCTCACTTCATCATTTCATTCTTGCTGCTAACAGAAGCACTAGATGGATTTTTTTTTCCTTCCACAATGAGTATTTATGAAGATCAATACCTAAAATTAAACCAGTTAAGTAAAGCTACTAAAATACCTCTCGTTTTGCAGATGAATATTGTAAAAAAAAAAAAAAAGACCTATATATGCATATGTAAATTGAAAAATTGAAATACTTTCTACAATCTCCTTTCTCCTTTCTTGCTTCTTGCACAGAATTTGACAACCACAACTGTAAGTTTTTCTACTATAATGTAAGGACTAGGGTAACACAGAATGAAGGCAAGCCTGAACCCAGACTAGCATTCAGAAAGTGAGAGCTGAATTCTGCGGATGTCATCTCTTCTTGTTTAATCCTAGTCATGTAGCTATCTAAGTCGCTGAGGACAAACACCCTCATAACTTTCCCTGCTGATGCTCAGCCATTGTTCTGAGCCAAGTTTTTGTTTTTGAGGAATCTGAGGTCCAGCCTCCTCTCTGGATGTTTTGTTGTACCAGAGACACCAGCCTAAGAAAGAAACTATATGAAATTATTTACTGAAGATTTTCCAGCAGGCTAGTGTCTAGTGTGTTTGCAAATAAGCATACAATGGTGGGCAAAGACACAGGGTCTACTTCTCAAGAGGGAGAGCAAAAGCATTCACATAGCTTGAGCTGTGAAAATCACATCTCTCTCAATCTCTCTCACAGTTCTACTCCACAATTCTAGATGTAATTAAGTAACTCAACACCATCGCATTGCAACTGGTTTTTGCTCACATGTAAGAAATATTTTAGTAATTACTTGTTGGGGAGAAAAGTAGAAGAATGTCTGAAATGAGAAAGTTAGCTGCTTGTACTGCACCCAAATAAACCACTTCCAATCCAAGGAACTTCTTGACATAAAGGCACTTCAAGCCCCCGTATCTCTGTGTCCAAAGCCCCTCCGGACAACCAAGGCAACAACCAAGGCATGTTTGTTTGAATACCAGTATCTTGTTCTTGTTTCTTCCTCAAAACAATGCCTGAGAAAACTATGGAGTGCAGATAATATGCTTTGGGAATGGATACCAGGAAACAGGATGTGAGGCTGGGGGTAGAAAAGGAAGTAAAGGGAAGGCCAGTCATGGGGGACCTTATGAAGCTGGGTACCTCTATGCACTGTCCACTAAAGCCACCTAAGAAAGTACTTAGGTTTCTTAGGTGAAGCCACCTAAGAGAGTTCACATCCACTGGTCCAACTGTCAATGTCGTTTCACATCAAGCTTAGTTCTCATGTCAAACTAGCTGTCGAGTTTCCATCAAGTGTGCCAAATAGTGACATCACAGAGGCGTAGGAGAGAAACAATGCAGCTACAATGAGGTGTTCTGTTTTCACCTGTGCCCATAGGTGGGCTAATGACTAGAGTTCAGAATTCAAAGTGAGGCTAAAAGGATATAGCAAAGGGCATAACACCTCCACTCCTAGCACCATTCAGAGAAATTCATATCCTATCAAAAGTCCTACCCATCACACAGTCACAAAGTTGGTGACCAGCTGCAGTGCCAAGGCCTCACGGAGTGTAGAGTTAGGAGGGTGGGGAAGAACATTCTGCAAGTGCATCTTTAACATTGAAGGTTAAGAAGCAATGTTACTTTAATCCCTGGATCATCCCCATATTCTAGCTATTGGGGACAGTGAGCCATACATCTATTGAGGAGTAATATGTAGACTGCTTTAATCAGGGTGTTTTCTGGAGCTGTCATCCTATCCAAGTCTATAATAAACCACTCAGCTGACTACTTCAAAGAAACGTGTTCTGGTAACACCACTGAATACCATGGTCTTGAATTGAACATTGCACCTCTCCTTCTATCAAGTGAACCCCTTGGTTTTAGGAAATATTATGAGAATGTTTTATGATACATCAGATATCCTATCAGCATATGGATAGAGGTGCCTGCAGATCTGTTATGCAAAAGATGTTCTGGCTGAAGGGAAAGAGAGTAGCTGACCTCCATTAGAAGATGCTTATCTGATCCGACACTTCCTCCTTGGTGGATACAGTCTGGTGGTTATGAAAATGAGATACAAATGTCACCAGGCTTTGTGCCTATTCCCATAGATCTATGTACTTTGCATCTTTCCCAAACATCCTTGGCTCCAGTTTTCTAACCTTGCTTCTTCTGGGCCCCTCACAGAACACCCATCTACACATGGGGTAGCCCTCCATATAAGGTAAATAACCAACCACACTGCTAATTGCTCTGCTCAATATGAATATTTTCCTTGACCATTTCCCTCAAAGCCATCCTTGATAGGCCTGTTAGGTAGCAGAAAAAATATAATACACAATCACTGTCTTGGAGCATGTTAACCCCATGAGTTTGTGAACAAGGCCATTCTTCTTTATGAAGTTGTTATGGAGAAGTTGTTAAAAGGCCACATACATAAATTAAGAATAAAGCATTGATGGAACTAAAAAAGCTGACAAAGGAATTGAAGTCACCTACTCATTCAACATATCTTCACCTTCTGGATCTTCTCAGCCAGATTTTCAGTGCATTTCTCTATGGATTGCTACTTCAGCTACCCAAGCCTCCCTAATGGATCTTGGAATACCCAGGTCAAAATGGGCTGCTCTGATTGCATAGTGTTAGTTAGCAGCTTCTCAGGAGCTTCCCATGTGTAATCTGAAACTGGCCTTCATATATGGAGGGAAGGGAGATACCAAAGAGGCGGACAACTTCAGATTGGTAGGTGGCAGGCTAAATGAGCAAGGGAACTTCTGTAAGAGACTTGCCTTGGGTAGCTGGCTGCAAACCCAGTGGATCTCCATATCTACCAGAATCTTGAGTCTATAGAAAGACCTTAACTGGGTTTAATCACGTATACTGTCCTGATACCCTCAACACCATCTCTCTATTGCAAGTCCTGGGGCAGCGTCTGGGAGTGGGGAAGGCAAATAGAATGCACATTCCAAAAATGATGGAGGGAGTGGAGGCCTCCAATTGCCCTGGTCCAGCTCGTAGGTCAACCAGCAGTAACACCTGACCTCCCCCAACTCTTGCTTCATAACAGGTATTCAGCCCTAATAGGGACCAGCACAATACCAATAGCTGTTTTTATTATTTTTAAAATTATTTTTTAATGTTTGCTTATTTTTGAGAGAGTGTGAGTGGGGTAGGGACAGAGAGAGAGGGAGACACAGAATCTGAAACAGGCTCCAGGCTCTGAGCTGTCAGCACAGAGACTGACCAGGAGCTCAAACCCACAAACTGTGAGATCATGACCTGAGCCGAACTCAGAGGCTTAACTGACTGAGCCACCCAGGAGCCCCATCACCAGCTATTTTTAAATAAGTATTTCTCTGCTGGAAGATTCATGAACTGGCTTCAATTCCTGAGATTTCTGCTCTGTGACTCTGTCTCCTGGCTTACTAGAGATGCTGTGCAGTACTTTATCTGCTTGGATAGATCTAGCTGTGTCAAATCTTTGCAGTCGTGTGGCATGACAGCTTGTATGGCAACTTAAAAATGCTAGAAATCACTTTCTTGCTCAGGGACCTTGGGTCACCTGATCAATTCATCGGAATAACATTCTAGATATAACCTATGGCACCTCCAGAATCCAAAGAGGGCCAGCAAGCTTAAAGTAAGGTGTCACAAATGTTCAAGAAATGGCCTTGTACCATAGAAGACATCTGTAAGCATGAATCATACTATCAGAGCCTAAAAACTGTTTTGGGTGCAACAGATTGCCTAGTCTTTGTGGACCTTATTTCCCACCCTCTGGAATGCATGCAGGTGTCTTCCTGGGGTACCCAGAATACTACTACTAATTGGCGTGTTTACAGTGAGCATGATTGCATTAATATAGTGAGTGAGGTGATATTCTGTAGAAGAGAAAAAGGGTGGCAACTTCACCCCCCCGGAGATGATATTTTAGCAGAGCAGGGAAGAGTAAACAGCTCTGAGGGAACACAGAAAATGTGCACCATTGCCCTTTTCACTTTAGGAAAATTTGTTAAAGTATAAAATAGAGAAAAGTAAATCAGAAGTTTTCACACTGGTAAGTTTTCAGTGTAGACACATGCTTATAACTAGCACTATGGCAAAATTAAACATTATCAGTGTTTTTCCAGTGATTACCCTCTCCACAGGGATATCCACTCTCCTGGTATCTAACATCATAGACTAGTTTTGCTTTCTTCAGGGCTCCTCTGTATCTTTCTTCTTCTGTTTAACATTTTTTGTGAGATCATCCATGTTATTGTATGTACTTGTAAATCATTATTCTCACTGCTTTAAAGGATTCCATTTATGAATATTAGTTTATTCATCCAAGTGTGTGCATTTGGATCTTCAATGTAAGGATGTTGCAGTGCTTCCGAAAGATGCTTGTACATATATTTTGTTTATATTTGAATGTTACCTCTTGTATATGCCTAGGAAATCAATAATCAGGTGATAAGATTTACAAAGGTAGAGCTTTAGTTTATATTACTAAGCCATCGTCAGTTGTGGTAGCCCCAATATGTACCTAATATAGATGAATCATTCCTTTGGATGGACATCACTTCAACACTACTGTCTTTTTTCCCTTTTGGTAATATTGGTGGGTGTTTAGAGGTGTCACGTTGTATGATTTTCACTTGCATTTCCTTGATAACTAACGAACGTAAACACATTTTTATATTTATTGCCAATTGGATACCTTATTGTGTGAAGGACTTGCCCAATTAGTGTTGCCCATTTTTCAGTTTGGTTGGCTGCATTTTTATTAATACAGAGCTTTTTGGACTTGAATCTGAATAATTTGTTGGCTATAATTGTTGCAACTGTCATCTCTATGGGACTTGACTTTTTAACTCCCCCATTGATGTCTTTTCATGGAAGTTCTTAAATTTGATCAATAGCCACATACCCAGTGCCAGAGGCTGTGTTATTTGCGCATCAATACCATATGTGACAAGGCAGCGGCAATTGAAGAACCGTCTGTTTAAGTTTATGGGAATCCACAATTTTCTGGCACAATTTGAGTTGTTCAATGCCCAGACTGAGAACTCAAAGTGGATTTTTAGAGCATACTACCACCACATCCTTTAATTTTTTGATAATAGCATTAACCTCTTTAATTCATCCCAGTATGAGTCTGCTTGTGTGATGGAAGGAGAGGAGGATAACGGGGAAATTCCACTTGGCCTTCCCCATCTTATTAGCTCTTAGTTCACAATTAAGAAAAAGTTCATGGAGTTCTTTCACCACAATCTATAAATGTCAGTAAAACAATAAAAAAATAATTACATGATGAGTGCCAGAATATTCTTGTCATCTGACCCCCTTGTACTTTCCCTCTAACCATCATGACACTTTGGTCTGCTTGTATAAGAATCCATTCAGACATGGAACCCAACATCTTTGGTTACTTCAGTTAAAGAATTTGGGTCTGATAATTGACTTAGATCTGGAAATTATTAATGGATCATCATAATTGATGTGGCTAACCTCCACATTTTGCTGCTATCTCTTTTTTCTGATTATAAGTCAAGTGATATCTAAACTGGTTTGCCATCTATCTAATATCTAAGATCACTAATCTTTTAGCTATTAGCAAAAGTCCTTGCAGGTTAAAGCATCCTGGTTGTCTCTCCAGTCTAGCTGCCCTTTATAGTAATTACCTTCACCTTGCCTTGGTCAGTTGATTACCACCACTGGGCCTCTGGTGATCTAAAATCAGATTATACACAGCAATAATGGAGAGCCCAGTTCCACAGCATCATTGCCTATCAACTCCAGCATAAAGAAGGCAGTTACTTCTTTTCAAAGATGTTGCAAGGTAACTTACCTAATAACCTACTTTACTTACAGCTTAAACACATGAAGTGGCCGGTGTCATTTCTGGAGAACATAGGTGATGGGTATCCCCATCTCACATATTCAATTTATTATAACATCCCCACATGAACATCTGTGGGGCACCTTTTATCTTTTACACTGTTGACCATTCATTGTGGCTCCCACTGTGTCCATCACAAAAATATCCCAGTAGCATATAAGGAATAGTTTCAGGTATTAACCAAATGTTCAATCTAAGATCATAAGAATATATACCCATGTCCATAAATATTCCCTTATCTGCCCTGAAATCTCCCTGTTTGGTCCAGCACCTTCAAGATTTACTGTTAACCTATAATCACCTGTTTCCAGATCCCAAATCTCTGGTAAATAAGTGGTGTCTTCTCATAGCAGAGACAGAACTTATTAGCTTGGGATTTATTGAGATGAGACTAAGTTATCCACTTGAAGATGATAATCAAAAAACTAGAAAGATAAGGACAGATTTTAGGATCCCTTAGAAAGTACCCATCCCATGCAGGGAGGCTTCAAGATAATCTGAAGATTCAGGTTTATTCACCCAAATATCTCCCAAGACTCAACATCCCATTTTTGGATCAAAAGCAAAGGGTTCCTACCTCCTGAGGCTGAACATTAAGGGATTTTGTAGCTTGGAGTCTATTATCAGATAGCTGGTCTGTGGTATTTATATTTACTATTTCACCATTTCATTCAAGTACTACCACCGACAACTAAACCCATGCTTCACTTTCCACTTATACCTTATCAAGTTCACCACCAATTAAATGATAATTATGAAACAATTACACATCAGGGTTACATCTTCACACCTACCCCCTAGTGATGGTCATTATTGATTCTGATACAAATCAGAGAACCCAGATCCAAAATCCCCTCCAGAAGATTTTCTAGAGCCAGGTTTTTTTTTTTT
>CM053566.1:76703192-77160943 GCA_028646485.1 Cryptoprocta ferox | reverse complement strand
CTCTAACCAAGGGTTTGGTTAGAGTGACATGTAAGTGATACAAAATAAGTTTATTATAAGAATTAGACTTAATTTAGGGAACTGGTGAAATGCCACAAGTCCTTCCATCTGGTCAGCCAGGCTGATGGCAGGGAAGGAGGATGGAATGTGAACTGGAGGGATAATAAGGGCAAACTAGAACCTGCAAGAATAATCTAGGACCCAAGAGGAAAAAGCAGAAATCATATTTCCTGTCATCTCATCTTACATGCAGTGGAATAATACCCTTCAACGCAGAACTGCCCACATACATCAGCTGGTGCTCAGAGAAGCCAAAAGTGCATTGGTATGCCCACATGGAACTCATGCCAACCCATGACAATTTCCAAACTTCATATGAAATGGTTTCTCCTTATTTCAAGTCTCATGTAAATTTTTTTCATGTATCATAAAATCAGATGCATGGTAAACTATTTCCAGCGTAACTATATTGACCTATAATATGGCCATCACACTCCACTTCTTGTCAGCGTGGCACCCTCTTCTATCTTTATTAACTTCCAAATAGGGACAATAACAAAAGAGATAATAACAAAATCATGCTTTCCCCTAATGGAATTACTAAGAGCAAAAGTAATCTGTTCCCTCAAAGGAAATCAATTTTTAGGTGATGGGCACTTTTTTTTCTAGCCAAATCACACTTGCCCTTTGATATATTATAACTTAGAGAAAGAAGGCTTATTATTAACACATCTTCTGTACTCCAGACATTCTTCTCCTTACTGATGCTGTGCAGTAGCAACCCAATTTCCCTTTGAAATCAGAACTAATCACCCTGAGCAGCACTCTGACACCTTTGTTTACCTGTTGATTCACTGTCATGAGACATCCAAAGCAACCAGGTGGCAGTCTCAACTTACAGTTTAATGGAATCATTGTTTTGCCTTTTGATGGAAGCATTTTCCCTTTGGAAATTAAGATTACCAGACCAGTAGAAGCAAAAGCCAGGGGACTAGGAAACAAACATCTCACTAGTGGATCACTAGAAGTAGTAGTGAACAGATCTATTATTATCTTCACCCCACTGGTTCCCAGACCTGTTGACCTTAGCTGTGGGACAAACAACAACATATATTAATCACAGATTCAGAAAATAGACTGCATCTTGAAGCACATCATAATACACTTCAATAGGTGGACATATAGTTGGTGTAAGAACTACATCTTTAAAAGACTGTTTCGCTGTTCTATCAAGCCAGCTGCTTCAGAATTATGGATAACATAAAAACAGTGATTTCCAAGAGAATGAGCCCATTGCCATACGTGATCTGCTATCTAATGTATTTCTTGTCAGAGGCAGTCTTACTGGAATACCATTGTGGTAAATAAGGCATTTTGTAATCCTATAGATGAAGGTTTTAACAGAAGCATTATGGGCAGGGTGGGTAAATCCATAAAGCCACTCCACAGTATAAATACTCAGTTTGATTCTTATAGGATTTCTGAAGCCTATCAAGAAGGTAAACCAGCCAATATTATTCCCTTCCTCAGTTTGGTGACAGAGCATTGAATTAGGGAAAATATATAACATTTTTATGTTAGCATATTATAAAAACATAATTTAATAATGCTTCATAAACTATTTATTGCTGATTTCAATATAGGTAGGTGGTTAGATATTTCTTCATCTCCATTCAAAGAGATGTGCTCAATAGGGTCACAGTACATTACCTTATTAAATATGTTCCCCATTATCACAGCTATGAAGAAAAAAACCTTATATTTTAGGAAACAACATGGTTTTCAAAACAAACTACAATTATATTCATCATATAGTGTCAAATATTTCCAGTAATTTACAACGAGTTATTTCATGCTGTGTTTTATGGCTTTTTATTTTCCAGCTGATTCTTTATGGTTCAGAGATGATACCTTGTTGACTCCCTACTTCAAATCACTACAGTCTCTTTCCTTACCTACAAGTTTATCCAGGACAATGTGAAGGTAGAAGGTTAGATAGGCCTTCTCTAGGTGTCTCAAGTTTGTATTTAAAACAAACTTTGTAAATTATCAAGCTGAACACTTCCTCCGGAGGGATTTGTGGGATGTTAAAAAAATGCAGGATATATTTTTCAACCTAAGAGTTGTGATCCACCGTAAGAATGAAACTATGATAAATACTGTAAGGAGAACAAATTGGGTAGTAGAAATCACCATGTGGTTTCTATAACTCTTTGAAATGATGGTCTTTTGATCCTTTTTTTAAGGAAAACTCTTGAATTTTATGTTTTTGCTTTCTTCCTGTTAGAGCACTAAAAGAGGAGGATACATAGGGATGTGGAGAGCACACAGGCAAAAGATGTTTGTAGTTGATAACATTTTTCAATTTTCTCCTATGCGCAGTGGGTGCATTAGAGGAGCAAGTGCCACCTGTGGCCACTGTCACTAGTTATTTCAATAAATATTTTTACACAATAGGGTCAAAATTAAAAAGACATTAGCCAAATTGTTGGTTTACTTCTACTCCATGAGCTTTCCTACACTGGAACATTCTGTAGACAATCATTGGGACTATGTGCCAGGTGGGACAATTTTCCTACTGTATAGAGCTAGATTCCTCTTCAAACCCAAGGGATAGCTCCCTGTGTCTTCCAAATCAAGAACTAAGTCCTCACACTGGTGTTCTTGACCTTCCACCATCTGGCTCAAAACATGTTTCTGTTCTATCCTATTATACTCCTTTAGAACAACCATCAAGTCAGACTAAATTTTCCCCTTTTCTCCAATATTTCTGAATTTACCTACACTTTTACTTTTTTCTCTTTATTTATAATATTTTCCTTAAGTGCTCACTCTTTATAAAAGCAATATCATCGAACGTCTATTTCTAACACCATCTCCTTCTTCTCACCTCACCTTCATTTTCCATGACAATATATTTATATTAGTCAAATGTAATTTATATTTAATTATATGTGCTAACCTTAAAAATAAAACCGCCAATTATTTTAGCAGCAAAAGATGGTTTTATTCGGAAATAGAGGAGAGCAGCACACTAGGACAAGGAAGCTATGGCAAAAGAAAGGCAAGTTTGGTGAATAAAGGAGAGAAGTATCCTTTTATAGACAAAAGAAGGGAGTCAGGTGGGACTGTTATAAACTAACAGCCCATTGAGTAATCTGGGAGCTGAAAGTATATTGGCTTTTCATTGGCTGAGCTATGACTGTTTTTCATTGGCTGGGCTCTTGCTGGAGTAGGAAGAAATCTTCCTTCCCTCTGCTGGGGTACCAAAGTAGTGTTCAAGTCCATTTCTTGCTATTGGAATTGACTGCTAGGGCTGAGATGTTCCCCTGCTGGTCTCCAAACTCCAATATAAATGAATTTCCTTTTATTTTTCACATATGTAAACAAACCATAAATTGGCATATCTAAATGGTGTGACCTCATGACCTCTCTCTAAAACTAACTACCAGAGTCTTTTAGTTCCATTGCCTGCATTGAACTATTAAAATATAAGCATTGAGACCAGGTGTAACATGCATATGAATTAGTTTAATATTTGAGAGTGTTAACTGGAAACAAAGATTGTTATTTTATATATAATATAAAATATGAAATTTTATATAATATATAATATTCATAATATAAATTATGAAATAGTGCTCTTCAGAGATTTTCTTCTACAAAAATCAAGACAATTCATAAAACTTTGCTATCATTGTGATAGAAAAGAAAAAAGACTTTCAGAGATATTAGAAGGAAATTGAGAAAGACTATTTTAAAATGAAGGGGGGAAAACTCCAACCTCTTATAGTGTTCACATGGTTATATACAGGATATATCAAGGTTGGTCATAATTCAAGATACAGATATTTTTCTGACAAAGCCACTGTTGCTCATTATGAACTGCTATAGACACTGTACAGAAATTAAAATTGTTTTATAATAATAAAGATGTTAATCTTGATAAAAGGGAGCAAAATGAAGGACAGTGTTCCCAATAGCACATTAAGATTTGGGTTAAATAAAGAGAGAAACAGTTCTGTTTTTTTAAATGTTTATTCAGGTTTTTTGTTTTTTTGAGAAAGAGAGAGACCAAATGAGAGACGGGGGAGAGAGAGGGAGACACAGAATCCAAAGCAGGCTCTAGGCACTGAGCTGTCAACACAGAGCCCGATGTGGGGCTTGAACTCACAAATGACAGATCATGACCTGAGCTGAAGTTGGATGCTTAACTGACTGAGCCACCCAGGTACCCCTTGAAGAGACATTTAATCATGGTCTCAGAATTCCACAACTCAGTTGTAGAATATCATTAATTCCATATGTGAATTGTTATATATATATATATTATATTTACCTTGAAAGAGCATGTGCGAGAGCAGGAAAGGGTAGAGAAGAGAGAAAAGGGAAGAGAGAATCCTAAGCAGGCTCCACACTCACCATGGAGCCCAACCTGGGGGCTCAAACTCATGAACCACAAGATCATGACCTAAGCTAAAACCAAGAATTGGTTGCTTAATGAATTAAGCCACCCAGGTGCCCATATATTTTCTTTTTAAATAAAGTTCCATAATAATATATTTTCTCCAAATAGTATTTTAAGTAGATTAAAAAAAAAAAAAAACAGAATTCAAAGCCTTTAAGAGCCTTGAATCCATTGTGAATGAACTTAATCATAGGATAGAAACAATTCTTCATGTGTCTCCTAACAACATGTTTGTATCTTTGAGAAGATTAAGCACTATGCTAAGAAATATTAGGCTACAATGTATATCAATTATTTATTAAGAAACTCTGGGGTGCCTGGGTGGCTCAGTCATTTAGGCATCTCTTGATTACAGCTCAGGTCATAATGTCACAGTTACTGAGTTTGAACCCCACATCAGTCTCTGTGCTGACAGAGCAGACAGCTTGGGATTTTCTGACTCTCTCTGTCTCAAAAATAAATAAAAAACAAACAAAAATCAAAAAAGTCTATAGACCTTTACACTTAGCAAAATAGGGTCTGATGACGGTGGGAGACTGAAGGCTTGTGTCTTGCTGCTTTAAAGTGGATAGCTTATTTTGATGTGGTAATGGAGAACCATGTTATTTGGGGAATGAAATGACTAGATAGGCTACAAGTATTCACTAAAAGGACTTAAGAGAAAAAATGAAGTTTTATCACCAGGCAAACCTCATTCCCCTTCCCTTGGAGTTGATCTATAACAAATTGTCATTGTCTTTCAGGATTGGAAAGGGTTAATTCACTTGAACTACTCCCACAGTTGTTAGTTTGAAAGTTTCTATTTTTTAGTCATGAATATAAGCGCATAAGGGGATGAAATTAGAATGGTAATATGTAAATGAAGAGAATTACATCGCAGCGCGTTTTTGTGTCCCATGCAATCAGACCACACCCACTTTATGGACAATCGTTGAAAATCACGCTGCCAAATGATGAATGTGCCTTTCTCCCTTTTCTATAGTTAATAAAGGATGTTCTATGAGCTATGTATATGTCATACGATACTTTAGGAATAAAATAATTAGGAGAAATGTGCATCCATTACTTTGGGGGACCAATGAATGTCCCCTGATTTTCAAACTCAAGCTAGTGTTAAAAATGAACATTTCCCATGTTTGCATTTCTTTACACTTCTGAGAAGCAGCTGAGGCCAGAAGCATAAATGCTAATACTCTGTGAGAACAGCTGTTGTTATGGTATTTCTGGACTAGCTGCTTACAGAAAGATTAAATCTTGCTGTAAAGCTTGCATTTTCCCCTAGAATTCTCAGCTCAGTTTCACAAACTCAAAAGCTTTGAGTAGGTGAGATGCAGTTGCAGTAAGCAAGCCCAGTCAGGTTATTTCTCTGAACTAAAACAAGCCTTTAAATTGTTCTCAGCTCTAAATACATCTCCATTAATAGTGTTGAAGCCATGAATTACAGTGGAAGCCACAGATATCTAATCTGCAGAAAATGAAAAATCCCAAAATAAGAAAAAGGAGAATCTGGAGTGAGGGAAAGAGCTCTAGAACTTACTGTTGGGGCGCCTGGCTGGCTCAGTCGGGTAGGCATCCGACTTCAGCTCAGGTCATGATCTGACAGCTCATGGGTTCGAGCTGGCATTGGGCTCTGTGCTGACAGCTCAGAGCCTGGAACCTGTTTTGGATTCTGTGTCTCCTTCTCTCTCTGCCCCTCCCCTGCTCACTCTGTCTCTCTCTGTCTCTCTCTGTCTCTCAAAAATAAATAAATGTTAAAAAAATTAAAAACATAGAACTTATTTTTCGTGTGTCACGTGTTTATATATAGACACACGTATATATATACACATGCACATATATACACATGTGTATATATATACACAGATATATATATGATATGTATATCCAGATATCTATTTGATAGATTTGACATCTATTGAAAATGGCAATTGTTTAAATCTCAGCAAAAGCTTTGGTCTACATACAATAAACCCAGACAATTGAAACAGTAAGGTAACAAACAGCAAGCCAGTTCACTATGACCCCCAATCACAACTGTGTGTTTTAACATGATAGGAATGGCATGGTTGTTGCAAAAGCAAATATGGTTTTCCTCGAAATAAAACATTGGCTAGAAGAAGTTTTGAATTATTTTCTCTTTTAAAACATATGGTAACTTTCAGGTCCTAGAAATAACTGCATTAAATTTAATCATTTTAAAGCCTGTTCTTATTTGAAGTATTTTTTTCAATGTAAAAATATAGAAGAAAATGCAACCACAACTATAAATGTGATAAATTGTTTATATGATATATATTTTAAGTGCTTGATGTATATTATATATTGACTTTTTGATAACAAAATGAATAATAAATTTTAATAAATTTCAAAAATATAATTGGTGAGTAATGCCAATCAATCGACAAAACTTCAAAGGTTAATAAAATATCCACTCTATTTTGGGTCCCCTGATGACTTCAAGTAATAGAATCACTATTCTAAAGAAGCATTTAATCAGTTCAGTGTGGGGGAAAAAAGATTTAGGTCTCCCAATTACTCACCATATAAAGAATTCCAGGAGCATCTGGGTGGCTTCGTCGGCTTAAGCATCCGACTTCAGCAAAGGTCATGATCTTGAGGTTCATGGGTTCGAGCCCCGTGTTGGGCTCTGTGCTGACAGCTCAGAGCCTGGAGCCTGCTTCAGATTCTGTGTTTCCCTCTCTCTCTGCCCCTCCCACACTCACACTCTGTCTGTCTCTCTGTCTCTGTCTGTCTGTCTCTCTCTCAAAAATAAATAAATATTGAACAAAAATTTTATTTTATTTCATTTTTTAAATTTTTTAACATTTATTATTGAGAAACAGAGACAGAGCATGACCAAGGGAAGGGCAGAGAGAGGAGGAGACACAGAATCCGAAGCAGGCTCCAGGCTCTGAGCTGCCAGCACAGAGCCCTACACGGGGCTCAAACCCATGAGTGGTGAGATCATGACCTGAGCCGAAGTCAGATGCTCAACTGACTGAGCCACCCAGGTACCCCAAGAATTTTAAAAAAATAAAACAATTCCAGTGCAGGGTACTTGGGGCACTGACAGTGTGGAGCCTGCTAGAGATTCTCTTTCTCCCTCTCTCTCTGCCCCTTCCCTGTGCTATTGCTCCTGCTTGCTCGCTCACCCTCTATAATAAAAAGTCATGAGTTCCTAAGTAAGAACATCTAATCTTGTCTATAATTGTGAAGAAGAAAAACTTCATAAACAAAAGACAACTGTTTGGTCTGAAAGAATTTAAATGAGCTGAAAGAAGTCAGATAGGATGAACGCATTATTAAAGGGGTCAGAGTAACTGAGTGACCTCAAATGTGGATAATGGATAGATCTTGATGAATACGTATATATGTACTTACACATGTAAAAACAAAATATACATATATACACATATGTTATATACATACATATATACCTAAACATATATATGTAATGGATAACAGAGTAATGATAACTTGTGATGTAATTGTTCCTGAATTTCTATTCCATATATACCTATATACCTCCTAACTAATTTATGTGTGTGTGTGTGTATGTGTATTTTGTTTCTGGTTTTGTTTTGTGTGTTTTTTTTTTTTAATGATAGTAATGGTCATTGTGTAGGTAGGGAGATGATTCAGGGAAGGGTAAGACAAGGTTTAGTCCATCAGTAATCTCCGTGCAGTAAGGAAATACCTGTAAGAGGTAGATGAAACAGTGTTGTAAGTAGAACACATATTAAGTTATTTCAGGTTATTCTGTATTTAGCAGCTTCTCCCATTATGTCTGGCATATATTAGGTGCTCAGTAATAAGTATTTAACTTAGTCAATCAAAAGATATTTTCACTTTATCTTGCCTTTCTAATCCAGTTACTGGTACAAACAAGCTAAAGTTCACATTAGGGAAAATCTTCATCCCAACTTAGAAGAGGGTCAGACCTCTTTCTCCATAAGAACATAAAGAAAAATTATAAGTATCTTGTGTAATTGTGAAATCCAAAGAAAAAGACGTTTCCACAAGTATAAAAATGATAAAAAGGGGCAGGAACTTTTTAAAGACAGAGGGTAAATTCTCATTAGCTAAAATAAATGACTATATCTGCTAATTGTTCCTCCCATTTTCATTCCTATTAAATTCTGGAAAAAGGAAAGTAGATTTGCCTGTAGATTGATCAAATTTAATTGCTTCCCATCAGGTTTTTACTCTAGTCACCCTGTTGAAACTGCTATTTGGAAAGGTCATCAATGACATGTTATTGACCAATTACCTTTTCATGTTTGAACTTTTTATCTTTGTTCAGTATGTTTCACATTACAGACTTGTCTGTGTCTGAATTAAACTGGCTTTTCAATCACATATGTATTCATTCAATCCATTCATCCATCCATCCATCAATATACACAGTATTGATGAAGCCAGGGACTAAGCATTTGTGATTTTACAATCCCCTAGCCTTAAAATTTCAACATCAAAAGTTATTTACATCTTCCTCTTCTTTTTTTAAATGTTTATTTTGAAGGAGAGGGCGAGGGAGAATCCCAAGCAGGCTCCACACTCAGAGTGGAGTCTCCCTAGGGGCTAAATCTCATGACCAGGAGATAACACCCTGAGCCAATATCAGGAGTCAGACATTTACCAGACTGAGCCACCCAGGCCAACCCAAAATCTTTCTCTTCTTAATTGACCATTTACAATCATTTCCTGCTATTGTTAGATTTTATTACCACTAACATGTCCTTTGCAATTTGATCTTCTATACTGTTATGTGAGGCCAAATGCTTTAGTCTTGAGTAGGTAGGTATCCTTCTACTCAAGAACATTTATATCAGAGAGCATAGTAAGTGCTGTCAGTAAAAATTTAAGTAGAAGTATTCACTTTGTCAAACAATAGGTTATAGTTGAGGAATTTCCTCAGTATGATATTATTTACACCTTCATTGTGGGCATTTGGTGCTCATACTCAAGAACCTTTAATTCAAAGAAATAAAATGTCAAAACTTTTAAAGGGAACTTTTAAAATGTCCCTTTTTAAAGGGAAGACCATGCATATTAAATGATTTTTTTTCTTTTAATAGGTCATAGATGTGAAAGCAAGCATATCTATAATTGAAATTTAAAATGAAGATGAGGCAGTACTTAAACAGGAAAATAACTCCTATGAAAAACTAGCAGAAGTGAAAAAAAAATTCTCACTTTAGAAATAAAAATAATTCGAGTCAATTTCTCCTTTTCTTTCCCCCCCCACCAAAAATAAAAAGATGCTTTCTTGTTTTGAAAAGTTTACATAAATCACAGTCTTGCTCAGTCTAGTATAAATTCATTTGAATTTGTATACATTATTTACACACCAGGATCATTGGACAGTTTTTAAGATTATGCTTATATAGTTAATGATAAATGCAGAAAATATATTGAGTGAGTGATGGGGCAAATGTAATCAAGTGAAAGGAAGAATTATTAAAATATGTCAAGAACAAATCTTTAAATTTATATACATTTATGGAATCTGTAGTAGGATGCTAAAGATTTTATATTCAGAATTCACAGTGGTCATCTTGTAATTGTTTTACCTCTGTTTACCTTATTTATATGTAGTTATTGATATATTCTGGATATGAAAAATTTGGCAGGTATAGATCTGTGTGTGTGTGTGTATCTGTGCATATATATCTCTGCATATAAGTCTCTCTCTATATCTGTATCTGCATATATGCACAGACATATCTATATGTATATATACACTCATTTATACACTCACAGAAATACCTTCTCCTACCCCGTGGCTGACAATTTCATCTTAATACCATCTTTCAATGAACATAAGGTAATGATATTAAGTTTTGATTAATCTCCTCTTTATGGGAGACTTCCTATTTAATTTTTGACATCTAAAATTAAAAGCTTGCTTTGGTTTTCTTCTGAAAGCTTTGTCTTACAATCCAATTTTATGCTTAGATTCCATTGAAAATTAATTTTGTGTGGTTTTCCCTAAAGCTTAAGGACTTTTGTATATAAAACCTCAGTTTATTTTAAGCGTTTTTGTTTAAACGATCAACTTTTCCACTGAATTTTACTGATGCTTTTATTAGCATCAGGTGGTGGTACATTTCTACATCTCTTTCTGGCCTTTCTATTCTGTTCCGTCCATTTATTTGTTGAACTTGGTACCAATAGTATTCTGCAACAATTTCAGTAAATGTAAAAGATGTGAATAGGTGATAGTGTTAGTATCCATACTTGACCATTTCTTTTTTTCAGATCAAATAACTACTCTAAGGCTCTTTGTCCATCTACACTTTAATTTTTTTAAGTTTATTTATTTTGAGAGAGAGAGCATGAGCTGGGAGAGGGAGGAACAGGGTGGAGAGAGGGAAAGAGAATCCCAAACAGGCTCCAAGCTGTCAGCGCAGAGCCTGACATGGGGCTGGAACTCACAAACTGTGAGATCATGACCTGAGTGAAAATGGAGTTGGTGGGGCTTAATCAACTGAGACACCCAAGTACCCTCTCTCCATTTACATTTTAGAACTATGTCAAATTCGTTCAAAAAAATTCCCTGTGATATTTCTATTGGAGTTGCATGGAATAGGTAGATAACTCTAGTATCAGATATTCTGTACAATTCCCATAATATCTCTGTCCATTTGTTAAGAGATTTAATCTCTATTACGAAGGTTTTATAGTTTTTAGAGAAGTGACCTGAACATCATTCTATAGCTATTCTGAGATATTTTATTGTTGCTAATGTTCCTGTAATTTTTATTTTTATTTACTAATTTCATGTTGCTAAAATATAAAAATACATGTTTTTATATACTTTCTTGGACTTGATCAACTTAATTTTACAAATTAACTCTGTTAATAAATTCTTGATTTATAAAGACACATTCTATTCTTTGCAAAATAATGAAAATTGTATCATTTCAGTATTTATACCTTATATTTTTATTTCTTAAATAATTTCACTAGATCCATCAGTAAAAGAGGTGATGAAGGACATCATGTCTTATTGTTGAAAAAGCATTGACTACTTGTGAGTTAAATATGATTTTAGCCTAGGTTTTCAGACACTGTATCAGTTTGAGAAAGTTCCATTCTATTCCTCCTTTGGTAATAGTTTTGGATTTTGTCAGATGCATTTACAGCATCTAATGAGACATTAGGGGAACCATAGAGTGTGCAAGGAAAAAGAAGTAATGGGGGTCATCTTATAAAACTTCTTAAGAAAGTTGGTTTTATTCTGACAAAAATAGCTTTTACAGGGCTCCGAGAAAGTTTTGGAGAAGCAAGAAGCTGAAAGTCAATGAGGATCATAAACATAATAGCTTCTATTCATATTTTTTGTTCAGAGACTTCATAATCAGAAAAATGAAATGATTTATTTTAAGAATGACTTAGAGGAATATTAAGTGAAAACAAGATAACTATTTAGGAGGCATTATCAGTAATCAAGACAAAATATGGGTGATTTGGAAAATAGAAGTAATAGTTGAAATGATATGAGTACAAATAAAGTAAAGCATAGGTACAAGGATTTTGACTGGATCCAAAATTAAGGATGAATATTAAAAGAATCAAGCTGAGAATGAACAGCTAGAAAGGAAGGGGGAGGTCTTTGTGTTATGTTATTGAAACCATGTTTAAAAAAATAAAAGTGGGGCTCCTGGGTGGCTCAGTTGGTTAAACGTCTGACTTCAGGTCATGATCTCATGATTTGTGGGTTCAAGCCCTGCGTCATGCCCTGTGCTGACAGCTCAGAGCCTGGAGCCTGCTTCAGATTCTGTGTCTCCTTCTCTCTCTGCCCCTCCCCAGCTTACACTCTGTCTCTCTCTGTCTCTCAAAAATAAATAAATATTTTAAAAAATTTTTTAATAAAAAAATAAAGTGTTCCAGAAAGAAAGAATGGTGGCTAATGTCACAATGAGGTCAACTAAGATATGAATTGAGGAATGACTATTGGATTTAGCAGGAAGAAGCTTACTGGTGATCTTGACATAATTTCTGTGACATGGTAGTGTGTGCATGTGAGTGAAACACTGATCTTGGTAGACCTGAGAGCGGTTGGGAGGAAAGAAAATGGAGACAATGAGCTTAGTTATTTCTAAGAGGTTAGCTAAAATGGGGGAAGGAACTTGATGGTTTCTAAAAGGCATGTAAGGTCAAGACAGAATTTGTTGATAAATTTTAAGCAATAATGAAGCACAAATGCTCAGATGGGGACAATCCAATGTTGGAAAGGAAAAATTTACAATAAGAGGTACTCGACACAGTATTGCTCTGAAAAAGTAAAAGGGGAGGGGAACTAGATCCTAAGTAAGGAGCTTAACATTGGACAGGATCAAAGACCTTCATCTACACGAGGAAGCAATGTATTGTAGGTATGGAAATGGATGAGGAAATTGAAATCTGGTGAAGTTATTTTCTCATTAATTCATTTTTTATTCAGTTAAACCGATAAAAATTAGCTGAGAGCTCATAAAAGATGTTGAGGCTTGTTTAGAGAAAAGGTATGAAGTAATTTTCTGGAGTAGGTAAGGTACATCTCTTTGGGAAAGTATGATTGCAGGTCAATATTAAGGATTTATTTTATCTTATGGTTATGATTTTCAAACTAGAAAAGTCTGTTTTATACTGTAATTTTCTCCAACTATATTCAAATCTAACAACTGTTTTGGTTTTTCAAACAAGAGAAAGAGCAAGGAAGTGAGAGAAAAAAGACAGCTGAAGATCTGTGCAGTAAAGTTATGATAATTTACGATGGGTTTTAAAATTTGTAAGGAGGAAAGATAACAGATTGAAAAAGTTAGTAGATTGAGTGAGTTGGAATTCTTTTAGGTCACAGGATTATTGCAGCCATGGTACTGAGAAAGTCAACTGGAAAAATGAAGGTGGTGATTCCAACGAGTCTTGTATAGCATTGAGATTATGGGGGAATGGGGCCTGCTGAGGTCAAGGGTAGAATGAAAAAGACTGACTTAGTATGTCAAGAATAAGACCATGGGAAACAGAAGATGGAATGGTGTTGGAGAAATGAGAATAAGTTACGAGCTAAGGCCACCAATGTGGGGAATTAACTTGAGGGTTGGACAAGGAAAACAGTGATGGATAATGAGTGACATAGTCTGAGGACAGGAGGTACAAAGGTGTTTTAGGGAGGAGGGTGACAGCACAGTCTGGAAGCAACAATAGAGTAAGCAGTCCCTCTTCCCTTCTCTCTCCAAAAGTACAATGTTGTGAGGGGGAAAAAGAGTAGACATCAAGCACTGTTAGTAAAACAAAGATATTTAACAGACAGTTTTCTGTTAGAATGAGAAGATAAACAGAATAGTTTGAGGAAATTTTCAACATAAGAAAAATGTTGCCAATGATGGAGCCTTAGTGCCTGAACAGTCAGTGAAAATGTTTCAGAAATTAAGGAGGGATGAGAAACCAGAGGCAGAATTGAGGATATGCAGAATGTAAGGTAACTGAGGGAGAGAAAAGGAAGTCTTGGAGCTCTGGCTGTTTGTGTGGGGACTGGATTTATACCCAGATAATGAATTGTTGAGATTAGTTCTAATGAACTCATGGCAGTCAGTGGTGGGGCGATTTGCCTGGTGGGGAAGTGGCTAGCCGTGGCTCTCTCTAAATGCTTAACCATATAGTTAAAGGACCTCGGGTAAATTTTACAACATGGGGTAAATTCAAGAAAATCTTAGAGAAGCAAGAAGCAGAAAGCTAGTGAGGATCATAAACATAATAGCTTCTATTCAGGTTTTTTGTTCAAAGACTTCATTATCACTTTCCTTTGACCTGGGAATCTAGATTTTATCATTCTTTTTCTGTGCTCAAGAGTTTAGTGTGGTTCCCATGAGAAAAGTATGGAAAATATTATGAGTTTTCTACATGAAACTAAGTGCATTCTTTATTTTACAATGTGATTTTTACTTTTTGGAAGCCGATATGATGACAAAAGCTGGTAAATCATTGGTGTTGCTTTTGTTTGTTTTTCAAGGATTTTCTCAAGCCTGTCTACTATATAGCTATTGATGATTTTATTGATATTTAATTTGGCAGCTTCAATAGGGGTATAATATCTATGTGTTGGGGTTTTATTCCATTTTTTTCTCTTCTGTATCTTTCCCATAGCTTAACTCATTTTTATGTATGAGATTTGGTGTGCTATTGACTGAATAATGTGGTATTCACAGTGTGATCTCAATAAACCTAGTTCAGATTTATTGACTTTAAAACCTCAAGAGCAAATGTTTTTGCCCTAATAGTCCATTTCCTTTGTGTCTGGTCTTTAGGAACTCACTGTGGCTCACCATAAAGTGTCTTATGTAACCTTCACCCAGCATTGTGAACTGGCCATGGTAGCTTCTACTTTCCTTCTGTGCCCAAAACCATTTACAGCAGTCTCCTTGGGTGCTAGAGGTGTAGGGCCAGGCTGTATAACCTGGAAAGAATGCATGGCAGCCCTCTCCTTAAGCTCCACTCTGAGTTCGGATCTAAAGTGTTCACCCTTTTTTCATGGCTGGCATGGAACACTAAGCATTAACTAATGTCATCTGAGCATCAGGTGCTGCCCCTTTCAGAACTGTGACATCGACTTTTAGGAATACCAGTGTTCACTTCTCACATTATCACTACGTTTTAGTCCCAGTTTTCCCAATATTCTTCGTACTTGTGTTTTCGTATTTGGACTGTGTGTGTGTGTGTGTGTGTGTGTGTGTGTATTTCTAATTTAAGTTTTGTTTCTCCATTTTGTTTCTTTTTTCTTCTACATTGGTTCAGAGAAGCTGGCAGATAAAACTGCCTTGACTCTAGCATCTGAAACCAGCAATACTGCCAGTATCTTCCCCCTTGATCTGTGATTTTAAAGAATTCCCCCAAGCTCTCTAGGAATTTAGTGAGTGCCTAAGAGCCACAAGGGAAGATGAGCTCAGGGCTGAAGGGGCTGGAAAGGAAGTTAGGAGCCCTGATCCCACAGAGAACATCATTAGCAAGCCCGGTCCAGCCCCACTTGGTGGTCCAATTCCCTATCTGTGGCCCATGATTGGGTAATGCGTTCACTTTACTGTATTATTTATGGCATTTATGATTCCAACCTTACTATCCAAGCATGGGAATTAAACCAATAAGAGTAAAAGCATTTAATATTCTGTATAGTTCATACCTGTGCATTCTATGATGACACAGATTTCAGGCATTGGACTGCATTCATACAGTCTGAATTTATGCAGTTATATCAAATCCAGCATAGCAAAGAATTAAAACAAACTATGCAGTACAGCAACTTTCTTGAGGCACCCAGTGTATGTATTTCACAGAAAAAGTCTTTTTTCCCTTCTACATGTAGAACCATTATACTGTTTTTATCATGTTACTGGTGGTATTTGATAGTTGTTGCTCTACTAAGGCTTTGATGTGTATGGTTTATGTGTGTACACATAAACACACACACCTGACTCTAAACAGCACACCCACTAAGAATGGCTTATCACTGACTTTCTTGGCAATAGATCTTAAGTGTCCTGTGTTTAATGCCTGACCATTCTAGGGAAATGTACTGGCTTGCTGAGATGTACCACAGGGGAATTACTAGGACTTGAAATAACGTTTTGGTCTGGTACAGGCCCGTTGTCTTTGATGCCAAAGTGGTCTGAAATAGTTTCTTTATTTCCCAGGTGATATACAAAAAGCACATTGGGAAATAGCTTGCCTCACTCATGGTATCTGAAAATTTGCTTGACTTGTTAAAATGTGCTCTAAGGGAAAGTTACCAAAGCCAGAAAATTAAATTTAAAGAGATCTAAGCCTCCTATTTTATTTCTGTATCCTTTAATTTTCTGTATTACTCTTTAACATTGATTCTGTCTCAGAAACTTTATCATGCGATTTGTTTTAATGGCTGTGCTTTGGCAACCTGTTCTGTATGCTCTTCACGTTTTAAAAGAAATAGTTCAGCCTATAGAGTTTGCAACATGAGGAAATGCCAAAGTGATCGTATCAGGTTGATCATCAACATAATTTTAGCCTGTCCTATTTCAACTTATCATCAGGCTTTTTAATGTCCTATTTCTGAGTCAAATTTGGGGAGTCATTCTTTGGAGTTTCTCTAGTTGCTTTTAAGAATCCCTCACAAGACACTACTTTGTAGTAATATAACCTCTCCTCCTTACTGAATTACAGTATGATTGATGTTGAAAAAAATAAAATTATAAAGGATAACTTTTAGTTTGCATTAGAGCATATACTTTAAGACATTTAATTAAAATAATTAAATGATTTATTGACTTATTTTTCCAAAAATATAATGAGGCTAAGAAAAGTTAAAAAAAAAAAAGAAATCTTACGTAGGAACATGCAGCTATATCAGACACCTTGAACTACCTCTATACCTTGTAAGAAGTAGCATTCATTCTTAGTCTTAATGAATTGAATTTCCTTTCATTTGAAAATAGCAACAAAGTAGAGGAACAACACTTCAAAATAATTGTTATAAGCATTTCCAGTGTGTAAACTAATAAACTATGCAAATTAAAGTAACTGCATCCTAAAATTTGTTTCTATTATCATATATCTGCTTCTCCCTTATGATTGATTATTCTTAAACTAAAATATTTTTGTCTCTAATAGCCACCCCAAATTATAATTTTGTGGACAGGTCTCACCCAATGATTCCCAACCCCTCTTTCCCTTAATTGTATTTAGTTCCTGTGGTTTGTGTTGTGTTCTCACATGAATATTTACTTTCCTCGTTCTAAATTTTACTGTGACAGAACTTAGCCTTTTTTAAGGTCATATTTGATGATATATACAGAATTCTTATCATAATTTTCACTTACCTGGTCACCCCAAATAGGTTATAAAATAGGTTTGTGAGTGAGGTCTTCTGTATAGATAGGGGATTTATTGAAGCTCTATTAGTAATTAGCTCAATTAAGGAGATATGAGGAAAAGAATAGCTAGTAAATAGAATTGAGAGACTATTTTAATTTTAGTTTGGAGTAAGATAATAAAGTCCTGTTGTTTGTATATACAAAATGAATATCTTTCGTTTTCAACATATAGTTAATAAGAACTTTATTAACTTGTCAAAGATCCACAAAATCACGTACACGTGATTTTTCCCCAAGATGTACCAAACAGGCTATATATTTTTTTCACACAGTGTCTTATTGCAGTACTTTCTATTCTGTTGATCTATTTGCTTAACATTATTACAAGCTACAAAATACTAATTATATTGTCAGTCCTCAGAATGGGTCTGAAGAAGAGGTAAAGCCATATACAGAAATTTTGACTTTTATCACCACAACCTTAAAGAAGTTAGCCCTCCAGGTGAAAGAAGGAATGGAAATGTAGGGGTCTATCTAAAAAATGCCTCATCATAAAGCAATAAGCAGAATGCAAAGATATGAATCCTGTGAAGTTCAGGAACATGTTATAATGAGACACACTGTTCAGCCAGTATTCCAATTGTTACTGGAGGAAAAAATGGAGAGCACTGGGTTGTTTGTTGTGCAGGAAATAGATGTATAGGAAATAGATTGGTACCAAAAGTGCTTAACTGAAATTTTTCCAAATTTTCACGAGGGAGTAAAGGTCTTTCTTACTCAATCCTCCTTTGCTTCTTCCTGTTTGCCTGTCTCCACATGACTGCCACAATGTCTAAGTTATCTGCTCTCAGGTATCCAAAACTATTTTCTTCTTCTCTCTTCTTGACATTTGTCTTCCCCTTTTGCATCTTTTTAAGGATTTTTAGGAATATGCACAGGAAACAAATGCTTAATACTCTATATTTTCCTCTAGTGAAATTGCTAGTATGGGATGAACAAAGCTAAATATTTAAGGTGTTCCATGTCACTCCCCTGTCTCCTGTAAGAGCACTTTTATCTGGATTATATATTATTTTTTAAGTATATTGGAGATAAAAAGGCTTACTATATACTTATTCTTTATTATAATTTATAATAGGGAAACATAAATATTCTGAAGCTACTTGATTTGTCACTAATCACACAGAATCAATATCTCTAGCCTGATTGGGAAAAATAATAAACACAGCTTAAATGTATTAATAGCAGATGCATGCTCTTATGAGAGTATAATATGTAGAGATTCACACAGCATGAGTTTGATTAAACAGAAAATTTTTTAGTCTTTCATTTGAAGACCTATTCTTAGGAATTCATAGCTTTATAATTTAATGTCCAAATTTATGGCTTAAAAATGTATGGTTTAAAAATCACAAACAAGTTCAATAGCAACTAAAACTCATAAAGAAAATTGATGACATTACTGTGTATATGTAATCAATTTAGCAAATTTCTGAAATTAGTGGTACAAGTCCAAGAGTTTCATTTTCTCCAATCATTCCTTCAACCATGTTTTGTTGAATCTTTTCCGTCTTTAGATAAGTAGCTTAGTTATGTCCATGAATCTCTAATCACCTTTAACCAAGCTTTTTAAAAATGGGGACTCTTCTTGTTTGTTCTCATATCCAATCTATAATATATCTTCTATACCCCAACTGCCCCCCTATATCTTTGTCTAGGGTTTGCTCTGATGACCTAGAGAAGAGGTGAACACAGTATACTTTTAAATCCTTTTCCATGTTCCTTACCTTTGGAGAGGCCAAAAAATGATAAGGTCTTATTCTTTTCATATGTTGGGAAAAAAGAGAGAAATGAGGTTATTTTACTGAACCAATTACTGGTCTGTGTTGTGAAGACACCCCGTGCCCCCACCCTTGGACTGCTAGTGGTTTTCCCTGCTACTGGTCTCTGCTCATGTGGTGGCCCTCTGCATACCATAGAGGGCCACTTAGTCCCGTAAACATTTCCTAGATGCTGATTTCTTCTTCAAGAAGGAGGCTACCTTGTATGGCATGCAGATGACCATGTAAAACCATCCGTTGTGCTTTGTCCTCATATCTCCATGTAGAGCCACAAGGTCTTCATCCATGCCATTCAAAGGCACAAAAGTTATATGGAAGGAAAGGGCACTTTCCTCCCAAGCACAATGCATCCAAGTCATTTCTTTGTCCTGCTAATGCAATCTGCTCCAGCAAGCCTAATGACATAAGAGATACCCAGGGAAGAAGCACACAGGTTGGAAGACATGTGTCAAGCTCCTCTAACAATAAGAAAGCAGTGGGGGTGGGGGTGGGGGCGGTAGTGGTAGTGGTAAAAGTTGAGCAGTTTAGCATTATCTGGAGAGGATGTCCACTTACAGAGTATGGTCCCCTCTTCCCTTTTTGTAAAAAGTCCCAAATTAACAAGTGTCCTATAAATTTCCCTCTACTTGGTCAGATATGGAGGCAGGGCCCTCATCCTTGGTGGGGAAGAGAAGACGACAGCATTTCTAACTCTGTACTCAACCAGTAACTGAATATGACCATGAATTGTTCACCACCTTTATTATAATCTGTGACCCCTGGATAGACTTGTTTTCTGCTCACTTCAGAATGGGAGGAAATGAATAACTTTTTACTTCAATTTTGGGTTCTATCCTCCAACTCTACAGCGGAAATCATGTCTAACATTTTTCTATAGATTGGCCAAAATACATGTATTTTGTTTTAACCACTAGAGCAGCAAAGCTGGAGTTTTAGAAGACCAATGCTGTCCAAGATATTTTTCTTGAAAATTTATATTCAATCATTGATTTAAGCAGCTACTATGTACTAGACATTTTTGGGGGAAAAATAAGTCCTTTGCCTTTAATGAGTTTGGAAAGCAAAAATATAGCTATAATACAATGCAGTCAGTTCCACAAGTGAGATACAAAGAGGATTTAATTGAACAGTACCTATAGATGAGCAGACCTTCAGGGCAGATGCACAGAAGAGAAAGGGAGTAACTGAAAAAGCTAAAGAAACGTTTCTACCACACGTGGAGTTTAAACTTGGTATTCTAGTACACGAGTGTGCCATTACAGGTCTATAAGCAGGACAATTCAATAATTAGAAATATATGAAGACATTCATTTATATCTTATTTTTATACTTTTCTGGTTTCATTTTTTAAGACCTTTGATCTACCTGGAATTTTATGAATGTTACCTTAGATATTACAAAGATTTATCACAATCTAAAATATTCATTTTAGTTGATTCATTTTAGCATTAATGCATATCTGTCAAAAAACTTTAAAGAATTGCAAAATGTATATTTTATTATGAAGCTCTTAAGTTTTTAATTTCTAGGAGTACATTAGAATATGTATTCTCACAAGACTAGGAATAGTTTGATCTGTGATAGTCATGAAATATAAGGTAGACTAAAGGGGCAGAAACCAAAGTCATAAGATTTTTGCTTTTCAAGATAGTGAAAAAACTATAAATTACTACTTGATTGGCTTACTGTATTAATTTTTGCCTGTGTTTTATTCAGATCATTATGAAATGACACATTTGACAAATTATTATATGCAGAGAGCAGTCTTCATTCTTATGTTTGTATATTCCCATGGATATCAGCATTAAAATATTTATTGCCCTGAGTTCAGTCAAGTTGTGATACAATGTAAATATGAAGGCTTTATTGCTCTATAGAGCAATAACATAAATGATTTCCTGTGGAACGAGTGGTTCTTATTAAGTTGCTTTTCTCTTGCTCTCCTACATTGAATGCAATATCCTGTTATTCTTATGTCCTCCGGTGACCAACCTCCCTCCTTTTTCCAAGGCCTTCTGGGAGAGGAAGTAGAAAGGCTACACATAAATATGGATTTGTGGATGTCAACCACATGTGTGCAGTTGACTTGTGAATTGCATAATGGAAAAAATGTTTTTATGACATTACTATTTGAATATCAGAACAGTAGTTAACTGTCATATAAAGTCAGGAAACTTTAAATGAGTTAAACTGTAAAAGAGCCACAAAGATGATTAAAGAAAAAACCAAGCAATAAGAAAATGTAGCTAACCAGCAAAATGAGATCTTTAATTCCTAGATCTAAAATCCGATACCAGAGCTCAAGACACCAGACGGGGGGGAGGAGAAAGAAATGCCTATGACCCATGAAAGCCATGCTAGAAGTGCAGCCGTGTTGGGCGGAAAGCTTTCTAGACATGCTACGTAATTTCTTTCATCTTCAAAATTCAATTAATTGATGGTCACTTTTAAAAGTGCTCAAACTAAAATTTAGCCATTTTTTTAGTAAGTTGCTCAAGTCACATGGCACTCAAGGTGGAATCAAGATTCACCCCCTAATTTTTTGTTTATTTATTTATCGAGGGAGAGAGACAGACAGAATCCCAAGCAGGCTCCATCCTGGCAATGTGAGCCTCTTGCAGGACTCGAATCCATGAACCATGAAATTATGACCTGAGCCGACATCAAGAGTTGGACACTCGATAGACTGAGCCATCTAAGCAAACCAGTCCCTAATTTTCAAAAGCAATCTGTTCAATCCACCACCAGCCTTCAATCTCAATGAATCATTAAAATATAGGCATGGCTGTTTTACACTTTTCACTGTTGGAAAGATGTTTTTTGTTTGTTTGTTTGTTTTGTTTTTGTTTTTTTTTTTTTGCCTGTAAGATTAAATAGCAAATTACATTGCAAAGCCACATTATTAATTTTTGGTGAAAGCTCATACTTCCCAACCTTTACCTGTTCTGCTATTTTAGTACCTACTTTATGGTGAGGTTTTATTTTTTACTATTCATTGTATTTAAGTCTATCCCACCCTTTCCCATTATATTACAAGTTCATCTCTATGTCCACTATAACACCAAAGACACAAATTTTAAATTTGATTTAATTGATTTCCACTGGAATCCTTAAAACTCATTCCTGATTTGAATAAATGGAATATAAAGTGCAAAGCCCATACTTTCATTCATATTTCTGTTTTTTGACCCATTTTTTCTCTACATATTTCCTTTTAATTATTTAAAGTTTATTTCATCATGACTTTAAAATTTTATAGAGGGAAAATTTTCCAGGCAGACTTGTTAATAGTTTTCAGTTATTACCTTCAGTATATCTTCTTTTTCTTTTGTTCCAAAACCAAATAGTTAAAAATGATGCAACAAATATATTAAACCATAGTGAAACTCACAAGCCAATGTAAATAAGGAAGAATTTTCTTTTTCTTTTCTTTTTTTTCCCCAAATTACTGAAAAATGAAATAGGCCAAAGATAAACTACCAACAGCTTATTGGGATGTTCAAAATTTTGCTTACAGTCAAATATGGCAGGTAATCAACTACTTGAAAAACGTGACTTGCTAAAAGGAAATGACATCTATAAATACAGACTTAAAACACATACTCTTTTACTACCATTATTAATTTCCTCACATTACAGTCTACTAAACTTGACTCTGACAACATAGAAATCTAGTTCTAATAAATACTATGTTTTTACCTGCATCTTTTGCTTTATACAAATAGAGCACCTCTTTAACCTTTTCTCTGTTGATGTTTTTATAAATGGATATTTTTATTTTTCAAAGCAGAACATTGACAAGGAAGGTAATTTGGTTTATATTAAGACAAGAATCTCCAAAGAAAATGACAGAACAGAATAGTTAAATAAAAAAGGGGAATATATATTGAGAAATTTAGTATGCAATGATTTGCCATCTCAAGTCATTGTGGAAAAGCTTGTTTTCTAGAAGGCTTTCTAAATATGACATAAAGTGGACATTTTTTTGCTAGATTCCCACTGAAAATACTATAAAACTATTAAAAAATGTGGTATGTATATGTGCTTTGACAGAGAAAACACATAATAACTGTAAAAGAATATTATAGAAAATGCATGGTTCCATCCAATTTAGGAAAGTGAAAATAAACTAGATAGATACATGGCTATATAAAGATAGGTTTAAATATATAAGAAAACTAAATATATAAGAAAAGAACTTAAAATAATGGGAAAAGATACAAATGAACTTGTCTACTTCTCTATAAAGGATTTTCAATAAGTGATTTATGTATTGTCCATTAATAAAGCAATGAAACTGATTACCTCTAAAAAAAGAATGTCAAAAAAGGATGATAAAGTTACAGAATTTCTTAGAAAAAGACTAGAGAACTTGGAAGAAGTTTTTAGGGCCTGAGACTCTACCTTTAAATGTTGTAAAGGTTTAGAATATGAAAAATCTATTGTGAATAATATCTCTTTAAACTATGCAAATTATTCCTATGTAAAAGAAAACTAGTATGTTTTATCTTTTACGCTTTCTCTTAGATTGTACAACTCTTTGAAGCAAGCAGCTGCCGTGAATTTTGAAAACTAAGCTGTCTTCATTCAACAGCTATGCAAAAGATGTTTAAAAGAATTTCAGATCAGTATGGATGTTCAGTGAGCCAAATCAGGCGATGATACTGTGAGTCACAGTTGGTAGTCGAGAAGGTGAAATCAATTAATCACGTGTTTGTCTAGAGAGAAAAACTTCATATACAGCAAATACGGGGAAGAGTACAAACAGAGGCTCTCTGGAAATGCATGAGATGATACAGAAACGACATTTAAAATTTTTAGGGAAAGTAAATTCTCTACCATGACCAAAAGCAATATTAAAACAGTCTTCTATCCTAACTGGACAAAATAATTTTTAAATTTTATAAATATATCTAGGTATTTTGGGACTACACTAAAATTAGGAAATGATCTAGCAATAAGTGTATTAAAACAGAAAGCAGCAAGAGCCATCGGCACAGAAAATACTGCTTCTAGGAGTCATTGGACAGAATAACCAGTTTTCAAAATTGTTTTGCTGTTATGTAATTGTCAAAACTTCAAGTTTTTTTTAATATTTACAGAAACAAGTCTATAAGGATATTTAAAATGTGTAGACCACACTTAAGTGTTATTTACTAACACACACAGTCATTAAAACATTAATTAACAGAGATCCAGTAGTGAATTTCATGAATTATAAAAAGTTTGGTAAACTACAATTATTTAGTAAACAGCAATAGATGATCTAGAACTTGAAATCTTCTTAATGAAAAATTAGATTATACAGATTTTTTATTTCTATCCCCAAAAAAGGGAACAATATATTTGAATGTTAATTCCAACATCATACTCATATATACTTTGACAAGAAACAGTGAGGCACTTTAACATTCTCTGATGATAAAATAATGTGGCTTATATAAATTTCCTTGATAACCTCTGACTTTAAAACTGACAAAAACAAACAAAAACCATTGTACTTGCGCTTGTGTTTTCTTGGGAATAGCACAGAACATTGCAATTATAGAATATAGAACTGATTTTGATTGGGTTGTGGATCATCTGAGAGTCAGCTGTGTCAGTTAAACTTATAATTCAAGGCAGAGCTTGAAAGAATCATTCTGACAAGGAAAAATGGTATTGGATTGGTGGTCTTCCAATGTGTAAAAGAAAGAAAAAAGTGGTGAATTTAGGCCATTCACTCCTCAAAGCTATTTGATCCTCAAAGAGAAGTTTTATCAACTATGATCTATGGAGATGCTGGGCTATGCCCCCCAGGTCCTCCTCCAAGTTTTGTTTCCTCAGCTGCTGAGGCAGCCTTATTCTATCTTGTGTTAGCTTTCAGCCCTGTCTACACTTAATTGTCTCAGCTGCAAAATTGCACTTCACCAAAGTTCACACCCCTTCTCTGAGTAACCCTCATCCCATGACTGAGCTGTGTGGATGAGGGCGGTGAGGAGTCCTAAAGACTTGGTGGTCTTGGCCTAAGTTTGGATAACTGTGCATGGCTGTTTTAGCTCCAGAACACCCAATGGTTGGACTGGCACCACACCCAGCTTCTCCTTCGTCCTCTCCTGTTTTTTTCTCCTCCCTTTCACAAATATTGGTACCAACCACATATTCTTCAATGCTCACCCCATCTCACATATGGATTTCCAGAGAAACCAACCTGTTACATGTCCAAAATCCATTCTAGAAGGTTTCCTTGGAATCCCATCCTCTGTCTTGATCTGACAAATTTAGATTAGTTAAAATTTATCTAATACAACTCTGAAAAGAAAAGCATTGACAAGCCCAAGAAATATATATGGAATACTAAATTCTTGACTACCATGTCTCCTCCTGCTAGGGAGAAAACAGTATAAATATATTTGTTAGATTTATCCACTGACCTATGTGACTTAGACCATGTATCTTTTATTTCCTGTGGGATCCAAGTAAGTGTTCAGTAAATGCGGTGGCATGAACAAAGAAATCAATCCCATTCCTAGTAACTTTATGTACTGACATTATATTTATCTGACAACCTGTGTGATCAAACTGTTTTTAAGCTTTACTGCTAAAGCTTAAATTTATCATAATCATTATGGAAATTATTTCAAGGGTTTTACACTCTGAATAAGGTAGATTCTTTAAACATGCAATGGAAAATGCAGTAAAAATTCTTGATATTTTATAAGCATTCACAGATATGACAGAGAAAATAGCAAAATTTTTCATCAAGGTGGTTAGGAAAACTGGCAAAATAATTTCATTCACTTTTCTCAGATGTATGTCACCTTCCCCAATGCCAAAAAAAGTGATATTCTGAAACATTTTTAAAGGTCTTCAAAAGATCTTTAAATCTCAGTAAAAGACATTGTATAACACGTTTTTTGTTTTGAAAATATATGTAGTTATGACTTTTATAGAACACAGATGTACACATCTATTTCTATCATCTATTAGTCAGCTGCAATCACAGTTATTTTTAAAAACCATATAGTTTAAGGCATACTTCAGTGCCCCAAATCTCTTCATTTTATGTTAGAAATGAACATAGAATATTCAAGATACAACGTGATAGTTCAAAAATGGCCCTTTAAATATTTCTAGTTACACAAAATAAACACAAGATTAAAAGTCAACTGATAACATATGTATACAGCATATTTTAGTTTTGGTATATTAATATGAGCAATCTATTAAATACAATATGCTAACATATTAATCAGGAAAGACATTTTGTAAAATCCGTTAATACAGGTTTTATATTTTACTTCTATCAATCATCAAGATGGAAACAATCTTTAATCATTAATTAAATGCATTACAATTGCAATTAAATGACTTTTGTGTTTCCTGTTTTATGAATACATTTGATTACAGAAATTAATATAAGCTTCTAGAATGTAACAGCTATGATCCCATAGGTTCATACCTCACATAAAACTCTTAGTGGAAAAAATTATTTAATCAGGCAATAGTTTGGTAATATTAATGATCAGATTTATAATTATATTAACTTAGAGATCACTCTTTAAAAAGAGTTTTCTTGGGCGCCTGGGTGGCTCAGTCAGTTAAGCTCCATGGGTTCGAGCCTTACTTGGGGCTGTGTGCTGACAGCTCAGAGCCTGTAGCCTGCTTCAGATTCTGTGTCTCCCTCTCTCTCTGCCCCTTCCCTGTTCGTGCTCTGTCTCACTCTGTCAAAAATAAAATAAATGTTAAAAATTGAAAAAAGTTTTCAGGAGGCTATTCTAATGCTTAGCCATAAAATGAAGCCATAATACATACATTGTTTTAAAAAATCAAAATATTTTGAACGCCACAGGCTCTAATTTGCTCTAGAATTTAGGACAAACTTAAAAGTCTTTGGAAGTAAAACTACAGTGATACTAGAGTCATAAGGACCTCTAAAAATCAAACCATGAAGTTATGTTAGCTAAGTCATTCAGAAAAAAATGAAGTTACTTCATAACTACAGGTCAGAAAAGTAAAAGCAATCCAGATAAGTGGACAGAAAAAATATTTAAAAAAATTTTAAGTGTATTTATTTAAGAGAGGTGGGGAGGGCAGTGAGAGGGAGAGAGAGTCCTGAGCAAGCTCCTTGCAGTCAGGCGCAGAGCCTGACAGGGGGCTCAAACCCACAAACCGTGAGATCATGACCTGAGTTGAAATCAAGAGTCAGATGTTTAACCGACTGAGATACCCAGGCGCCCCTCCAAAATTATTTTAATTGCCCTAAGTTGCTTTTGTAGTACAGCTCTTTCCCCTGTTTCCCCAAAAAGGATTTTAAAGGTAGAATATATTAGAAATGCTTTGATTTGATATATTTATAATGGCCCATTGATTTTCAGAAAAGCCCATATGTTTTATCTATTGGAATATCACAGTGAATGATAGCATTTTTCACTGTCCGAGAATTTCGTTCCTGCTTTCCATTTGAATTAAAAGTGTAGGTAACCTGGCTGACTCACCAAATGATCCACGATCCAGTCAAGGTCTTGTTTCAATTTAGTATTTGCCATGTTAAGAGAGGATTTCCCTTCTGAGGTCATTCTCCATAGGAGGTTCAATAGTCTGTATGTGGACAATTCAGTTTTCCTAGAACGATGAAACTGACAAAACTCACGGGCCTGAAAATTTCAGGTTTACAAATAAAAAAATTTATGTACCGAACCTAATTTTGTCTTCAGTTCCTAGTTAAATTTAGTCACTTCAGAATGTCCCTTTATAGTACATGTCTTATCACTTTATCCTTATAATTGCATGTAGCATCAAGGCATTGGGGCCATAGCTTCCGCAGGTAGTTAGTCGTTTTGCTGTGATATATATCCTTTCACCTACTCTTTAGTGTTTGGCGTGTGACTAAGTCTGTTTGGGCTGCAATAACAAAATACCATAGACTGGGTAGCTTTATAAACAACGGAAATTTGTTTCTCACAGCTCTGGGGACCAGAAGTCTGAGATCAGAGTGTCTGTGTGTATGATCAGGGCCCTCTTCCAGATGGCAGACTTTTCCCTGTTTCCTTACATAACAGACGGGATCTCTGTCAGTCAGCTTTTATAAGGACACTAACCCCACTCATGGTGTGATCACCTCCCAAAGGCCCTACTTCCCAGTACCAATAATACCAATTCAGAGAATTGCCTCCACACAGGCATTTCAGCTGTGCCTTTAATAGGACCTGCAACACTGACATTAACTGCATCAGGATGCTTTTGGTATGTAATAGAATGAGTGGGTTTCATGGTCAGAATCCTCTTCTTTGCTGTAAAGTGCATCTTCTAGTTGGGTGTGTTATCGAGGGTCAGGCATCTATAAGCCCTCAGATAGTGGGGCTGGTGGGGGCTTTACAGGAAAAAAAAAAAAAGGCACTCTAATTCAGAATAAATACCTATATTTGAGAAGGTACTAATGGACTTTCTAGGATCAGGGAGGTTCATTGTAGTTAACTCACCCCAAGGGGGTCACTGGACTATTATATCTGTAATTCTTTTTTAAAAACATCGAAATCTCAACTACAGTGATTTTACAAAAATCAGAGAAATGAAATAGATGAAATGTAACCCAGGAAATAAGATTAGTATTATCAGATCACTAGCATAATACTAGTCTTCCCCAAACCATAAAATGTTTATTTTATTTAATTTTTTTTCCATATTATGCTTGTATTTAAAGACGTATTCTCTGTTGCTGTGGGGAAAGTTGTGAACCAGTTTTGCCATGGACTCATAATGGTTGAGGAATTTAAACATTCTTCTGGCCTTTATTTTTCTCCAGTTCTAAACTGTTGTATGTGGCTTGACTTTAATTATTGTAGAATATCATTTTAACCCCTGAGGTCTTGTATCGCTCCTGACCTCTTCTGCTTCCTCCCAAGGGTAGGCACGTCTTTTTCTTCAGAGCTCTACTCATGCAAGGCGATTGCATCTAAGGGATCTTTCTGAGGATTTGAGAACCTCTCTAGTGATGCCTGCCTGCCACCAAGTGGCTATGGCCTTTTGCTTAATTCTTTTTAGAGACAATTATTTTCCTAACTCCTTGGCTTCTCCTGGAGAGAGACAGAGAGAGACAGAGTGAGAGGGAAAGTGTTTGTTGGTTTATTTTTACATAAGAAGAGGAATGTTTTTAATTGCAATCCTACAAGGAGAAAAAATGCATTTCTACTCTTTGGAACAATGGTAACCAACTGCATTCAGTCTTTCCATCAAAAATTACCCCCCAAACTTTTCATTATTTTGGTTTCAAACCAAGATGGCTACTCACAGAATTTCTCCTAAAAATAAGCTTCTACCCCAAGTTTCTGTGCTTAGAGAAATGATATAAAAAATACTCTGAAATTATATTTTGTTCCTTTAACTTTTCACCTTATCATTTTTCCTTTCGCAGTCTAGGTAAATAGAAGTGAGGTACAAATAGATTTTTCTTTCTGGGCCATATGACTTTTTGTAATTTCTTATTTACACTCAGCCTTTACTAAAAGTTTATTTCCTGCAAATCTCATTTATTTCCTTTGTCACTGAGTGGCTAAATATATAGTATAATTATTTCCTGAATAAAATATTTTTATGCTTTAAGTAGTTTTGACCTATTATATATAGCATGCACACACACACAGAGAAAGATGCTTTGGGCTTTAAGTCAGAAATGCCTGAGGGGAAGCAGGATAGATATTTAAGTGGACACACTGGGCAGGTACAGAGGATAGAGGCTTTTTAAATTCCAGAATTATCTACGGAAATGGATATATGGGTATGGTAAGCAATTGGTCTACCTTGACTGATTCTTGACAGAAAAATCCAGCTTTTTTTTTTTATTATTATTTCCAGGTGATACCTCCATAATCTTCACGACCCCTCCTGTGATTGAGCTATCTTGACAGGGTGTCCACCCCTTGTAACCAAATGCACTCACTAACCAAATGCACCACAAGATACATTAGGATGAAAAGAACACTTAATGAAAATGGATGTAGAAGGCAAAAATACTGAGAAACAGCTGATTTTTTTAAGAGCAAGGGTAAATAAGAAAGGCAAATGAAAGATTTATAGTGACTATCTTGTGAAATTGTATTTCATGTGTCTTATTACTCATTACAGATTCTTTAGCAGTTTAGAAAATTTCGGTTCTTAAGAATAAGTTTTTGTCTGAAAAATACATGAAATACCTCAGAGCATACCAAAATTCTGCAGGTACCTTGGTTTTTATTCCACCTGTTATCATAGCTCACTAGTTCTAAGTGACAAAGTCATTAAAACAAAGAAGAGTTAGAAGGCAGACCCCAGCAAGAGGTTCATACAAGTTCAACAGTCTGCAAAAACTGCCTGCAATTAGAGCTTAAAAGGTCAGATGAATCACCCCATTTCCTAACTCATTGGAAGTTACTGATTACAGAAATGGCCAGAAAAGTAACATATTGCTGTTACTTATACTTCTGTCTCACTCAAATATACTGTAAATAATCAGGAAGGGTCACTTAAAGGAGAAAGGTTTATTTTTTTTTATTTCTTCCATTTAAATATGTAAACAATATGTTAGCATATTATGTTAACAGAATGCTATGTAATCCTTGTTATATATAGTCTTTAAAAACATCTACCTTTTTATGCAATTGTTTAAAAGTCTATAAACGAATAACCAAAATTTTATAGTGGAATACACCTCAACCCTCCCCACTTCTGTATTTTGCCATCGTACATGAAAACATTGTACCTACTTCCTAAGACTATGATGTGGATTGAATAAAGATTGAGAATGGTGCTTGGCAAATAGCAAATTATTTACCAAGTAGGAGTTAGTAATATCTGAGAACATAGTGTTCTTTTGTTGGTTTGGTTTTGTTGTGTGTGTTTATGGCTTCAACAGGAATTTATTTGTTCACAGTTCTGAATCAGCTAGAAATCCAAGATCAGGATGTCAGTTGGTTTGATTTCTTCTGAGTCCTCTCTCCCTGGCTTGCCAATGCCCATCTTCTCACTGTGTCCTGATATACACATATATCCCTACGGGGTGCCCAAATTTCCTCTCCAAGAACACCAGTCATTTTAATCACTTCTTTAAAGACTTTCCAACACAGACATATTCACAGGTTCTGGGGTGTAGGGCTTCAACCTTGGGTCGGGGGGCAAGGGTACATATTCATTATTGTGTAAAACAAAAAAAAAAAAAAACCATAACAAAATTTACTGCCTCAGCTCTTTTCAAGTGTACAGTAGTGTTAACTATTTGTACATGGTTGTGCAACAGATCTCTAGCACTTTTCCATCTTTGCAAAACTAAAACTCTATACTCCTATTTGTTTTGGACCAATCCCTTTCTTCCTCTTGGCTGCTGCATAGCTGTAGTGATAGAGCTCAACCAATAAAAATGCCCCTGTATCCCACATAGTTGTGGGAAGCATTACCATGCAGTGTTGAACAGCATGTCACACAGCAGGCTGAAGTGACCTCCATTCCTGGTACACCTGAGTGGATGCTCCTCCCAGTCACCTAAGGGAGGCTACGATGATCAGATCCTCCAGGCTCCTGGAGCAGGCAACGTCACCCTCGTTAGGACTGAGGTTATTTAATTTATGAAAGAACTTATTCACCAGTATCTGTAGAGTAGTTCAACAGACCACTAACAGGTGCCCTTTCATACGTGTTTGTGAAATGAATAACCAATGAATCAGGATAGCAGTGGGATTGGAGATTCCATCTTGTGCAGTTAGTGCCATGGAACAGAGAAATCCCAGAAGGAATTTGGTTTAACCCATGCCCCAAGATGAGCTGTGATATTAAATAGACCTAACAAAAGTTTTACACAGTTTTTTTTTTTTTTTTAATGTTTGAGAGACAGAGCATGAGCAGAGGAAGGGCAGAGACAGAGGGAGACACAGAATCTGACATGGGACTCGAACACATGAGCTGTGAGATCATGATGTGAACCGAAGTCAGACTTTCAAGCCATGAGCCATCCAGGCACCCCAAAAGTTTTACACATTGTAGAGCTCAACAAAACTTTCATTGAAGAAAAATCAATAAAACATGCATATTGACCAGTATAGCTAACACAGCAATTTAAGATGTGAGTATAATTTTTCACCATTTTTAAAATATCATGTTTTTGAGTCTGTGGTAGGGTATGTAGGATGGAAAAAAATAGGCTTATTCATGATCCTAACACCCCATGAATATTTAAAAATAATTTAGATTTGAGAAAAAAATCTAGATTGATTAGATTTCCCAATTTGCTCAAACTTTGTATCCCTTTCAAATTTGTGACATATTTGACCTCTTAAAATTTTCAATCTGGGGTGTGAAATTCTTTCTGCCACCTGGTTGTTAAGAGACTGTTTTCATCAGCACTGAAAATGTTACCATGTTTTAAAATTTCAGTGCCTCAAGATCTCTCCAATGGCAACATTTCTATACCCTGTTGTTACTTGATTTAAAATCATTTTCCTTCGGTCATATAGAGCTGAAACCAAGTACTCTTTAAAAGTAATGTCAGCAACCACAGCTGCTAAAAGTAGGCCTTGGGTAATACCTCTAGTTTCTTACAGGGAGAAAATTTGCCATATTCTTCTTAATGGAATGGTCCCATATGTCTTTCAATCCAAAATAGCTCTTCATAGTTTTAAGGTCATGGTCCCATGCAGAGGTAAATGGTGGAATGTATATATATCAAGGTAATTATTAAATGGGCTTATGGGTTCCTTGGTTGAGAAGTATCTTTTTCATGCAGAGGGAAAGTGTAGTGGGTCAAAATGAGCTCAGTGTGACAGGCTGAAATTTTCCTTAATGCTTCTCTCCTATTTAATGCATTCCTTCCATTACCAAACAATGCCCTTAGCATGCAGCAGCAGAGAGGAAATCTGGAATAGCCTCTGTGAAGCCAGCTTCATCAAAATGAAGGACTAGAATTTGCATCATTATTATAGGTTTGGGACATCATGGGAAGTTTAGCATAATTTCACAATTATTTGAATCATCAAGAGATTAAAAAAAAAACAACAACCCTACTTTTACGAATATTCCCAAACATAGAAAGGAGTGTGATGGGCTCCCTGTGAGCAGATTTAACCACAGAGTGCTTAAAGGCAGTCTTGCCACCTCTATTCATAATCTTTGTGGTTGTGCGATAATTCTGATGATAATTCTGGCTTCCATTTTGTAGAAGGGGCTATGCGCATGGCAGTGCGGCCATTTCCACGGTAACACAGGATGTAGAATCACAGCCACAACCCTTATTACATTATATTCACTCATGACAGTAGATAATATAATTAAAGGAAGCCCAAAGAAAGATGACTTTGTATGTGTCTATATGTTTTTATATAGAGAAGGGCTCTGATGTAACAAAAGATTTGTGCAGTCTGATTTTGGGTGATACCTTCTTGTAGATGAAAAGTGCTAAAGATATTCTCAGATTATCTTTCAAAAGAGACCACAAAAACAAAGTTAGAAGAAAGTTGTTTTATTGTATGGCTGCCCTTTAAAATTTATGTCAATAACTTATTTTAGATAATTTTCTCTTGCAAATGATATTTTAACTAAAGTCTTGTGGAGTGTGGAAACAAAATGCAATTAGCTTATTTTTAAGCAAGTGAAAAACGGTAAGAACAAACACCATCTGCTTCCACCATATTTGCCTATCGTGTACCAAGTATTAGTAAGTGAGTCTCTTTCGTTCCCAGTGCTTCTTACCTCTCCTTCACTTACAAAGACCTTGACCCAAACTATCAGGGTGTGTCTTATCCTGACGTATGCACCTAACCACCATCTTTCACTTTGCATGCCACACATATGGTTTTGACCTTACACCAGTTCTGGTCCTTGACCTTAAAATGATCAGTCACTATACTGCATTATTTAGCATAATAAAATCTTGGCATTGAAAAGGACCTTCCATTGCATCTAATCCAATAGCCATTGAATGGTCCCACTCTGGCCTGGTAGTGACTGGATCTCTGTGGTCTGTTCTCCTAGTGCTCAGTTCTATCATAATTTGCTTAGGTATAAATATCCCCTTATATGTGTGACGTAACTCTGACTGGGGTTGCTATTCAGCAAATGATATTGTCTTCCTTCACACAGTTTCAAAATCAATCCCAGCGCCTGCCCGTTAGGATTTTCACTTATCATAATGATAAATAATAGGAAAATCCTAGACTAGACATCAATTCATATGAAAGTATTTAGGAATCGTAGTAAGCCAGCTATTGTGTCTGGTCAGAAGTAGAGGGGTCGAGAAGAGGACATTGTACGAGGTGAGATAATCCTCTTTGGTGCATAGTTCATTCAGTCTTCATGGAGACAGATGGAAAATTCAGTTATGATTCAAAGGAGAAAAAAACTAAAGTCATGAAAATATTTGTGGCCGGCAGTGGGGGGAGAGGGGGCACCATGAAATTTTGAAGTCAGAAAAATAAAGATAAGCTGAGAATTGAATGATATCACATATAACCAACCCTCCACTTTTCATCAAAAGTAAGAAAAGTAAATTATAACAAATGACATTTATTTTCCATTTAAAACTTGACTTGGGGAACATAAATTGTGGACCACTTTAACAAAGACCATTCCACGGTTTACTTCCCCGAAAATGAGCATATGTACAAAAAATAAAATAAAAACTCTCACTCTCACCTGCATCCACAGGTTCCTATGAAGATGCCAAAATAGGTGATTTTAGCTTCTTTTCCTTTTTAGTGACCTTTATGAATAATATGCTATGTACAACCAGTGTTTCAGATGACTCCAATCTGGTGTTTCTGGGCTAATTTGATTATTAAAACATATCTGTAATACTGGTTTCAAGTTAAATTGAAAGTCATTGGACCTTCTAGAAATTGTTTATTCTTAAACTTTAAGTCTTTAACATTTCAGTGTTGTAGTAATTTATTAGAAAGGATATTTTATTTATTTCTTCCTTAAAGAATAAGCTAAATAGCAGCGTGCCCTGACCTATACACTACATTTAAGAGTTCAGTGACTCCTTAATGTTTCCTGAGATTTTATTAATCTCTAATAAATTAAGCTCTTCTACTTCATTACATGCTGTGGAAAATAGTGTTTGAGTCTCGGTAATTACAGAAGACACTGCAAAATTGTCAAAATTATGGCCCCAGCATAATCATTGAGCGTTGTCTTCTGGCTGCCAGACATCAGCCAACTACGCAATGCATTTTATTTTTTTGTGTTGACTGTTATTTTTGAGAAATGCCATTTAAATGCGTGGAAAACGAAAATAAATTTGGGCAAGACTCAAGCTTAAATCTGTTTTTCAGCAGCAAATATTATGATTTAAATAGTATTTTAACATTAATTCAGTCTGCCAACAAAGACGAACATACAAATCGCATCTAGGCATTATAATCTTCCACAATTATTACCAGTGCAAAAGGAAAGTCTCCGATCAGATTCCCCATGACAGACCCCACTCCTGCATTATAAAATGTAAAGAGATACATATTTTGGACCTATTAAGGCAGAAAAAAATTCAATTTATGGGAAATGATGGGTCAGCAGAGATTTAAATTGGTTTAGACCTGTACTTAAAGGTACTTAGGCTGATGGCAGCAGATGATGTAATCCTGAAATGAAGGGAACACACAGCTATTGACATGCTAATAAGGAGCACCTTTGGCTTCAGTGATTGATAATGCTTTGCGAAAGTTATTGTTGGTAATACAATTAAGAGAATTGTTGAGTTTTCTGCACCTGGTGACACAGAAGGGTCAATTTTCCAACAACAGCATGCGAGTTTATCTCAGACAGTTTTTGTTAATGTCCTGACCCAAATAATAGGGTTAGAGATAAATATTTGAGAGATGGATTACAGGATGCTAGGATGCTATGTCTTTATGGTATTTATATTTGTAACACAAATGGTGACTCTAAATTTACCAATTACGGTATCCAAAAGAGGTGTCTCCCCTCACGTACACACTACACATTAGATATTACTTCCGGAGATCATGCAGTGCTCAACGGGGAGAATCCAGGCAGGCTGAACAAATTTCAACCAGTCTTTTAAAGATATGACTTCTTAAGCTATTAGTATGAAATTGAGGGTTTTGTCAGTAAAATGAGGTTCACTTTTACCTTAGGTGCTGGTGTATTGTTTGAAACTTTTTAACATTTTTACTTTTGGGAGGAGAAGGGAGGTAAGAAAAGAGAAAGGGAAGAAGAAAGACACTAAGGAAGACAGGCCGCAGGAGATGTAGCAAAATAACAATCTATTTTTCAAATTAAGATGTTAAATGTGGAACATCTATGTGATATTTATATTTATTTTTGTAAAGTTGTGAAGTAGAAAGTACATAATAAAAGAATTTTATTCTTCTTTATTCTAAGCAAACTTAGAGGAAAGTGAAATGATATTATTGCCAGCAAGCATATAAGATAGCTAGCCAGTGAAAGAAAAATCAAATTCAATAGGAAAATGTTTGTTTATCCTTACGTGTTTCAAAATAATTGATTTCTACTCACAGCAGTCAGTGTCCATAAGTTCAAACTCGTAATGCTTAGGGATCAATATGGAAAATAATACCATGAAGGAATTTTTGACTTTCTACTATAAGTAATGTTTCTTTTTGAAAAGAGTATTCTTCACGTTTAAAAACCTCATTATTTTAAATGTAATCTATTTGTTGCATGTTGAAAACTACACACACACACACACACACCGTGGCCAAAGAAGACAACGATCCTATTTTACTCATCAATCTGCTTCCCCCACACCAAAAAATAATAATCTATCTTAAAATGATATTCCACCCCACAGGGACTCCGGAATTCTACAGAGATCACGTGAAACTACATAAACAAGGACATGGTGGGGAAATAAACAAACACAGAAAATGACAAATAACCTACTGTCCTCACCAAATGAGTAAACATAAAGCGTTTGCAGTTTAGGCTCAAATTTCTAAAATTCTAAGCAGAACTCTACCAGAAAACATGCTATATGTATGCAAATGTCCTCCTTCCTATACTGAGATGAGGCCACTGACTTGTTATCAGCATGGTTTGTGCTTTGAATCCCTTCCCCAGGGGATTTTTTTTTTAACTTACATATTCAATTTCACTTTGTAAGAAACAATAGCCATGTTGAAGATAGCTGGATGATCAGAAAAAGGAGTTAGAACAAAGCGAAATTTAATAGATCTGCTCTGCACACCTCTGGCTTGTGAGGACACTGCCTCTTGAGCTTTAGATCACACCCACTTAGGGGACCATTCCTTTACCGACCTAACATTATACGAGACTTTTCCTGCCTACTGTTGATTTCAATCGGTGAAGACCAGTTAACTTTATTTTTTAAAAAGTATGTCTCCTCATATAGTGAGAAAGTGGTCACTTACTATAGTTCGCTAGCTTTGAAGTCTGCTACTGGCACCTGGCTATGCAAGTCATCTTTCCGGAAAGAACTGTTAAAAGGGAATCCACGGGGGAAGCACAATATTAGGCTCAAGACTCCATGATATTCCTGAGCCGCACAAAGAAATGTGCTTCTCCCCATTTCTTTTGTATGACCTCTCACAAATCAGCCTCCCTAAACTTGCATTTTTTTTATTTGTAAAAATGGGCGTGGGGGAGTTTCCTATCTTTCTATTTTAAGGTTTTCTAAGCATCAAATGAGGTGATATGTGTGAAAGGGCTTTTTAACTGCAGAGTCCCACACAAACGTGAATCTTACAGCTTCAAGCATTGTGGTCATGATTGGCTGAGACGATCAAGTTGTCTTTGGCCATCACACCTCATGACCATACCTGACCCAACCATAGTGAAAACAATGAGTGGCTCAAAAGCCAAATCCAAATTATGAAAATAAAGTTTATTACTATGATAAAGATGGATGTTAATAGACCTTGAAGCATCTCTAATGATGTAGCACTAACTCCTATGGTTCTGTAGAATCATAAAATAATTCTAATTTATTTTGCATATTCTAAACTGAAATACACAAATCCCATTGCTGCAAGATCAGATTTTTTTTTAATTCCCAGAATCCACATGAACTGAGCTTAAGGAACATAAAGGCTAGCGTCCACTGGGGCCTGGCAGTGGGCCAGGCACTGTTCTAAATACTCTCTGCTTAGGAAGTCATTTAAAGCTCCTGACATCACTATTAGATATGTGATGTTGTCATAACTATTTTATAAATGGGGAAACTAAGGCATTAAGAATTAAGTAACACATCCAAAGTCACACGCTTTAGCTCCAGAGTCCATAATGTTAAACATTACCTGGAATTCCTTTTCTGAGATGTTGATTAAACACGTCAAATGTTACTAAAAAGCAAGGCAGAGATAGAACATATTCAAAAGTGATGAGTCCAGAGATCTTCACAAATTAGGTGTTCAATAAATACCTAAACTCTCTGAAATCTCTTTTCCCTTCCCTCTCTCACTCCCTTTGAAGAAGATATTTACCAGAGATTTATACAAAAATCTTACCTAGAATTATTAGGAACTGGAGACAAAACCCATTGTCAGCCATTCTCAAGCTTTTCAGCATAAGCTAGTATTGGTCTACCAACAATTCTGTCAAAAATACTTGAATAGATGACTTTAAGGAAAAGCAAGAGTGAGATGGTGTAGCCTTCAGGTTAGGAAACATTTCAGAAGACTTTCTGTGTTGCAAGGGGAAAACATAATCATACCATGAGCAAAGGGCCATATAAAGGCCATATGAAGAACCAGTATAAAGGCTTAAAGATACAAGAAAAATAATGGTCCATTTGTGGAGTAATATCCTTGAGATTGTAAGAAATGCTAAGGTGAAAAATGAATGTCAAGTTAACTCTTCTAGTAAAGAGAAAATTGAGCTCATGCTGAAAACTCCCAATCTGGCCAACTGAAGGGTATTGCTGAGGCAGAACAGAACTGATCAACAAATACACAAGAATATGTGAAGAAAAGAAAGCATGAAGGGGAGAGGTAGAGAAAAGGAGGTCAAAGCCCATGTCACTCACAGAGAGAAGGAGCTAGTGGAACAGATTGTATGGACGTTGTGTGTGCAAATGCAATCAATGCCAGAACTATCCTCAATTGTTGCTTAAAGGCATGTCTTCCAGAAATAAAAGTTCCCAAGTGGTGAATCTAACTTCAGGGCTTTGCTGTTTCTCTGTTGATAAGTTCTTTCTTTGATTTGAGAGGATGCAGGGCCTGAAGGAGATGTTCTTCTTACTCTACTTTCTGTTGCCATCTGGATGAATGCAAGGAGCAGGATTTGGTTACGAACAAGGTAGCAAATGCTACTGTTTTCTGTGTTGAGCCCTCTGCTTTCTAAATCTTGCAGAGTTGTTTTCGTCTTGTGCATCTGATAATCTGTAATGCAAATATTCTTTTATTTCAGCTGCTCCCTGCCAAATCCTCTTTCATTCGCTTCATCTTGCATCGTCTTGCACCATATTTAACTGGAAGCCTTTTACGCACAAGAGTGTGTAAATATATTTTGTATTTCCTCAGCTGGAATAATGGGAAAATGCAACTGAAAGCAGATACTGTTTCATACAAACATCTATTTGAATATCATCCACCCCCACTTGCTTCATGTTCTTGGGTGAACTGAGCCTCAGTTATCTTATCTGCAAAATAATGTTGTAATTACGAATCTCAGTCATATTTGGGTTTCATGATATAAACATTGCTGCCTCTGACAAGAGTTTTGAGCACATCTTGGCCTGCCTCAAAGGCTGTGCCAGGAAAGTCACCTTTGTGATGGTTTAGACTTCCCAGTCGACTTCAGCCTCCCGACACATCTGTCAGAATTTGGTTTGCCCTCCACGCCTCTTGTAAAAGTCATTTGGCCCAGAAGAGCACTGTGATAGGTCTTAGTCTCCATGCCAAAGATAACTGTTTGCTGAGCTGCTCCAACCACCAGCCCTGAGCTGTGACCCCTGGGCAGAGCACCTTCTCACCCGGGTGACAGAGGAGACCACTGACTGCTCCCTCACTGGTATGCACTCCATTCTCACAGACTCTCACATCAAGATTTAGAACTTGAGGGGACACACAAAGTGGCCAACGGCCCTGGCTGCTCCAAGGTGCAATACCACAGTTCTGCGTTCTGACACCAGCTGTTTCCTGGCCATAGGAGCTTGACAACTCCTCTGCCAACCTCTGGGGTCTCTGTGAGCTTAAGGACATTAAGACCATGTGGCTAGCTAACAACTTTAAGTCACTGAATTCTGACTACAGTGATACCTAATTGGCTCTTGGAAACACAGATGTCCACATGTGTATCTGCAAACAGTAGACCAAGATTCCTCATTCTGAGGGCACAGGGGCCTGACCACAAAGGTGGCCTTTGGGCACCATGCCAAGTTCATCACTCCAGCAGGCATGAGCTGGAGACTCTGCCCCTTCTCACAGAAGCTGAGCCTCACCTCAGTAGTCAAGTAAAATCAGGTGGTAAGGATGATAGAGACTACTACTTGGCAGGAGGGGTCTATGGAGAGAGACAGTCATATCATTTCACTGTGGTCTGAATGGGGGCCGGATGTCCCATCAGATATAAGAGCAATGAGAAATATGGCAGCATGAACCACCCTAACAGCATAACAGAAGTGGCCCCATAGGAACATATGTGTGAGGAAGAACTGTCACCCTCTAAAGGCTCATGATCAGAGCCCAGGGCCTGTCCCCTAATGTCACTCATTGAGTTGGTGGTGCTGGCCAGCCCGTAACCACTTTATTGCATTCCTGTGAGATGAGGAGAGGTTGAAAATAAATCAAGGCTGAGAGAGACACAAATGGGGTGAGAAATTAAGATTCATGTGACTCCAAGACTGACTGCAGAGTCTGTGTTCCTAACGATTAAACCTTTTACCCTTCACATTTTTTTTTCAGTTCTAAGCATGTATTGCTGACGGGCATTTTGAACTTGTGTGAGTGAGTGTGTATATGTTCACTCTTGTCAGAGTTAGTAGTCCTAATTTGATTCTATGAGACAAAGTTAACACACATCCTAAACTACCATTACAAATCTGTGCTGTTCAATTTAATGTTAAACTGTGTTGTGTGCATTTATATTTTCTTCTTTGGGCACACAAAAATTTAACCCTGGGTCTTAGACTCGACCTATAAAGAAACATGTGATGTGTCAAAATTACAAATATATGTAATTGCATCATTTTCCTACCACCTCATTTCTGTCTCCTAATCCCAGAAAAATTTCCAGTGAAATCCATCTTTAATGGTTTCATACTCAATCTAGGGATACACTGTGAAAGCCAAACTTTCCAATCAGACCCATTATCTGTTTGTGTGACAAATATTTCCTTTGCCTTTTCTGAATTGCAGTGAAGACACTGCTTTCATGGTAATGTGTAGTATTTCCACATAATAGTATGGGTTTTTTTTTTTTTTTTTGCTCATTTTCATAAATTCTTAGCAGTAAAGTGGGCAGTTTAATCAGAATAAATGTCCAGGTGGTTCTTATAGAGAAATCACTTTTTTAATCTTTTAATTGTATTATTTAAGTTTGCCTCTAAGATAGACTGAGCAAAACCTAGCAAAACCTAGGGTAGGATAAATCTTTATCCCAGTTATCCCTGATAGCAGCCAGTTACCTGGGGCTCTGGGAGAGCTAAGGTATAATCCATTTGTCAGCTCTCCATTGGCTGATGTCCTCAGGGAATTTTATCTACAGCAATTTGCAAATGCCTCCTTTTCCTATTGACATTGAGGGAGGTTTTTTTATTACATTAGTGGTTACAGTAGATGTGAGACGGGGTGTATTTTCTCTCAAATCACTGGTGCTTGGCTGTACACTCATGGTCATGTATCTCATATCTGGGTCTTACATGGCTAAGGCTTTCACATTCCAATCCCTTTCTGAATTGGAAGCTTTTAAGGTGCCTGTGCCCATGACTCACTTTAATACTCCAAATTCCCACAATAATGTCTGTAATTGAATGTACCAAAAGTGTTGTTTTACTATCTGTAAGATCAGGCTCATTTGCCAGACCTTACAGAGAGACCACTGGCTATGGCCTAAGGTTCTGTAAATACCCAAACACTCCCCCAAGGATGTGAGGCAGATTCCTCTCTACTACTCTCCTCTCCATGCTGACGAGCCCTCTCCTTCTCTCAAGAGCGTTACCTTAGTCATGGTATATCACTGATGTACATATGACAGTATACACCCAATCCAGAATCCCGCATGGAAAAACCAGGCATGGCTTTGAGACACAGGATGGTCTTTGGAGGCCTCCATGATTGTACCAGCCGTGAGATAACCCACCCACATGGGCAGTGCACTCCTCCTCAGCTGCCCTTAGGAATGGGCGCTTGAAAATACTACCTCCTGTTGACGAGTGGATTTCGCTCGGTTGATTTCTCTCTCCCCACACACGTCTCTCTGACCTCACCCAGACAAGGTCAGTATTCCTGACCTCAAAATTTTCTAATGCCCTTCAGCAGTTCAGGAGTGTCAGCAACCCCCAGGGAGAAGCTGGCAATTGTTTTTCCCTTGAGCTGTATGAGAACAGACCCCATGAGCTTCCTGCCAGTGGCCTTAGTTGAGTCCCATGTAAGACACCAGGCTGTGTATGAAACGGTGTAAGAAACCAGGCTACTAATATCATGTCAACAGTCTATTCATAGGAACCTGGCTGGACTGTCTGAGCCCGCCATCCTTGATAGAATTTAATATACTTTCTTTTGGCTTGCCATCCATTCACATTCAGACATCTTTTTGTACCTTGGGAATAGGAATCAACAAAATTCCTATAGAAGTGATGTGGTTGTCTTAAAGTCTGAACAGCCCACTAGTGTCTGAGATTGTTGCTTAGTGACACGGTCAGTGAGGGAGAACTAAATCCTCACAATTTGAAGAATGTCCATAGTGGGTCTAGGAATTTCACAGGCTGAGATAGCCTTGAATTTAAGCTGTATTTATCAGAGAGCTTCTATTTGTCATGTGAGTGACTACAGCCCTCACTGCCTCTGGGCTCCCATCTCTGAGGAGTCCGTTATCATGAGATCAGTGCATTGCTCTAACAAACTACTCATGATTGTCAAGTCCATGTCCTATGGTACTAGATCATGGCAACAGGGCAGCAAATTCAATATCCTTGTGGCATTACAATAAACACATACTGTGAACCCAAGTCACCAGAATGCAAATTCTTGTGGCTGTATTACAGAATTACTATTGAAAAGAAGATGTTAGGGATGCCTGGATGGCCCAGGTGGCTAAGTGTCCAACTTCCGCTCAGGTCATGGTCTCATGGTTTGTGAGTTCAAGCCCCATGTTGGGCTCTGTGCTGACAGCTCAGAGCCTGGAGTCTGCTTCAGATTCTGTGTCTCCTTCTCTCTCTGCCCCTCTCCCACTCATGCTCATTCTTTCCCTCAAAAATAAATCTACATAAAAAAAAAAACAGAAAAGATGTTAAACAGGACTATAATGACATACAAGTCTTCTTGGCCTGTTGCATTTCTTATACAGTGTTTACCATCTTAAGTACAGCTGAAGTAATTAATTAATTTTTGATAGTCTATTATTAACATACATGAACTATATGCTTTATCAATTACCCAGACAAGGCTGCTAAAAAAAGTTTTTACAATGAACACTTCTAATTCATGCATGGCCATAATCAGAAGAAATATCTTACAAACTTGTCTTATACCAGTCATGTGTTTTTTAAATATTTCTTAAAATTGACTACTTGAGAAGGATTGGGTAATTCAAAAGGTTTCGGTTCACGATGGATAGTTAAAACTCAAGAAGAGTGGGGTTAGTTAATATTCCTTGTAAAAAAAAAAAAAAAAAAAAAGGTAAGGCCAAAGTGCCCAGTTCATATATCTTTTGTAATAATGCATTCAGGTAATTTCAGGAGCCCACAGAATATTCTCTCTAGTCACACATTCTACCTTGGTAAGTTGGTCTTCATGTGAGTCCCTTCTACCACTACATCTTCTATATCCACACTCTTCATATTTTATACTCTTGTGTTTCAATTTTGGAAACTTCACAGCACTATTCCAGGGTGGACATTATGTCTGATATCTAGCATTCTGAAAAGCTTCGCATATCAATCCAGATCTGCTTTACCCAGGTCGTACTTAACTCACAAATACCCTACCAGATGTTGAGCAAGCGGATTTCAGTCCCTCAATCAGTCTTCCTCAGATCGTATAGCTTTAAATGGAAAGATACATGCAGCGTTCAGTCTATTCTTATTTCTTTTTTTAGTTAAGGTTTTATTATTTGTTAGAGCAGCTTAAAGTTCAAAGCAAATGGAGGGTAAGGTACAGAGAGTTTTTATACATCCTCTGTCCCAGAGCATGCATAGCCTTCTTCCCCAACAACGTCACTCATCAGAGTGGTGCGATTGTTATCAATAAATCTGACTTAGCATAGTCATTCAAAGTTCATAGTTTTCATTAGGGTTCCCTTTTGATGTGTACATTCTATGGGTTTAGAAAACAAGTCTAATGACATGTACCACCAGTATAGTATTATACACAGTAGTTTCAGTGCCCTAAAAAGTCTCTATGCTCCACCTGTTTATTCCCCTATCCTCCTAGCCCCTGGCAATCTCTGATGATTTTCCTATGTGTATAATTTTGCCTTTTCCAGAAAGTCCTGGGGTGGGAATCACACACTGCATAACTTTCTCGGATTGACTTTTTTCACTTTTCCATATCTTCTCAGGGTTTGGTAGTTCATTTATTCTTAGGGCTAAATACTCTTCCATTGTATGGAGGTACCAGTTGATCCATTCACCTACAGAAGGATAGGAGGTACCAGTTGATCCATTCACCTACAGAAGGATATCTTGGTTGCTTCCAAGCTTGGGCCATTATGAATAAAGCTGCTATAAATATCCATGTGTAGGTTTCTAGTTAGACATGTTTTCAGCTTCTCAGGGTCAATACCAAAGAATTCGACTGCAGGATCACACTGTAAGAGTATGTCTAGTTTTGTAAAAAAATGTCCACTGTCTTGTCTTGTAAAGTAGCTGCATGGTTTTGCATGCCCACCAGCGACGGTGAAGGAGAGGTGTTTTTGCTACATATCCTCATAAGCATTTAATCATGTTGTGGGTCATGACCCATCATGATATGTGTCATTCTAGTGGGTATGGAGTTCTATCTCATTATTTTAATATCCATTTCCTAGATAACAATTCATTTGAAATATCTTTTTAATATATTTATTTACCACCAGAATATCTTCTTTGCTGAGGCATCTTTTCAGATTTTGGACTACTTTTTAGTCCAGTTGTTTGTTTTCTTGTTGGATTTTAAGAGTTCTTTGTTCTTAGATGTCCTTATATTGGAGAACAGTCTTTAGATGTGTCTTTTAGCAATTTTTCTCCCAGTCTGTGGCTTTATTTCTCAATCCTTTCACGTTGCCTTTTTCATAGCAGAAGTTTTTAGTTTTAATGAAGTCCAACTTATCAATTATTTATTTTATGGATTGTGCCTTTGGTGTTATATCTAAAATGTTATCACTAGACCCAAGGTCATTTAGCTTTTGATCATTGTTGTCTTCTAGGACTCTCTCTCTGCCCCTGTGCCTCTCATGCTGTCTCTCTTTCAAAATAAGTACATAAAATATTTTTAAAAAATTTAAAAAATGTGTTATCTCCACATATTCAGAGATTTTCTAGCTACGTCTGTTATTAATTTTTACACATTGAGTCTGCTTTCTATTTTTTCAAATTGTTAAGGTGTGTTTTATGGCTCAGAGTGTGGTCTAGATGAAAGTTCCATGTTAACTTGAGAAAAACGTGCATTCTGTTGTTGGATAAAGTCTATTGATGTCCATTATATCCAGTTGACTGATGGTGTTGTTGAGCTCAACTATGTCCTTACTAGTTTTCTGCCTGTTGGATCTGTCAATTTCTGATAGAGGGCTGTTGAATTCTCCAACTATGATAGTGGATTCATCCATTTCACCTTGAAATTTTGTTATTGACTCACATAGTTTGACACTATGTTGTTAGACATATACACATTAAAGATTATTATGTTTTCTTGGAGAATTTATACATTTATCATTATAGATGTCCTTTTTAATCCCTAGCAAGTTGCCTTGTTTTAAAGTCTGCTGATTCTGAAATTAATATAGCTACTCCTGCTTTCCTGTGTGCAGTGTTAACGTGGCATATTTTTTTCATTTTATTTTTAACCTATATGTATATTTATACTTAATGTGGGTTCCCTGTAAACAATATATAGTTGAGTTATGATTAATGGTCTGTTTCAACAATCTGTCTTCTAATTGGTTCATTTAGGCCATTGGCATTTAAACTGATTATTTGAAATATTTGTATTAATATCTACCATAGGGGTGCCTTCGTGGCTCACTTGGTTAATCATCTGACTTCCGCTCGGGTCATGATCTCCCAGTTTGTGGGTTTGAGCCCCGCGTCAGGCTCTGTGGGGACCACTGAAGCCTGCTTCAGATTCTGTGTCTCCTTCTCTCTCTGCCCCTCCCCCACGCACTCTCTGTCTCTTTTCTATTTGTTGTCCTTGTTCTTTTTTTTCTTCTATTGTTTTGCATTTTTGCTTTTAATTGTGCATTTTATGATTAAATTTTCTTTCCTCTCAGCATACTAATTATACTTTTTAACTGTTTTTAGTGGTTGCCTTAGAATTTGCAATATATCCGTTTACAATTAATCCATACGCACTTTCAAATAAGACTATTTCACTTTAAAGTTAGTGTGAGTACCTTAGGATACAAAACAGTCCTAATTCCTCACTCTCGTTCTTTGTATCATTCCGCACATGTGCGTGTGTTTGTAGAAAGAGGGAGAATACATTTTTATATTTATTTTGAACAAACTTACCTGTTAGATCAATTAAGAATAAGAAAAATAAGTTTTGATTTTACCTTCACTTTTTACTTCTTCAGTGTTCCTCCTTTCTACGTATATATCTGAATTTCTGTCCCATATTATGTGGCTACTCTCTAAAGAACTTTTTGACATTTCTTACTAGGAAGTTCTGCTGACAACAAATTCCCTCAATTATTGTTAGTCTCAGAAAATCTTTGTAACTCTCATTTTTGGAGGATATATTCACAGGCTACAGAATTTCAGGATTTTTTGTATTCTTATCATTTTAAATATTTCACTCCTTGTTCATCCTGTTTACATGACTTCTGAGGAGAAATCTGACATAAATCTTTCTTTCTCTTTAGCTTCTTTCTGGGTTTTTCTTTTTTTAATTGCTATTTAATATTTTTTTATCATTTAGGTTTTTTCTGAGCTTCCTGGACCTGATTTGGTGTCTGACATTAATTTGGGAAATTTTTCAGTCTTTATTGTTTCAAATATTTTTGTTTTCCTTCTGCTATTCCTATTATATGTGATGGCATAAGTAATATCTTTTGTTTTTGTCCCATGGTCCATGGATATTCTTTGTTTTGTTTTGTTTTGTTTTTCAGTCTTTGTTCTCTTTCAGTTTTCTAAAAATTCTATTGATAGATCCTGTAACTAAGACATTTTTTCAGCTGTGTCCACTCTACTAACGTGCCAATCGTAAGTAATTTTATTTCTGCTGCAGTTTTGTTTGTTTGTTTTTATCTCTGGCATTCATTCATATTTCTACTTAGGATTTCCATCTCTCTACTATATTGTCCATCTGTTCTAGCATGTTCTCTATCCATCAGAGCTCTTAAGATACTAATCATAGGTGTTTTAAATTTTTGGTCTGATAATTCTAACACCACTGCCATGTCTGTTTCTGAGGCTTGCTTTGTCTCTCTAAAATATTTTTTTCCTTTTTGATATGACTTACAAATTTTTCTTGATAATCAGACATGATGTACTCAGTAAAAGGTATGGCTGTAAATAGGCCTTTAGTTTTATGGTGGTTAGGTTTGGGAGAGGGGAAGTGATCTATACCTCTGGACTGTGATCTTCTTACATGTTTCTCAGTCACCCTCCCCCACTTCTTTGGGATGGAATGGATAGAGTGGGCTGACTAGGAGACTTTAGTATTTTTCTTCTACTTTGAAGGCTAGAGCCAGCTGGAGTTGGTATATTTACCTTCTCTCAGGTGAATTAGGCTCTGACAACATCCCAGCCGATAAGGCTCTGGTTAACTAATTACCCCCAAGGATAGGTCTTTATATGAAAAAGAGTACTCTGGGTACTTCAGAATGGTTCCTTTTCCCTCCCCATGCTGGAAGCAGTAGAGGATTTTTTTAATGATATTTACTATGGGAATCTGGTTGAGATGTAAATCTTACAGTTATTGGGGGGAACCCCTTGGACTTGTTCTTCTGGAGTATTTACCTCTGACTTGTCCATGCTGAGCCTTCAGAAGCTTGTCTGTAAAAGTTCAGGTTTTCTCACCCTGGTGCTGGTTCCTGTGGAAGTTTCTGCGTGTGAGCCTCTGATCAAGTAAGCCAGGAATCTCTACATTTTCTTTTCTGTCTCTAGTCTTGGGGACAGCAGTCAGCCTTTGTCTTCCCACTCTTATGGAAAGGAGAGCAGTTGGCTTTTTAGTCTGTTTAGCTTTTTATGTGTTAGGTAGGAGTAGTGACTTTCAAGCTCCAAACATGAATAACTGGAAACTCAACCCACCCATCTTTTAAAATATTTTTCTGTTCTGAGTCATGATAACCATGTTTTGATTAATTTTTTACAAGGCAGGCTAATTATAGTAAATTTAGCAAGACATTTTAAGTAGTGGGAGTATGGCCGCCAGTAATTTGTTCTCACCTCTAAGCATTGACTGACTGATGCATTCTCAATGCCTTGCTGGAAATGCTGGCAGTTTCATTGCTATTATTATTATTATTCTATCTTTTTAAATATTTTAACATTTTGCTGAGAACAATACATATAACTTTCAGTTCTGTTGCTTTATTTTATCTTTTAATGTTTGTTTATTTTTGAGAGAGAGTGAGTGGAGGAGGGGCAGAGAGAGGGAGACACAGAATCTGAAGACAGCTCCAGGCTCTGTGTTGTCAGCACAGAGCCTTATGTGGGGCTTGAACCCACAAACTGTGAGATCATGACCTGAGCAGAAGTCAGATGCTTACCCGACGGAGCCACCCAGGTGCCCCTCTCTTGCTTTAATTGTGTAATATAAGCTTTTTTGTGTACTCATTTAGTTGTTCAAACCTCACTCGAATCTCATTTTAGAACATTATTACCCTCTTCATCGCTATTGCTCTTACCACTCCACAACTCCTTACTCCCATTCTGCCCAGACAACTATGAATCTACTTTGTGTATCTCTAGATTTTCCCATTCTGAGCATTTACATACATGGAACCATACAATATGTGTTGAAATATGATTAGCTTCTTTCACTTAGTTTTATGTTTTCAAGGTTTATCTATGTTGTAGCACATAAGAGAACTCCATTTCTTTTCATTGCCAATATATGCCTTTAAGCTGGATATATCACCTTTTAACTTTTTCGTCAGTTGATGGCATTTTGATTGTTTTCTCTTTTGGGCCATTATGGATAATGCTTTTGTAAACATTTGTGTATAAGTTTTTATGTGAACATAGTTTTCATATTTCTGAGGTAAACACCTAGTAATTACTAGGTCACAGGAATACTCTCTGCCAACATTTTAAGATACTGTTATATTGTTCTTCAAAGTGACTCCATCATTTAAATTTCCACCACCAGTTTATGAGGGTTCCAGCATCTCCACATCCTCATCAACATTTGCTACTATGATTTTTTAAAACAAATTTTAATGTTTATTTTTGAGAGAGAGAGAGAGAGAGAGAGACAGAGTGTAATCAGGGGAGGGGCAGAGAGAGAAAGATACAGAATCCGAAGCGGCTCCAGGCTTTGAGGTGTCATCACAGAGCTCCATGAGGGGCTCAAACTCACAAACCATGAGATCATGACCTGAGCCGAAGTCAAATGCTCAACCAACTGAGCCACCCAGGTGCCCCAATACGATTTTAGTTATAATCATTCTAAAGTATTTAATTTGCATGTTTCTTTTGGTAAAGATAATATTTTTTCATGTTATTAGCTATCAATTGTTTATCTTCATAGGAGAAATGTCTTTGTAGATCTTTTCCTCACTTGTCCACAAATAACAGTTTTTAATTGCATTGTCTTTTAGTATTAAATTATAATTATTTAGTCCCCTAAATACAAGTTCCTTAACATATATATATTTGCAGACAATTTCCCCATTTCATGCATTTTCTTTTCATTTTCTTGATGTTCTTTGAAGCATAGATGTTTTCAATTTTGAACAATTCCAATTTATTCTTGTGTTTTGTGCCTTTGTTATTATAGCTAAGAAGATGTTGCCTACTCCAAAGTTACAGGGATTTATTCTAATATTTTCTTCTGTGATTTGTATAGTTTTAGTTCTTAGATATATGTCAATAATTATGAGTTTGTGTGTGTGTTTGTGTGTACACGGTATGAGGTATGGTTTTCACTTCATTCTCTTCTATGTGGATGGACAGTTGTCCTAGGAGCATTTGTTGAAAAGACTATTCTTCCCCTCATTAAATGTTCTGAACATCCTTATTCAAAATAATTGACAATAAATATAAGGGCATATTTGGAGACTCTCAACTCTATTGATCTATATGTTTATTGATATGCAGTTACCATACCGTCTTAATAATTTATTAAGTATATTTATGCATGTGTTTATGTTTAAAAATGACTGTTATTCTAATATAAGTATTGAAATTAGGAAGTGTAGTCTTTGAATTTTGTTCTTTTTCAAAATTGTGACTCTTCTAGTCCTTGTATTCCCATGTGAAGGTTAGGGTCAGCTTGTCAATTTTTGCATAAAACTTTGGTCTACAGATTCAATACAATACCTATCTGAGGAGTATTTCTATACTAATAATATAAGACACAATCTATGATCATGGAATGACTTTCCATTTATTTAGATCTTCTTTAATATCTTTCTTCTATATATTTTTTATTTTAAGGATATGAAGTTTTCACTTTAAAGTTATTTCTAAAAATTTTATTCTTTCAAATGGTATTGTAAATAAATTTTTTAAAGTCAATTTTTATTTTGAGAGAGAAAGAGAGCAAGGAGGGGAGAGGCAGAGACAGAGGGAGACAGAATCCTAAGCAGGCTCTTTGCTCTCAGTGCAGAGCCTGATGGGAGGCTCAAATTCACAAACCATGAGATCATGACCTGAGCTGAAGTCGAGTCAGTCGCTTAACGGACTGAGCCCCTCCCCCCAGGTGCCTGTGTAAATCATTTTTAAATTTCAGTTTTGAATTATTTATTTCTATTAGAAAAAGTATTTGTTGTATTAGTCTTGTACATTGAAATTTTGCTGAATTGATCAGCTCTATTCATTTCTTAAGGAATTTCTTAATACTTTCTATAAAAAAGATCATGTAATCTTCAAATAGAGATATGTTTAACAATCACCTTTTTCAGTCCAATTCACTTTTGTTTCATTTTCCTGCCTATTTGCCCTGTTTGCAGCCTCAAGCAGTGTTGAACACGTCTGGGGATACCAAACATTCTTGTCTTTTTCTTGATCTTAGGGAGAAAGCTCTCCAGTTATTTGCCATTTAGTACAATGTTACCTGTGGGCTTTTCATAGATGCTCATTATCAATTTGAGAAAGTTATTGATGAGAACTAGATTGCTGAGTGTTTTGTCATGGAGTGTTGGATTTTTGTCAAGTGCTTTCTACATTTATTGAAATGATTAAGTTCATTCCATTCTTACAAAGCTATCTAAACAGCTACAAATGAATGCAGGCTAATTTTAGTCTTTTTTTTTTTTTTATCTTACATTTGGTCTCCCTTTATTTTAGATGGCATAAGTATTCCAGTCTCGTTTTTGGTTTTAATAATGAGGTAGATTTTATTACATGCAGCAAAATACATTAAATAAATCATTCAATAAACCATTCAAAATTCAAAGATACCAAATACATCCTAAAATAAGTTTACATTTATGCTGTGATTATAACCATTCTTATCTCATATTACATACAGTGTATATTTGTGTGTGTGTGTGTGTGTGTGTGTGTGTGTGTTTAAAATGGCTGTTACTGAACAAGTGAATAGTTAAACATGCTTGTTTTCCCATAGCAGTCAGATTTAATAAGCACACCACTGAATAGGCATGATTTTGCTTGTTTGTCTTCATAATTTGTTTCCAAAATACTCTATCCTACTTGTTTTATTGTCCTTAAGAAATTTCTCATAATTTGATTTTTGTGAACTTTAAAGCTGTTTAAAGTTTTATGGGTCTACTATTCAAAAAAAACTCACTGGACATAACACTTATGATATGAATGCACAAACATTCCAGTAGTCAAATATGTCTTTAGAAATGACTTCAAAACCATTATCTTCCATCAAGCATTTTTCAGTATATGGTTTGTCCAAATTTCACATGGAGCTGTAGGTCTGAAAAGTATTATGATGGGATCAGTACTCTCAAATATCTTATAGTCCAATTGGAACACTATCAATTTCACTTTGCTATTGGTTGACCTGGATAATAATATCACCATAATACCTATCACATATTTTAGTTGAAAATTGGCAATATTTTAAGTAGTTCCACAATCGAAGTTCAAAGCACTAACAGCTAAGAATCCAGCTGTGACTTGGAAGGGCTTGATTAAATGTGGCATTTCAGTGGTCTGTCGCCTCCCTCTCAACAAAAAGGAGGGATGGAAAGGAGACTGGGTAAAGTAGTGTTTTAGAGAAATCGAATTTGTGAGTAGAAGCCTTCAGTTCCCTCTTGTTTCTTCCAAAAGGATTTGACTAACACTCAACCTCTTTCATTAAATCAGAACTTACATATGTCTTTGGATAAATTCTAGTGAGCCCTTGGACTAGTAGAGTATCTGCTCCTGCTGGGACATGGAGATGGGGCAAAGGAAGTATGAAAGAGCTGAGAGAAAATAACCCCATTTCACATGGCAAGGATGATACACTTTTCCTTGTCAAATGGGTCCTGCTCAAAATGGTCAAGAATTAAACTATTCTGGCCCAAATGAGAACTATGTGTTGGAGAGGAGATGCTAAGATTAAGAGCAAGTATGGCCACTGTGGGAGAGGACAGAGAGCTCACCAATGTTTCACCAATGGTAGTCAACTGAAAAATCACATTTATCTCCTTTCCCAGTGACAGCTTCAGCCCAGTAAGCCCAGAAAAGGGAAAGGGACTAAGAGAGCAACCCTCTGCCTCCAACCCACTGGAGAACCAGGTGTAACCTATACCAAAGGGAAAGAGGGGCTTTAAATTGAATTTGAGATTAAAGAATTTAGCCAACTATGTTTTGATAAATTGAGAACATGAAAAAAAAACTGAAAAAACTATAGAAGCAGATGGAACTTTCATCAATTGGCCATTCTGGAGTGCCTGGGTGGCTCAGCTGATTAAACATCTGGCTCTTGATTTTGGCTCAGGTCATGATCTCAGTTCATGAGTTCAAGCCCTGCATTGGGCTCTGCACTGACAGTGTGGAGCCTGTTGGGATTCTCTGTCTCCCTCTCTCTCTGCCCTTCCTCTGTTCACATTCTCTACCTTAAAATAAATAAACTTAAGAAAAAAAGATACTGACTATTCTAGATACTGTGATGGTAAGTGATTATACAGAGCAGGGCCAGTAGAAGATACTGGGTAAATATTACATTTATCTGTTATAACAAAGATTCTTTTTATTTCTTTTAACTTATTTACATGCAATAAAAAGCATAATAATCTAACTTTTTTAAGGCAAAATACAATAGTTTTATATAAAAGCAAGAATATTTTTCAGGTATTGTATATAAGCTCTGTTGATATACTAGAACAATGGGATGAATGCCTACATGTACAAAGCAAATAGGAATTATTTTCAAACATTTAGGCTTCTAAATTTGTAAATTGTTCAGTTCTGCTTGATTTCTGGTGAACTTTAAAATGTGAAATCAGTTCTAGAAATAGAAAACATCAATGAACTAAAAAAGATACATTATTCCTTTCTCCCAGCTGACCCTTCTTCACCTACTCATGCCTCTATCCTCATTCATTCTATGATGAAGTTGTGAGAAAGAAGTAAATGGGTTCATGGGAGGAGAAATTAATGTGAAGCTTTTGAATAATATATTAAAATATAGCCATGGGGAATATATAATAAATCTTGCTATAGGTGATCACATAAAATGTGTCTTAAAATTTTCCTGTCAGAACATAATCTTGGATAATATTTATTAATTTCTATACAAGAGATCACCAGGAAATTATCTTGTGAATCAAATTAAATGATGATAGTACCTTTTCTTTGATATATTTATTTACCACATTTCCATATGTACATTATTTTTATTATGAGTGACCTCCCTCTGCTATTAGGTCAAGGTTTTCTTTTCTTTAATTTTTTTTCATGTTTTATTTATTTGAGTGACAGAGAGAGAGTCAGAGCATCAGTGGGGAGGGGCAGAGAGAGAGGGAGACACAGAATCCGAAGCAGGCTCCAGGCTCTGAGCTGTCAGCACAGAGCCTGATGCGGGGCTGAAACTCACCAACCATGAGATCATGACCTGAGCCGAAGTCAGATGCTTAACCGACTGATCCACCCAGGCGCCCCAAGGTTTTTTTAAATAAAAATAAAAATATGTGATTTGATCAAAATAAAAATTTATATTATCTAGTTAAGCATAACAAGTATTGCATGTACCCTATCTCCAGTTTTCTATACTTTCCTGTTTCTGTATAGTCAAATCTTTGTCTTTATCAGATATTTCTCTAATTCTCCTGAGATCTTTATCAGAATGTACTCTGATACTGAAACATTTTTTTTTCTTTTTTTTAGAATGAATAAGTTAAACTAATGAGAAACTATGTTACTGGGAAGATCAGTGAACAGGAAAGACAAAGACTTGATTTATTTTCCTAATATAAGCACACTTATATAACTTGACTGTGTTAATAGGTATGTAGGGATATGGGGCAAGTGCACAGCACGCGTCTCTAAAAGGTAATACCTAAGTGACGTTTCATCAGGGTTATGCAATTCATGACAATTATGAATGTTCAAAGCCCAAGCGTTTTTTAATTCCAACCTTTGGCTAGACAGATCCATTCTTGGTCCAGAAATATATCATCTGAAGCTCTTTAGGGATGAAGTTTAAAGGAACTTTGAGCTACACAGTAGAAGTTTTTATCTGGAACAATTGAAGATGCTAGGTTCAGAGAAGCAAGTGAATACAAAACAAAAAGGAAAGAAAGAAAGAAAAGAAGCAGGTTCCAAATCATAAGGAGCAGTGAGAATGAAGAGCAAATTAAATCCCAGCCATAGACCATGTCCACAGTTATGGGTTTAGAGGCACAATATCAAGGAAATAGGTCATAACTTAAAGAGAAAAATACAAATTTTTAAATTTTAGATTTCGAACAGTTCTGAGTAGGAGATAGGCCTTTGGAGCAACTGTTTTATACATTGTTAGCACTCTGTGGCCTAAATGAATTACAATAATGATATGGAGGTTAGTTGCTATAGTATAGATGTATAACATATGAACAGAAATAGGGTGATATTAAACCCTATTATCTTCACATAGTTCATAAGGTTTAGCAGAAAGCATAATGACAATGAAAAAGAGAAAATAACTTTGTATGTAAATATGGAGATGTCATTTCTGCCTAGGAGAAACAGGACTTGCGGGGATTGTTAAATACAATACTGACATTCTTGACTAAAGGATTTTTTTTTTTTTTTTAAGATTCTGATTTAGAATCCTTGACTAAAGGATTAACTGTGAATGTGGGATGGAAGATGAGGTTAAAGAAAAGATTATTATTTTCTAATTATTTTTAAATTTTAGAGTGTGAGGAGGTGAAACAACAGAGTGGGGGAGGAGAGAGAGTCTTAAGCAGGCTCCATGCTCAGCATGAAGCCCAATGTAGGCCTCAATCTCACAAGTGAGATCATGACCAATACAAAATCAAGAGTTGGTTGCTTAAATGACTGAGCCCCTGAGGTACCCATCAACTATTATTATTTTGTAATTGTTCTTTTCCCTCAGATTAATAACAATTACTAAGAAAAGTCACATTTTAAAACTAAAGATTTTTCTTTTTTCAGTTTGTAGATTCATCACAATTAAAATTTTTAAACATAATTACACATACGTAGAGAATTTAATTTGAGGGAAAATGTAATTTTAGAGGAAGGAACTCTTTGGTTCAAGAACAAAAAGGAGAGATAAGGTTGAAAAAACGCATCTTTCACTCTCAGCAAATATCATCACATAGCAGTTGGTGTGGCTTGACCTTTTTCACACTTGTACGTATCCCTTAGTGCCCACAAAATTAAAAGATTAAGAAGTTAATAAGGTTTATTCAATCATTTTAATGCATAATAATCTGAATGTAATATGTATTCTTCCCCAAAATTGAAGGCACAAATGTCTAATGATGAAGACTTAGTTGATGAATAGTTTGTCTTTGTCACAATTTCAGTGACAGAGTTCCACTGATGTGTCTATACGTTCCATCTGCTGCATAAAGAGCTGGCTGACTTAGCAGAAGTAGCCTAAGGGAATGCTAACATATATAACTCTCTCATCAAAATTGAAATTTTTACCCATGAATTTCAATTGTATTTTCCATTATACTTACTTTCCATTTGGCTACTATACCTTGAAAAATGCATTATTTTAATGGAGATCATATGTAAAGTATAAGCATAATGCCTCACATGTAGTCACTCACAAATATTGTTTCTTCCACCAATCCTATATAAATATCAGCATATGTTGAACATTTTTGGTGTATTCAAGAAAAATTAGAATACACCAAAATAAGTTTATATAATTATATAAATAATTTGGTGTATTCAAGAAAAATTAGAATACACCAAAATAAGTTTATATAATTAACTTATTTCATTAAACAAAACTCATTACTAATTATTACTTTCCTTTAAGCTGGTCTGCCATGATTTGTTAGTCATAAATTCATTAAAAATCCACTGAGAATATAAAGTCCCAAGAAAGAAGAATCAGATAGGGAGTTGAGGAAATATTCTAATGTTTCAAGACCGAGCTGGCAACACAATTAAATGTGTCATGTCTGATACTCCTTGGAAGTATGTTGCTTTGGCTGGAGTAAAAGAACAATTGTCCTTCTGGTTCCCAAATAATCAACCTAGGAACTCAGAGAAGTATCACAGAGCAAGGACTTCTATTTCATTGAATAAGGTTTGTTGTACGATCTCTCTCTTCTAGCACTGGAAGGAAAGAAACAGTAATCTAAGGTGCTAAAGAAGGCATTCCAATGCCTGTTGAGTTGTGTGATTCTCTACTTATAAATTGTCATCGGATGCATCTTCCTCATAATGGACATGCAAATACTCTTTCTTTTCAGCAACAGCCAAACACAGGATATTAACTGATTAAATGTCATTGAAGGCAGTTATTAAATTCACCAGTGGTATTTTGTTAAATTATTTCTAATAATTGGTTCGGGTCCTGCATCAGGCTCAGTGCTGACAGCTCAGAGCCTGGAGCCTGCTTCAGATTCCGTGTCTCCCTCTCTCTCTGACCCTCCCCTGCTCGCGTTCTCTCTGTCTCTCAAAAAATAAATAAAAAAAACATTAAAAAATTTTTATAGAACAAGACTCCGAAAGGAGGATCTTATAATTAAACTGCCCTCTTCAATTCATTTTGTGTTGTTTCTACATTTTTCCCCATCATGGTTACTAAATTTATTGCCTTGTTTCATGTTTCTTCTCATTTTGCCTTTTGTTTTTATTTTTATATTTTTTTATTTTTTTAAAGTATTTTATTTATTTATTTATTTATTTATTTATTTATTTATTTATTGGGAGAGCGCACAAGCAGGGGAGGGGCAGAGAGAGAAGGAGATGCAGAATCTGAAGCAGGCTCCAGGCTCTGAGATGTCAGCACAGAGCCCTAGGCAGGGCTCCAGCTTGTGAATCCGAGATCATGACCTGAGCTGAAGTCAGACAGCCAACCAACTGAGCCCCACAGGCGCCCCTCATTTTGCCTTTTGTAATGGATGAGTTTGCCCATTCAGGGGTAAAGAAACCAGGCAGAAAATGGCCGACTTCATGTAGTTTGGACAAAAAGCTAAGAGTCCAAGGAGACAGCCTAGAGTATCAGACAGGAGATGATTGCCCCCCCCAAGAAGATGGCAGAGGGACCCTCCCGTGTGCACCGGAGGTCTGACCAGCGTGTACATGGTAGAAATGCACCCAGAGCCAGGAGACAACTACCCCCAAGAATTAGAGGGAGCAGCATCCATGCTTCCACAGGACTGGACACAGTCCTGTTCCCACTACTCAGACTGGACCTCCTAACTCATGAGGTGTCACAGAATAGGCAGAAGGGCCTTGCTTCAGTCATGGGGACCAGTAGCTCTACGGTGAGAACTACTCAGTCCACCTAATAATGGTTTAAAATAAGATCCTAAGGATTCAAACTTGTTATAATTTAATTACATTCCAGAACAAAGTTTATCAGTATCTGTGGGAATAAAAGAGTAACCAGTACCTAACAAGGTTAAGTGTATCATGTTTTCTATTTAATATAAAATTGCAAGGCATGAAAGGATGCAGAAAAATACCATCCATAATGAGGAGAAAAATTTAATGCTCAAGCCAATTCAGAGCTGGCCCAGATATTAGAATTAGAAGACAAGTGCGTGAAAACACATAGTGTATCTGCATTCCAAATTCTCAGAAGTAGAAACATGGAAGATATAAGATAAATCTGAATGATAATTCCAAAGATGAAATTGACACTATGTTTAAAAATTCACTGGATGGAATTAACAGAAGGCTAACTTTGCAGCAGAACAGATGGGAAAATCCAAAGATACGGCCATTGTAACTATCCAAAATGAAACATACGGAGAAAAAAGAATGAATACAAATAAATAGAGCAGACATCAGTAAGATGAAGGGCAATTTTGAATGTCCCCATGAATGTGTAGTTAGAGGTTATTAAACAGGCGGTGGGATAAAGTTTTAAAGAAAAAAATATAAATGTACGTTTATCAATATTACAAGTTTCTGCTCCTTGGAAGACATTGCTTAGAGAATGACAAATCCCACACCAATAGAAAATCTGATATTTATCCATAATAGGTAAAGAACTCTCAAATCTCAATAATGAGACAAATAATTATCACGCACTTATTAGAATGGCTAAAAGTGAAAAGACTGGTGAGGAAATGGATAAACGATTCTCATACAGCTCAGGTTGAAAGGTTAAACTGATCACTTTGGGAAATAGTTTGCCACTTTATTAAATGGTTAATGATCTACCTAATGATCCAGTCATTCAACCTCTATATATTTACCAACAGACATTTAAGTATATGTCTATACAGAAATAATGACAACAGTGTTTTCCACCTGTCTATGAAGAAGTGAATGAATGGAAACATTGTAGGGCATGCATACCATGGCATAGTATCTGACAATAGAAAGGAATGAACTGTTGACAATACCAATTCCAATACAGACTCCCAACTTTCTCTTTCATAGTACATTACCTTCCCAAGGAATTCCATTAGTACTTCTAGTAGCAATTATCACATGTCATTTTAATTGCTGATTATCTGTATATTTTTCAATGCCTTTATGACTATGACACCTTTAGAGTAGGGTAACTATATTTTTGTTTTTCTGGAGCCAGGATAACCTTTACCTATAGTTGGTCTTTTTTTTTTTTTTTTTGATGTTTGTTTATTTTTGAGAGAGAGAGACAGACTGCCAACAAGGGAGTGGCAGAAAGAGAGGGAGACACAGAATCTGAAGCAGGCTCCAGTCCAACGTGGGACTCGAACTTCTGAGCAGTGAGATCAGGATCTGAACCACAGCCTGAGCCAAAGTTGGATGCTTAACCAACTGAGCCACCTAGGCACCCCTAGTTGATCTTAATGAATGTATTATATAAAATATTAATTCAGTAACATTTAAATCTCAGTTGTTAAATTTACCTGAGAGTAAACAATTTTTTAGTATCAGAAACAAATTGCAAGAATGTTCCTAATGTTACTTATTCTTTAGTGGAATTTATAAATCTGTGGCACAGGAATCCTGTTACAGAGCTCTTTGTCATAGATAGGACAGTGTTTCCCAGGCACCCCGTTCTTCTTGCCACACCTTCACCTTGTTATTCAGGTATATACATATTTTTAGAAGTTTATCTATTTTGAGAGAGAGCATGTGCATGCACAGAGGCGTGACAGGGAGAGAGGGAGAGAGAGACTCGCACGCAGGCTCCACACTGTCAGTGCAGAGCCCAGTGTGGGGCTCAGTCTCATGAACCCTGAGATCATGACCTGAGGTGAAATCCAAAGCTGGATGCTCAACCAGCATGAGCCACCCGGGAGCCCCTCAAGTGTACATTTTGGATGGGAATTGTATGATTTATTTCATTTAGCATAATGCCCTTAAGTTCCATTCATGTTGTTTCAAATGGCAAGATTTCATTCTTTTTTAGACTGAGTAATATTTTGTGTGTGCATTGTGTTTGTGTGTATGTATACATGTTTCTTCACTTATTCATCAGGGAACACTTGAGTTGTTTTTATGTCTTGGCCATCATAAATGTCACAACAAACAGGCGACTATATTCTTTCAAGGTTAATTTTTTGTTTTCTTTACATAAATACTCAAGAGTGGAAATGTTGGACCATAGAATAATGAAGATCAAATAAAAAACCTAGTATTACATATAAAGTAGCATTAAAATAAATACCATTAAAATACACTCATCCAAATACCACCTAAAACCATCTTTTATAACCCCAGTTGCACATATTGTTTGTGACTATCCTATGGGGTATACAAATAATGTGTACCACATAGTTTCACTTGACCTGAGAAGAAAGGACCTTTCACTGATTGTACCTGATTACTGAGAGGGGAAACACATTTACTTCTTTAAAAGTCGTCCTATTTATAATTTCTCTTACTTTATTCCATAATTTTTTCTCAGAAAAAGGAAGAATAAGCAAAAGATGAAAGATGATACAATGTGGAAAACCTAAAAGAAATACATATAATAAAGAAAATTTTGAAGTGTTGAAGAAAAATTGCATGGGATAGGTTATATAGGCAAGGAAGATATTATTTAAGAGTATTGCACTGTGGGAGAGACCTTGAACTCAGTTTCTCTGAAACAAAAGCAAGAGGACTTTTAAATGCTGGAGTGAATTAATAGAAAACTTAGAAGAACTGGAGGAGGGATATTGGTCAGTGTGAGCGAGATCTCTGTTTTCTAATCTTCCTCTTTGGAAGGTAGGCTCTCACCCTCCCACAGAGGATGGGAGACAAGGGCTTAGATTTCAAAGGGTTCACACCCAGGTCCTTGAGAAAGACATTCCTGAGTTGTAAAACTGGCAAGAGGCTGGGAAAAGATTTACATTTCAAAGGACAAAGAAAGAATTTACAATAGCAAGTTTTCAAAAGTAAATCTAAGAAAAGGGAGGTCAGAGTCCTAAAGTCAGGAAGAAGCCTCTCTAAAGTTTAGTCAAACTGCAGGAAACATGAAGGTCAAGTCGGATAAGAGGAGTTGGAATGAAATGGATATTCAAGTTTTCCTGCCATTCATCAAATTATTTTTAAAAGTCTTTGTCTCTGAAAAAGTTTCAGAACTTCTGAATCCATCATTCAACTTAGGAAAAGTTTCAGAGTTCACATTAATGATGTGGAAAACTAATTTGACTGACCATATTTGTTGAATTACTTTTTGTTATAAAAGTGACAAAAAAACCCAAAGCAAGTAGTTCAGAAAATATCCTTTTAAAAAACTATTTTGACAAGTGCCTTTTGTTTCCATTATTTTTAACACTTGATGATATATTGTTAAATGGGTTTACTATATTTAATGCTGGTAATGAATTCTTACTCTAAATCTTTACAGCTAGTTTTCTGCTATCAAATATTTGCTGGAAGGTGCATTGAGACTTTAAGAATGTGTGAGAATATCCCAGCTCTTAGGTTAATGAACTGAAAGTCAGTCATCTTGGCACAAATGCCTACATACTGCACTGTGAGTCTTTCATTACAAAACATTGAGTGATGAAAGATGGCTCTTCTCATCTGTTACAGATGAAAGATTGTACTTCTTTTATAGACCTGATTGAGGCATCTATATGTTCTAGTGCTGGACATTGTTTAGAACCAAACAAAAACCTAAAACTGATAAAAGTCTAATCCATACTTGAGTCATTTAAAATGCAAGCAGTGTATTTCAAATTGATCAGAAAAAGAATTGCAAGAAGGGCATTTTTATAAAACTAATTACCATGTCAGATGCTTAAAATATAAAATCAGTGTAATATGTGCAAACAATCCCTAAGGCAATGTGCTACCAACTGCCTTCGGGAAGAGTCCATTCTTTTGTTTCTCTGTTACTCTAACAGTGATGGAAACCCTTTCTTAAATGTGTACATCACACACACACACACACACACACACATGCACACGCAAGATTGCCAAAGTGGCTTAATAAATTCCTGACCGAAGTATCTGTTGAGATTGAATAGAATTAGAACAATTTTACCAAAAAATACATATTTCACTGTTTTCATATATTTCACTATTTTAAAACATTTATTTGGAGAGAGAGAGAGAGAGGGAGAAAAATCCTAGGAAGGCTCTGTGCCCTTACTTAGTGTGAAGTCTGATTAGGAACTTGATCTCACCAACTGAGACCATGACCAGAGCCAAAATCAAGAGTCAGATGCTTAACTGACTTAACAACCCAGGCACCTCTATTTCACTTCATTCATTCATTCATTCCTTCATTCAGAGACCGAGAGCAGTGGGGAGGGGAAGAGAGAGGGAGAGAGAGAATCTCACTCAGGCTCCTCGCTGTCAGTGCAGAGCCCAATGCAGGGCTCAGTCCCACGAACCTTGAGATCACAACCTGAGACAAAATCAAGAGTCAGATGTTCAACCAATTGAGCTGCCCAGGTACCCCTTACTTCTTCTAACTGAATAATCTTTGGTCTCTTTTTCTGGCAATTTGAGTAGCAATTGGAAAGAAAAAGTGTTAAAGACAGTGTTCAAGAGAAGTATAGAATTGTATATGCTAACACTTTTCATGTACTTGCCTATTCATCCATTCTTTTTAATTATTTTTCATTTTTTTTAAACATTTTTTTTATTTTTGAGAGATAGAGACAGAGCAGGAGCAGGGCAGGGGGTAGAGAGGAGGAGATACAGAATCCAAAGCAGGCTTCAGGCTCTGAGCTGATAGGACAGAACCTGATGCAGGCTGGAACCCACAAACCAGGAAATCATGACCTGAATTAAAGTTAGGTGCTTAACTGACTAAGCCACCCAGGTACACCCCATACCCATGATTCTTGTATGATAAAAATGCAGCTTATGGGTATTATGGAGGTAATATCTGTAAACCATACATTACTAAAGGGAATAATTGCCAAAATATAAAAGGAACTCTTGCAACTCAATAGTAAAATAACCAATAATCTGTTTAGAAAATGGGCTAATGATTTAAATAGGTGTTAAAAACAAAAGACAGGCAAATGGTCAACAGGTATATCAGTTATACTCATTGTCAGTGATCATCCATGGGAATGCAAATCAAAAGCACAATGAGGTCCACACCTTAGAAGGAGGCTAAGGGTAGAGACCAATATGGCTATATAAGAGGTTCTTGAGCTAACCAAATATACACCTACAGACACAGCAATTCACCCAGAGAAATCCAGAAACTAGCTGAGTTATTCCTTAACATCAGGTAAGTCAGAAAATCCCTACATCTAAAAGTATAGGAAAAACTGAGAAATACTCATGCTATAAACCCCAGCCCTGGCACAGAGTCATCCAATCAGGATGGAATGCCCACATTCCAGCTTCTCCCTGAGGAGAGAAGAGTATGGACTCTACTTCTAGCACCTCACATTTTAAGACTGTCCCTCCCCCTCCAAAAAGAAACACCCCAACCTAGCTCTGAAAATAAGATGGACTTTCATCCAGGGGACCTACAGGACTATAGCCAACAAAGAAGCAGGTTCCTAAGAGTATGTGAGCATTAACCTTGGCTACATCCCCAGACTCAGTACAGAGGGAATAGGCAGAATTGAACGGGGATTGACTATGTACTTTACATACTGCTCCTTGAGGGCCTGGCTTCTAATTAACACACTTTTGAGGACTGGCTATGATTTCCCCTCCACCCTTTTGGAGTTCAGAGGAGGTGGTTGGCGCTTCCCTGGGCTTCTCTCTCTTGCTTGATGTAACAATAAAGCCAATTGCCAATATCTCCCTGGAAGGAGCTATTACACAAGTCTAGTGCCCTAACTTTAATAATTGCGACCCAAAAGACATGAACCAAACTCACCTGGTAGGCAAAAACACCTATCTCTTGGGGGTGGCTCAGTCAGCTAAATGCCCAACTGCTTGCACATGTGCTCTCTCAAAAAATAAAAATAAAAAAACAACAAAACACTTATTTCCCTGAAAGGTGCTTAACTACATACTTTCCCAGATGCTGCCTGAGGGTCTAGCTTTTAATAAGCTGGCATCTAGGTGCTGAATGACTTTCCCTTTGAAACACTGATTGGTCCTGGTGCACCCTCAATTATTGGAGCCACTAGAAACAAATATGGAGTCTTGAACAATCACAAACACTTTGAGAGACCACCACAAACTCAAGCTGGGCTGATAAGGTTGATCTCCTGTGAGAGACCAGTCTATTAAAACAAGAAAAGATGGTTATTTTACCTAATATGAAGAAAGCAACAGAGAGAGTAAATGAAATTGAATAATCAGGGGGTTTGTGTGCATTTAAAGATAGCTTATTAGATTAAATAGGTTGTTATACTTTATCTAAGCTTCTTAATAACCACAACATGAAAACCTATAGTACATACAGAGAAGATAAAGGAATCAGAGCACAGTACTACAGAAAATCATCAAATCATAAAGGAAAGAGTAGGAAAGGAACCAAAGTACTACCAAACAGCCAGAAAATAAAATTTTAATGACAATAGTAAGCTCATACCCATCAATGATTACTTTAAATGTAAATGTGCTAAATTCTCCTATCAAAACAGTAGTCGAATAGATGGAAAGATCCAATAATATGCTGCATACAGAAACTCACTTTAGCTTTATGGACACACAGAGGCTTAAAGTGAGTGGATGGGTAAAAATATTCCAAAAAACAGGTAAAAGAACCCAGGGGGGCACTTATATGAGCAGAGCGGACTTTAAGATAAAAACTATAACAAGAGAAAGATCACTATATAATAAAAGGTCATTTCATCAGGAGGGCATACAAATTGTAAATACTTATATACCCAACATTCAAGCACTTACATATATAAAGCAAATATGTATAGTGTGTGGAATAGTATTTGGGCTTAAAGAAAATTCTGCCATATGGCTATGCCACTAGGACATTATGTTAAGTGAAATAAGTCACAGAAGGACAAATGCATGGTGCCAGTTATATGAGGTATATAAAAAACTCAAATTCATAGAAGCAGAGTATAGAATGGTAGTTGTCAGGAGCTGAGGGGAATGTGGTATAAGGATTTTATAGTCAACAGGCGTCAAGTCTCAGTTATGCAAGATGAATAAATTCTATCTTTATATCATCCTTGTAATTAATACTATATTGAACACTTAGAATTTAAGAGGGTAGACCTCATGTTAAGTGTTCTTACCACACACACACACATGCAAATAGCTTCTCCTATATGCCTGGCACTGTGCTAGGTATGGCGGGTATGTCTCCATCTTCTAGAAACTAACATGTTAACAGAGGTCAGTGTTCATCACTTTAGACTGAAATAAATACTGCAGTGAATTTGAACAGAAAGACAGGAAACCAGAGAAGGGCATCTAACTAAACTAGAAACATTTCACTAGGAAATTTTAACTAGGAAAAAAAAATAGCAAAACTGGAAAAAATTACTTGGAAAGCTTAGGGATCTACCTTTTCCACCTAAAAAGACTGCTATCTGGGGAGGTATAGCTTCAATGAACAGCTCAGATTTCATTCACATTAATCTAAAAAGTAAAAGACTCTGACAGAAAGTGCAGAAAAATGCATTGCATTGTGTTCCATGAATTTTTGCTTGCTATGTAACAAAAAATAGCTTTATATTTCCATTAGGTGAAATGTTTTGGTGTTACTTGCAAACATTGATAAAAATTAAATTCAGGTTAACTATTCATAGAAGCATCATGGACAACTTCTGTGTTAATTCAGGAGTCTTGTGAAATCTATGTCCTTTACAAACACAGTGCAACTGAAAGAGTTTTAACTTCAAACTCTTATTTTCTCAAGAATTTTAGTAACAAGGGCATGCTATTGGTCTTAGTCTCTGTGAGATTATTAGTAGGTCATAAAATTAGTTTTAAAAATACTAATTTCATACTAACAGTTTATATTGAGAGAATAGCACACTATTGGTATAGTATAGACGAGGCCATATATGTACACATATAAATTTTCATCATATTCAATATAAATTAAAAGATCCAAGAACCTTTAATTTTATATACACTATTTCTCTCTAGGCATGATTTTATGTGTCAAAACACCTACTGACCCTGTCTCAATGAGGTGTTCTACATCACGGTAGCTCAGAATTAACCATATGCTTGTTGGCTCTAAATGGCATGCCCTGTCTGGTTTTGCCATTGTCCTACCGTGGCTTAAAAATGAGAATGAATAACTCTGACTCAACCACATTTTAAGGTGACAAATAGATGTATTTTAGTCTTATAGCAAATATAAACAAATTCTACCAAAAATGCAAGCTTATTAAACTCTGTAAACCAGATACTAACTGACAATGATATCATTTCTTACAGGATCAAAAATTGACCTTCAAATTTAGGAAGGAACTGTCAACATATGAGGAATAGAAACCGTTTTCCTCAGGCCTGAATATTTTAATGCACATCATTTTGGTTTATGGCCTTTATTTCATATGAAAAGATATCAAAACATACTCAACTGCTCTATATTTATTTCTGCTTTAAAAAGTCGAAGGTTAATTTAAGCATATCAAATGCATTTAAAAGTATATTCTTTATTGAATCAGATGCTTCCTGACTGAATTTGAGTTTTTTGGTATTTGGAAGTAAAGTTTTTATTTCTGGTATTCACGTTTTAAATGCAAAACACAATGATCAAGTTTGCTTGGGGACCGTGACCTTTGAGTTCTTACAATAAATAGTAAGATTAAAATTTTACTTACTGTTAGAGGCACCGGTGGATCTAGAAAGGTCAAGTAAGACAAGTATTGTCACTATGGCTGTGTGTGTGTGTGTGTGTGTGTGTGTGTGTGTGTGTGTGTGTAACATAAAATTCTTATTGGATTGATGAGAATACCATTTATTCTAAGTACTATGGTAAAGTCTTTTACACATATGTCTTTCATTAAATCCTTACAAACATTCTATTAAAATGGAAAGGAGAACAGTAAGGGCTCAAGAATGTAAATGAATTTACCAGTGCCTTACACCCACATAATGGTCAAGCTGGGATTAAAAGCCTGTCATGTCTGTCCATAGAATCAGTGCTTTTCTTTTCATCACCCAGGCTTCCTGTCATATTTGTTTTTTTAACAATGCTTTTTCTGCATAAATTGTTCATATTTCTTTTTTTAAATATTTTACTTATTTTTGAGAGAGAGAGAGAGCGTGAGCAGGGGAGGATCAGAGAGAGAGGGAGACACAGAATCTGAGGACAGGCTCCAGGCTCTGAGCTAGCTGTCAGCACAGAGCCTGACGCGGGGCTCAAACCCACGAACAGTGAGATCGTGACCTGAGCCAAAGCCGGACGTTCAACCGACTGAGCCACCCAGGCGCCCCAAATTGTTCATATTTCTAATACCAGTTTTGTGGATCTGGCCCCAGTGAGCTTTCATCCTTTGTATATTGTATAAAACTTTTCAAAATGATACCCTTATAGAAAAGTGAAAAAGTAAGCACTTTATGACTTTCATTTTATTGACTTAAAGGTCATTATAAATTCTGGTTATTTTCCCTGTAGTTTTGCCTGTTTTCTTACAACTTCCCAGTTGTTATCGACCTTTGAGAAACTTATGAAATTTTCTGTAATTTTTATCTGATTCCACAGTCTTTGAAGCATGATTGTGTTCCATCACATATACATATAACTAAGCTTTTAAAGTTTGAACTAAATATCCTCATGTTTAAAACTGGTTGAATAAAATTATTACAAAAATGTAGATTTAAGTTGGAGGCATTACATCCCATCAACTTAGCTGCTTTGACTGGATATGGACTGACTTAACTTGGGGGTTGCCTTTAGTAGAACAGTATTCCATCAATATGCAGTAAGTTGAACAAAGGAATTTAGATACCATTCTGATGGTCAGGAACACTAAAGGTTGTGCTCTCAAAATTGTTGAGCATCTTCTATAATTTCTGCTAATTTGCTGAAACAATAGCTGTGTATAATGCCACATGTATAGCAGGACCAATTTCAATGGCTCGTTTTGCTGATTTGGAAAATAGTGCCCATATATGAAGGCTGACAATCAGTATTGTAACTGAATCCAAATCCATCTGTCCTTTGCACAGCAAAGGCAATCACTGAGACAGCAGGTATGCAACAAGAGAAGAGTTTGAGAGAAGCAGCCAAACAAGGAGACAGGAGAGTTAGCCTGAAATCTTCTCCAAGCCCAAGCAGGGAGAGGAAAAGTTTTTCATAATCATAGACATTAAGATTACATATGTAATGATGAAAAGGGTAGGGGAATGTATGATTAATCATGAAGAAAGTGGAGCATAAACGTTGAGTAACCATATATGTAACAGACATCCCATGTTCACTATGGAGTGGAAACTTAACAATAGAACCAGGCAAAATTCAGCCCCTGACATGAGGAGGTTATCTTCAGATCAGGTGAGGGGGATCTGGGCATGTTTTAAGAGCTGCTATCAACTGTGTGGGATCCTGGGTTAGTTATCTAGGGTAAGAAATGCAGGATCTTGCTTATCCCTAGGCTGGAACATATCAGTTGACCTTGAGTTTGGGTTCTGCAGAGAGAGCTAGTGGATTTGTTAGTGTTGTCTAAAAAGACACAATAGTTGATTATGGAGGGAAATAGTTCTCTGAAAAGCAAGCTTTAAACTTTCTGTGGGTTTCTACTTCAAGGTGCAACAAAAATCTCAAACAACATAACCTTGCACCTAAAGGAACTAGAAAAAGAAAAACAAATGAAGCCTAAAGCCAGCAGAAGAAGAGGAATAATAAAGATTAGAGCAGAAATAAGTGATACAGGATCTTAAAAAAAAAAAAAAAGAAGAAGAACATATCAGTGAAGCCAGGAGCTGGTTCTTTGAAAAAATTAATAAAATTGATAAACCCCTAGCCAGACTTCTAAAAAAGAAAAGATAAAGACCCAGTAAATAAAATCACAGATGAGAGAGGAGAAAAAAACCAATGCCACAGAAATACTAACAATTATAAGATAGTATTGTAAACTATATGCCAACAATTGGACAACTTGGAAGAAGTGAACAAATTGCTATAAACATATAAACTCCCAAAACTATGGAAGGAAGAAATAGAAAACCTGAACCAACCCATAACCAGCAAAGAAATTGAATCAGTAATCAAAAATCTCCCAACAAACAAAAGCTCAGGGCCAGATGGCTTCACAGGTGAATTCTACCAAACATTTAAAGAAGAGTTAATACCTATTTTTCTCAAACTATTCCAAAAAAATAAAAATGGAAGGATAACTTCCAAGTTCACTCTAACAAGGCTAGTATTATCCTGATACCAAAATCAGGCAAAGACTCCACTAAAAAAAAAAGAGAACTACAGGCTAATATCCCTGATGAACATGGATGCAAAATTCTCAATAAAATGCCAGAAAATCAAATCCAACAGTATATTAAAAGAATAATTTATCAGGATCAAGTGTGATTTATTCCTGGGCTGCAAGAGTGATTCACTATTCACAAATCAATCAACATGATACACCACTTTAATAAAAGGATAAGAATACAATCCTTTCAATAGATGCAGAAAAAGCATTTGACAAAGTACAAGATCCATTCTTGATAAAAATTCTCAATAAAGCAGGGTTACAGGGAATATACCTCAGTATCATAAAGGCCACATACAAAAACCTATAGCTAATATCTTCAGTTGAGAAAAACTGAAAGTTTTCCTTCCATGGTCAAGAACATCATTGTGATTTAATGTGGTACTGGAAGTCCTAGCCTCAGCAATAAGACAAGAAAAAAGAAAGAAAAGTCATTCAAATCAGCAAGGAAGAAGTCAAACTTTCACTATTAGCAGATGACATGATACTTATATAGAAAACCCAAAATATTCCACCAAAAATTTCTAGAACTGATAAATCCACTAAAGTCACAGGATACAAAATCCACATACAGAAATTTGTTGCATTTCTATAGACCAATAATGAAGTAGCAGAAAGAAAAATCAAAGAATTGATCCCATTTACAATTGTACCAAAAACAAAGTATTTAGGAATAAACCTAACTAAAGAAGTTAAAGATTGGTATTCTGAAACTATAAAACACTGATGAATGAAATTGAAGATGACACAAATAAATGGAAAAACATTTCATGCTAATGAATTGGAAGAAGAAATATTGTTAAAATATCTATACTGCACAACATAGTCTATACATTTCATGCAATTACTATCAAAGTGCCACTAGCAATTTTCACAGACCTAGAACAAACAATCCTAACATTTTTATGGAACAGTAAAGACCCCAAGTAGCCAAAGCAACCTTGAAAAACCAAGGCAAACCTGTAGGCATAACAATTCCAGACTTCAAATTATATTAAAAAGATGTAGAGATCAAGATACTATGATACTAGCACAAAAACAGACACATAAATCAATGCAACAGAATAGAAAACCCAGAAACGAACCCATACCTATATGGTCAATAATCTGCAGGAAAGCAGGAAAGAATATTCAATGGAAAAAAAAGTCTCTTCAACAGATGGTGTGAGGAAAACTGGACCACTTTCTTACACCGTACACACACACAAAAAAATCAAAATGAATGAAAGACCTAAATGTGAGACAGGAAACCATCAAAACCCTAGAGAAGAACAGAGTCAGCAACCCCTTTGACACCACATAGCAGCTTCTTACTAGACATGTCTTCTGAAGCAAGGGAAACAAATGCAAAAATAAACTATCGGGACCTCATCAAGATAAAAATCTCCTGCAGAGCAAAGGAAACAATCAAAAACTAAAGGGTAACTTACGGAATGGGAGAAGAAAATGTTTGCAAATGACGTATCAGTTAAAGGGTTAGTATCCAAAATCTATAAAGAACTTATAAATCTCAACACCCCAAAAAATAACCCCAGTTTAAAAATGAGCACAGGGCATGAATAGGCTTTTTTCCCAAAGAAGACCTACAGATAGCTAACAGATGCATGAAAAGATGCTCCACATGTCTCCTCATCAGGAAATACAATGAGATATCACCTCACACCAATCAGAATGGCTAAAACTAACACAGGAAACAACAGGTGTGGGCAAGGATGCAGAGAAAGGGGAGCCCTTTTATACTGTTGGTGGGAATGCAAACTGGTGCAGCCACTCTGGAAAATAGTATGGAGTTTCCTTAAAAGTAGAACTGTCCTGTGATCCAGAAGTTGCCCTACTAGGTATTTACCCAAAGGATACAAAAATACAAATTTAAAGGGATACGTGCATCCCAATGTTTATAGCAGCATTTTCAATGATAGCCAAATTATGGAAAGAGCCCAAATGTCCAACGACTGATAAATGGATAAAGATGAGGTGTGTAGGGGCGCCTGGGTGGCTCAGTCAGTTAAGTGTCCAACTTCAGCTCAGGTCATTATCTCATGGTCAGTGTGTTCAAGCCCCATGTCGGGTTCTGTTCTGACAGCTCAGAGCTTCAGATTCTGTGTCTCCCTCTCGCTGCCCCATCCCTGCTCACACTCTGTCTCTCTCTCAAAAATAAATAAACATTTAAAAAAATGAGGTGTATACATAAATATAATAGACATCACATACACACACACACACTGGAATATTACTTAGCCATAAAAAGGAATGAAATCTTGCCATTTGCAATGACACAGATGGAGCTACACTGTATTATACTAAGTGAAATAGGTCAACTGAAAAGACAAATACCATATGATTTCACTCATGTAGAATTTAATGAACTAAACAAATGAGCATAGTGGGGGGTCAGTAAGGAGGCAAACCAAGAAAATCTCTTAACTATAGAAAACAAACTGAAGTGTACTGGAAGGGACCTATGGGCAGGCGGTTGGGTTAAATACGTGATGGGCATTAAGGAGGGCACTTGTGAAGAGCACTGGGTGTTATATGTAAATGAATCACTAAATTCTATACCTGAAACTAATATTACACTGTATGTTAACTAACCAGGACTTAAATAAAAACTTGGAAAAAAAATTTTTTCTAGTTTCAAACTTGTTAACCCTCTGGGGCATGGTTTGAGTGTGAAGGAACCTATCAGATAGTGTACTTACCATAGTTATTTCCCTAGCAGCCAGCAGTTTTTCTACAGATGTCTAGGATTAATGATACATTCTGGATTAATTTACCATTAAGGTGTTTAATTATATACTAGAAAGGATGAGGTTTCTAAACTAAAGGGGGCCTGAATTATGATTCTAAGATGTTAAAAGATGTTTTTTTTTTCTTTGTTACTTTCTTTTAAAGGGCATCCACACTTCTTACTGTTGGTGATCCTCTGACCCACAGCTAGTCACTATGACTTAGTAGAAGAGACAAATCTCACGTTTCTATTTTTTTCTTAATCTGATTTGTGCACTGATGTAAAATATATTTTTAAAATGTTTGAAGTGTTTCTAAGAATTTAGAAAATGGAATGGGAGGAGTTGCCAGTTTTATTTGTGTATATTTTATTCAATTAGTTGCAAAATAGTGCTGTATATAGTCAGTGGTACCTTAGGATTTTCAGTTACACAATGTAGTAACTTCATGATCTTAAACTTACTACACTTCACTGTGCTTTAGATTTTATATATGTATTTTGGAAAAAGAACCACAAACAAAGATCAGTGCTTATAAATCTTATTAATGAAGGTTCCAGATGCAGTACATCGACCATATGTGTTTTACCCTATCGCCCATGGAACCCAGTAAAATGCTGAGTATATTAACAGATTAAATATGAGCCCATAACAATAAAAAGAACAAGGAGGCGATTATCAAAATTAGAATCAACAGATGCATGGTTGAGAAAAGGAAAAGTAGTTAATTAGGAAGATTTTTGGAGGAAACTAAGATCTTAAATGAGATCGAAGATATCAATAATAGCACAGTAGCACATACTTAATATTTATGCACTTTTTGTCAATGACTATTTTAATTGCTTCCTATCAACTAATCCACTCATCAGAAATGCATTCCACCCCTGGATTCTGTTCCTACAATTAAGCCATCTCTCTTCTTTATTACGATCAGTTTCTTCTTTTACTGGTTATTTCCTTCAGCACAAGTTGTTATCTCTCCCATCTTCAACTACCTTGAGCAAATATTTCTATTTATCATTAATTAAAATTTCTATCAAAAAGTGGTCTGCATTTATTCTAATTCCTTAAGTATAAATAATTCTTTGTCCAATTCAAGGGCATTTGGCCCTTATGGTTGCTATTTATGTCTTGAAATACTTTCTTCTCTTATCTTGCATAATGTCATTCCCTGCGGGCATTTGTATTATCTCCCTACTTACTCATTCTCATAATCTTATGCTACATTTTTCTCCACTTCCTAACATCCAAATACCAGATGTTAAATATTGGGTATTGTAGAGCTTACTTTTTGAATCCCTTCTTTCTCTATGTACTTTCACAACCTATGTTGCCAGTTGATTGAGTTCCTTGGACTCGAAAATATGTATCAGATGAGGACACTTAAAATCTGAACTTGTGATTTCTTTTTTTTTTTAAGTTTATTTATTTTGAGAGAAGTCGGGGGAGCTAGAGAGAGAGTGGGAGAGAGAGAATCCCAAGCAGGCTCCATGCTGTCACCACAGAGCCTGACATGGGTCTTGAACTCACAAACTGGAGATCATGACCTCAGCCAAAATCAAGCATCAGACGCTTAACTGACTGAGCCATCCAGGTGCCTCTGAACTTGTGATTTCTATCTAAAACCTGTGGCTTTGTTGTTCCACATCAGTGAATAACACCTTGTTGCTCAAATAAAAATTTTTGGAGTTATCATTGTCTCTGTCCCTGTCTTATACTCTCACTGTTGATTACAACCCATAGCCAAATGGTATGCAAATTCTGTCAACCATATGTTTAAAATATGCCTAGAAATCAGGCTGCTCACCATATACGTACAGTCAACACAAACCGTACAACAGGTCTCCAAAATTCTTGCCTGAATCATTGCAGGAGACTCTTTACCTCCATTTTCTAAGTAGGCACCTCATTGTCAAATTTCAGAACACTAAATACAAAAAAATATTAAATGTATCTAGAAAAACACTGTACCTACAAAGTTATATGAGTGCAACAACTTAAGAGAAAGAGAAAAATGAATTTGAAATATGGTAAAAACTATTAAGCATGTTAATATAACAGATCCACTTTCAGACATTTGAGGACTCTGAATTTTTACCTTTTATTTGTGAATATTTTAGATATGACCTCAGTTTGTGTTATTGTAAATCACAGAATAAAACCAAGAGTGAAGAATAAGGGGGATTTGGGAAATAGAAACTCAATCCATAAACAGTATGCTAAGTTCTAGAGTGGCGTCTGTTAAGGAGGTCTGGAAGACAACTGGTCTATGTAGGATCATAGGCAGAGGGATACTGGTGTGTGGGACACAGCTCCAGCTCCCAAGAGGTAATTATGAAATATTCAGAAACAGTGCAAGCTGAGGTTTAGTAGCATAAAATTGGGCATGGTGGGGACATATACACTATTGAACCTGGAAGAGTATCCAAGTCACCACCTGCCCACGCCGTCCTAGAGATCTGGTTTACCAGAGCCTCACTGGTCAGTCCCAGTGGGCTGAGGTATTAGGGGCAATATACCCAGAAGAAATGTTTGGAGGGAAAATTTGGAAGATAAAAGTGTTAAGAATTGAGGGGAAGGAAAGCTATAGCAGAAGGCACATACGAACATACGATCACCTGGTTCTGTGATAAACAGTTACAATAATATAAAAACTGTTGTTTTACACTATTTAGAAACAGCATATGAACAAAGCATGAAAGACAAATTATGGTTAGAGAAGAATGAGTTATCAAACTTGACTTTGTGGATTAGCAAGATAAAGGAATAACATTTTGCCCATGGATCAAATGTCTCATAAAGATTATTCTACTTGCACCTTTCTATAGAAAGGGGGTTCTCAAAAGTGCTGATGCCTAGACTACCAGGTTAGCATCACCTGAGTAATTGTTAGAAATGTAAATTCTTGAGTAACTATTTGACCTATTACTGAATTAGAAAACTAAAGGGATAGAGACTACCAATATGTATTTTAATAACCCCTCTAGGAGATTCTGATGTGCATTAAATTTTGAATTCAAATGTCTCAGAGTAAATCATGCTTCCAATGATTTATGCGGTCATCACATCAGAAAGGAGAACCTATTTCCTTGACTTATCTCCACCTGAGATTCAGTCTGGAAAATAGTTGCTGAAATACTGACTAAACTTCTTTATCTTCTGAAAAAAAAAAAAACTTGAGAAATTTTAGAAAACATAAATAGGCACAGCAGAGTAATTCACTCTGTGATGAAGATTATTGTACAGTGTGATGCAGATAGCTCTGTTTCAGTTCTATTTTTTTTTTTAAGTAATCTCTAGGCCCAAGGTGGGACTCAAACCCACAATCCTGAGATCAAGAGTTGTAGGTTCTAACAACTGAGCCAGCCAGGTACCTCTGTTTCAGTTCTTTCTGAAGTAAAACAGACTCAAATATATAACTTGAAGACATTCAATATGACTTCAACTTTATTTAATGAAGAGGACTCATAATATTCCCATACAAAATTCCCCAAACATTTTGAAACCATCCCTTACACAAATCACTCTACATCTCAGGAGCCAAAAAGGGCAACATGTACACAAAAACCCCTTAATCTGATAATAGATCATGGCTCTTACCTCTACAGTGATAGTAAAAATTTATATCATGGGTTAGGCTTTAAACGCTTCTTTCCCTTTGTTCATGCTTAGTTGTCTTAAGAAAACAACAACAAAACAAAGCTCTTTTTAAATTTTTATTCTACATTTTTTAAAATTCAAGATCATTAACATATTGTGTAGTATTCGTTTCATGAGTAAAATTTAGTGATTCATCTCTTGTATGTGACACCCAATGTTCATCCCAACAAGTGCCCTCCTTAATGCCCATCACCCATTTAATCCAATCCCCACAACTTCCCCTCCAGCAACTCTGTTTGTTTTCTGTCTTTAAGAGTCTCATGGTTTGCCTCTCTCTTTTTATCTTATTTAATTTTTCCTTCCCTTTGCCTATATTCCACCTGTTTTGTTTCTTAAATTGCACATATGAGTGAAATCATATATTTGTCTTTCTCTCGCTGACTTATTTTGCTTAGCATAATATCCAGTTCCACCCACGTTGTTGCAAATGTCAAGATTTCATTCTTTTTAATCAATGAGTAATATTTTGTCCTGTGTGTGTGTGTATACATATACACCATCTCTTCATTATCCATTGATCAGTTGATGGACATTTGGAATCTTTCCACTCTTTGGCTATTGTTGATAGTGCTGCTATAAACATTAGGGTACATGTACCCTTTCAAATTAGCATTTTTGTATCATTTGGATAAATATCAATTAGTACAATTGCTGGATGATAGGGTAGTTCTATTTTTAACTTTTTGGGAAATCTCCATATTGTTTTCCAGAGTAGCTACACCAGTTTGCATTCCTACCAACAATATAAGGAAGTTCCCCTTTCTCCACATTCTCGTCAACATCTGTTGTTTCCTGAGTTAATTTTAGCCATTCTGACAGGTATGAGGAACACAAAACTCTTTAAAGAAACCTCTAGACATGCCTCTTTCTGGCAGAGATCTGACCTGCTGTATTTTATTTTTGAAAATTGCTAATAATTAAGCTAGAACGTAATTGTTACCAAGAAATATATATGCACAAAAATGAGTGTGTGAAAGAGATTTTTAAGAAATTCCTTGGAGAGATACCCAGTTACAGATGTTGCAAAGATAGTAAATTTACCCATAATGCGTGTTCCTTCCCCAAAGATCAAAGAAAAACTTCTGAAGGAAAACACAAAATCCAAAGAAGTAGCAGGCAAGACTGTGAGAAGATTTATGCTTAAAATATAGGTTAAATTTATCTTGTTCCACACCTTCTTTGCTTTGGAAAAAAGCATTATTTATTGCCCTATTGCAAGTATTTTGGCAAATTCAAGATCACTTGAATAGATGTCCATAGGGGTAAAATCAGGGTAGTTCAAAACTCAGGAGTAGGAAAAAGGTTGCACAGAATACAAGAATTGATCAGCGTTTAGATTTTCTTCCAACTCCTCCCTCCAAATGGCCATAGCTGGTGTATGACAATCAAGAGCACTTCCTGCAGATCTAAGGCTGGTGTGTTGAGCCTTGATGAGATGATATGAATGAAATGGGAGTAACTTACTGTGGTACCTGACTTCTATGTGATTCCTGTGGCTTCCCACCCTTAAACTCATTCAGTCATCTCTCCTTGTACTATCCTCAGGGAACACAGACCAGCCTCTCGCCTTTGGCCCTTCCATTATACACAGCGCCAGATAGCTGCTGTACCCGAGGAATATAAGCTAAAGCAGATGAACACTTCAAATCTAAAATGACAACTGGATTATAGATGCCAATCAGTGGTAAATAGAGTAGCGCAGGTGAACCTAGATTTTAAAACAAACACAATGTGCTTTAAGAGAGGTAAGGAACATATTAGCAATAGGAAACCAGAATAAGGAATCACAAAGAGAAATAAGCAGATACAATAGGAAAGAAAAAATAATGGCTAAAATAAAGATATCTTAGATGGGTTATATGATACTATGAACTGAAGAGAACACAGTTCTTTCAATTCTTGCCAAAGGAAAGATTAGCCATTGAAAAAAAAAAATTAAGCAGGGAAAAATCATGGAAAACTTTAAAATTTTACTTGTAGTTAAATTAATTCCAAAATGTATTTATTTGTTTATATTAATCCATCACCTTCTCCCAAACCCCTCTCTATGCTAAGGTCCTCCTCACTTCCATTATTAATATAATTTTGCCTAGATCATTATTTTTGTCATATGTATAATAAATGAACAAATATTTCTCTTTGAATGCTTATATTCTTATATAACATATATAGAGTTCTACAGTTTTGATTGGAATTCTTTTTAGAACTCCTTCCTAGTTTTTTAAATGCATTACATTATACATTCATGTGTTTTATTTTAGTTCTACCATTAACATGTTCTACACATTGAAGGAAGATTTCAGGAGTGATCCTAAAAGTTGAGTATATTACTATGAAGGGAAACTAAGTTTCTAGGAGTTACTCAAGATACAGGTCTGGGAGGAAGGATATTCCAGGCAACTGGCATGATTACAGAGACAGCTAGATTTACTTAAAAAGGAGATGAAAAGAAAAAAAAGTCTAGAATAGCTGGCATGAGAGAAAGACAGGTAGTTCTTATACAGACCTTTAAAGTGTATTTGAAGAATTCACTCAGACATATTTAATGTAGGTGAAGAATAAAAACAGTAACAAGATTATTCCTTATGCCACAAAAGGTAGATCTTAAAACCATCAACAGCAAATGTACAATTTGACAATAGAAAACAATGTTCCATATGAATAGCTCTTCTTTAAAAGGGAATCAAAAGAGCAACATCAATTTTTTCTCATGCTATTCTTTTCCTTTCCTACAAAACTTCTTGAAAAAGAAGCATACATCCTTTACCTCAATTTCCTCATTTCTCATGGAAATTTGGGTTATTGTTTCAGTCAATGATTTAATCTTTTTAGTTATAGTAACTGATTACAAGACAATTCAGTCGTCTCTAAATATTTATGGTCATGGACTTCCCGTAACAGGTGATACAGGTAACCATCTTCAAATCATAAAAGTCTTCTTAAATTTCAGGTCATTTTCATCTGAGACTATTTCCTTTGGAATTTTTAATATTTTTGCTACTTTTTTTGGTATATTCTGCTACTTCTTTAAAGTTGTCTTCCCAACTTTAAAATTCCCATTATTTCATCTCTTTTTTGGCCAAGATAAATACTCTCTGCTCCTGTGGATTAATTTAATGGTGATTTTATGACCAGGGTTTCTGTCATAGTTAATTCTTAACAGATTAATAAAGGGACATCATATTATGCAGAGCCTAAAATGGAAGAATATAGTCACATTACATAGATCAGGATGTAAAAAAAATAACTCCTATAAGGTGGTAAGAAAAAGACAAATTGAATAAAAAAATGGTCAAAATAGTGAACAAGTGCTTTGTAATAAAGCCTATCCAAAGAGCCAAACATCATGAAAATCTGTTCAACTTCATGAGTCAGTAGGGGAAATGCGGTTGAAATCCAAAAACAATACCACTACATATCTGCTACAGATACAGGACAGATTGTTATCCAAATGTTAATAGAAAGATGAAGCAACTGAAAATCTTATATACCATTGTTGGGAGTAGGCATTTGTACTGCCTTTTCAGAGAAAGGTTTGGCAGTATTTACTAAAGTAAAAATTACACATGTTTTGTGACCCAGGAATTCCACATTCAGATCTATATACTATAGAAATATATTTGACATGTATTTGTAGTGCACGTGTATTCACCAAAATAAATTACAAGAGCGTTTATAGCAGAATTTATAATTTTAATTATAATTTATAATTTCTCAAAACAAGAGTAAACTCAGATCTCAGATGTATATAATCAGTAGATGGATAAAGAAGTCGTAGTTTATTCATACAATAAAATAATGAGAAAGCTAATAAGAACGCTCAGTATACAATGGCTTGAAAAACATGAATGAATTCTGTAAACACAATATTGATATAAAGAGTCCAGACACAAAACTTACATATGATTCGATTTGTATAACATTCAAAAACAGGCAAAATCAATCCATGATATTAAAGAACTGTTCTGACTTTACAGATGGAAGTTCAACTGTCAGTGAAACCATAATTTTAACTCCTCTTCCAACTCCACGAAAATGTTTTGAATTTACAGCTGAATATATATATTCATATTATCTCACATTAGTCTAAAAATCTGCTCTATTTTGACTTCTCTATTTCAGATGATGATAATTTTATCACTCCCACTTAAAATAATAGATATTTTTGTTCATTTTTCTATCATCTTTTTTCACTCTTAAGTAGAATGTGTGGGAACAAACTGTCTCTTAATTTTTGTTTCTTTTCAAACCTGTTGTCTCCTCTTAGTCTTATTCTATGAGCGAATACCAGATTAAATTTGCTAAAATACTCTCTTGATTATGTAAAGCCATACTCAAAGATAAAAAGTGGATCACAGTTTTATCTAATATCAACACTTCTGTGTTTTTATTTATTTATTTAGCATGCAGGACGCATTACAGTAGGGTCCCAATTCATCTCACCTGCCTGATTCATGACCTGCCCTTCCAGACACACATACACACAGCCTATAATCCGGGGAACTGGGTTACAGGCCCATAAATACACCCTGGTCAATCATATAGGTCATTCTACCTAGAAGGTCATTCTGCCTAGAATATCTTATAACCTTTCTCAATTTTACTTTAGCAAATCCTTTACATTTGAATTTCAGTATTCTTCCAAAAAACATTTTATGATTCTTCACAACAGAAATACAATTGGGATTTTTAATCCCCATCTGACTGAGCCTCACTTTTTTGTAGTATCATGTTGTTATAATTGACATACAATATTTATAGGCTTCCAGGAGCCTGGGTGGCTCAGTCAGTTGGTGTCCAACTCTTGATCTCAGCTCAGGTTTTGATCCCCAGGTCATGAGTTCAGGCCTCATGCGGGCCTTGCATCGGGCATGAAGCCCACTTAAAATATATATATATTCACTCTAGGTATAAAACATAGTGATTTGACATGTATATACATTATGAAATGATCACAATGTTTACTTAGCATCACCATCCAAATTTATAATAATATTGACTATATTTCTTATGCTATATTTTATATCCCCATGACTTGTTTTATAACTGGAAGTGTCTAACTTAATCCCATTCACCTGTTTCATCTGTCCCCTCACCTTCTTCCCCCTAGCAACCACCAATTCATTCTCTGTATTTATGAGTCTCTTTGTTTTATTTGTCCATTTGTTTTTGTAGATTCCACATGTAAGTGAAATCATACAGTATTTGTCTTTGTCTGACTTAGTTCACTTAACACAATGTCTTCTAGGTCTATCCATGTAGCAAATGACAAAGTTTTGTTGTTGTTTTATGGATGAGTTATATTCCATTGTACATATACTCCACATCTTCTTTATCCACTCATCTATCAATGGACACATAGGTTGCTTCCACATCTTGGCTATTGTAAATAATGCTGCAATGATGTTTAAGGGTCCATGTATCTTTTAAAATTAGACTTTTTATTTTCTAGTATAGTTATTGGTAATCTAATTTTTATCTCACCTAATAGGTGATAGTTGCTTTGAAAACTTTAGCCTCTATCAAAATCCCCTAAAGGGATTGTCAAAAACCAATGGCTAGGTTCCATCCCCCAAACATGCTGATTAAATAGGCCTCAAATAATGTCATGAAACATTCATTTCAAGCAATTTCCCAGTCGATGCTTTTGCTGTGTCTGTGCTGCACTTTGAGAACTACTATAGAAGAATCAGTAAAGCATATGTCATGTCTTATTAGCCTTTGTTTTTTCCAAATTTATATCATGGTTTTGCCTAAATTTAAATGTCAACTTTAAAGAATCATATATGTATATACAATGCAAACATAGACAACTCAAATTATAAACTTGTCATTTATAAGCAAATATAATATTTATTTAAATGAGATCACAAGAGCCTTGATATGTATGAAATAATATTAATCAGGATACTTTAATACATACAAAATATCTTCATTAAAATTATATTAAATTATATTTAGTTAATAAAGCTTTTGATGAAATAATATACTCATCATAGGATTATCTAAAATGGAGTAGGGTCATAAATATTTCAATGAGAAAAAATTAGCATCTTAATGAAAGTAGGTGTATGAGTACAAAGGCAAACTTCTATGTTAGATTCTAAGACAAATAAATTTCCAGATACAAAATTTTTCTAGACATATTAAAATATTTTGTGCAAATAAATGAAAATCAAAATGAGAATTAAGTATTCAAAATCAGGATTAATATTGGACCTTATGATATGTAGATCTTGTGCTTTATAGTCTACTTTTGTAATGGACATTGATCTGTTTGCATCATCAATATCAAAACAAAACACATTTTTACAGCATACATATAAAGGATGGCAGTAACAGAAACGAAAATCAAATAACAATTATATATCATAGAAGTAAGGATCATGATAGATTGCTAAATATAAATAGAAGGTGCTTGAAACTATAGCAGTGAAGCTAAATTACTTCTAAAAATAATATAGCAAAACAAAGACAGACAACACTTTGGGGAAGCATTTGGGCACAAAGGGGAGTAGATAGAGCGGTGGTGCACACCAAACCTCAAAAGCAAGCATACATTTGAAGCTCACTCAGCACACTTGCCCGCATTTACTTTTTACTTAAAATGTATATTCATTATTCATGAATCATTTCTTAAGCTCCTACTGTGTGTCAGATGTCACGCCAGGAAAGGGGAAGACAGTATTGAGGAACAGAGTCTGCATGCCTTTATTTCATAGTGGAACCTCCTGAAGAGACATTATAATGAATGCTATAATAAGCAAAACCAAAGTTTCAGTAGCAGTGCTTCGAAGAATTTATATTAAGATCTAAAGAATGAGTTAGAATAATCATATTCATTTTCCAGTGTTTCCTTTTTCAGTAAATGACAACTTTGTGAAAGAGTTACATGAGCCAGAAACCTTGGTTTACTCAGCAACATCTCTCTTACCCCTTTATATCAATTTTTGATATTTATCAATAAGTCCTATGTCTTTTACTTTCTATATGTATGTCTGCAATCATTCTATCTCTCTATCCCTATTTTCGCCATTCTGGAACAAGTTTCTATTGTCTTTACCACGCCTAAAGCAACAGCACTAATAAATATCCATGTGTTTGGGCTTCCCTCCAGTCCTCCGTATAATTGCAACCAAAGTATATTTTAAAAAAGAAAGTTGACCCCTTCCGTGGCTTGAATGGCACATTTCAAAATGCAAGCCTGATCCCTCCAGTGGCTTCCTATTGCTTATAGAAAATGCTCTGCAATGTCTTAAGACCTGCACGATCTACATAGTGCCTCCCTGATCAAATATGGGGCAACTCGGTCCCCTTATTATTTTGGGTAAAGCCAAAAGAGCCTACTCTTCTTCCCAGAAAACTTTTCTTTGACCAACACAATCTTATTTCTGTTCATATTTTATATGAATATGTAATATAAATATTGAAGATGGTTTTCATCTTTGGTATATATATTTGAAAGATGATCTTCCATATAACTGGTTTTTAAGCTATTTTAAGAGTAGTGGCCTCTAATATGGGGGTATTGCTTGTGCTCCAGGTTTTATATTAAGATTTACATTTTTGAAACAATTTGATATACAGAAAAATTGAGGTAATATGACAGAGTACCTATATACCGCACACTCAGTATTCCTATTATTAATACCTTACATAAATATGAAACATTTATTATAGTGATAACCAAAGCTGATATATTATTATAAACTTAAGTCTGAAGTTTATTGTTCCTTAGTTTTCACTTTTTAAAAAGTTATTATTTTTGAGAGAGAGGGGGAGGGAGGGGCAGAGAGTATCCCAAGCAGACTCTGCACTGTTAGCGCAGAGCCCCACACAGAGCTCCAACTCACAAACCATGATTCTGAGCCAAGTCAAGAATCAGATGCTTAATGACTGAGCCGCCCCAGTGCCCCTTCACTTCTTTTTTTTTTTCTGTTCCAGGATTCTGTACAGGATACTACGTTACATTTAGTTACCATGTCTCCTCAGACTCAGCTTCTCAGACTTTGCTTATATTTGATGAGCTTACAAATTTTGAAGAGTATGGGTTAGGTATTTTGTAGAATGCTTCCATACTGGGAATTATTTGATATTTTTATCATGATACAACAGGGCTATGGGCTATAGGGAAGAAATCCAAAGAGGTAAAGTTTTATTTTCATCACTTCATATTAAGGAAACACACTGGCAACATGTAATTTCAGAAGTTTTAATCCATCCATTGTGGGACACACCTTTATCATTTAGGGTACTGGTCTTATGTGCAGTTCCTTTGCTTTTAGTCTTTCTGACTGACTTATACCCAAATTTACTAAGGTCAAAACCATTGTCCCTCCCCTCTTCAATAAAGTGATTGTATAGAGGCAAAGCAAGTAAACTCTCTTATCACAGAAACTCTTCCTGGGATTTCCTGATCTTCTGAACGAGAAAAAAATATGTATATATAATATATATCATAATATATATTAAAATTTGCATATGTATTTTAAGTATGTGTTTTTAAATGTTTGTTTATTTTGAGAGAGAGAGAGAGAGAAAGAGCGGAAGAGCATGAGTGGGAGAGGGGCAGAAAATTAGGAGCCCAGAGCCCGCCACAGGGCTCAAACTCCACAAACTGTGAGATCATGACCTAAATCAAAATCAAGATTCGGACATTTAACCAACTGAACCGCCCAGGTGCCCCAAATACACATATGTTCAGTCTTTAGCTACAAAGTTCTATGGGTTTTGACAAATGTATAATATCATATTTAGGTAATTACAGTAACATACTGAATAGTATTTTACTACAGGGAATTTATTATCCCCTGTGATTTACCTATTCATCCTTCTTTCACTCTACCCCAAATCTCAGTCTCAATAGTTATTCCTTATCCAAAATGTCAATAATTGGAATCATGAAATAGGTAACCTCACCTGACCACATCTTTCACTTAGGAATATGCACTGAAATTTTTTTCCAAGTATTTTTGTGGCTTCACAGACCATTTCTTTCTATCGTTGAACAATATTCAATTATATATATATGTATATATATGTATATATATATATATATATACACACACACATACATTTATAGAGTTTCATTGCTTTTCTATTTGCCTATTAGAACACATCTTGGTTGTTCCCCATTTTGGCAATTATATATTAAGCAATTGTAAATGAACATTCATAAGCAGGTTTTTCTGTGTATATAGTTTTCAGATCTGTTGAGAAAAATACTTAAAACACAACTTTTGTTAAACCATTTAGTTCTGTCTTCCAAAGAGTTTCTATGACCATTTCGCATTCTTACCAGCAATGATTGAGAGTTTCTACGTTCCAAATCCTTGTCAACATTTGGTATTGTCATTTTTAAAAAAAATTTAGCCATTCTAATAGATGTGTAATGATATCTAATTGCTTTAATTTGTAAATCTCTGATGGCGTGATGTTCACCTATTTATCATGGATAGAATATATAGACACAAAAATTTGGGTAGCCATTTGTTCAGATCTGTGGCCCATTTTTTGCATTTTTTGAGTTATTTTTCTCATGGTTGAATTTTAATAATTTTTTTATAATTTGGATAAACATCATTTACTAGATATTTGTTTTGAATATATTTTCTGTTTATGATTTGTGTCAAATTTGTCTTTTGCAGAGCCTAAGTGTTTAATGTTTACATTTTTAATATAATTTATTATCAAATTGGTTTCCATACAACACCCAGTGCTCATCCCAACAAATGCCCTCCTCAGTGCAGTAAGGTCTAATTTAGCAACATTTTTTCTCATGGATTATGCCTTTGGTGATGTATCTCAAAACTCCTCACTAAAACCGGGTTATGTGAGTTTCTTCCTGTATTTAATTCTAGAAATAGTTTGCATTTTATATTTCGGTCAATGGTTTTTTTAAGTTTTTTTTTTTTTGTAAAAAGTTTGATGTCTATATCTATATTAATTTTTTGCCATATGAATGTCCAGTTATTGAAAGACTATAATATTGAATTGCCTTTGCTGCTTTTTTTTTTCTCTTCTTTTTCAAAGTTCAGTTGACTATGCCTGTGTGGACCTATTCCTGGTCTATTATGTTACATTGATCTATTTGTTTATTCTTTTGACATTATCATGCCGTCTTGATTATAGGACCTTTATAATAAGTCTTGAAGTTAGGTAGTGTCAGTACTCTGATTTTATTGCTTAATATTGTGTTGCCTATTCTAAACAGATCATTTTCCCATATAGGTAGGTTTTCTGGTGTTTTGGTTTTTGTTTTTTGCTTCTTTTAGCTTCTTTCTGTTTCTTTGTACTCTGAGTATAATATGACCATATGTGGATTTTTTTGGTATTTGTCCAATTTGGTATTTTCTGAGCTTCCTGGATCTAAGGTTCAGCATCTGTCATTAATTTGGAAACCCTTAGGCATTATTATTTCAAATATTTATTCTGTCCCATTGTCTCCTTCTTCTTTTGATAGTCCAGTTAAACATGGGCTACACTGTTGTGAATTCTCCAACGCTTCTTTGATATTCCGTTTTCTTATTTTTTTTCTTTGTGGTTCAGATTAGGAAGTTTTTATTGACATATTTTGAGAGTCACTGTTTCTTTCCTCTGTGGTGTCCACTGTATTAAGTATCCATCAAAGGCAATGTTCATCTCAGGGTTTTTTTTTCCCCTAGAATTTTCTATTTTTTTCTTAAAGTTCTCATTTATTTATTTACATTATTCATCTGTTCTTGAATGCTGCCTGTTTTCTACATGAAAGGCCTGAACATGTTGATCACAGTTACTTTAAATTTCCTGTGTGATAATTTCAAAGTCTGGGCCTCTTCTGGATATGATTCTTATGTTTGCTTTATCTTCCAAGGCTGTTTTTTTTTTCCTTGCTATTTAAAATGGTGCATTAGTTTCCTAGTATTACTATATAACAAAGTACCTCAACTGGGTGGTTAAAACAATGGAAATATGTCGTCTCACAGTTCGAGAAACTAACAGTTCAAAATCAATGTGTCAACAGAGTCAGTCTCTTTTGAGTAAGGAGGAAGGAAGAAGAATCTGTTCCATGCCTCTGTCCTAGTTTCTGGTAGCCTCAGGTATTCCTTGGCTTGTAGATAATATTCTCCCTACATTTCAAAATCATCTTTCCTCTGTACACATATCTGTCTCTGTCCAAATTTCCCATTCTATAAGGATAGAAGTCATATTGGATTAGGGCTCACCCTAATGACCTAACCTTAAGTTGGTAATCTACAAAGACTGCTACAAAGACATGCATTTAATCCTAAAGAAGAACAAAATAGAGAAGGTATAAATCAAACCAAATTCACATATAATAAATTTAATTCCAAAATTATCAGTAATTATATTAAATGTAAATTGACAAAAAGTCTCCAATTACATGTCAGAGATGATTAGACTAGATTGAAAGGGAAAGATTCAACTACATTATGTGTATTGTTAGAGATGCACTCTAAATAGACAGGTTGAGGTGACTGGGTGGCTCTGTTGGTTAAGCATCAGACTTTGAATCAGGTAACCATCTCATGGTTTGTGAGTTCAAGCCCTACATCAGGCTCTGTGCAGAGCCTGCTTGGGATTCTGTCTTTCTCCCTCTCTCTCTCTGCACCTCCTCAACTTGTGTGCTCTCTCTCTCTCTCTTTCTCTCTCAAAATAAATAAACTTTAAAAAAGTTTGGTATTAAAAGGGGAGATTTATTTCTAAGTAAACAGAAGTTATTTAAAAATATGTAAACTCTACTGAACAATTTGTTCAAAATGACATCAGCAAATACTTTAGTATTTTATTTATAAAAATAAAACTTATTTATGTGTGAAATAAACTTACTATTTAAAGTGTGCATTAAACTTCAAGGTAATCCATAAGCCAGATTAAAAAAAATCATACTCACTAAAGACCAAAAGATTAAAACTTACAGGATATGTTCTGTGATTGCAACAATATTAAATTAGAAGTAAAATAGAATACAACATTGAAAACCTCCACAAATATTTAATAAATAACACACTTCTAAGTAACCAATGGGTTAAAGAAGAGATGAGAATATATTTCAAAATAAATGATAAATTAAAAAGACTATTTCAAAATTTATAGCAGAGAGCTGGAGTGGAGTTTATAGGAAAATATTTAGTTAATTTTGCATTTTTTTTTTGGATCAAGTGGTATTTACTGCGAATTTCTCCTTCCCAGTGTTATTGATACTAATTGACAAATAAATATTGTATGTATTTAAGATGTACAATGTGATGATTTAATATATATATACTTTGTGAAGTGATTATCATGCTCAATTTAGTTAACTTCCATTATCTGACATAGTTATATATATGTGTGGTGGAGAACAGTCAAGATCACTCTCTCAGCAAATTTCAGGTACATAATACAGTTTTATTAACTGTAATCACTAGACCACTTAATTTTGAATTATTATATGAGAAAGTTAAAACATTTAAAAATAAATACATATGAAATTATTATTTTAAGATAAAAAGTGCAAATTAACCCCCAAGGGAGTAGAACAGAAACACTAAATAAAAGAGTAGAAGTTATTGAAATAGAAAACCAACAGTAGAGAAAATTAACAAAGCAAAAAGTCTATCCTCTTAAAAGATTAATAAATATAAAAAGCCAGCATAAATAATTAAGTAAAAAGGGAAATACAAGTTACCAATACAATATATGAAAGGAACATCAGTACATTTCTTAGACACATTAAAAATAATAAAAAAATAGTTGTATCAACTATGTGACAAAACATTGAATGGCTTAGAAAAGTGGAGAAATTACCTGAGAAATCTTAAAATACAGATTCAAGAAGAAGTACAAAATCCTAATGGCCCTGTCTTTAAAAATATTAAATTCATAATAGACAACATCTATCCAAAGAAATCTGCAGGACCATATAACTTAATTTGTGAATTCTGTCAAACCTTAAAAAATTAAAATGCTATCAATCTTGCACAACTTCAGAAAATGTAAACAGATTGTATAGCTATGTTAGGAGGTTCTTATCACTTATTTTTATTGAATACTTTCAAAGGCATAACTAATTATGTATCTATACTAAAGTTATTCCACACAACTGAGCAGTGTTTACTTCTGCAATCAAACTGATGTGCCTAAGTGTAAAGGATGAACCATGAAAATTCATTCCCTGCCTGTGCGTACCCTTCCAATTTGCATTCCAAAATGAAAACACACACACACAAACACATACATAAACTCTCTCACACACAAACACAAACACACTTAACAAAGATTGACTTCAAGAATTTCATGTTCTCCCAACTGAGCCAGCCAGACACCCAACAAATATTGACTTCAGTCTATCAATTTGTCACTGTTTCTATCCTTTTGAGTTTGTAGACTTAGCAAAGAGGCCATCTTGATGTGATAAGTGCTAATTGTTGTTTATATTTTGCAATAATTATTTTGAATGACTGCAGAATTTCACTCTTCTTCTACAATATGAATAACCTAGCAGAATAGAAGAATCTATTAGATTATAAACACACTGGGATATAAAATATTCTGTGTTCACTGTGGATTTGAGATTACAATTAGGTTTTAACATACATTGAATCATAATGGGATGTAATATCACTTCGATTATACAAGCAACAGGATAATAAAGGTTATTCCCTGGGAAGAAAATTCATTTATTGATAGTGTGTGTTTTGTGCTAGTTCAGGAAAAAAAAAGGCTACAAACACCTCCTGAAGTTATTTGCCTTTTCTTTCATTGAAAAATACAACCATAATTCACAAACAAAAATTTAATAGCATAAAGCACCAATAAATTAATTGGTACCTCACCAACACATTGGGCAATGTAGATACAATTCAAAATTGATAAATATTCATTCATGCTCATTCATTATTAGTATTTTATGAATAAAGATTTAATGTCTATTAAATTCTTGGCACTGTGCTAGGATGAAATAGTAAGGCAACCTAAAGTATTATTTATGGTTTATGAGTATTAAATATAAAACATCACTGTTTTAATAAGACACTTTCATTTAAACTTGTATGTGAATTTACAAAATTTAATTTATGATAATCTAACCAGAAAATCCACAGGATGTAAGTTTTTATTTTTTTTTATTCTAAAAATCAGTTATTGGGGCACCTGGGTGGCCCAGTCGGTTAAGTGTTCAACTTCGAGGCAGGTCATGATCTCACGGTTGGTGAGTTCGAGCCCCATATTGGGCTCTGTGCTGACAGCTTGGAGCCTGGAGCCTACATTCAATTCTGTGTCTTCTTTCCTCTCTGCCCCTCCTCTGCTCACTCACTCACTCTCTCTCAAAAATAAATAAACATAAAAAATTAAAAAATCAAATCAAATCAGGTAATAATAAATTTCTTCTGAAACCTGCTTTTGTGACCAAGGTACTTCCCTTCTCTTTCTAAAGTGGTACCTAACCTTTAAACTTTCCGTGTATCAGCACAAAAGTCTAAGCACATGTGTTTGCTGGTCTCCATAGACGGACCCCTGATGAACCATACCTCCTGGCATCTACACTGATTTATAGCTCCTCCCCTTACGTTTATGCTGGCTCTTCGACTATGATGAGATGGAGGGGATACTGTTTCTTCCAAGGCTACATCATGAGATGCTTTGTACCTCCCATCAGAAACTTTTGAAACATATGCTAGAAAGCCAATTATCACGTAGGAAGTATGAATACCCTAAGCACAAATAGAAACCACATAAAGAGAAAGAGATATTCAGCCAGCTCCACGTTATTTCAACCATCCACCTGAGGTGCAAGGCATGTGAGGGAGAATGTCATCTTGAACTTCCAGACTTTATCTTAAGATGACTCCAGGTCCATCTGTGGTCTGACTGCAGCACCAATGGAATCACCAGACAGGAATTGCCTAATTTTACCTAGTAAACCCTCAGATTTTTGACAGCATATTATTTTTCAGCCAGATTATTGGGATTCATTGTTTATGAAACAACATATAATTAATATATTAGATGACAATGGTGAAATCCAGGATAGATTTCAGATAATAGCGAATCATAAAACCGTGCAAACTGTATAATTAATAGTGACATAAAACCTTGGGATTCACAATAATTTTCACTTTCTCTTTGTACTTTTAATCCAAAACCAAGTCCCAAATTATAACTTTCTATTTCATTACCAGATTATAGAATGATACAGTATATAAGTAAATATTTAAGGTTTACTTTTATTATTTTGTTTTCACTTTCTAGTGTTAATAAAAGCAAATAATTTTTACCATACTATCTATTTTAGGCTCATTTATTTATTTTGAGAGAGAGAGAGCATGCATGCAAGTAAGCAGTGGAGGGGTTGAAGAGAGAGAGGGAGAGAGAGCATTCCAAGCAGGCTCCCTTACCATCCATCAGCACAGAGTTCGATGTGGGTCTCAAACTCATGAACCATGAGATCATGACCTGAGCCCAAAGCAAAAGTTGGATGCTTAGCCAACTGAGCCACCCAGGCACCTCGATATTCCATACTCTTTAAGAGACACGAAGTTTCCTAGGTAAGTGTATAACTTGGTGTGAACTCTGATTAGCTAGAATCCTAGATTTCTCTACTATGGTAAGTTCAGAAACTGCTCTAGATTCAGATTGGAAAGAATGCATTGGAAAGTTTGCTGTCATCGGGGAAGGTTGGAATATCACACATGTATTTATTATCCACAAACCCACAGACTCTGAAATAGCTTTTTTAAAAACAAATTTAATTTTTATTATTTTTGAGAGAGAGAGAGACAGAGAGTAAGCAGAGGAGGGGCAGAGAGACAGGGAGACACAGAATTGCAAGCAGGTTCCGGGCTCTGAGCTGCCAGCACAGAGCCCCATGCAGGACTCGAACCTCACAGATAGCGATATCATGACCTGAGCTGAAGTCAGCCGCTTAACCAGTTGAGCCACCCAGGTGCCCCTGAAATAGCTTTTAAAATTGTTTTATTCATTTTTTTCAGGAATGTAAGCAGATGCTACCATTGTGGGAATGAGCTAGGGCCATCTTCGGTCTTTTCGTACACAGAGTAACTTGTAAGAATAGTTGGACCCCAACTCTTGGGATGGCTTCTTCTAGAGGCCATAAAAAATATGTAGTTGAGAGGTAATAAACTGTTCCCTGTATCTAGGGTATTTCAAGGGAGAGTAAGAATACTACCATGAGTGACAAGTGTTCACTGGGAAAGTTTTATTGGGTAAAATCTCAATATTTAATTTCTAGTACAAAGAAAGGATATGGCTCCAGTCAAAGCATTGTTCCCCTTATTCTCATTAGCCCAATTTCCTTTTCTTTATTCTGCTTTATAGGTGGCTGCCTTACTATGGTTTATTGTCTTTACCATTTATTTTATCAAGACTATTCTTTAAGAGCACTTTAAGGTACACATCAAAATTTAGAGAAAGATACAGAGGTTTCCCATATATCCCCTGCCCCCACACATATACAGATGTCCCACAATCCACATTTGCCACAGAGAGGTACACTTTTTTTTAATGTTTATTTGTTTATTTTGAAAGAGAGACCATGAGCAAGGGAGGGGCAGAGAGAGAGGGGGAGAGAGAGAATGCCAAGCAGGCTTCAGGCTGTCAGCACAGAGACATACAGGAGGCTCAATCCCATGAACCGTGAGGTCATGACCTGAGCCGAAATCAAGAGTTGGATTCTAAACTGACCGAGCCAGCCATGTGCCCTCAGAGAGGTACACTTTTTACAACTGATGAACCCTTACAGTCACCCAAAGTCAATAGTTTTCATTGGTGTTAGACATTCTGTGAGAATGGTCAAATGCATAATGACATGTATCCATCATTTTTGTATGATAGTAATCTCACTACCCTAAAAATCCTCTCTGCTCTGTTTAATCCTCCCCAACTTCTGTCAATCACCGATCATTTTATTGTCTCTATAGTTTTGCCTTTTCCAAAATGTAATATAGTTGGAATGATAACTTTTCCTTATCTTTTGCTTGCCATTACTATTTAAATAAAGATATAATTCATCACTATATACTCTAAATATGGCTTCTGAGGGACATTCACATAGACATATCAAGTAGTATACATATTGCCAGGAAGGAAGTAAGTATAAAATTGTAGTCATTTTATAAATATCACATAGTGGTCTAGGGGACAGGGTGTGTAACAGGCTTAAGGTTTAGAACAGAGATATATGAGACTGGCTAGGACATCGTACTGTTCTCACTTTGAATATGCCAAGGAAGAAAATTAGTTTTTCTCATATGTGTTATGAAACAGAACAGCATTTAAAGAGAACAGGAACTACATTAGCTCTCATACCTTACCAGTGATGGGTAATACGTTTTATGGTGTCTTCTCCTTTGAATACGATAATAAACTATATACTATAAGTTTGATGCTCAACTGGTTTTGAACACAGCAAAGTGCTGAAGTTAGATGCTATTTTTTATTTACTATAGGGCACAAAAAAGATAATTAACATGTCAAATACAAATCTAAAATACTGATTCAATATAATCCTTCTTGCATTATTCTGCTTTAATAATTTGGCAATTATAATAGACTGAGAAATTTGCCATTGTAAGGGCAATCTTTCATTAAATTATTTAAAATAACCCTCATTTTAATCATTTAATAACTTTACCCTTTTCTGTCAACTTGCTTATTTTAGAAGGTAGTACTCAGCCACATTGAGAGCCTTTATCCTAACTTAGTAGGGTCAGAATTATAATTTCAATCTTCCAATTTTAAAACCAGAGGTTATAATATTATGTTGGATAATATGTTAAAAAGGTCTAAATGCAAAAATTGAGGTCAAAGACCTCAATTTTTCTTTATTGGAAGACTTTATCTTGTCTGTCTGAACCTCAATGACTCTTCATTACAGAGATTAACCTGTTAGACTACAAACACGTTAAAATCAGCTGATTAAGTTCTCCCTAGATTCAACCTGAAGAAGGAAAAAAAGAGAGGATATATTTATATATCTATATATAGATATATATATACACACATACACACACATATATATACACATATACACATATTTACACACATGTATTATACACACATATATATGTATATATATACACACATATAAACACACACACACACATAAACACACACAAAGACACACACACACACTTACAATTTTAAACTCCAATCTTCTCTCATGCTAAGAGGAAGCAATGTATATATCTGCCACTAAAAATACTTATAATAAAGTCATATGACAGATATGTGTAGTTATGTATACACAATATGCCCTGATGAATTAAAGAGCCACATAGACAAGCAGTGGGCACTTTAGCTTTGGGTGTGACAACCGTGCTACTCTATCATCAGCTCATAGGGTCTCCTCTCCATTTCACTTCTACCTAACTCTTTGGTTGGGGTAATTTTGTAGGTTTCAGCTGCTCTCTTGTTTTGTGTGATGCTTTGAAATAGATTTCTTTTTGAAGGGAGCCCAATATTGAGGCCCCAGAAGGCCAGCCTAGGATGAGATATAGTTGTGTTTTTAATATTCATCTTTATTGATTTCATCATAAATGTAAACACAGGTGTTCCGGATCTGACAGATTGTCATTATTCACTTCAAAAGCAAATAATGACTGTGTGGTTCCACATACATTCCCTGATTGCTACCCCTGGGATGATGTGATAACAGTGAGGCAAGTCTCTCATTCATTCATTCACTAGATAAATAAGTCCTAGAGATCTAATGCACAGAATAGTGATTATAGACAAGAATACTGTGTAATAAATTGCAGAGTTGCTAAGAGACTAGATCTTAATTGTTTTCACCACAAAAAAGAGACACTTATGTGACATTTTAGAGGTGGTAGCTAATGTTCTAGTGGTAATCATGTTGCAGTATATAAGGGTGTCAAAGCAACACATTGTGCACCTTAAACTTACACAATGTATTATGTCAATTATATCTCAATAAAGAAAAATCTTATGCGAACACAGTGCCTTAGACAAGGAAATAGATTTTTCTCTGCTTATATTCAGGAAAAAGGTTTGCCTCTCCTTTCCTTTCTAAAAAGAGTCAATAGAAACTTTTGTTCTTTGTACAGGGGATGGAAAGGATCTTGGGTTCTTCTTTTGACCTTTTAAAATGTAAATACATCTCTCCAAGTGCCAGACAAGTCCCTTTGTCATTGTTTAGGCTTTTATGACCTAGAAATGTCTCCAAGATTGCAGGCTTCATTTTCCCTTAAAATAAAAACACACAATTCTAGAGTTAGTTACATCTCTGAGTTCTCTCACTTTCTATACAACTCTAAATTAACTTCCCAAGGCTTGAAGCTAACACAGGAACTCAAGTTTCTGCAGAATTTATTCAAAGAGCTATAACTTTGAAGAAACACAATAGGTTATTTTTATCTCACAGGTAACCTGCCCAAGCTGATAAATATAAAAATGAGTAGGGAAGGAAATTTTAAAGAATGCTACACATGGTCTGCTACTTCTCATTCCTACCAGCAAAGCAGGGGAACTACAGTTGCTACAAATCCTTGTCAACTCTTGGTTTTTCAATTCTTTGTTTTCCTTCTAAACCATTCTAGTAGGTATAATAATACCTCATTTTGCTATCCATTTGTATTTCTCTAATGACTAACAATGGGCAGATTTTCATGTGCTTATCTGCCATCATATGTTTTCTGTGGTAAAATATTCATCCAAAACCTTTCTCTATTGGTTGATTGGTTTCTAACTGTTGATTTTAAATAATTCTTTATATATTCAGGAACCAACTACTTTATTAGGCATCCGATAACTTGTTTGCTTGTCTTTTAGTTCTATTAATAATGTCTTTTGGATAGCAATTGTTGAAATATGTTTTGATTTGTATCTGGAATTACTATTCTATTTCATTGACTTGTGTGTCTATCTTTAAATCAGCATCACACTGACTTGATAACTCTAGCTTTATAGTAAATCTTAAAATTAGGTGTCATAGGTTCTCTAATCTTGTTCTTCTTTTTCCAATTTATTTTAGCTGTTCTAGTTCCTGTTATTTTCCATTTAAATGTCTGCATTGACTAGGAAAGATTTGGATGAAAAGATATAATTAAACAATATTGACCTTGGCAATCTATGCACATGGCTTGTTGCTCTAATTACATAAATCTTCAGTTTCTTTTATTAGTGTTTGTAGTTTTAAGTCCATAGATCCTGCACATATTTTATAGGATGTTTCATGCTTTGTAGATGGTACTATTTTTTAACTTCAAATTCGAATTATTCATTTCTAGTCTATGGAAATACAACTATTTCTGTATATTGGCCACCAGTTTGAGAACTTGTCGAAGCCAAAGAGTTCTAGGAGCTTTTTGGTAATTTCTTTGTCTTTTCTAAGTAGACAAGAATGTCTTCTCTGAATAGAGAAATTTTATTTTTTTCCAAATTGTGCAGTTTTTTTTTTCCCCTTTCTTTGATGTTTCCATTGGATAGGATACATAGAAAGATGTTGAACAGGAATGGTTAGCTATTATTGCTTTCTTGCTCCTATTTTAAAGGAGACAATAATTGAGGAAGTTCCCTTCCATTATTTGATGATGGATAGTTTTTAACCAGTAATGAACATGAGATTTTGTTACTGTCATTTCTGCATCAATTTAAATGATTGTATGCTATCTGAATCTGTGGTCAGGAGAGACATTTTAGTTGAGTTTACTTTTCTTGTAATGTATTATCTGGTTTTGTTGTTTGGTTAAAGCTAGCCTCATGAGATGAGTTGGAACTTGTTTCTTTTAAATTTTCTGGCAGAGATTTTAAAAATCAGAATTCTGTTTTCTTCACATATTTGATGTAATTCACCTATGAAATCATCAAGGGCCTGAAGGTTGCCTTGAAAAAAAAAACTTTTGTAAACTAAAAATTCAATTGTCTTTAACAGATTACAAAACTATTTAGAGATTGCGTTTCTTTATTGTCTTTCAAAACATGGGTGCATTTAAGTTTTTCAATTTTTAGACTATTTCCTCATTGGTCTCTTACCACCATTTAAATGTTCATGTTAACTGCAGTGATGTTCCATCTTTCCTTCTAAAAACTGAAAGTAGTTTCTTCTTTTTTTTTTTCTGTTTAGGTAGAATTTAATCCTATGTTTAAAGTTTTCAAAGAATAAACCTTTACTTTTACTAATTTTCATTGATTTATTGCCATAATTATATCTTCTGCTTTTTTTTGGATTTTATTGCCCTTCCCCCCGCATTTCATAAGTAGAAGTCATAGTCTTGACATAATGTATTTTATTTTTATTTACTTCATTATATTTTAAACTTCCTTTTGGGCTTCTTTGAATGATGCATGATTTAGAAGTGTTTAATTTTTATATAATCGGGAATTTTTAAATAGCTTTTTATTACTGATCTTTAATTTCATACTCATAGACTATGCTTTGTATATTATAATTTTTTAAAAATTTAATATTTTATTGGCTAAAATATGGTTGGTCTATGTGAATGCCTTGTGTATAGGGGGGAAATGTGTATTCAGCCATTGGGTTAGGTCATTGAAAAATGTAGTTTAAATCAAGTAGGTGAGTAAGTTTTGTAAATTCTTTATTCTGCCTGTGTGTTCTATTACTGAAAGAGGGGTATTGAAGTCTTCCAAAATAATTGTGGTTTTGTATATTTCCTTGCTTCATGTACTTTTTAAAATGTTTGTTTATTTATTTTGAGAAAGAGAGAGCACTCAGGGGGAGGGCAGAGAGAGAAGGAGAGAGAGAATCCCAAGCAGGCTCCATGCTATCAGTGCAGATCCTGATGCAGTACTTGATCCCATGAACCATGAGATCATGACCTGAGCTGAAATCAAGAGTCAGAAGCTCAACTGACTGAGCCACCCAAGTGCCCCTCTTTGCTTCATGTATTTTTTAGCTACTATTAGTTGTATACACATTTAGGTTTCTTCTATCTTCTATCAATTCCTTTAATCATTATATGATAACATTTTTTATACTTGGCAATATTCTCTGCTCTGAAATATACTTTTTCCTAGTTTCAGTATAGCTAGTTAGCATTCTTTTGGTAAATGTTAACAAGATATACCTTTCTTCATTTTTTTAACCTTTCTACTATAAATTTCTTCATATTTAAATGGGTTTCTTGGAGTCAACATATGGTTGGGGCTGGCTTGTTTTAATCTAATTTAATAATCTCTATCCTTTAACAATGTATGTAGAACTTTTAGAAAGTAATGATTGATATCTTATTAAAATCTATCATCTTAACATAATATTTTATTCCATTTTTTCCTTTTTTTCTCATTTTTATGACTAATTTAGGATTATTTTTTATGTTTGACATTGGCTTTATAATATACATCTTTAAGGAGTGACTACCTTCAAATATTTTACTTCTCACATAGTGCAAAGACTTTAAAATTAGATACTCCAAAACTTCTTCCCATTTCCTGGGCTATTGTGTCATATTTTAAATTTTACATTTGCTATGAACACACAACATATTTCTTCTCTTTATATCTAAGTTACTTATCTTTTAGATTAAACCTAAGGAAAAACATTAATTTTGTATTTATCTTCATTTATCGATTTTCCAGAAATCTTCATTTATTCAGATGTATTCATGTTTTTCTCTTATCACATCCCCACTACTTGAAGAACTTTCTTTAATATTTCTTATGTGCAAATCTACTTGCAATGAATTCTCTGCTTTTATTAAAGGAAGTATTTATTGTCCTTTTAAAATATATTTATGCTTTGAATAAAATTGCGGGTTAACAAGTTTTTTTCTTTTTACCTCTTTAAAGAGGGATATTTTCTGTTTTTATTCTTTTTTGGCATAGTTTATGATGATGTCAGCTGCAATTCTTATATTTTTTCCTGTTTGTCTTCTTTGCCCCTTCAAGTTTTTTCTGTCTTTGATGTTTAGCTCTTGAATATGTTGTGCTTATGTGTGTGGGAGGTGGTGTAGGGATTTATTTTTTTGTGTTCATCCCTCTTCATTCTCTCTGAGTTTTGGGGATCTGTCATTTGGTATCTGTCATTAATTTCAGAATTAATTTAGTATCTTCCAAATTTGTTTTTATGTATTTCCCCATTCCTTCTCTCCCTTTTCATTTCAGGATCCTACTTACATTTGTTAGACCATTGAATAATGTTCCAAATCTCTAGAATATTTTCTCAATTCTTTTACCTCTTGAGCTTTGGTTGAGTATTTTTTTTTTTTACCCTACTATCACATTCACTTATTATTTCCTTAGTCCACTGATTATCTTGCTAAACACATTTTTAAATGTTTAATTTCATTTCAGGCATTTTCATTTAATTTTTCTTGTAGTTTACATTCTAGAATTATCCATCTAACTTTGCATATTGTCTACCTTTCTTTTTTTTTTTTTTTCGGGTTTACCAGAGAGCGAGAGAGCAAGAGAGCGAGGAAGCACACACACACAGGTGGGGTCGCGGCAGAGAGAGAGAGAGCAAGAGAGCACCCACAAGCAGGTGTCGAGGCAGAGAGAGGAGAGAGAGAATCCCAAGCACTTCTAGTTCAGAGCCCCACAGGAGGTTTGAACTCACTGCAAGATCATAACCTGAGTCGAAGTCAGACACTTAACCGACTGAGCCACCCAGGTGCCCCAACATATTATCTACCTTTTAAAACAGAGCCTTTACCACATTAATCATAGCGATTTAAAATTTTCTGTCTGACTCTTCTAACAAGTATCTCTTACCTGAATCTGGTTCTTTGAATTATTTTGTCTTTATCATATGTGGCTGTTTATTTTATGGCTGATATTTTTTGTTGACTGCTAAATACCTTCATAGGATATGCTGCATGCGTCCTTCTCAGCATGGCCGGGAAATTGACATGCTTTTCCCTCTATCGGAACTTTCAGGGCGCCTGGGTGGCTCAGTCGATTAAGTGGCTGACTTCGCCTCAGGTCATGATCTCACGGTTAGTGGGTTCAAGCCCAGCATCTGGCTCTGTGCTGACATCTTAGAGGCTGCAGCCTGCTTCAGATTCTGTCTCCCTCTCTGCCCCTCCCCAACTCATGCTCTCCTGCTCTCTCTCTCTCTCTCTCTCTCTGAAAAAAAATAATAAAAAGTTTCAGATGAGTCACTGAGTTAAAATAGTTAAGTGTTGTTCTATGTTTAAGAACAGGTATTGGGGCACCTGTGTGGCTCATTCGGTTAGGTGTCTGACTTTGGCTCAGGTCATGAACTTGCAGTTAGTGAATTCAAGCCCCACATCGGGCTCTGTGCTGACAGTCAGAGCCTGGATCCTGCCTGGATCCTGTGTCTCCCTCTCTCTCTGCCCCTCCCCTGCTCATGCTTTCTTTCTCTGTCTTTCGAAAATAAAACATTAAAAAAATTAAGAATAGGTATTGTTATGGTTATTCTTGGTGCACTCTACCTTTAATATTGTTTCATATTGCCTCTACCTTTAATATTATGGTTATTTGGAGAACTATTTTGCTGGAGTTTTTCTCAGTGTCTATCCTCCTCTTCAGGTCTTCTCTTGGTGGTGCACCTCAGAGAGGACGTGTCTCCAGGTTCTTCACCTTCCATTAGGAGTAAATTGTAATTTGCAATATGACATGTCTTATCCTGATGTAGGGAGAAGGATCTGGAACAGTTTCCATTCCTCACTGTGGCTGCTTTTCCTCCACCCCTACCCTGTACCATGAAAAATGTTTCCTCAGGATTCTTACCAATGACTTTGGTGAGCACCTGCTGGCATTTGTAGAAAGAAGCCTATGAATCAGCATAAACTTCCCTAGTGTTTTCTGTCGCTAAGTGTTCTTTATTCTCTGGCTAGCAAACACTTTATCCTTTACAAATCCATGGAAAATGTTAGATAAACTTTCTAACACATGTCTGGCAGCATTTGGCATAGCCAGGTAAGCAAATCTCATGTCCTTATCTCTCCTTAGTTGGTGCTGTCTGACCCCAGGTGTCTGATCGGTTCAGGAAAAATTGTAAATAGTAAGATTGTTTGGTGTTTTTGTTGTTGAAAGGATCAGAGTGATACTCTTTCCAGCTTTCTAGAACTCCTGCCAAAGCCAGAAGTCAACGTGGAAGCATATTAAATTTTGGTCATGTTGAAATGGGAAAGTTGCCATGTAGACTAACCAGTTACTCCTCTATTTTTTATAATATCCGCTAACCATTCACTTAAGAATTATTAACAAAGAAAACCCATATGTTTAAAACATTTTTTCAAATTATAGAGTAATACTGCTGACCATAGTGTGAAGACAATACTTATAGAGTAAATATTCAGTGTTCACTAAATGGGTACCCAGTAACATATCAAGTTAAAGTCACCATTCATTGTGGGTTTGTATAGCTAAGCCATGCAAATATGATGATGAATATTTCACAGTCCCAGTCTCAAAGAATGCGTGTCTATAGGGAAATGATCACAGGAACAGGGAAGCGTAATGTAGATATTGCATACTGTCATAATCCAATGTAAAAAGCTACCCAGGGAAATGTGAGCTACACCAGTATTAGATATTTAATTCCATGACACTGCTGGAGGCTAGTCTAATATTAGCTGTGCAAGTTAAATTGCAATAAGGCTGATCCTAGACTAGGTTACAGGACAGAGTTAAATTTTATCCTGACATGGATTGGGATAATACCATTGCCCTATTCTTCCTAATCCATCATGGAGTCCCTTCCTAAGATGAGTTCACAAAGGAACTGCCAGAAAGATAGGGGGGGAACAAAGGGGAAATGACAGAAGCCAAGCAAGGAAAATATTTTGAGAAAAAGTCCCATGTCCTAAGTAACTATTTGGTTCTAGAACAAACTTTATACTACAGTTACATTCTCATGACTTAGAGTTTAAAAATAGAAAGTTTACCTGTTTTCCACTCTTGTCAGAAGCCAGAATCAGCACCTGTCTTTCTGCACTTTTCCAGAGCTAGCAATCCCCTGACATGAAATGCAGAATACTAACGAGTTGATTATTCCAATATGAAGATATAAGGACACTTACTGATTTCTACAGGCTGATTATTTTTATTTGCTCATCAACACATTGTTTTCTTTCATTCACAAACGTTTTTAACACAAGGAAATTTTTCAAAATTTGGGTCTATAAAATCTTTACAGATCAAGATACTTACATTTCAGAAATGCAACATTAACATAAAAATTCACTTTTCATGCATCTTTGTGTCAAGATAAAAACTCAAAGGCATATTCTAGCTCTCAAAGGATAGTGAGACACAGCAGTCTTTGAAGACCTCGCATAGCAAAATCAAGGTATGGATCACTCATCATTTCTTCTTCCATGAGAGATATGATACAGAGAGTGTTATTTTTTTAAATCTGTTTCTGAACACATTGTGCGATAAAGGAAAAGGAGGATGGAAATCTCAGAACAGGAAATTATTTAAAACTTTTGGTGTGGTATGTGTTTTTGAAGTAAAAAGAATTACACAGATTTGAATGTACTGGAAGTACTAAGCGAAGAGTAGCTAAAAATCTTTTTAAAAACATCAGATATAGGAATAATCACACTAACATGTTTATTGATGAATTTATGAGATGTAAGTAAGATAAATTTTAAAATAATATGCATATTACCATCTAAGCAACAAACATGGAATCCTTATTTCATAGAATTATTTTTAGAAAATACCACAGAGGGGCGCCTGGGTGGCTCAGTCGGTTGAGTATCCGACTTTGGCTCAGTCATGATCTCACAGTTCGTGGGTTTGAGCCCCACGTTGGGCTCTGTGCTGGCAGCTAGCTCAGAGCCTGGAGCCTGTCTTCGGATTCTATGTCTCCCTCTCTCTCTAACCCTCCCCTGCTCATGCTGTCTCTCTCTCTCTCAAAAATAAATAAAACATTAAAAAAAAAAAGAAAATACCAAAGAGCATTGAAAAGAAAAATTACCCATAATTCCTATGCAGAGAAAAGCATAATGTGATATATTTCTGTTGTGTGTTTTTTTTTCAGGTATGTGTCTGTGTCTAAGTATGGTGTATATATTCCTATATAATGTATTTTTATTTTTAATAGTTGTACTATTACATAAAATTATTTTTCCATTTAGTATTGTACCATGTTTGCATATAATTTAACATCCATATTTAATTGGCATTTTATTGCATCTACCATTTTGGATCAGCTTTTACTTAACTGTATGCAAACACCATTTTCCAAATTATGGAATCATAAATGCTATCTTTAAACATAGTTTTTAGTTTTATTTATTTATTTTGAGAGAGAGACAGACAGCACAAGTTGGGGAGGGAGGGAAAAGGGGAGGAGGGGGGGAGAGAGAGAGAGAGAGATAGGTAGAGAGAGAGAAAGAAAGAGGAGAAAGAGAAAGAAAAAATCCCAAGCAGGCTCCACATGGCCAGCATGGAGCCCGGTGTGGGGCTCGAACTCACGTACTGTGAGATCATGACCTGAGCCCAAACCAACAGTTGGACACTTAACTAACTAAGCTACCCAGGTGCTTCCATAAATGGTATTAACATGGACATTAATATAATCAGTACAAAGTCTGGTATATCCAAGTCCTACTATAGATCCATATTAAGAAAATAAAAATTAATGCATTGGTTTTCATGACTCATTTATTTTATATCAGTTAGCTCTAGGAAAAGATTATAACTAGCTCTAGTAAAACATATGTATGCAGTGAATACTTGGTGACACGTTCTCTCTTGAGTTGGTTAAAACAGAAAACTCAGAAAAATCCATTGAGAAATAAGACCTAAGCAGCCAAAGGAAGGATGGAAATCAAAAATCTAGAGTGACACCCAGAGATAATTTTTGGTGCTCAAATGCAAGGCACAAATTAGGTTGATGTGTTTAGGTGTTCCTTAGACCTATATTGCTGAACACCTGCCGGATACCAGGTCCTGTAATAGGCCTAGGTAATTCTGAATATACAGATAAGATACTATGAGATCATGACCCAAGCCGAAGTCTGACACTCAAGTGACTAAGCCACCAAGTGCCCCAAGATACTTCCTAAGCCACAATCTAACAGAGAAGAAAGATAATAAGTCAAAAATGCACATACGTCATATAATAGTAATGGTGACGTACACTATCAAGAACAAATCAAACAAGTATAGTTTGTTATATGAAGGTATAATAGGATAATCTGGACATGAGAAGTTAGGAAAGTGAAATTTCCACAGAGGGATAAAAGATGCATTCGAGTAGGCACAGAGTAGGGCAAGAACTTCTCAAGCACTAGAAAGAGACTGGGTAAGGATTTGAGGCAGAAAGGAAATGTGGAAAACTAAAATGAGGTCATTGTAAATAGGATGCAGTGAATTAGGCATAACTCTTATCCATAAATAGGTTATAGGAGTTAAGATTGTAGCTCAAGAGTTAGAAGTCCAATAGTGGAAGGCTGTGCTGGAAAATTTAGAATCAATCTTAAAAAAATGCCCATTCACAAAAATTCAGAAAAATTTTAAAAAACAACTAAATAATCTGATTGAAATTCCACAGAAAGGGTGCAAAACTGTGAAAGGCATCTCTTAAAAGCGTAAAGTCTACACTCTGTGTGTGTGTGTGTGTATGTGTGTGTAATCACTATAAATAGAACTTTGAGACATGGAAAGGATATTTTTGAAAACCTTAGTAGTCTTCACATTTGCAGGTATTATAACACATAATTTCCTTCATGGAATTCAGAGGGGTATGAATAAAAACAGGTTTATTCATCTAACTGATCTAAACTGCTATGAGAGTTGATATTATATTTCTCACACATAAATGTTTTCTGGTCACTCCCTATCCAATTTCTAAAATGTCTTTGTTTGGGGGAGGCTGGGTGGCTCATCAGTTAAGTATTGGACTCTTGATTTTGGCTCAGGTCATGATTTCTTGATTTCTGTGCTGATAGTGCAGAGCCTGCTTGGGATTCTCTCACTCTCCCTCTCTCTCTCTGCCCATATCCTGATTGTTCTCTCTCTCTCTCTCTCTCAAAATAAATAAATACACTTAAAAATTTCAAGCAGCTGGCCTTGGAGCCCCTGCCATAGTCAGAGAGACTCTGAAAGAGGACAGAGAACTAAAAAGACACAAGAGTTGTTTTTCTTTCTACTTGCTGCGCTCCCCAGATTTTAGACTTGTTGACCTTCTTCATCTGAGATGAAGAATCTCAACTTTTAGCTGTTCCCATATTATCTTTCCCCCCTAATTTCTATGTTGCCTTTTGAATCCCAGATTAGAGGGTTAGATGATTTTTTTTTTTTACCTTTATTTCACTAAAGCCCTTTCATATATTTTTTTTTCCTTTTTCTCCCTTTCTGCCATACATTATCACTGCTTTAAGGATGGGGACCATCTAATGATTGTTTTTGTTCTAGGAGGTAGTCGTTTTGTGCAAACTCTGGTCTCCCTGGCATTGATTGTGCTGCTGCCTTGGGTACACTGCGCTGTGATATCCCAATATGGTGGTCTCTCTGCTTTAAAGCCTGTGGCTGTCACTTTATCTATGGTCGCCCCCTGGTGGTCTCCCGTGGACCTGCACAGTTTAGCGCTGAAGGATTTGGTGGTTTAGAGTCACAATTGAGCACTCTCTTTTTTCTGAAGCTCCCTATCCCTCTGAGGCTCTCCTGGCTAAATTTCCAGCATTTGTGCCTGCCTCAGTACTTGTCGTCTGATACCCCAAGCAAGTTAAGTCTTCCATTTTCTGCTGTTTAAGCTGCATGTGGGCTGATGAATGCATTCAAAAAGAAACAAACCAGAGTGTCTTACTCCGGTTCTGTTCTTCAAGGATAGAATTTTTGTTTCCATCTGCTTTAAGATGTGTCCCAGGGGTCTCTCCTGATCACACACAATGTAGCAGTAAGCCGGGGTTTGCAGGGAGTTGATACTGAAATTAGTATCTCATCCTTTCTTTCACTAACTTGTTCCAGGCTGTAACTCCAGCACCTAGAACGGATACCTAGTGACCCATACTAGGTCCTTATTAAATATTTGTTGACTGACTGGCTGGTCCCTGTGGATACAGTGCAAAAGTCCAAGTCCAAAACCGGTGCTCTCATTTAGGTATTTGTGATATTTTATGGAATTTGAGAAAAACTTCACTGGAAATGTCAGAAAAAGAGTGTTTTCAACAGACAAGAAGCAAGTAATCTACTTCACAATTCACCAGCATCATTTAATTAGGAGACTGTTAATAAAATGAGGCAAATTACACTATTAAGACTTATCCTTTATAAATGCCATCATAGATGAGTTTAAAGAATATGTTCCCCACGCAGAAAAAAAGGACACTTTTCAAAAACGGCTAAGAAATGGGTTGGTCTGCAATATAGACACATAACAATATCAGCTTCTCATCTATTGTTCTATATCCAACTCTTAGTTATTTAAGAATTATATATGATAAATGATTATATGATATTGTATTGTTTTTTTAATATCACCCAGTCATTCTTATGGTTCAGAGACTTTTCTTCCAACAAAATTCTATACAATATTGGGTTAGAGAAGTGAAAAAACATATAGGTCAGTGAGAGAATAAAGCAAAATAATATTGCTCATTTAGTATGCATTTACAAAACAATAATTAGGGAGTGATTATTTCTGAATCACAGATTTATTACATTTCACAAGAGTTAATTTCATGCTTCTTCTGAAACTTTATTTAAATGCTTGGTATAACATTATAATTGATTCACAGTGTATGAAGGGCAGAACAAATTGGAATTAAAATATAAATAGTCACTATTAATTGTCAATCCAATAGTCACTATTAATTGTCAATCCAAGTGAAAGTGAAACAACTTTAAAAATTTATTGGAAATTAATCTAAAGTTTTGATTTTGCTTATAGACACAAAGTTCTTATTCAGGAACATGAAAAACTAAGAAAATTTCACATACATATATATAACATTTATAAACATTATGTGTATGTATATTATATATAAATATTAATCTTTTCAATGGGAAAAGAGCAAATTCAACTATTCAAACTGTTAACAGACCCCAAGTAAAATCAATCAATTTTCCTCAGTAATGCTGTTTAGAATTTCCAAATCATTTGGTCAGGAATTCTTGACCATTTGTTCCATTCGAATGGCAACACAGATGAATAAGTATCATGCTAAATCCTCTGATTGTAAAACTTATCACTTCTTTGACCCATTAAAAGTAACTTAAGTTTTCTGAATCTCAGGTTCTCATTAACAGGGACAAATGTCAGTCTCCCTGTCCATTCCTGAGAATCAGTTACACTCATTTTTATAAAGTACCCAAAGCAGGTGCAGTCCATGGTGAGCACTGAGAAGTATTTTCATTTGAATCAATAAATATTTTATGTATGGCCCACAGTTATTCACTTACTAAAAAAAATCTCAGAAGTTCTAAATCTAAAAGTTTAAACTCTAAAGAGTTAAACCTAAGTCAGTTGGCAAAGCCTTTTACTGAAAACACAGGTGGCAGAGGAGTAATTAACATCAACAACTTGTGTTCCTCCAGATTGCAGAACTGAAAGATGACTTACATGTGCGTTGCTATGAAAAGAGCTTGGTTTACAACGGTGAAATACAAGAAAGCAAAATATGGCTCAGATGATAATTCATAAATAACTCATTTAAAATTCAAATGATGAAACATCCAAACCAACATCAGTGCTTGGTACTGCCATAAATAAGTGTGGTAATCTAGACCAATGGAGCTCTCCACTTCTGGCTCAACCCTCCTCTCAATAAATCCCATGGCAAGCCTCATGAGAAAAGAACTCAGTGAGCGGTGCACTGTGTTTTTTTTTCTGTTTTTCAGCCTTTCTCACAACCATTCAACCTTCTCCCTTATATTCTTCTAGAACTACTCAAACTCATGTGCTTTGATCCCAAATCAGCATAACTCTAGAGCATTCAAGAAACTTGTATATTCCATTTCCTTTTATTCTTTTTATTGTTATTGTTAATGTTTATTTTTGAGAGAGACAGAGCATGTGCAGGGGAGGGGCAGAGAGAGAGGGAGACACAGAATCTGAAGCAGATTCCAGGCTCCGAGCTGTCAGCCCATAGCCCATCACAGGGCTCCAACTCACAAACCATGAGATCATGACCTGAGCCAAAGTCGGATACTCAACTGACTGAGCCACCCAGGTACCCCAACTCTTATTGGAATAAAATAGGTCCCCAGAAGACAATTTGATCCCACATATTATCTTCAGTTTAATGCTTCAAAATTAAAAGCCCTTTACCTTCACTTTTTTTTCCTAAGCAATCTATTGCATCTCTTTGTGGTCAAAACTACTAAATGGTGTTGTATTTCATCATTATTATGTGATATATCTTGAAAATTTCTGTGTGAAATGCATAATTATGCAAAAGACTAAATTATTCATTGATTCATTTTCATTGGTACTGTCTGTAGGGTCAACAGACCTAATAAAAACACCAAGTTTATGTTAATAGGATTCGAGTTTGATAAATAAAAGTTACTAAGCATTTCCTAAAACAAATGCATACTCTATCAAAATACTAGGAGCATAGAGACCAATTCACTTTTGCCCAAAAACTTTTAATGGGTTCCCTAGAAGGAGACCCTGAGATAGGGATTCAGATAAATATGATGAATTGAAGAGTGGCAAATTGGCCAGGCCAAATATGTTCATTCAGAGCCTTTTCCAAATCTCCTCTTCAGAGTTGAAGTCAGTTTGCCTTCCCCTTGAACCTGGAAAGCCTTGTGAGTGCTCCAACCAAGACAAGGTGGTAGAGGAAATGTATGTGACTTTCATGGCTAACCCTAAGAAGGATAGAGCTTCCTCCTGGCTCTTCCTCTGGTGACTCAGGCCTTCAGAATGTTGAGCTAACATGTAAGAAGTCTGCCTACTTTGAAGCCACCATACTGAAGGATCACGCAGAAGGACCACAGAGACAACAAGAGATGTCTAAGGAACATCTCAGTTCCAGCTGACAGCTATTTGAGCTTAGGCAGCATCAGCAAGAACCAGCCATCAGGGGATTTTAGCCGCCTGAATTACCAATGAGTATAACAGCTCTTCCCATCAAGCCGCTCAAACTTCAGTTAGTGAACCAAATAAATCTTGGTTTAAAGCCACTCAGTTTGAGGGTGCTTGTAACACAACATTGTAACATGCAGGTTCCTCTTCTAGTGAAGAAGATGAACAGGAGTGAGGAAACCAGAAGTGGCTGAGCCAGAATGAGCTCAGAATGCATTGAGCTCAGGTTTTGTTTTGCCTTAGGCTGATCCCTCCCATCAAGTGTGATGACTCTGGAGTATAAATTACACTGTGAGGGTGTCCCAGCTTGAGGTAAAGAAGCTGGCCTAATTTACTCCAATAAGAGTTAGTGACTGCAGCATGTAAGGTGTGAGAGACCTCTCAGATGAGGTGGCTTCAGCTGCTCAAGGAAAATACTTGGTAGAAGGGGACTTTACAAAGCCATTAGTAGCCATGTTTACAAAAGCTAATGAGTTTGGGTCAATCGCCAACCATCTGTTATCCCAAGAAAGCACAACCTTGAGACAACTATCAATGAGTCTACCTGACAGCTTAAGAGCTATCTCATAGAAATAAAATATCAAAATGTGGCAACATGGCGTAGTACAAAGTGTAGAGGGTCACGAGATCAAAATTTGAGACTTGGCTTAATATTCAGCTTGAGTAATTCACACACTCTGCCTTCTTCATTTTTTAAACACCTACTGATCACCAAAATCTGACTCAGAATTTCCATTTACAATTCAACTACATTTTTGATATAACTGCTTGAGAAGACATCAAGTACCTTTATATTGAAAATGCTCAGGGGCGCCTGGGAGGCTCAGTAGGTTAAGCAACCGACTTCGGCTCAGGTCATGATCTCCGGGTCTGTGAGTTCTAGCCCTGCGTCAGGCTCTGTGCAGACAGCTCAGAGCCTGGAGCCTGCTTTGGATTCTGTGTCTCCCTCTCTCTCTGCACCTCCCCTGTTCACACTCTGTCTTTCTATGTCTCTCAAAAATTAAATAAACATTAAAAAATGCTCAAAAAGTTACAGAATTAATGATCTTGACTGTAAACTCAGTCTTTCCTGTTCTGTGTTTGCAGTTGTACGTGTCAGAAATACAAGAGAGATTCCTGGCACTTCTCCCTCCCCAGTTCACCAAGTTCTGTCTTCTTTTTTTTTTTTTTTTTTTTTAATATTTTTTATTTATTTTTGAGAGACAGAGAGAGACAGCGTGAGCAGGGGAGGGTCAGAGAGAGAGGGAGATACAGAATCTGAAGCAGGCTCCAGGCTCTGAGCTGTCAGCACAGAGCCCGATGCGGGGCTTGAACCCACAAACCGCGAGATCGTGACCTGAGCCGAAGCCGGACGCTCAACCGACTGAGCCACCCAGGCGCCCCAAGTTCTGTCTTCTTAAGTATCTCTGAGGTAATTCTCATTTTTCCTTCTCTACTCATCCTTAATCCCAACTTACTATCTCTCATCTGAAGTACTTGAATAGCTTCTCAAATTCTTTTCTAGATCTCCACCTAGATACTTTAAAATCTGATCATATTCACAATATGCTCAAAACCTTGAAAAGATGCTCCATTAATCTTTTATGCGTAACCATAATCTTCAGCAGGCCCCACAATGAGCACACCTCTCTGGTGTCTCGGATCTTGTGTCAGATCCAACCTCCCTTTCTATGAACCCATCATACACCTTTCTTGCATTTTCTCCAGAACCAAAGTCTTTGCCTGGGATTCCCTTTACCCATTTATTCCCTTTTCATCCTTTAAATATTGGAGAATGTGGTCAATTTTCTCCTTTTCCTTTCAACATAGCCTAGGTCAGATCTCCATATTATATCTGGCACCATGTACCACCCCTTCACAGTACATATCAGAGTTGTAACTTTAATTATGTGATGATTTGAGCAATCTTTGTTTTTTCCACCAGGTCAAAATAATAGAGCAGGAACCAAGTTCGTTTTGTTCCTAATGCATCCCCAGCACTTAATACTGTTCCTGGCAAGTGGTAAACATCCAATAAATATTGTCAAATGGATCAATCAATAAAACTGTAGTAGTATTTTCTGACTTCATAACATTGTACCCGTGGCTAATACAACTCTTCTTTGAGAAAATTAAGGCCACTTTACTTTCACTGAACAGTCATTTCATGTTCAGAAAATCCTATTAGTTACACATACACTTATTGCCTTTTCATGTGCAAATGGAGAAAATAAAGTACAAATGCTTTGCAATATAGATTTCTTTCTCTTTCAAAAATGTATTCAAATGCTTTAATATCATTCATTCCAAAACATTACATGTTAATAATTGAAAGTACTTAGTAATATAAGGAATAATTATCAGGTAATCTGTAAGGACACGTCATTACTTTGTGCTGACATGGCACTTATAATGTAATTACTTGTGGGGAATGAATACTTGAGCACACATAAAAAATAGAATTACAGAACACTGGTTTAACAAAAAAAAAAGACATGAAACCTATTTGTTTTATGCCAGAATTAATAACATCATGAGGAAAAAGGAAGAAAGAGATGGACAAGAGAACAATAAGGAAAAAGTAGGAAGAAAAGAGTAGGGATGGGGTGCTTGGGTGGCTCACTTCCTTAAGCATCGGACTTTTGGCTCAGGTCATGATCTCCCTGCTCATGAGTTCAAGTCCTGAGTTGGGCTCTCTGCTGACATCTCAGAGCCTGGATCCTGCTTCACATTCTGTGTCTCCCTCTCTCTCTCTGCCTCTCCTCTGCTCATACTCCATCTCTCTCAAAAATAAAGATTAAAAAAAAATTAAAGACTAGGGAAAGAAGAGCAACGAATAAAAAAATATTTTTAAATGGATTACTGCACAATCCAGTAACCTTCAACACAGGCTAAAAAAATTTGGTCCCTTGTGAGTCTTAGCTCAAGTGAGCTACTTTAAACAGCTCATTAACATCAGTAATCCAGGAATAACTGGCCCATCTATCAGAGAATGTGTGGTTAGACAGCAGGGATCTACTCTAGAGCTTTATTTTTTCTAATTTTGGAAGGCAGTGGGAGTGTCTCATTTTCTCATATTGAATGATGATGATACTTGTTTAGAAAGGGAATGTGATATGTACTCAACAAATGAAAATGGATGACAAGCCAGGATCTTTTGAGAAATAAATCTATTTGAAAATGAAAGGAGAAGTCTGCCCTTTTCAATACATTTCTGTATCTCTCTAGTTTGTCAATGCTTGAATCACCAATCACTGATTTATTCAATATGTTTTTTACCTTTAAGTGGGTAGGGCCTTCATTTGGCTTAACTGGACAGTAGAAAGTGGAGATGTTATAAAATCAAGGTATATCTTCTTTGATGTTTGTCTGAATTTGCTAATGGTTACAAATTTATCCCATGTGTTAATATGCTTTTCAGTAAATTGAGACATAGCTCCTATGAAAGAACAGATTTTAGAAGCTCAATACTGGCTATAAAGCTGCATTCAAAATAATGTGGTGGGATGAATCTTGTGACAAGTTATGGCCAAATTCCAGTACTTTAATGTTTTTAATGTAAAGGTCAAAAATTAAATGAAACCATATAATATCCAGGCTTCCTCAGAGAAGCAGATCCAATATAATATACTTAGAATGTATATGGGGGGATATCTTTCTAAATCTATTTATCTATGGGGAGAATGTTATTTTAAGTGATTAACTTATGACTGTGAAGGCTGCCGGGTCCACGTTCCATAAGGCAGCCTGGTGGGCTGAAGACCCAGAGCAGAGGGGATATTGCAGCACAAATCCGAATGCAGTCTGGAGGCTGTCTTTTCCTGACACTACTTCCTGTTTTCAGTTAAGGCTTTCAACTGAATGGCTGAGTCCTATCCATCCTCATTATGGAGGGTAATCTTTTGACTAAAATGTTTCTTTAAATGTCAATTCCATCTAAAAATTGTCTTTACAGGCATATCCAGACTCATGTGTGACCTAGTATCTGGATTATCATGGCCTAGCCAAGTTGATACATAATATTAACCACCATAAACTCCATAAATTTTTAGGAACAGAAAAACAATATGCAAATTATATGCCTTTTAAGCACAGCCCAGGAAGAGAGGTGTGGCATATAAAGCAATGAGCTGTTACCATTTAAAATAAATCCTTTGATGTTTCATGTTCTTTTGGAGATCCTTGACGACTACATGTATGGAATGGGAAATAACATAAAAGTGAAAACCAACTGCTTATCAAATAACTTCTGGATTACAGGTGTCCACCATTGACAATACAGTTTGTTTTGTTTTTCATGGGTTCTAGTATGGAGTAAGCTGTAAAAGGTGAGGTAAATGATCCAAATATTTTAAAAAATCATATAACACACATACCCATGTCAGCCATATTTAGCAATTGTTATACAGGCTTTATGCTTTAGGATTTAAATTTTAACATATATATAAGAATAGCTAAAGTGCCATTTCAAACTCTACCCTTTCCAGAACTTCCCAGCTAGAGTGACTCACCATCGTGTTTGGTTGGATTCTTTCAGTCTATTTCCTGTATTTTATTTCATGCCTGTTTGTTTTTAATTATAATATCTTATTTTGATTTATAAAAACTATAATATTGCATTACAAATTGTACCTACAGTTGCATAATAACTGAAGAGTCTTGGCACTATAAAAGATACATTAAAAAGGTATCCATCTCACAATTAAAACAAATAGGTTAACTTTCACAATTACTCTAAATAATCTTTTGTTATATGTGGAATTCACAGATTATATTGCTACCACCCATGGAGAAATAATACACCAGGCTATTTATTAGTATTATAAACAAAAAATAAATATGAATATTTCATTGCTTTAGAAATGATAGAAAAACATGCATTGATTGTTATGGTGAAATTGTTAAATTATGGATAAGTAGACTCTAACTCCAATGAAAAGGTAATATAAGCTTCCTCATATTTTAAAAGTTAATTTTTAATGATGAATACCAAATCTAGAGACAGGAGGAAAATAAGCAAAAATAAGAATGGCTAGTAGTTAAACGGATAACATATATTAATGAAAATAGCACAAATAAAAGTATAAACAACTATAATTCTCTTCATTCATAAGTTAAAAAATTTTAAAGCACTAATATTTTTACTTGAGAATAATGATTTTAAAATGTAGACCTAAGAATTATGTTCTCTCTTCTCATTTTATTATTACAAATCTGTTTTACTGAATCGGTTGTTTTAATATGAAAATTTAATATCTTCAGACTCACACAAATTATTTTCAGCTATCATAGTTTCTTATCATCTTGACCGTAATGCACCTTCTGAAGATGACCTGGGGGAAAGTCCTAGAGGAATATGCAGTGGTGTAGCATAATTTATGATGTATAATGGTATGACTGGGTATGGGAAGAAATAGCATGATTTACACCAGACACCCCAGATTTGATTCCAGCATTCCCACCTCCTGGTTGTGTTTGTTTCATCATATTATTTAGTCTCTTTCAATTTCTCTATCTATAATATGGGAATAATAACATTAATACTTGGTAAAGATGAGACTAAAATTAATAGGTGTGGAGGGCTTAAAATAGTACCTGACACAAAGTAAGTTTTATAAAGTGTCAGCTATTAACATTCTTAAAAGTAGCCCTGGTAACAGTTCTGGTATTTTTATCTTCTAAATTAAGTACACATTCCCAAGGAGGCATTGAAGACCTTCCACAGTGTTGCCCTACCTTAAACTTTCAGACACATTAATTATAAATATGACTGTAAATAAACTAGTGTTTGGTAGCATTAGTATATGCTTGAATTGTCACCAAAGCATCAAATTACAGTGTAGAATTCACAACCTCTACAGGGATTTACTGTATGGCCTGAAAATCTTTCTAAATTACCACCTTACTCATATTTTTGAAAACATGGCTAATAATCTAATATTTAATGGAGCCACTAGGTTATTCTGGGAAATACTTTAATGTGATAATATACACACACATTCACACACACACACACACACACACATATGTATACACACACACACTTTCCATTGAATCAAATCCACACAGTGGTTGTGCTGAACTCTCATACTTCATAACTCAGGAAACAAACAGGAAAAACAGGTGCACTTGAACCTCTCCTATCCCTGTGTAGTTATTTTCATTTTCAGTGGCAAGTACAGCAAGTTTTTTTTATATACGTTAGAGCTCTCTCTGCACAGTAGTATGGGACTGTGAAAATGGTCTTTTGATCTGTAACTGTGCAAAATGGTCTTAGTGGTCAATGGGACATATAGGGTTATTCAGGGACCTCAGTCACCATTTGGTGACTCTAGCTTGTTAGTTTTACATCTTTTATTGTTCTTTTAGTGATTACACTACAGATTGAAATATGCCATGATTTATTGAAGTCTAATACAATTTAGTTCTATGAACATTTTCCAGAATACTGTGTTATATATAATGTCCAGCATTCAATCAAGTATTACCATTCTTACCAGGAAACAAGGCTACATGACAGGAAACAGAGCAAACAGCTGACCACGTGACATACCCTTGAATCAGAACGGTCAGGCACAGTTTAAAATGAATGCGGTTATATAAACCAGAAATTAGATGCAGTAATAGGCAATTGTATCACTGAACTCTGTACTATTCAAAATATCAGATGGAAATTCTAAACTTGAATAATGCATTAAATGAAACTTGGAGCTGAATAGATCGATATAACAGCATTTTAAAATAGAAGAGCAAGTGCATGAACTGGAAGATCAGTGCCAAGTTGGGTTTCTTCTAGCAGTACAAATTTGGTTTACCATTCAAAAATCCAATACGTCTAGTTGCCACATTGGTAGAATAAATGAAAACTTATGTGCATTTCAATACTTAAAAAATGCAATTCATCCATGTATCCATTCTTGGAGAAAATCACAGCAAATTAATAATAGAAAGGAATTTGTTCAATATTGTGAAAAAGACATTTTGGAAATAACATGACAGGATAATTTAATTGTACTTTGCCTTCTATTTGGCAAAAATATTTAGGTTAGTACCCAAACCTACTCTTTTACCCCCCTTGCCTATAATTGAAGCTTAAGTAGCAAGAGTTGTTCATGCTGCAATCTCAAACACTCCATCTGGTAGCTACCTGAAGCTAGAAACTTGTGCTCCTGTAAAATACAAGCACACAACTATGCTTATAAGTGGATTATTATGATGATCTTCCTCTTTCCAAATTTCATTAATTTTTTGTTAATTTGCTTTATTTTTTATTAATGTATTAATTAGTGGAAAAGATAATTTATCATATCTAAATTCTAGCAAATTATATATATGAATTTGAAAAAGATAATTTTCTTAAGATCTAAATATCAAAAATTTAAAAGTGAACAGTAATTCATTTGAAAACATCCAAATTAAAACTCATGACATGGGGGCACCTGGGTGGCTCAGTTGGTTAAGGATCTGACTTTTGATTTTGGCTCAGGTCATGATTTCATGGTTCAGAGGATTGAGCCCCACATCCGGCTCTGTGCTGGCTGTGGAACTGGCTTGGGATTTCCTCTCTCTCTTTCTCTCTCAAAATAAATAAACATTAAAAAAAAACTTCTGACATAAAGAAGAACCAAAATTATAAATACAGCCTATTTTTCTGGAGAAAGTATTAATATCTAGGAATATTTAGAGTAGCTACAAATCAATGAGAAAAATTTAAACAATCAAATGAGAAAATTGGCTAAAAACAATAATAAACAATCTATAAAAAGAAAGCAAAGGGAAAATAAATCTTCACTAATGAGGATAAATTAAATGGAAACAAAGAAATATTCTCATTCTTGAAAAAATTCAAAAGTCTGGAATTCTATTAATGATAAGGATGTAGGAGAAAGACATTTATCCCCTGATGATGAAAAAATAAAATGGATGAGCCACTTGGGAAAGCAGTTTGGTGTTACATAACACAATTGCAAGTGGCATAATCCTGCTAAATAGTTTCTCTTTGGGCAAATTGCATAACCTTTTCTTTCAGTTTTCTCTTTATACAACTGGAATAATACTGGCATCCATCATAAAAATTTTAGTATAAATGGGTGGTTGCATCCCAAACACTTGAAGTATGATATTATTTTTATTATAAATGAGGGGAAACTAATGTATATGCATATGGAGACGTTTACAAGTAAACATTGAGACATTGTGAAACAATAGAGTATAATCTAGTTATCCATTCATAGGATAGTATTACAAAAGAGCTATAGCTCATTCTTGAACTATTTCTAGATATAATTCAACAAAAAGTACAGAATTAATAATACCTGTATAAAGGTACCTCGAAAGGGCATTGAGCCTTAAATGGCATGAATTTCTTCATAGTACGAATTGCCTTTATTGGTAAAAAGACAGGTCAGTTTATGTTCAGTATGACACAGGCAGTGACAAAAACTGGAAAGGTAAAATTGATTTTACTGATGCATACGCAATGGGGAAAGCACCCCAGATTCTAAGATCAGTGTCTGTCAGGGGGTTTTGTCATAGGCAGATATTTATATCGAGGAATAGACAAGTTACAGATGGGATGGTTTACAGGTGGGGTTATTCTGCAAGTAGGGAAAGTCTTAGCAGGACAGGATGTATCTTCTCTTTTAGGGGGGCACACTATTCTATATTTAGCTAATAATCACTAGAGAAAGAATGAGAAGTTGGCTGGGCCAGAACAGGTGGAGGCAAAGGGGGAGGGTCTGTGTTTGTCTTGGTCAATATAATTTGTTTAAAACTTTTAAAATATTCAAATAATAGCATTGAATGAGTATATATGTGTTCTGTGTGTATATCTGCATGTATATAAATACATATGTAAATATATGTCTATATGCATGTATACATGCACATATACTAAGGTTTGCATGTGAGATCAGAAAGGATAGACTAATAATTTTACACATATTTTATGACAAGAAATATCTCTGGAGCAAGGGGAAAGAGAGATTTTCCTGCATTAGATATCAAAGACACTTGAGCTTTCATTCTAATATCAGTCTTCTTAAAAATTTCAAAAGAAAGTCTTTATGACAAATCTTGCATCTGACTCTTCTGACCATTGAGGATATGAATGTCACTGCAGTATTTGAAGATATAAAGTAAAATACGTGGAAAGAAAAAGAAAGTCAAGAAAAGAAAAAGAACAGAAAAGATGAGACAAGAATGAGGTAAAGAATGTCAGAATTGCTGAAATGTTACATAAAAGAGGACTAGAATATCTCATTGCTTTGGTGTCATAAAAATCACTGCAGTCTTTAGTGAAAGTCAAGGTGACAGTGTGACTGCATCAAGCAATGAGTAGGATATAAGGAAATGGAGGCACAACAAGTAATAATATTTGAGAGGAAAAAAGGCACAAAAAGAAAGGCAATTAAAAAATGTGTATGTTGACTTTTATATTATTTTCATGATAAGAAAGAATAGAGGATTACTTCTCATCCTGGCTACATGTTAGAAGCATCTGGTGATAAAAAAAAAATGCTAATTTCCTGTCTTGGTCTGCTTGGACTGCGATAACAAAATATCACATTGTGCGGCTTACAAAGCAGAAATTCATTTTCTCACAGTTCTTCAGACTGGGAAGTCCAAGGTCCAAGATCAGGTGCCAGTCGATTTGGTTCCTATTTGAGAGCTCTCTTCCTGGTTTGCACATGGGCTGCCTTCCTGCTGTGTCCTAACATGGCAGAGAGTGAGAATTCTGTTGTCTCTTTCTCCTCTTTATTTTTTTAATTTATTTATGTATTTTGAGAGAGAGAGAGTGTGTGAGTGTGTGGAGGAGTGGGGGAAGGGCAGAGAGTGAGGGAGAGAGAATCCCAGGCAGGCTCTGCACTATCAACATGGAGCCTGATGCAGGGCTCTATCTCTTGAATTGTGAGATCATGACCTTAGCTGAAATCAAGAGTCAGACACTTAACCAGCTGAGTCACCAGGAGCCCCTCTTGCACCAACTCTATCAGATCAGATTCATACCCTACTGACCTTATTTTTTTTAATGTTTTAATATTTTTAATGTTTATTTATGTTTGAGAGAGAAATAGAGTGTGGGTGGGGGAGGGGGAGAGAGAGAGGGAGTCACAGAATCCGAAGCTGGCTCCAGGCTCTGAGCTGTCATCACAGAGTATGAGGCGGGGCTGGAACTCATGAACCTTGAGATCATGACCTGAGCCAAAGTCAGAGGCTTAACCGACTGAGCCACACAGGTGCCCCCCTACTGATCTTATTTAAGTTTTATTACCCCTTATCATATTGGGGGTTAGGATTTCAACATGTATATTCGGTAGTTACACAAACATTTAGACCATAACATACCCTGATCACAAGAAAGATTGGAACCATAAGATCTTCACAAGGACAACTGTGCATTTTCACTTCATTTCAACCTTGATGCTGACCCAGTGGTTGGCCTGGCACATAAGCTAGACTCAATGGCATTTGTTAAAGACTAAATGAAATCCCTTATATGAATTATTTATAATGAAGTGGTTTCCTTGAAAACCATCTAAGTTGGGTCTCATTTTTTAGTTTAATCCACTCTGACATATCATTTTAATTGGTGTATTTAAGCCATTCACATTTATAGTGATTATTGACGTAGTTAGATTGACATCACCATGCTTGCAACTCTTTTTATTTGTTGTATTTTATGTCATCTTGTCTCCCTTATTTCTGCCTTCACTGGTTTTGAGTATTTTATGTGATTCCTTCTTAGCAGAGCAATTTTGCTTCTTTTGAATTCTTTTAGTGCTTCCTAGAGTTTGCAATGTATATTTTTAATGAATCAAAGTCTACCTTCAAATAACAGTATCTGCCTCACATGTATTCTAGGTCATTTATAACATAATAGACTCAGTTTTTCTCTCTTTATAGTACTCCTGATATTGTTCTAATTGTCCACATGCTATTATCATCCCATTCATTGTTACATTTATTTTACACACAATTTTTTAGATCCGTTAAGAATAAAAAATGTATTTTATTTCATTATCTATAATAGTTTTTCTTTTTTAATGGAGACCCAAGTTTCTGAACTATCTTATTTTTCTTCTGCTTAAAAATACTTTAACTTTCTTACAGGGCAGTTCTTCAGTGATAAGTCCCTTAGTTTTTTGTTGTTGTTTTGTTTGTTTGGAGAGTCCCATTTCTCTTTCACTTTTGAAGTACAATTTAGTATAGAATTCTAGGGATTTATAATTTTCTTTAAGTGCTTTAAATACTTCACTTTCTTCTTGTGTGGTTTCTGAAAAAAGTCTACTATAATTTTTATAACGTTCTGTATAGGGAAGATGTTTTTTCCCCTCTGTTTTCTATAAAAATCATTACCTTTGATACTACAGTTTGAATATGATACGCCTCTGTGCATTTTGGGGAGGGGTATTTAATCTGCTTTGTGTTTTCTATTCTTCCTGGATCTGTGGTTTGGTGTCTGTTGTTGATATGGGAATATTTTCAACCATTATTACTTCAAGTATTTCCTTTTCTTCTCCATCCTCTTTCTCCCCACTATTCCAATTATGTGTATGTGACATATTTTCAAGTTGTGCCACAGTTCTTGGTTACTCTGGTTATCCACCACCCCCACCCTTCTTTTCTCTCTTTATATTTCAGTTCTGGAAGTCTCTGTTGACATTTCTTCATGTTCACCAATTCTTTTGTCGGCTGTATCTAGTTTACTGATGAGCCCATCAAAGGCATTCTTCATGTTTGCACAGTGTGTGTGATTGTTAGCATTTCCTGTTGATTCTTAGTTTTTACCTCTCTGCTTTCCATGACCCATCTGTTCTTGCATGCAGTATACTTTTTATATTAAAGCCTTAGTATATTAATCATAGTTATTTCCTGTATAAGAATTCCCAAATCTGTGCCATAACTGAATCTGGTTCTCATGCTTGCTTTGTCTCTTAAGACTGTGTCCTTGCCCTCTGAGCCTGCCGTATAGTGTTTTTGTTGTTGGTGAAAGATAGACATGCTACATTAGACAATAACAGTAAATGCGGTAATAAGCCTTTACTATAAAATTTTATGTTGAGTTGTGCTGTGTTTGCGGTACTTGAAGGTGTCAGAGACTTCAATTTCTTTTTGTGTTCTTCTTTTTGTCTTTCTTGTTGTCTCTGAATCTCTAAAAACTCCTTAAATCAAATCTGCATTTTACAGCTGTAATCCATTCTTATTATACTGGAGTCCTGTTGGTGTGGTGGAAAGATGCAGGGAGCGTTATTTATCTTAGAAAATTATGATTAAATCTGTATTTTAGTTGCTCTGAATTCCTTGGTTGTGACTTTCACAGCTGTGTCTTAGCTTTTTTCATCCTTGTATGAGAGAGGAAGCCTGGAGAGGAGGAGAGTCAGAGAAATGCCCTCTGCCACCTGAGATAAGACTCTGGCAAATTGTTTCCCCTTGCAGAGCAGGCTTATTACAGAGAATCTTGGTGTATCTCATGCTGGTAACTCCTCTCCATCTGCCACAGCCAGTAGGAGATCTTTCTTGGCTCTCATTGTGAGAACTTAGTGGGGCTCTTTAAAGGTAAACTCTATAAGAACGTAGAGTCTGAAGACTGTGGCTCTGAGTTTCTTATTCTCATGCTAGTTCACACTCAGTCTCTAGCAGGTTGTCAAAATTCGTATTTAACTGTTCCTATCAGTTTATGACCCAGTGGTTTCTGCTCTAGGTAAGCTGATCTTGTCTGGGACACTCTGGATATAGCTGTCTAGGTTTCAGGGTGGTGGTTTGTCCTGTGACCTCACTTTTCAGATAGTTCCAAAACAGGTCATTGATTTTCAGGGTGTTTGGCTTTTTATTTATATGAACAGAAGAAAAGACCAGCCTATTCCATGTTGGGCTTTACATGGGCTCTTAATAATAGCTTGATGATATGAACACATCTGAGCCCTGGTTTTGTTAGAAACGTGCCCTCAATTTGTGAGATTTGAAGGAAAAGATCAAAATGATTTTTAACAATCTGGCATCGCAACTGAAACTTTAACTGTGGCACAGAACGCTTTTGATAAAAATTGCTACAAGAAAGCCTGTGTTAAATGACAAAGTCCCACTGATTTTAAAATGGTTAAATTGCTTTGCTATAAAAGCCAGAAAGACATTGGTCCAATTCTGGGACTGAGCAAATTTTCTGTGCCTCAGTATGCACAGGTTCAGTTTTTAATGCCCACCTTACGGGATATATTCATTCACTTGCAGTGAGCACTTTCTTTTCTTTTGGTTTGTATATTATGTACCAAGTGCCATTTGTGCACTTAGAGTATGCAAAACAAGCAAAAGTCCTCAACATCCTGGTGCTTATATTCTAATTAGAAGATAGAGAAAAACAAGAAAAACAAGTCACATATATAGTATACTGGATAGTGGTGAGATCTAAGGGGAAAAAGAACGAAGAGAGAGGAAACCGGAGAATGCAAGTGTATAGCATGACCAGGAAGGGCTCTTTTAAAAAGATGATATTGGAGTAAAGCCTAAAGAAGGTTAGGGCTCATCCATGTGGATCACTGAGAAATAATGAGGGGCGCCTGGGTGGCTCAGTCGGTTGAGCAGCCGACTTCAGCTCAGGTCATGATCTTTGTGGTTCGTGGGTTCAAGCCTAGCGTCGGGTTCTGTGCTGACAGCTCAGAGCCTGGAGCCTGTTTCAGATTCTGTCTCCCTCTCTCTCTTCCCCTCCCCAACTCACGCTCTGTCTCTCTCTGTCTCAAAAATAAATAAACTGTAAAAAAAACATTTAAAAATTTAAAACAAAATTTAAAAAAACGTTCCAGGAACAAGGATGGCCAAGTGCCCAGCCTTTGAGGCAGGTGTGTCCCAGAATGTTAGAGACACTGAGGAAACTGGTGTTGCTGGAAATGAGTGCAACAGGATGAGATGAGTCAGAGAGTGCCAACAGGGTGGGTGGAGGAGACTCGTCTACTGCAGATTGTGTAGGGTCTTGTAGATTATTTCAATATTGCAAGGACTTTGGTTTTGAATCTGAGTGAGATAGAAATGCATTGGAGACTTGTGATCAAAGAACTGATATAATTTGACTTCTACTTTAATAAGATCACTCAGCAGCAGTGCCTGAATAGAAAGTAAAGAAATTGGGAGGCATAATTTGTGTGTTACTTCCAGGCATTTGCTAAGTATTTATCACAAACTAAGGAGAGCTTCATTTTATATCAAAAGCCATCATGGCCGTGCCACATGGTGAAATTAGTGGACTCTGGAACTTGACATTTTATTGGAAGAATACAGGAAAGAGAAGGAGTACAGAGAACAGGCAGACACACGTGCCCCGCAGTCAGTGTCCTGAGGGTCCCAGAACAGCATGATGACCAGGGGTTGGGTTAGAGGTCAGCAAAGGAGAAAAGGGCCGGTGGAAGGGGAGGCAGAGTATCCCAAAAGTATGAGATCATAAACCTGAAGTTTTGCTAAAATTTGATTCTGATAATACACATCTTATTTTGATTATAATGTAATACCTTGGAATCATCCAGGTGCTGTGACACAACATTAATGTTTTTCTTACCTGCTACCTAAGACACAGTTGCCTTGGTATTTAGTCTGAAAGTTCTTTAGCTTGTTTACTTGACTCATATATAATTTTTATTATTCCCCGGCCCACATCTCCAACCTCTTCATATAAATACTTCTTTCAGACACATTAAAATGTGACCTCGTTTTCTGATAACGATGCTTCTCATGTGTCTCATAGCACAGACTGTTTAGTAATTCAAGAATGATATATTTTATGCTTGCTGAATATAACTTTAATTTTCTATGGCGATCAATAAAAACAATATAAATTCCTTTAGGAAATGTGTCCCTGGGAGAGGATAGAAACATCAGTGAAACATGAAACTGACGAGAAATGAGAATCCAATAAACATTTGCACATTAACTTGAGAGCACTTTGCAGCTTGTTGCTACATTTCTCTAAATTAGGATTTGATATAGTGAGGCTTTATGAGAGATTTTCTCCTGTAAGAGCATTATTAAAGTTATTCATACTATATCTGAAGTCCTCGATTATTGAAAATCATCATCTCTCTGTCAAAGGGAGTATTAACTAATTGGTAGCAAGGGAATAGAAGGTGTGAAAAAATACACGAGGTATTAGAGGTAATTTGTTTTTGGAAAGTAGTTGTTGACAGTTTGACATTACGTTCAGTTAACACTTCTGGGGGACTTTTAAAAATGATTCTCTCCGCCAGGCAGGACACAGGTTCCATGCTTTCACAAGACTTATGAACAGACTTCCTTTCTGACTTTCTTTCCGTGCATTTGAATTGAAAATGCAAACCGCTGCTTGCTGTCCTCACAGATGCTATATCAACCTTTTTAATGGCTGCAGCATCCTCTAGATACAAATTTAACATTTTACCTTTCAAAACGGCAATTATTTTCAATATTTCAAATTTTTCTTTGGTTAGAAAGGAAGATCCCAGAGTAAAGCTGCAAATCCCTCCTAAATAAATTCTCGAAAGGAAAAAGGAGGAAAGCTTAAGCAGGTGACAGTAAGCACTATGAATGAAAGCTCTATTTCTTGCTATAGAAAATAGTCTGCCTCTTCCAAACCTCACACATTTTTTATATAATTTCAACCCTTCTTGTGCTGGCTAGTGGGAACCTTTTCTGATAATGATATTTTTGTAACCTAATTCTGATTTTTAGATTTCAAATCAGCTGAACCTGGTCTTCACTGGAATATTTTATGGGTAGTAAAAAAATTGCCCAACACTTTTACCCCCTGCTCCCATGACCACAAATATGCTACTGACCCGAAGTCCAAAACCTGAAATGATTTAGAAAGGAAAATTATTGCTTTTCATAGAGATAAATTTGAAACTGTAGAGTGTTCATTGTAAAGTATTCATTCATTGGTTTTACATTAAAATGATTCTGGAGGCAACTAGGTGGCTTAGTCGGTTGAGCGACCAACTTTGGCTCAGGTCATAATTTCACAGTTAGCGAGTTCGAGCCCCATGTTGGGCTCACTGCTGTCAGCACAGAGCCCGCTTGGGATCCTCTGTTCTTCTCTATCTGCCCCCTCCCCATCCACGCACTCTCCCTCAAAAGTAGACAAACATTAACAAATTTTTAAAAAGATTTTTATTATTTCCTTTTAGCAAGTAACTTTGGGTAGATAGCAAAACCCGAGAGCCTAAAAGGGAAGAGAATTTCTGTGGAAATATGATAGTAGAAATCCGGGAAAGGAAATGAGCTGAAATGAGTGATGTAATGATTTTAGATCATCAGAAGACAATTAGCCATAGTTTGTCACCATATTCTGAGGCACGTGTCTTACCTTATCTGCCTTAACAAGGCCCCATCTTTCTCTGCACATACCAATTTCGATTAATGAAGTACTTAGATAGGTGTGTGTGTATAACTTGTCCTTTAATTTAACAGAAAGGCATAGTTTAACATGACATATTCATCTCAGTAAATAGCAGTTACCATATAAACACAAAATTATAATTAAGAAACAGGTTTAATTATGGTATAGATGGATATGATGTTAGAGTCAGTGTATCTTCACTAAATAATTGTGAGAAACAATAGAAAGGAATAAAGTGTGTTTATATCCCTGTGTACTCACTACCTCTTCTGCCCACTTTTGTGACATCAACAAGTTTTCCAAGACACCAAGCCACGTCAGTTTCTTGCATCAGAACTTAGAAATCAAGTAGCCACCAACTATAACCCTTCTGAGCAGGAAACTAGGTAAGCTATGCCACACTTGGGGCTGAGCTCCTAAAAGGCTGTACCCTGGCAGTTAGGATATAGTAGTTAGGGCCAGAAGAAAAGGTCTCCTCTTAGGATCTGTAGTTTGCCTTTATGATTTATCAGTGGTTCAGAAAACTTCTAATCTTGAAGGTCAGGAGTCCCATACAATTGGCACTCAAAGTCTTGTGGTGAAAGTAAACGAAAGACTCTTTTGAGGAATAGAATATTACTCAAGACTCATGTTATTTATCTCTATTTTTCTTAAATACGGTGTCTAGTATAGAAGCAAAGATAATCAGGAACAGAGAAACACGTGACAAAATGACCAAGAATAAGAAAACAAAATAAACAACTGAAATCAAACTTGAAACCTCAGGTGTTATCTAGAAACTCTAAAATTGTGGCATGTTTGAAGAGAAAAGCTAATGTCTAGAAGAGAAAAATTACAATAACAATTTAAGAAAGCAGAGGATAAATTTAGTAGCAAATTAAACAGGACTGAAGAGAATTGATGCATCTAAAGACAAGTCACAGAAAGTATAGGGAGAGGCAGAGAGCCGAGTTGGAGACAAAAGGGAAGGTATGGAATAACTAGTAGGGTTTAAATGGATTCTCAGAAAAAGGATAGTGAAAATGAGGCAGAAACAATATTCAAGTGATAGAATGTGAAGATTGAAACACTCATTCCCAGATGCAAGGATTGAAATATATTCAATAAAAAAATAATAGAAATAAATTCACAACTTATAAAACTTCAGAGAGCCAAATAGCAAATATCTTTAAAATAAGCCCTGCAACTCAGGTTATTTTCCAAGTATTGAGAGTATAAAGTTGTCATTTCAAGAGTGACAATGGAAGTTAAGAGACAGTTTAGTCGAAGGTTTATAATAAATTCACCCAAATTCTTTAAAAAAATTTTTTAACATTTATTTATTTTTGAGAGAGAGAGCAAGAGAGAGCAAGCGAGCATGTGGGGGAGGGGCAAAGAGAGGGAGATACAGAATCCAAAGCAGGCTCCAGGGTCTGAGCTGTCAGCACAGAGCCCGACGCGGGGCTGGAACTCATGAACCACAAGTTCATGAGCCAAAGTTGGACACTTAACCTACTGAGCCACCCAGGCATCCCTAAATTCACCCAAATTCCTAACATAGTAAACTAATGTTATTCCTTGCGCACCTCTCTGTTCAGTTAGGACTGGAGAGGACGTGAATGTTGTATAGATTCCACCTGGGATATGTAGCCGGGTAATAGGAAACAGCAGGATTCTGCAAGATGGGTTGGAGAACTGTGTGGGAAAGTATCTTCCTTTACTTTCACTTATATCACAGTGGCCAAAACCTGGGTCCGTCCCTAATTACCAAGAAGTTGGAGAAATATAGAACACATTATTTGGTGATCCATTGCTGTATCTCTAGTTACAGGGCACCCTTTTGTTACTGTCCCACAGAGGGAATACAATTAACCGTTTTGTGGAGAGAGAGGGCAAAGTCACTCCCAGTCACCAAATTCTGCTTAAAGTTCAAGATCTATAAATAATGTGTAGTCCTAGCTTCAGAGAGTATGAGAATTGAATAAAACACGATTTCCTTTTCCATAGCATTATTGTAATCCTGAGAATAATGGATCCACAGGTTTTCCTGCTGTGGTCGGGAGGGGGCTGCTGACAATATTGTCCTCATCTTGCCTGTTTTTCTCTATAGCAGCTTTCTGCATTGTGTACATTACTTCTCATCTTTCGTGATTTTATACCACATCTGAAGTAGGCATTTGGGATTAGGCCTGTCGGAGAGAGCAACATGTCTTTCTTAGCTGTCTCCAGCCAGTGGAAGGATGGGTTCCTAAAGGATGTATAAAATTAAAGTTTCAGAGGCCTTTTAAATTTTTTAAGCTTATTTATTTTGAAAGGGAGACAGAGCAAGCAGAGGAGGGGCATAAAGAGAGGGATAGACAGAATCCCAAGCAGGCTCCACACTATCGTCACGAAGCCGGATGCAGGGCTCCAACTCACAAACCATGAGATCATGACCTGAGCTGAAACCAAGAGTAGGATGCTTACCCCACTGAGCCACCCAGGCGCCCCTAAAGTTTCAGAGGCAATTAAAAAAAATCTAGGCTTGTGGGTTTTTGACAATTTAATTCTCTCAAAGTATACATTGACTTTGATTTGTACAAGATTATTTGTTTCCATCTGCCAATAAGGATATCCAGATTTTTTGTTTCATATTTGGAAAGTCTGCTACATTTCTTTCTTTTGATTTTGGTTCTTTCTCTTTTTTTCCCTTCCTCTGTCTCTCTCTCCTTAATTCAAGCCTACTCCATGCTTATAATTCTGATCTTTTCTCTGAGTTATTTTATTAAACTGGGTAATTTCATTGGTTACAGCATTCGGGTTATGGTAAAATGTTTTCCCCGAGTCATTTTACTCAACTGAGTAATTTGGCTCAGGCTTTATCTTCCAAAGCCTTTTTACGCATTATCTATTTCGTCTTGGGGTTTCTAACTTTAAGATCTCAATTACCAGGGTTCTTTATATAATCTATCTATCTATCTTTCTTTCTTTCTTTCTTTCTTTTTCCTTTCTTTCTCTCTTTCTTTCTCTCTCTCTCTTTCTCTTTTTCTTTTTAATTTGGCTTTCAATCTGGTCAGTTTTGTAAACTCAAGTCACCTCTCAACATGTTCATAAGCGCAGTCAAGGGAGCCAACAAAGGGTTCTAAGCTTCAATGTTGAAGTATCATCCCCTGGAGTTTACACTGAGCCAGCACCACCAATGTTACTAGACGGCCATCGAAATTACAGCCTGGGGGGCAGTTTAACTGAGCGCTTTGTCATAGTGTAACACAGATTTCCAGTCTATCAATGTCTCCCAGATTGTCTAGCCTCTTATCCAGATGGAGAATATATGATACACTTCTTCTTTGAGCTAATTGTAATTAGCTTCTTTTCTTTTTGTCCAAGATCACACAGTAAACCTGAATCTTTAGCCTGGGCTTAATTTCCACAACTCAGTACAGGTTTCCCCCACTAATGTGAAAGTAGCACATTCTATGAAATCTTTCATAAGCTGAAATGGCATAAAGCAAAGACACAGTTACCATTAACTGTGGAAACATTATGGAAACATTTTTGCGCATTCCCAGACCCAAGAAATAAGCTTTCTTAGGCTTTTCTGATATGTTAAGACATGTCTTGCTAATGGATGCACTAAATAAATTGACCTAAAGCATAGGTGCTCACAGACACAGTTCAAATCTGGTGGCTTGAAGCTGAGATGTTGAGTGTAGTGTCTGAAGAAGGAGCTGGGCAGAGCCCCTCTCCTTGCTGGGGAGCACCGCCTCTGTGCTGGCTTCCTTCAAAACAAATGCTGAAGGCTAATTTGACCTTTTTTTTTTTTTAACTTAAGACAAAATCCCCTTCAGATTTCTTTCAGATAGCAAAAACAGGTACTGTTGTATGTCTTATAAAACTGAAGTGAAGTAATGTGAACTTTGAAAAAGTAGAGGATCCAGTAACTTCATCTGAGGGGAAAAAATATATCCACGTTTGCATGGAAGTGAGATGGTCTATACATATGGAATCTCAGTATCCCAAAGCCCCAAACGAAGACACAAAGGGATAATAAGAATCATTCAAATGCAGTGGATGGATGACCAACTCCATAACCTCTTCATTTTCCAAGTTGATTATATACTCTGACTCTTTACCAAGAAAAACGAAAGTCTTTTGAGTCATGTTACACTTTAGGCAACGTTGAAGTGATCCAGAAGAAGGATTGAATTATAGAATATAAGAGGAAACTGTCTGACTTCTATAAGCAGAAAAGGTATTTCCACAGTTCTCAACGTGAAAATTGAGTCTTGCCCCCGGGCACATAATGAGCAATCAATAAATTCTAGCTGATTTTTTTAAAGAAAAGAAAGACACATTGCTTATTTAAAGCCCATATATAAAACTAAGCCATCTGTATGGTTTTATTGCTCCCTGCGGTGGGATAGTTCTATCAGGGATTGCTAAAGAGATCGTTGTTTAAATAGAAACATGAAGGCCACTGCATCTGAATATTTGAGTCTGTTTGCATGTAAACTGATTAATACATGTTTAATTTATGCTCAATAGTAAATTAGAACTACCATCAGGACACACTCTGCTGAACTGGAAATCAAGAGCAAAAGCTATAACATTCATTTCAGGGACTAACTTCTATTTGAAACATGTCTAAATGGATAGCTGTGTGTTTAAACTGTGGACTCTTTTCATGGAAGTGAAGCAAAATAAGCTTCGCTAAGGCATACACACTTATTAGAAATCTGAGTTACTGATATCTTTTCCTATATCTCCATCCGCACCCCAAATAATAATGTCATTAATAAATATTAATTTATCATCCTTTAACTGTAAAAAGGAGATACCTTTTTATATTTAAAATATTGCATATTTATTTCTAAATCCCCAAGAGCAAGAAGACAGAATTTAGCTTCCAGGAACATCTCTGAAAATTTTAGTTTGTTGTGTTTACATTTCTGATGGAACTGGTCATTTAAGGAGAAAAAGAGCATTCACCAAAATATAATTTTGTACTTATTAAAGAATGAACAAAATCAAGGCAGTGTGATCGCAGGACCTCAGATAGGCTTCCACATAGTGGGAACAATATGAAATTCTTACAGCTTTTGTGTGACGAGAATAGTCTGGATGCTTGACTAAAATATATTATAGTACACTTTTTCTAGAAATTGTACTGGCTGAGATTTTCTCCCTAATTTTAACACACAAATGCCAAATTTAAGTAGATATTTCATCGCTACATAGAGTGATGGCAGAGTCGAGAGAGGCCTGACTATAGCATTCCAACACTATCTACTCAGTTAGGGCTTGCACACCACAGAAGTACAGTGAACCCTCTCCCCAGACCTTCCCAAACTATCTGCTTATCATACAGGAATAAGTGTTATTGGACAATGTAATCATTCTACACAAATATAAGCTGATAGTAATCCTCACCATTAGGGGATCAATAAAAATCTCAGAAGTGTGAATGTAAGAGGTATTGAATTCCTAACAGTATGACTCAGTGACCCATTCTTTATATTTAAAAAGTCCCATGTTTATATTATTGACCCTGCAAGTGTCAATTTTCTGAGATATTTGACGAGTAAATAGGAAATCCATTTACAAGATTCAATGAATGAAACGTCTGTCAACTAAACAGATATCTTAGGAGGCACAGCACATTCAGTGGCTCATTTAGACCTCTTGTTCTGCTTGAGATTGACTCCATTAAGCTGAAGACTAAATACAATTGGCCACCGATCCAACATAAAATGTAAGGATAAGCATTCTATTAGGCATCTGCTCTGCATGCCCAGATTTATGATGTACATTATTTTACAGTATGTTTCATTGGTTAATTTGAGTCATTTCAACAAAAAAGGAAATGGAATAATACAAATTTTTAACAAACAGCCAAGGAATATTTTAACAAAGAGCCTATCTTCCAACAATTCAACATAGGAAAATTTAGGACAAGAGACAGCCGATAAATGACTTCTCTTTCTCTGCTGAAAGGTAATTAACTACATATAACTAAAAGAAAATAGGACTTACATGCATAGGCATATAACAGACTTGGAAAATAAGACATAAACTATAAAACAAGGTATTGTGATTAGTCCAGTGGGAGTGTTTTAGCTTACAGTTACAACATACGGGTTTGTATTCACAGCATGATCTAGCATTACACTTAAGAATAGATTGTTTTAAAAGTTTAACAACAATGGAGTAAATTAGTTTACTTAATCTGAGAAGATTTTCCTAAGAGATCCAGAGATAAATAATACCACTGGATCCTTACTGTGTGCCCAGTTTTAGTACTTTAAGAAGTTTCTCACATTTGATTGACATTGCAGCCATGTTGACATTACAACATGCCAAATCTACAGTTGAGGAAGGCGAGATACATAGAACTTGCCTATGGTTGCAGTCAATAAGAGAAAAGGCTGGGGCTTGAGTCCAGGACCACTAGACTCCAAGGTTCAAACACTTGCCCATTATGTGCAGAGAGGTAGTGGATGAAGGAGAAAGAGACTGGTTAACTCCTATGAGAGAAATGCTAACCCACAGATATGTCAGTGTTAGCTCTGTGGACACAGAGACCAACTCATTATTTAATAATTCACTGAGCAAATATCCAGTGAGCTCCCAGGATGTGTCAGATGCTTTTCTAGATGCTGGAAATACTTGTGAGAAAGAGGCAATGTCCTTATCAGCACAGAGCTTACATTCTAGTCACAGACGCAGGAACTAGATAAATAAATATATATTAATGTGTACATTATAATGCTATGAATAAGTGATGAATAGAAAGTTAAAGTAAGATTAGATATTGAGTGATATATGTATACAAACATATATATATGTGTGTGTGTGTATATATATATATATATATATATATATATATATACATAAAGGCTGAACAGAAAAAGCATTCCGAGGAGGTAACATTGGAGTTAGAGGCATGAATGAAACAAATAAGATAGTGAACCATGAGGGAAAAAAATGTTCTAGGCAGAGAAACAAGTAATAAAACCCCGAGGTAAAAGGGAAAAGATAATACGAAATGATAACATATAATAATCAGATGACAGACCATGTATGACACTGAGTTTATGAAAAGAATTTGGATTTTGTTCTGCACAGTGCGAGGAACCATTGGAGGATCAAGAGATGGGAGTCTCATGATCTTATGTATATTTTAAGAGTTTCAGTTTGAGAGCTATGAGAAAACTTCATAGTAAATGGCCATGATTTGTAGTGGAAGCATCTGTTAGGGGGATTAGGCCAGTAAAAAAAAAAAGATGAATTAGTATTTCATTGTTTCTGTATGTCATATGAGACTAGACAATAAATATCAAAGTGGTGAGAAATGGTCAGATTCAATATACTTTTGATTATAAATTCAAATGTATTTACTGGTGAATTAAAAAGTTGAGGAAAACTCCAGGTCTTGACCTAAACATTTGTCTTCTGATAAAAATAAAACAACAACAACAACAACAACAAAAAACAAACCTAGAGGAGGAACAGAATTCGGGTGAGGAATAGTTATTAAGTGTAGGCATGTTAAATGTGAGATGCAGTTAGTTTTCCAAATGGAGACATTGAATAGAAAGTTAGATGTATGACTCTGGAGTTCAGAAAGAAGTTAGGGCTGGGGATCTATCTTTGTGGGATTCATTGAATTGATGTTATTTAAGCAATGACACTAAAAGATTTCACTGATTTAAAGATCAAGACCTGAGGCCTTATAACCCTTTGTTTTGGGAAAGAGATGGAAGATTCAGTCATGGAGAATTGAAAGAGTAGCAAATGATCTAAAAGTGTGTGATGATTTGAATGTGTAAAATAAGTGTTTCAAGAAGGGAGAGGTCAACTGTGTCAAATGTTGCTGAGGGGACACATGACATGTGGGCTAAGAATTTGCCATTGATTTTGGGAACATGGAATTGTGGCCACCAGAATTACCTTTCATAGTCCTAGTGGATATAAGGAGTAGAGGAATAGGAACAATACTTAACCTGAATTGTTCCAGAGAAAGGGCAGAAGTTCAAAGTGGCTGCACCCAACCAGGAAAGTGGTATTCCCTCTCCCAGAATAGCAACACCCTACTCAGGCCACTGCCAGAGGTCACTCCTGACCCCAAGTCAGCTGGGCAGAGCAAGTTACAAGTGCGGTGGCGGCAAAAAGAGTGTGGTGTTTGTGATCAAAGACTGGAATTCTGAATTGATGAATTGGGTTCGATGTTTAGTTGGTTGACTTACCAAGTGGGTTACTCTTCACATTTTCTTAACTTCTCTAAGTCTTATTTTCTTCTAAAACAAAATTTAAAAGTTCTTACCACATAAACTTGTTCTAAGAGATCAATGAATAGTATTTTTGTTGTTGTTATCAAGATGGCAAGAATAGCAATAGATGAGACCCACCAAAGAAGCACCAACAACACACAGAGCATCACCCCCCATGCACCAGTCCATTTCTACTCTGAAACTAGAGTAACTTCTACAAATTCAGATGTAATTTATTTTAAATAACTCTTTGAAATCCCATGCTAGAAACATGAATACCAACATTCGTAATATAGCTTGCTCAGCTCTTCACCTTCTGCTCTCATCTCACTTGGTCGTTTCATGGACATGAAACTAGTGCTCTAGTGCTCCAGACCTTGTGTTCTCTCTTTAAGACCTGATCTATGTAGGCTCCACGTGTCGTTTGTGCACTCTGTCAGGAATCTTAAAGACCCAATTCTCTGTGCATTTGTGATATTCTAGCTCACACATCACTGCCCATGGAAGACTTTCTTAACCTGAGTATTTGGTTCAAATCCCCCCAGTTATTTCCCTTTGAAACTAGTTTTTTTTTTTAATGTTTTATTTATTTTTGAGAGAGAGAGAGAGAGCATGAGCAGAGGAGGGTCAGAGAGAGAGGGAGACACAGAATCTGAAGACAGGTTCCAGGCTCTGAGCTGTCAGCACAGAGCCCAATGCGGGGCTCGAACCCCTGAACTGTGAGATCATGACCTGAGCCGAAGTCAGACGCTTAACCGACTGAGCCACCCAGGTGCCCCTGAAACTCTTATTAGAGTTGTGATTGAACATCAATTTGAGTCAATCCCTGATTTATATGCTCATTTCCCATTAACCTATAAATGGGAGAGGGCTGAAACGGAGTCTGTTTTCTTACAAGTGTACCACTAACTGTGTCCCTAATTCTGAGGGCTTGTGAAGGGACAAGAAGTTGGCAGTAATGATATGCTCCTTCCCTAAGGGTATAGATGACATCTGGGTGATATGGGACCATGTAATTAGGTTGCAAGGGATTCTTTCTTTCTTCCTCTCTTCCTCTTTTTCCCTCCCTGTCTCTCTTCTTTCCCTCTTTCCTTCCTTCCTTCCATATCATAGGGTTAATTCATGTCCTCTTGAATTTTCTCCCCCAGTTTTGGCAGAAAATTTATAATTTTTAAAGTTAGTATTGTAACTTTAGTTAGTATTGTAAATATAAAGCAAAACCTAAAATTTAAGAATTTGTTCACTAAAAGAAGATGAAAGGGATTGTTAACATTATCATTTTTTATTACTTCATGTATGACAAGTGAATGATGAGTTCTATAGTAAGACTGGCTCTAATTTACAAACCCAATCAATGAAAATGACTATCTTGTTTTATTTTATATTTTATTTTATTATTGAAAAATTGAAAAATTAGAGTATCAGCCATAATCATCCAAATGTACAATTAAAAAATTCGCATATGGAAATGAAATTATAACTCCATATCTTAAATTATGCCATCTAAATAAAGTATATATGTAAATATATCATTCATAGATAAAATACATTTTTTATTGAAGGTCAAGTGTTACTGTGATTGAAGGTCATAAGATTAATGCTAAAAAAATGTTTGACATATACTAATAAAAACTTTGTGATAGTAGGGATTTCAGCAACTAATAAAGTATCAGGCAAAGTAGGGATTCCAAATAAAGATTTAACAAAAATAAACATCCACAGAGGACTCTTTCAAGGGATAAGGTTAGAGAAATAAGAAAATAGTTTATAGGATGCTATAAAAATTACAATTTCAATATGCTGTCATGTTACAAAATTAAATGATCTAAGGATACCTTATAAAAAGAAAACATTAAATGTTTTTACTTCACCATTCAGAAATATGTGACATATTATTGATTCTGTCCCTAATCTATTAAAATTCAAATGCTAATGGATTTTCTTGAGTTTTTTTAGTTAAGAAAAAATCTATTCCAATAACAATTTCTGAAAACATACATCTTTTATTTAAATATAAAAAATTTTATAGTGCATTAAAAGCATTTAGTAAATCATGCATATATAGCAAACTTATTTAAATATTATCTTAGAGAAAAGCTTAGAAAAATCTTGTGCCATCAGGGTGATTATTATTCTACCACAAAATTACCTTTCTAAAGATTAAATAAATGAAATTTGAACAGTATCATCATTTTAAGAAGTATGTGGGGATAGGGGGATCTCTGTATGCACAAACTCTTAAAAGGAAATAATGCTGATTCATCATATATGTTCTGAGGACTGAGAAGCTAGTAGTGTGAGCTGGGTGCAGAAGGAAGTGAAACATAAACTGAAAAATTGAAGTTATTTGCACCTTGCTCTTGACCTAAAAAGGTACTATTTTCACTGATATTGCTGAAATGCAAAGACAAAAATTAAAAAGACAAATCACTTGTAAAATACTGAGTTACATTTTCTTCTTGTCCAAGCTGCCACTGGATGTTGAGGAAAGAATCCGGGATATTATTAAATAACTTTCTGCCTTAATTATTCAAATACCACCTTAATATCTTGAAACAGCTAATTCAGCTGGCTAAACTCACTGGGATCAGAGAATGTTTTAAAAACTATGAAACTCTATTATAACCTTATAGCAACTGAAAATTATGAAAATAAGCTTTAATGGTCCATCTCATGAGAAATACCCTAGCTCTATTTTTTAATACGAGTAATCATTAACACCCATTGTAAATGGTATCATGGCAATATAAACTTTAAAAAATTTAAATTCTTTGTAACGAGAATTTGGCTGTTTTAAATATGCTTCTCAAATAATTGAGGCTCCTGGCCTTGCAGTTCAATAATGTCCAGATAATACCACTAATGTATTTAAATGCGTAAAAATGTATCTCATGACTTTCTGCAAGACCATCTTTTTATTTCATGAATGTAAATGGCCTCATTAGCCAAGATTGCCATGGGCATAAAGCACCAACCAGGTCTAAAAGTGCATCTTTAAATGCTTTAATAATTCTTGGGCACCTTTTGAGAATTTAATGTTTTCCTTTTAACTGTCATTCATGAAATTAACAAAAGAAAAAAGAAAATCGCAGCATAGAAGGAACAAGGTAAAACTCAGAAATTCATGTTGGAATATAAGCGTGGTTCATCTGTCTCCTAACTAGAGATACTGTTTAAAATTGGCTGAAAAGATTTTAGAGGGGAATGACGAGCCTGGATTTTTGAAGTAACATCTCTCAGAGAACTCTTGAATAAAAAAGAAACTCAAAAAAATCCTAAGGGAAATAGGAAAGTCGAAATGACAGAATTTTTACTACCCACTCCCCATCTGTCGTAATCTTTTGTCATAACTTGTAATAAATAGATGCGTTTCTAATTGAGATTCTAGTGAACTCAAAGCCTGAGTGCACGTTTGGTATTTAAAGGGAAAAAGCATAAAATCTTTTGAAAAATCCACAAATTATGCAATCAATCAATGGTTAATTTACAAATCAGGTTAGTAGCCCCTCAATTATTATGAGTTGGCATTTAACAGGGTATACAGTAGTGGTATTCAAAAGTTGAGATGAGATTACCTGTTCTAGCCAGTGTTAAGTACATGTCTTAGCTCCTCTCTTCTAGTAATCTATTTTAATGGGTGTGGGGACCAGGCAATTCTACTGTTAATAAAATAGGACCACGGGCCTCATCACTCAACTGTTTCATCTTCCACCCATTGCTTATAGCTAAAATCTCATTATCAAATTAAAGGCTGTAAAGAAACGTCTCTTCTTTTTATAACAAACTATACACTCTTTAGGCAAATTATATTCTTATATTACTAATGGGCTTCTCTCTAAGGCACGGGAAGTCATGACCTCCCTGGGGTCTAAGTCCTTGAAATAACTAGAAAGTTCTTGATGACAATGTTGAGTTACCCTGGGCAATCTAATTACGAAGGAAATACTTTCATCCGATCTCTTCCGATACTCAGGGTATTGATGGCTGGAAGCCAGTCAGAGAATGAGGCTGGAGACACCAAGGCAGTTTTGCCTGACCCCAAGGCCAATACCTCTTTCATCCCAGCACACGATGGGTCATCCTGGGGCCCTCATTCATATGTTGCATACTCAGCTGAGAATTTGTTTGCTTGACTCTATTTTCCAAAACTGAAAATAATTTACTCTTTTTTCTGCCACCTTTCTAAGTGGCTACACCATTTTCTTTATTCAATATTAATGATACAAATAAAATTTTATTTTGTAAATAAAATTTATTCCAAACGAAGCATTTATTTATGAGGGTAGTAAATATTAGATTTGTTAAAGTCACTTCTGAGCATAACAAAGACAGAAAATCACTGAATGAATAACATGTTGTTTTCCTTAAAATTGTTTCAGGAGACAAGAGCAGGTTAATTGTTTGCAGTAGTTTTGAGTACTTTCCCATCTCTGAATTTCTCAGCTCACAATCGATCCATCTCTATAGTAACTTTTGTCAGGTTTTCTTTCCTGAGGAATTTTCTCCATTTTGGAGGCTGGACTTCCTGCAAGCACTGGTTTTGGAAGGGGCTGTCAATTAATGAAAGGAACTATAAAAAGGTAGGGGTTAAAATTCAGGTTCTAGCACGCACTTACCAAGAACATGGGCAAGTTGATTAATCCATACAATCCTCAGTCTTCTCATCTACTAAAACAAATAAATATAGAACTTACCTTCTTATTACCAAGATTCACTCTGCAAAATGTTATTTGGAAAATATTTTGTGAGATTTTGCTTATATATAGTCTAGTAGATAATGGGATTATAATGTGGAGAAACTAGTGTGCCCATTCATAAAACGGTAGCTTCTTATTTGGAGATCCATGCAAGTCTGTTAGAAGTTAGCTGTGCGCGGAGAGTTAAATCAGATGTTACAGAAAGTGTAAGAGAGAGATTTCTTGGAAGCTGATGGGTGGGGCACACTGCCCGGTCCTCATGCTTATTGTGTATTTTGGGAAGTAGTGGTGGAAATGGAGGAGGGAAGAGAGGAGATGAGGAGAGCCTTCTGGAAAGATCTTGGAGAATACAATCTTTGTCTATGAAAGTGATTATTTCTAGCCACGTTTCCCATTTAGTGCAGCAGTATCTGTCTTAAAATGGAACCGAATTTTCTAAAAAGGAAATAGCTGTGACTATCCTATCAAGAAGTGACTTAAATAGGTAGGTAAAATGTAAGTAGAAGATTAATTTACATAACTGTACCTTCCATCTGTAGTTGAAAGCAGCTAAGTTATCGTCCTCACAAAAAAAATGTTCATGAATCTAATGATGAGTTTTATTAAGATAGAACTCTAATGCTCATTTTAAACCATTGGGGACTAAATTGTTGAAAGAATGCCACACATTTCAAGAGCTCTTTTCCTTCTTTGCCAAGTTAGCTCTCACTTGCTCTTTAGGACAAATTCATGCACCACCTCTTGGAAAGACTCCTGAATTTCCTTACGCCTCCTCTCATCTCTGTTCAACTGAGTCTGATTTATATGCTCACATATTATTTTTTTCTTTTATTTTTTTATAGTTTATTGTCAAGTTGGTTTCCATGTAACACCTAGTGCTCTTCCCTACAAGTGCCCTCCTCCATGTCCATCATTCTCCTTCCCCTTTCCCCCTCCCCCTTCAGCCTATGCTCACATATTATAACATTCCATTAGAGTTGTTGGTTTACTAATAGTTCTTGCTATTACTTTCCTCCATTCAAGTAATATCATTTATTTTTATCATTTTGCATTTCCTAGTACAGTACTTGACTGTAATAACTCTTAACAGGAGTTTGATGATTTAATTAGTGGCAGTGTTAAGCTAAATTCATTTTAATGAAATGCATGTCCTGAAGATCCTGGAGATTTGAATAATGTCTCTTCCCTTCCCGAAGACGTCCATGTCCTAATTTTTTGAACCTGTAAATAGGTTACATTACATACCCACAGGGACTTTGCCGATGTGATTATAAGGGTATAGAGCATGAGACGGGAGACTATTCTGGACTATGCTGGTGAAGCCCAGATGTGAGGAGTGGTACTTAAACATGGAATAAGGGGCAGAAAGGGAGGGTCAGAGGGAGAATGTCACTGTGGGGAAATGATCAGATATGAAATGTCGCTGGATTTGAAGATGGAGGGAAGGGGCCTCTACAAATGGGAAAAGGCAAGGGAATGGATTCTCCCCTGGAAATTCCAGAAAGATACCCAGCCCTGCTGAAAACTTAATTCTAGCCTAGTGAGGCCAGTGCCAGACTTCTAACCTGTAGCAGTATAAAATAACTTCCGTTACCTTAAGCCAATACATTGGAGATGATTTGTTATGGCATCAGTAGGATACTAATGTGTTTAGCCACTCTGATTGTAACATATGTGCATTGTTTTTAACTAAACAGGAGGTCTGACATCATCTGTAATCACTTATATCTACAAGAATAATGTACATCCTTATAAACTCTAATATAACTTTTAAGTCCCTGTTCTATAATTTTATTTTATTACCTATATTACAATCTTCAAATGAATGGCTGTTTTTTTTAACCCAAGCATTAAAAGAAAATTAACGCTAGTCAACTAAAATTTCAACCTCCTTTGCTTAGATATGACAGAAATACTAAAATAAATAAATTGCATTGATAATATCCATTGCGGTATCAGATGTCTTACAATATGCCCAACACTTTTCTATAAAGATGGTATACAGTTACTTATTATAATGTTATAATTAGATGAACCAGGTGACAAATTATGCTAATTTCAAAATCAAGCTTATTCTATTCAATTTTATAAAACAATGAATAACACTGATACTATTACATGATCAATATTAAATAGTATAATTCAGCATGTGCACAGATACGTTTCAGTGTGTGCTCACTTATACATACTCTTGATAATTGCTTATTGATTAAATTGCTGTTTATTAGCTATGCACTCATATTTCTCATATCCGACACAACTTTCGATAAATCATTCATCACCCACCTAATCATATTAGACAAACTATAAAAATGGAACAGTACATAATACCCTCAAATCACAGAGTTCCACAATATAAATGATGTACTTGTGCGAAAATACATGTGAATTGTATCTGAAGATAAAATGGATAGTTGACATTATTTCTGTTTCCTGCAGTTATCTATCAAGAACTCAAATTACTTGAACATACATGATACCTACGAAAATAAAAATATGTCATTTAGAATATTCATAATTACTGGCACATCTTCTAATGACCAGAAATGGTTACTAGAATTTTTTATGATTCCATCAGAAGCCTCTACAATCCACAACTCAGACTGCTGACCTGATTGATGCCTACCTTCCACTAGACTGTAGTCAATCTGAGAACTAAGATTGGATTTGATATGCTTAATGTTCTATACCCAGCCCTGGTCTAGTAACTGACACAAGGCTAATAGGAGCCAAATGAGAACTTTTTAAATAAATGAAAAAATTAATTAATGCATTGCAAAACAGGATATGGAGAGGCTAGTAATTTTGAGAGAAACAGTTCCTTTAAACTACCCTGAAATTCTGATTATTCACTACATGCCATTCTCTGTCGTTTACCAGAATAATATGTTCATTTATTGCTTTCCCAAATATTTTTTTTTCTTGTGGACTACACTTTTGGGTGAATTTTAATTATATTTCATTTAAAAAACCTGAAGCACAGTTGTTAGATGACTTAGCCAATCAAAACTCTAGGACTAGAACTCAGGATTTTCTGATTATAATAAAAATACATAGTTTTCTTTTAACTAGATTCATGTTTCAAAAGTAGCCTGGCTTAAATTTGACATGGTATCTTTTGGCATTCTGGACTAGTACCCATTTTCTTTTATTTCTCTTGTGGGACATAATCAGGATGCTGTCATCTTAAGATCTCAGGAGCTGAAAGACCATATAAAAATTGAATAGTTTAAGGTGACATATTCCAAGGCCATTAAAAAGTTTATATATTAACAAGCAATACAAAACCTAACATGGTGTCAGTTCAAGGTAGGGAAAGAAAGGAAACGTGCTGAGTTTATCTACATGATGCCAACATCATAAATTCAAGATTTGTACGAAGGAAAGTTAACAATAGGTGACAGAAGGTCAAAAAGAAGAGAATTTTAATGACACAGATAAAAGTTAGACTTATGTTGAAATCTTAAGATTTGATATTTTAATAAATTTCACAAAGAAGACGTAGTTTAAATTATGTATATAAAACCCTGAAAATATTTCATGGTTCTGCTTTATTGAGATATACTCTATATAAAATAAGAATTTCAAATTCTCAGTGCATAATTTGACTAATCTGAAGAAACATATACAGTAATGTAACCACCACCATGAAATTATTCATTTTCATCACTCAGAAAAAGTTTGTCATTTTGCAGGCAATGCCCCTACTGGCCCCTGGTAACTTTGATCAACTATATTTCCCTATGCTTTTGTGCTTTTTACAAATTCATATAAGTAGGACTATTTAACCAGTAGACTTTTGTGTCTGGTTTTTACCACTAACGCTTTTGAGATGCATCTAGGCCACTGCATGTATCAACATTTGTTTTCTTTTTGATGGGTTCTCATTTTTCGTCTTCTCCCAATTTCTTTGCCATACTTGAAAGAAATAATTTTATGCAAAAATGCTTTAAAATAAATGGTATAATTAATTTAAAATAAGTTGCTTTGATTTGGGCTCCAAAGGAAGGATTCCCAACTTTCTGTGGCTATGTCCCTCTCACCTAGAGGTAAGGCCATAGGACTTTTACTTTGACTTTCCAGTTCTAATACAGGACCTAAAAGGGAAAACTCTAGTTCCTTTACCTTTTTGACATAAATTCATGTGCTCTTTTTGGCTGATCTTCTTTAATCCCATTACTCTCTTCACTTATACACAGAAGATTGACAAAATTATTTCCTCGAATCCGTTTCCCTGACTGAGCACCTGGCCCTCATCTATCTTCTTCTTGATCATATCCTCTATAATAGCCCACAGATAAGTCTAAGGACCATGGGATATCTAAAATTTTATCCTCCCTGCTAGTTAGCAAGTTAGCCTGTCACATTTACATCGATCCTGGTGGAAGGCGTGACCCAAGGACTTTGTTGTCATGGAATAACAGATTGTAGAAACTTCAGGTTGTGTTACTCCTCCCTTCCCCTCCAGTCCCGTGAGGCAATAGGGATGGCCCTGGTAGATGATGTAGACATGGTGGATTGTGTTACAGCTGAAGCACTGTGATCTTAGGAAACGCCAATTTTCTTTTTCCTTCTTTTTAAAAATTTTTTAGTTTAAATTCAAGTTAGTTAACATACAGTGTAGTATTGGTTTCAGGAGTAGAACTCAGTGATTCATCACTTACATATAACACCCTATGCTCATCCCAGCAAGTGTCCTCCTTAATACCCATCCCCCATTTAGCCCGTTCCTCACCCACCTCCCCTCCAGTAGCCCTCAGTTCTCGGTATTTAACAATCTCTTATGGTTTGCCTCCTTCTCTGTGTTTATCTTATTTTTCTTTCCCTTCCCCTATGTTCACCTATTGTGTTTCTTAAATTCCACATATGAGTTAAATCATACGATTTAAATCTCTGACTGATTTCATTTAGCATAATACACTCTAGTTTCATCCACATTGTTGCAAATGGCAAGATTTCATTCTTTTTGATTGCTGAGTAACATTCCATTGTATATATGTACTACTCTATCCATTCATCATGAGTCAATGGACATTTGGGTTTTTCTATAATTTGGCTATTGTTGATAGCACTGCTATAAACATTGGGGTGCATGTGCCCCTTCAAATCAGGATTTTTGTATCCTTTGGATAAATACCTAATAGTGCAATTACTGTATTGAGGAACCTCCATACTGTTCTCCAGAGTGGCTGCAATAGTTTGCATTCCCACCAACAGTGCCAAAGTGTTCCTTTTTCTCCGCATCCTTGCCAACATCTGCTGTTGTCTGAGTTGTTAATTTCAGCCACTCTGAGGTGATATCTCTTTGTGGTTTTGATTTGTGTTTCCCTGATGATGAGTGACGTGAGCATCTTTTCATGTGTCTGTTTGCTATGTTATAGAGATATCTTCAGAAAAGTGTCTATTCATGTCTTTTGCCCATTTCTTTACTGGGTTATTTGTGTTTTGGATGTTGGGTTTGACAAGTTCTTTATAGGTTTTGGATACCAACCTTTTATCTGATATGTCATTTGCATATATCTTCTCCCATTCTGTCAGTTGCCTTTTAGTCTGGTTGGTTGTTTCTTTCACTATGCAGAAGCCCTTAATCTTGATGAGGTCCCAAAACTTAATTTTTGTTTCTCTTGCTTCTGGAAACATGTCTAATAAGTTGCTGCAGCCGGGGTCAAAGAGGTTGCTGCCTGTATTCTCCTGTAGGATTTTGATGCTTTCCTTTCTCACATTTAGGTCATTCATCCATTTTGAGTTTACAATTGCACCAAAAACCATAATATACCTAGGAATAAACCTAACCAAAGAGGTAAAAGATCTGTACTCTGAAAAATATAGGAAGCTTATAAAATAAATTGAAGAAGACACAAAAAAATGGAAAAACATTCCATGCTCATGAATTGGAAGAACAAAAATTGTTAACATGCCAAAAGTACCCAAAGCAATCTACACATTCAATGCATTCCCTATCAAAATAACACCAGCATTTTTCACAGAATTAGAACAATCCTAAAATTTGTATGGAGCCAGTAAAGATCCTGAATAGCCAAAGTAATGTTGAAAAAGGAAACCAAAACTGGAGGCATCACAATTCTGGACTTCAAGCTGCATTACAAAGCTGCAGTCATCAAGATGGTATGCTACTGGTATAAAAATAGACACATAGATCAATGGAACAGAACGGAGAACCCAGAAATGGACCCACAGATGTACAGCCAATGAATCTTCGATAAAGCAGGAAAGAATATCCAATGGAACAAAGACATTCTCTTCAGCTTCAGCAAATGGTGCTGGGAAAACTGGTCAGTGACATGCAGAAGAATGAACTTGGAAGACTTTCTTATACCATACACAGGAAACCCCAATTTTTAAAGAAAGTACAAACCAGTCTGATCCTTGCCCAGATAGAATAATTGACTTTAGTTTCCTAAACAGTGGCCACATGTGTCCTCTGTGCCACCAGGAGACACTGTGTTTGGTACATATATATCCTGAAAAACACAGCCTAGTATGGGAGATGCTATAGGAATAGCAGAAACATGAGAGGCTCACAGGGAATTTTTCTCAACCATGTCAAATTTCAAAATCCCAAAATGTAGCATCTTCCTTAGTCTGGCAAACATGGCTCCCCTTGATTTTTTTATCTTGATCAACACCATCATCCAACATAAAATATATAAGAATCCTACCAAAGTTTGTTATTTTTGAAAAACAACCCCAATAATGTTATTACCTCATTCCTGGAAATTAAATTTTTATTAAAATCTAAATACTTATCAAGATCACCTCCTCTTTTGCATGCTTATTGCATATCCTAAATTCAAGTCCTTGTAATTACTGTCCTGAACTGTTGTGGTAATCTGGACTAGTGGTTCTCAAAGTGTGGTCTCCAGACCAGCAAGCATGGGTATCACCAGAAAACTTTAGAGACACAAATTCTCGGCTCTCTGAAGACCTACAGAGTCTCTGCAGGTGGTTTCCAGAACTTTACTTACAAATCTTTCAGGTGATATTGATGCATATCAAAGTCTAAGAGCTATTGCTCTCTATTATATTATCTCTACTCTTTTCTAAATAAGTTCTATTACCAGAGTTGGCCAATAAAAATACAAATCTAATGTATTATATATATTTAAAACTTGATAACATCTTCAGGGACCTGGGTTGCTCAGTTAGTGGAGCGTCCAACTTCAGCTCAGGTCATGATCTCGCAGTTTGCAAGTTCAAGCCCCACACAGGTTTTGCTGCTGTCAGCATGAAGCCTTCTTTGGATACTCTGTCCCCCATTTTCTCTGCCCCTTCCCTGCTTATGTGGGGAATAAATAAATAAGACATTACAAAAAAATCCAACAAGTTTATAACATCTTCATAACCAGAGGATAAAGTCCAAGACTCAGCTTAGGTAAGCTCCTTCCAGAAATCCCTTCTGGAAGCCTCAGCCTGTGGAAAACCCTCCTTCATTCCCTCAGAACACCTGTACAATTTTTAATAAAAACACTTTAGAGGTAGTCAGAGCTTAGGCTCAAGTTAGGCTCACGTGGGATTGAATCTCTGCTTTACCATGTACTAATTGTACATCTTTGATGACGTGGTATAGCCTCTTTACAGCAGGTTCAACCTATGGGCCCCTGGGTGGGTAAGTCAGTTGAGCATCTGACTTCACCTCAGGTCATGATCTCGCTGTTCACGAGTTTGAGCCCCAGATCATGTTCTGTGCTGACTGACAGCTCAGAGCCTGGAGCCTGCCTTGGCTTCTGTGTCTCCCTCTCTCTCTGCCCCTCCCCTGCTTTCTCAATCTCTCTCTCTCTCTCTGTTTCTCAAAAATAAATAAAAACATTAAAAAATCTTATAGTAGTTTCAACCTCTATAAAGTTGGCACATAATGACATCTGCCTTAGAGTGAGTGTGAGTATGTAATTCAACAACAAATATAAAACCTTAGGCCCAGTAACAAAATTTGTGTTTTGTTACTTATGTATTCAGTAATTACTGTTCATAATTGTATTTTTGTTACTATGACTAATCATTATTATGGCTGTTATTCTAATGACATTTAACATACTACGTTGCAAGTATATGCTTCCCTATCTGTGTTCGTCCCAGTCTGATAACAGCAACGCTGACAAATACTGTTTTCAATTAGTGTTTGTGAACTAAATTCAGTTAATGTATATCATCAGCCAAACATAAAAAATACAGTATGAAGGGAATAAGCAAAATGAATATAAGACCCTATATATAAATGGAAGCACATTCAGGCAAATAGTAATTCATATGTTTAAGTCACTGTGACTTGTTACAGGTTTCCCTCACTATCCAAAAGCAGAGCAATTTCTGGAAACTTTGGTGAAGCAAAGAAGCAATTACTATTAATTTATATATTTTTGAGCATTCGCAACCCCCCCAAATAACCTCCCTTAGGCTTTCCTGACGCCTTAGGACATGGACGCACAAAATAAATGGAGGTGAAGCATAAATGCTCACAGACACAGTTCAAAGCTCATGTGCCTTGCTGCTGAGACGGCGGGTGTAGTTCCCGGGGAAGGGGCTGGGCGGCGCCATTCTCACTGTTCAGGACGTGTCTTGCCTGTAGAAGGGCTTGCTGGGGAATAAACGCTGAATGCTGTTTCCACCTTTCCCCTTTCTACTAAAAGAGAAAATCGTCTTCGGATATCTTTAGGATAGCCAAAACAGGTATTCATGTGGGTCTTCTGCAAAAGCCAAGTTGTGTAATGTGAACTCTCAAAAGTGAGGGATGGCTAAATTTCAGCTCATATCCATTGGCCACCTATGTGCTACACTTGAGAATACAAAGACTAATAAAACGTAATTCTTCTCAAGAAGTTCAAGGCCTGTGAGGAAAGACATACACATAAATAGATAAATTACAGTGATGTACTATATAAGGATAAGTGCTATTGAAGTTGCACAAAAATAATTTGATAGGCGCACAGCCTTGCCAGGAAGAAGTTGGGGAAATGTTATATCCGAGCTCATAAAATAAGGTACCACATATTGAGGATATCAAAAATACAAACTGGCAGCAAAACGTATGGTTTAGTCTCTTTAAAGCCTCTTCTTTACTGCCCAATAAAATTGGTGACAACAGCTTCCTGTTGCATGGAGAAGAAATAACTCACTCAGGAAATATTTCTCTTCCAATTGGGACTAAGGATTGATAAGATCGTGACAAATGCTGTGTTGGGAGGTTTGCCAAGAGATATTTCTAACCGAGTAGCACCTCCAAGAAGTAGGGCATATGTACACATCAGAGTCAGGGCAAGAACAGGTCTGTATTTCCAAAAGTAGAACTCATTAGCAGAGATGATGTTGTGCTTCCCAAACTGGACCTGCTTTAATGTTCTGCTAATCATCTCGGAGGTAACTGAGGCCATCAGACATCACGTAAAAAAACATATGACTAGGAACATTGCATGTTGAACTACCCACAAAAATGAATAAAATGAATGTCCCCCATGAAGATTTTTAATCTTCTCATTTCAATATTTGTGAAAATAAAAGGTTGGATTTTTCTGAAAGCTTGCAAATGTACTTAGTATCTCAGCTTACATAAGATACTCTTTAAGACCTGAGAATTTCACCAAACATTGTCCCTGGAGATCACATGACGGTGTCATTGTAAACCACATTAAAATGGTGAATTCTTAACACCTGAATTTTATAGCATTCCACTTTGTAAAAATTGCAGACCGTTTAGCTTTGCGTTAATTTTCAAGTTGAAATATTCACTTATTGACTAGGCTTATTTCATCTAAGAGAGTGGTTTTCCAGTGGTAAGTATTTTATTTTAAAGCTGTGCATCCTTCTAAAAAAATACTATAGGGAAAAACTCCAGAGCACCCCTGATATAGAGCCACGTCTGCTATTTTATATCACCTTTAATAACCACAAATTTTCTTATAAAACAAAATCTAAATTGTATTTGCCAAGAGTTTATAAGGACATGCTGAAAATATTTGGGCAACCAACCATAGACGACTGTCCAGCTCTATGTAGAGTAACTGATAACTGTTCCCCACAGACATCCCCCTATGTGGATTAGGACGCATGTCTGCTAAAGTGAAGTTTTCAGGTTTTCCTGGATCCTCTTGCGCAACTCAATAGGTTTCTGCATAATGCTCCTGAATGCTTCGGGCCATGTATTATTCTGCTGCCTCTCTCTGATGATACGTTACTGTGATAAATCATCACAGCCCACCGCTGTTCTGATGAGCTGTTGCTTCAGCACGCCATTGAAGCTGTCACATGGATGATGCATAGGAAAGGCATACTGATGATGTTTTACGCAGAAGATGGTGCTGCCCGGGGAACAAAAGGTTTAGGAGAAGATTCAACATAATTACCCGATAAAAGTCAACGCGCATACAGCATGCTAGAAAATGCATTCATGGGTATGGTGAATCACTTCCCTTTAATGTGTGATATTTCTGGTACTACTATCATAAGCCTCCTTTCCTGAGCTATAGATTGATCTAGTATAAACATTTTTTTAGTGGAAACAAAAGCTAAAAGGGTGAAATTAAAATTTACCTGAAACTCAAATGTATAGATTAACTCTATTATTTTCAGCTATGGGGGAATTTGCCAAGGGAGTTAATTGGTACTGAAAGTTTTTCATGTATTCTAGGAAAAGGAAATAATTCCTCTCTGTAATAACCATGCAGGAGGATTTTCCTAGAAAATATCAGTGTCCTGGATAAAATCAGAGACTACATCAGGTTTACATGAAACCCTTACCATGTAACATTCAAATGCCAGAGCCACCACCAGAAATCATGACTGCTGACACAGTGTATCAGATGATTCATTTAATTTAAAAATAACCACCTGATCCTCATTCATCTTCCTAAGGAGAAAGAACATAAGAATTAAGGTAAAAACTATAGTTGCTTCAGATTCTTGAGAAATGGAAGATTGATTCTTTCTATATCTAGTCTCATAAAGTTGATACTGAATAAATATTTGCTGATTTGAGATAAACTCCATAATTACCTGTCCCTTTATGAGATCATCCCATGATGTAGCATGTTACCCAACCCAATCGGGTTAATGGGATGAGCAGAGAATAGTCTAGAGGAAAGGAACTTCTTGTTCTCAGATTTAGGATCTATATTTAATTTTATTCTGAGGTCTTATAAAGGAAGATATGGGGAAAGGCCTTAGACTGTCAAGCAAACTATTAATTACTATTTTGCTTATCTTTTCAATAGAAGTGAGTTGATGGGAAGTTTAATATTTTTTTCATATGCTGCTTTAACTTCTATGAAAATTCATCAAGCCTGGTAGATGCAGTTTAAAGAGAATTGTCAAAAGAACATTTTGAAGCTTGTATTTGCTAGAACTTTTAGAAAACGTAGTCTCAAAAGAAGTCATTACAGTTATATTTAGTGTTCAATTTATTTGTTTAACTTCCTGTAAAGTTCTTAAATTAACTTTTCTCTGGAAATTTTTACAACTTAAAATATCTCATTCTAATAGGGTTTTGGTAATCTCATATTGCTTTGCTTAAAACTCTTTGTCTATTCTCTGCCATGTAAAACTTACCTAAAACACCCTGACATCCTGGAGGTACAGCTAAATAGTAGACCAGTTGTTGGAATAAACTTCTTTTATAACCGTCTGCTTCCTGGTAGAGGTAGAGGCCAATCAATGCTCAAAGTCAAATACTAACTCCCAGCCTGGGAACTAGAGATCTCTGTGGTGATAGAGATGAAACACCATATGACGCAATATTGCCTCTCTGCTTGATTACTCAATACTTTGTATCAATAATGATGTTTAATGGGTCAGTTTATATAAGAGCAGCTAGAGACAAAACCAATTTCTTGTACCTCTTCTGGAGTCTGGTCTTTATGCTTCAGATGTTTTGGTAAAAATGTCCAAAAAATATAGACTCAGAGGCTAAAGGACAAAGCATCTAGGAATTGAATACAGTCTACTCTGACTCATCATTCAGTAAATACTTTAGGAGCCTTCCTCAGTGTCGAGCACTGTGCTATAAACAATAAATTGATCCATGGGGTTGGTAAAAAGAGCCATGTCATGTTGACGCAGTTTTATTAAATAAAAAAAGAACTAGAATTATTTTTTTCAGAATATCTCTTAGGTAAGAAAGGATATTAAACAATATCCAAAGAGGTCAGTTGATGCCAGAATTCTTTGAGAAAAGCAACATATCAAATAATATACCTTATAATATTTTGTGTGAAAAGTAATATAGATTTTGTTCCATCCCATTTTTATATATGTGGACTGTTCAGATTGTACAAGAGTTGAAAACCATTTATTTTTTAAAATTCTGTCAACTTTCATTAATTATAAAGAACATATGTTAGAAAAAAATGAAGGAAACCAATTTTAAACATAAAGGAAGAGGGACCACTTTTTATAATAACAGTTTTAAATACAGTTCTCCACTAAACTGTTTTTGCTTAGGATCAAACATATGTTCTTACTCTTAAATTCTCTTCACCAAGTCAACATCAGGAATCAAGGAAGTATTGAGTAAATGGAGAAGGAAAAATCCTTAGAAATAAAATTAACCATCAACATCTACACATTCAGTATTCACTTTTAGTATAATAAATAGATATCTACATATATATACATCAATTTAGACGTTGTGTTTACATTGTCACCCACATATCGGTGCTCAGTAAATGTTGGATCTTTTTTTTTCTTAGAAAATGCAGAGTATACCTCATGTGGATACAGTTTAGAGAATGTAAAGCGCTAGAGTCAAAAAGCATCTTCACATGGGGAATTGGAGCATGCTATTCAAATATTGATTAGCATACTGTAATGGAAAGGACATGTACTTGGATTCAGCTAGACCAGGTGTTAGTACCATTCCAACCACTTTTCAAAGTGTGAATTTTGTTAGTTTCTTAACATTTTTGAGTCTCACTACATGAACAAAATAGAAATAACATTTACATGAGAGGTTTGCTCCAGGCATACAGTAAGATACCTCTAGAAAGTATAGTTCTAGCTGGAAGTAGGTACTCAAGGATGCTAGCTCCATCCTTAACTCACTTAAGTTGATTTAGTAGATAATTATCATATGCTTAGATAGGTGTCAGGGTATTCTGTTTTGAGACTTCATGTCAGGTTATTATTATCTTTAGTGTTGTCAAAAATATAAAACTACCTTATGTTTACATAGCACAACTACTGAACTATCTAGAACTCAGTGACAATTCGGAGCATAATACCAAATGTAGGAGAGGTAAGTAGTCATACTTTGAGTCTACAGAATTGGAAAATGGCTAAACTAATGGTTAACACTTGGTCCAAATCCAAAGCACCTAGTCTTTCTGGTACAGTAGGTGTATGCGTGTGTATAATTTGCCTCTCTGCACTTTGCAAGACTATTTCAACCTAACAATCTACATCAGAATCTAGGTGACTAGCTTTTATATACCAATAAAGTTGTTCCAGATATTATCAGCTTACGTGTTGAGGTTCAAAACCATTACATGATTTAAGTAAAAGTCTCCTGGTAAAAACTAATGAAAGATAGATTTTATACAACTTTTGTGATTATTAAATTCTGAAAACTGTGTTCATAAGAAAATTTATGAAATATCATTTCTGCACAATATGATGTGTTTTTTAGAGGATGTCATATTTCAATATCATTACATTTAGCCTTATATGTATGTGGTTCAGCAATTAAGCAAAAGCAAACATTAACAAAAATAATCCTAAACAGATTGTGATCTAAAATAGAAATAATGAAAATTGAACATTGCTAAAAGAATGTTATTTGGCTAACGTAGATTAAAGTATTTTCAAATTAGGAAAAAATAGAGAATATAAACAGAAAATACCTTGTTATATTAAATCCAGCTTTTATTTATTTTTTAAGTTTTTATTATTTTTTAGGGAGAGAGAGAGAGAGAGAGAGAGAGAGAGAGAGAACCCTAAGCAGGCTCTGCACTGTCAGTGTAGAGCCTGACATGGGGCTTGAACTCATGAACTGTGAGGTCATAACCTGAGCTAAAATCAGGAATCAGACGCTTAACTGACCAAGTCACCCAGGCACCCCAGTCCAGCTTTTAAATTATAACAATCCATCTGCTTTTTACAGGAGTGATGATAATTATCTTCAATTTTAATACCACAGTAAGAAATACCTTGATATATGTGAATGTCATTAATACTGTTTTATATAATCTATATCTATCTCTATGATCTACAAAAATACAAATATCTGTATAACTTGAAAATATTTCTCATTCCTACCCTCATTCATCAATATTTTAGAAGTCATTCACTTCACAGTAGCCTTTTAGTGTGAAAAATCACATGACTATACCAGTGAACAGAGTTCAAGATTCACTAAAATGACAATTATTTTTTAGCTTGATTTCTTTTAAGACCATTCTAACTTTATTATAAATAGCTTGATTGATGATTCAGACTATATTACGTTGTTTTCCGTGACTTTGGTTTTCTGTGTTCATCAAATGAGTCTTATTATAAATAACATGAGCCAGTAAGGTGCTAAGGTGCTTGCAGTAATGTAAGCATATATTATTTTGGGGCAAGTCTTGTGCTCTGATTTATTTTCTCATTAAATAGTGGCACTTTAATACATGTTAGCTAATAAAAATCTTAATTTGCTATAAATTTGTGTCTATGAGTCTATGATGCAGACGGAAAAGGAACTAAGGCAGGGCAATCTAATTACCCCCCATCCCCCAATGATGTGCTGCTTCATCTTAGAGCAGGGTTTACAAACAGGACTACGGTTGCAATTGTTTTTTTCACGTAGCATTTCCCCACTGCACTTACAAGGAAGGCCACACAAATTTTACCGAATCATTCCCCTAGAAATATCCTTCCTTAGCAGTTCCCACCATCTGTCTAAAGCATTATGTTCTCTGTTTGCAGCTAGGTACTTTTTTATACACTTTACAAAAAACAAAAAAGAGTGGACAGGAAACATGAAGGAAGCAGACTGAGCACCATTAATCAGGGTTTAGATTTAAATCAAAGGGGAAAGTAGGTGCATATGACCTAAAAATGGTGAAGATACATGTCACATCATTATCTGGAGTGACTCTTGGTTGTAGAAAGCAGAGATCCTGAACCAGGAGTCTGAAAATTTGGTTGCAGCACTGATCTACCACTAAATTATATACGGTGTTTAGCAAATTATTTAATGGTCTTTGTTCTGAATTTCATTATATCCAGAAAGAGGATACAGACTTTATAAACTTTATTATCGCTTCGGCTCTAATGTTCTACATTGGTGGTATGACTTCATAACAAAAAATAGAGGCAACCCATGTTTGTTTCAGCACAGAAGGATTTTTCTGGCAACCTGTAGATTAAAAAGCTCAAAACAAAACTAGTGAGTCATCAGCAGCTACAATACAATCTTGATTACAGGGTAATAAACACTCAGAGGGACTATGAGACGCATCTGTTTAACACTGCAATTTGTTCGTCTTCAGAGCTCTGTTTGTGAGCAAATCTATCTAATGCGTTGACCTTACACTCTAATATGCTCCTGAGTCTCAGGTAATCATTGAAACATGCAGCTATAATTTTTCTTTGTGTTTCTTTATGTTTCATGTTTTACTTTACTTTTTTGGGGGAGGAGGGCTTTGACAAATAGTAAATTTGCCTATTTCATCCCACAATGAATGGCCCAGTATGGTCACAATTGAATCTGATGGACGTTGACCTTACACTCTAATATGCTCCTGAGTCTCAGGTAATCATTGAAACATGCAGCTATAATTTTTCTTTGTGTTTCTTTATGTTTCATGTTTTACTTTACTTTTTTGGGGGAGGAGGGCTTTGACAAATAGTAAATTTGCCTATTTCATCCCACAATGAATGGCCCAGTATGGTCACAATTGAATCTGATGGAAGTGACCATACCAGTTATGAGCAGTATCAGGCCAGTTGTAAAACACACACACATTCATCACCTCATCAACATTTGGCAAAGCAGGACTTCTGACTCACCAAAAAACAAACAAACAAAACAAACAAAAAACTAAAAATAATCTATTTAGATCAGGGGTACTGAAGCAAAGATTTTACAGTGTTGCGATTCTAGAGAAGAGAGTGCCTCAGAGAGGTGAGCTGATTTTCTGAGGTAGATTTTTCCCTGGAGAAAATGATAAATCTTGGCTCGGGGTAAGAGATGGAAACTTTGTGCTTTGCCATAACATATGCCTGTAACTGAGGACAGGGACGTTTTGTGATCATCGAAAGTTTAAAGAGACAAAAAATTGGATTTGGGGGGTCTCTCAATGATAAAATCTGTTTTCTCGACAAGAGACTTACTGAATTCTGAAACCAAGCAGGGAAGAAGACTAAAACACTAAGCAAATAGTCTATGAAAAGCAGAGTGTAAAGCAGCCTCCTGTGATGATGAGACAGTGGTTAGAACCAAGGTATTTCACTGAGTAGGGTTCTGATAAACACACAAGCTCTGTGTTGGGTGTCCCATGGGGATGCCCATAGCCGAAACGAAAGCTGAAAGAAAAACTAAGTTTTACAAAAATTTACCTCACCTGTGGATTTTAAACACTTAATCAGGACAGTGATTTCCTTTTTTCCCCTTGGGTGCTCTAATGCTGCTTTTTTGACCAGCCCAGAGAGAAGGGGAAGATCTATTGAAGAATAATTCATGTGTCCAACCATTTCTCTACATACATCTCTTCCTGCAAGGAAATAACTCTGGACTTAATATAGCATTTATAAAATGAGTACTCACAACACGGATACCCACTATGTATTCAGTCATGAAACCTGCAACAGTACATTCTGAACCAAAGTGTCCCCTACTGCAAGAATGAATGACAGTATAAAGCAGTATAGTTCATAAATGAAAAATAGCGTATGTGGTAAAGTTTTAAAAAATGTCTACAGGCAAAACCTTAGAATTAAAAGGTAAACCTTATAAGGAGTTGGATATAAAGTCAATAGATAGCAAAACCCACTTATTAGAAGCAAAGAAATAGTCAAAATTTTAACATTATGCTATTTGGATAAGCATCAAAATACTTTATATAGCAAAGTCCAAACCTAAGAACAGTTGTAATTGAAGGAAGTTGAAGGGAAATCTAAATAAAAGGAAGGATATTCCAATGTCCATACATTGGAAGCCTCAATATTATAAAGATGTTAATTTTCTCTAAATTATCTAAAGGTTCAAACCAATCCCAACCCCAACCCCAATCTCAACAGTGTGCCCCCCCCCCTTGTTTGGTGGAAATTAACAAACTCAATCTGAGCTGAAGAGTTGAGAGATACAAAGGTCCAAAACTATTGAAGAGAATCCTGAAAAGACCAAAACTCTAGCACTTACACTACCATATGTCAAGGCTGATTATAAAATTATAGTCGTGAAATGGTCATTTAATTTCATGACTTTCCTGAAAAGTGAACATTAACCCACCTTCACATCATGAGAAAAAGAATCAACACCAAGTGTAGATTTATATGTGAAACATAAAGGATGATAATAAGGATTTTAGAGGCAAACATGGGAAAATCTCTTCATGTCCTATAGATAGCAAAATTTTCTTAACCAGAACATAAAATGTGCTAACTGTAAATATATAAAATGTATATTTATATATAAATATAAAAATGTATTGCATTAAAATTAAGAACTTTTTTCTTCAAAAGTCACCATTAAGTAAATAAAGATCTAACCCACACAATGAAAGGAAATATTCGAGAAATACATATTCAACGATGACTCAAATGAATAAATAATTCCTAAAAATCAATCCGAAAAAGACAAAATAGATTTAAAAAAATTTTTTTTAATTTTTTTTAATTTTAAGAGAGAGAAGGGGACAGAGGATCCAAAGTGGGCTCTGTGCTAACAGCAGACAATCTGACGTGGAGGGCTCAAACTCGCTAACCATGAGATCATGACCTGATGCCGAAGTTGGACGCTTAACCGACTGAGCCACCAGGTCCCCCGAAATAGTTTTAAAATAAAAAAAAAAAAAATTAAATGCACAATTCACAAAAGAAAATACCTAAAAGCCAGTTAATACATTAAAGGATGTTCAATTTAATGATTGCCAGTGAAATGTACGCTGAAATTCTAATGTGTTGCTACTATATGTTTATCTGAAAGGCTAAAAGAAAAGAAGCAGATTATATCACCTACGAGCAAGCATGGGGAAGCAACCAGGTCTCATATACTACTAGTGGAAATGCAAATTGCCCTAACCACTTTGGAAAACTAGCACCATCTAAGTGTCTGAATTACATATTCCTTATGAACTAGCAATTCTCAAGACACAAGGATATCCAAAAGAAATGCATAGGCATGTTCACCAAAGGACCTTTTATAACTATATTCTTAGCACTACTCATGACAGCCGAATGAGAGATGCCTATAAATGGATGGCCCACATGTGACATATTCACACAATTAATACTGTGTTGCAAAGAAGAAATGAGCTATCCTTAGCAACATGGATGGATCCCACAAATGTAATATAAAGAAAGCCAAAACACAAATAGTGCCCAGATTTCATGATTCTATTTATATCTACTCAAAAGCCAGACAGAGCTGGATATTGTGTTAGAAGTCAGAATACCCATTGCCTGAGAATAGGGATGGACGGGGATCTTGGGGACCTGGTAACTTCCTGTTTCCTCTCTGGTTACTGTGAATAGTGGAGTGTGAGCTTGGTGAAAAGTCATTGAGTTGCAACTCACTCTTCTCTATATGTTTGTTCCAAAATATTTAGATATTTAAAAAGAAAGCAAATAGCTCTAAAGGGTCATGTGTGTGCTGCAGCACATGGACCGAGGTAGCAGGCTGGGAAGCTGAGGGGAGATGTTTCGGAGGGTGCTCGGGGGGGAGGGGGGTCCACATCCTTGGGTGTAGGGGCGAAGGCAAACAGGATTGGATGGAGGGAGATGTTGAGCTGGGATGCGGAGTGAAGGACTCAGCAGGCCAGTGTGGGAGGGACTGCAAGGCTAGAAGGTGACTCTCAGATGATGGGGGAATAAATCTTCATTCCAGGGGTTCCGGGGGCGCTCTGGGTGACAAGTCATAATAGCTACCACAGAGAGAATTCCATCTGAGGACTTGAAAATAAAATGTGAAAGGGAAACCGAACATGAAACAACACTAAAATAAGAAGGATATCTCCCATTTAACCATCCTAAATTCTCAGGGAACCCTAATCTCTCACGAGGCAGTTTGAAATTTGTTTAAATTTGGCATCTAAAAGCTGAATAGCTGCTGGAAAAAAAGAAAACCACTTCTCCCCTTTGGAAGCCAGCACTATAATCTACAGCCCAGCACAAAAGATTTTTAAATTGCTGAGCTAAACATTTCAATTTCACAAAGGCTTTTGCATTCTCTCTTAACTCCTAGAAACCTTTGAAAGAATTCAGCAGGGGTAGCAAGCGTCTTTCATTCATCATATTTTTCATAATAAGAAATGAGACATGTTAGAAAATAGAAAAATCACCTTCTTAGGCAATTTAGTGAGATTTAGACTGAATATTTTCCCGTATTCTAAAATGGATACTTGGACGTTTTTGCTGCAGTATATCATTTGGCAGTGATCAGAGCCATGGATGAAGGTAATGAATTGGCTATTATGGTTTGTTTCCTTAAGGTTGATTCAGATGGTAAAGAATGCCTCAAATATTTACTTTATACTGGGTATGCATATTACTCTATTATCCTCATAAATCATCCTTTCCACTAATGATACATTCTTCACATTAATAAGTGAAAATTACAAGAGCAAACAAACTAATCTATATCAGGAAGGCACTTGATGATTTAGTAAATTAAATGAAGCCGAGCCCTATGTATATCTCTAACACCTGTCTGGATTATTTTGTTCCTACCCCTGTGCTATAAATACCACCTACCTCTTATGCCACAAGGAAATTCTGTTATTCTAAGATATCCTTAAGATTCCACAGGAAACCAGGAGATGTACTTTTACCTGTAAAAGGCCAGGCTATTGTGTAACCAAATTAATCAACCCTGAATAAAACAGAACTTTGGTAAACTAGAGCATTTCTACCTCCCTAGACTTAACATGGCCAAGTCGTATCAGGAGATACATTCCCTTCCTTTGAATTCCTACCTATTCCTAGGAGTCAGGAATGGCTTTCCACATTTATGAATCCTTTCCATCTATGAATGTTACTGTCATGAACTGAATGCTTACGCTGTGCCAAGTGCCTTTCTAAATTTTTAATTTCCTCGACCATTAAAGCCTCCCAAACCCCTATGGGATAGGTTTCTCTTTTATCTCTGTTTCAAAGATAAACTCACCAGAAAATAACAATACGTGGTCCAAGTGTCCTCACAACCAGAGAGTGGTGGAAGGGTTCGAACCCAGGCCCCATCCAGACAGCAGGGACTCTGTACTTTGCTCATGAACTACCGTTGCTTTTGCTTAAAAAGTACTTTGAAAATAAGTCTTCAAATAATTAGTTTCTTGATCAGTTGAATTTTTTCCTTTATGGTATTTCCACATGAGTTCTGTAGAGTAGAAAGCATGTTTCTTGCTATTGGTGGCGACAGAAGAGAGAGGCCTTGTCCTACATGGAGTCTCCGATGGGGAGACTGTGGACTGCACACCAGTTGCTCCGCCAGGCTTTTCCAAGGCGAGGAACCAGAGCTCTAACTGCGTCCCCTACCAGTGTCACGATCACCATCACACGACATTCTGTTTTCAAACACATGATCTCTTGGTAGGTGAAGGCCTCATGACTTTTAATCACGTGCGTGATTAAATGCTTTTCCCGGTTCCTGTCTTAAAGGTGATGGGACAACTTGTACGTTTTACGTAACGACCGCTGCCTGCTGGTTTCCCCAGAGAAGGAAAGGACAGGACTCCAGACGAGCTGGGCCTTCAGCAGATGCCTTTCAAATGAGAAATTCGGAGCCTCATTCTCGTTTTTTCTCCCAAAGCACTCTGCAGCATGGTCCACAGTATTCTAGGAATCGCAGTTTTAAACAAGAAACCTATGAGAATTATTCTAAATTAAGATATAATATTTATTGTGATTTTGGGGGCCAAACAAGTATTATAAATTACACTCTTACTAACTGTACTGTCTCTGTTTCATCATCATTGTCACTGCTTTTCATGGCTCGGACACATGTAATGAAGAAAGAATAAGATCGCTCACAAAATCAATATACGGTTCTCATACAAATACACAGAGTAAATTAAGTTGGTCTAGACTGAGTGAAAATTGTGCCTTTCTAGCGGGCTGAATTTTCCTATTTAGGAAAATAATGAAAAATAAAAAGTCTATTTCATTTTCTTTCTTTTCCAAATTTAATTTGTAGGAAAAAATAATTCATAATATAAATCATCATGGTTTCCTTACTGCCTAGAATCTAAAGAATATCTCAATCAAATTTTAAACTCAGTCTGAAAATAAATACGTTTAGGTAGCTTATTTGCATTATTCATGTCTTTCTTTGTTGTATTTTTTTAAATTTTTAGCTTTTTGTAAAAAGTGAGTTCAAATATGTTTTAGAAAAGAGGTAAGGGATAGGTGCACCTGGGTGGCTCAGTGGGTTAAGCGTCTGACTTCGGCTCAGGTCATGATCTCACTGTTCCTAAGTTCGAGCCCCATGTCGGGCTCTGTGCTGACAGCTCAGAGCCTGGAGCCTCTTTCAGATTCTGTGTCTCCCTCTCTGTCTCTGCCCCTCCCCTGCTTGTGTTCTGTCTCTTGTGAAAATGAATAAACATTAAAATTAAAAAAAAGGAATGAGGTAAGGGATAAATAAAAAATACTTAGATTTAAGAAGTCGATAGGCAGAAAAAATAAAATACATTTTGGATATGAAAATTGTACTTTGGTATATAGAGAGATCATAATTACACAATGTTTATATTCATATTCTGGAAGTAAAACTTGCGGTACTTTAGTTGAGATGCAGGTATAAATATAAATATGAAAACCATGCAACCCTGATTATGTCCTTTTTCCTTCTAACTATACTGTTCTGTGTTAGCTGCATATGCCATTTTTATGCTGAAAATACAGTCATTGTATCTATCAAATAAATTTCAGTAATGAAGGTTATTGTAGAAAACAAATATGTTCTTTTTATATTAGATTCACCATTACTTCTAATCAAAAAATAATAATTTTTGCTTATCATTCCAAAGAATCATTAATATAGTCAGTGGGGGGAAAAGAACTTGAAATGTCATAAAGCTGGTAAATGGAAAGCAATGGGATCCGTAGTGGGTCGGCACTGAGTGTGGGGGCCTCGCGAACAGATGGGTCCTCGTGAGCTTAACTGTCCAAAGTTCTCTGGAGAGTGAGACCAATAAGCCTAGAAAGTGGCTCGAATTAAAAGCAGATGAGATCAGGAAATCCGCCAGCACGACTGCAGAAGTTGGCATGTCTAAGTTTTAAACAGTTCGTGTGACAGCACAGTGAGGAAATCGGTGAGAACAGAGCCCCCCCCCCCTTGGAGAAATGGCAATTATTAAACAAAAGTCAAACTTTTTCTTACTCCATACTTGCCTCTGGACCCAATTTTTTCTCCATTCTGTTTCTGCAGAGTGAGAGCCTCTTTAATCTCAAAACCTAATTTTTCCCTCATGTGTTCTGTGTCTGTGGACATGTGATCAATTTCCTGTGCCTCAGTTTCCTCAGATATAAAATAGGAAAAGCAGGATCTAACTCGCAAGGATGGCGTGACATTCATATGTGTCGCTGTATGGAAAAGCACTTAGCCTGATATCTGGCACAGAGGAAGCTGTTAGTAAACATCAAGCTGATATAATGTCAACACTAAATAAGATGCACCTTGAGCTCATGTATACTTCTAAGTACAGCAGCCACTCTTGCCTCATCGAAATCTAATGTATCTTCTATCCAGATTTCTTTGATTTTGAAATTTTCATTGTTCGCTATGACTTGTTCTTTAGTCCACTCCAATATTTGTCGCTATCCTAGCATCACACTGAAATTGCCTTTAGTTATGTTGTTGACACTCTGCATGTGGCCAAATCCAGTTGTCATTCTGTTCTGTGTTCTAACCTGGCCAGTCAGCTTCTCTGGATACGACTGACGCTGCCTTCTTGGCTTCAGTGAAACTCCATGCTCCATGTTTTCCTCCTAGAAGTTAACTTCTATGGGCACGCCTTTTCCATCTGGTCTTCAAATGTTGAATATTTTGAGCATCTTGAACTATTTTTAACTAAGCTTTTTATATTAATTCCCTGACAGTTAAGGTATTGTGTTATGTTACTTTCAGGTGTACAATAGAGTGATTCAACAATTCTATACATTACTCAGTATTCATCGTTACAGGCATGCTCTTAATCCCCTTCACCTATTTTACTCATCCCCCACCCACCTCCCCTCTGGTAACCATCAGTTTGTTCTCTATAATTAAGTCTCTTTTTTGGTTTCTCTCTTTTTTTTATTTTGTTCATTTGTTTTGTTTCTTACATTCCACGTATGAGTGAAATTATGTGCTCTTTGTCTTTCTCTGACTGACTTATTTCACTTAGCATTATACTCTTTAGATTCCTCCATGTTGTTGCAAATGGCAAGATTTCATTCTGTTTTTCTGGCTCAATAATATTCCATTATGTGATATAGATCGATCTATCTATCTAAGATTGGATATGTCATTTGAAAATATCTTCTCCCATTCAGTAGGCTGCCTTTTAGTTTTGTTGACTGTTTTCTTTGCTGTGCAGAAGCTTTTAATTTTGATGTCGTCCTAATCATTTATTTTTATGTTTGTTTCCGTTGCCTCAGGAGATCTATCTAGAAAAACGTTGCTACAGCTGATAACAGAGAAATTACTGTCTGTGCTCTCTTCTAGGATTTTATGATTTCAAGTCTCACACTTAGGTCTTCAATCCATTTCAAGTTTATTTTTTTTTGTTTCATGAAAGAAAACGGTCCAGTTTTATTCTTTTGCATGTTGCTGTCCAGTTTTCCCAACACAATTTGTTGAAGAGACTGTCTTTTTCTCATTGTCTACTCATTCCTCCTTTGTCAAAGATTAATTGACCATATAACGGCAGGATTATTTCTGGGTTTTCTATTCTGTTCCACTTATCTATGTGTCTATTTTTGTGCCAATACCATGCTGTTTTGATTACTCTCACTTTGTAGTATATCTTGATATCTGAAATTGTGATACCTCCAGCTTTGTTTTTCTTTTTGAAGATTACTGTAACTATTTTGGGTCTTTTGTGGTTTAGGATTGTTTGTTCTAGTTGTGTGAAAAATGCTGTTGATATTTTGAGGGGGATTGCATTAAATCTGTAGGCTGCTTTGGGTAGTAGAGACATTTTAACAATATTTGTTATTCAAAACCATGAGCATGAAATGTCTTTCCATTTCTTTGCGTCCTCTTCAATTCATTTCATCAATGCTTTATAGTTTTCAGAGTATAGGTTTTTCATCTCTTTGGTTAAGTTTATTACTATAATTTACTATTTTTTGGTAAAATTGTAAATTCGATTGCTTATTTTTTTAAAAACAATTAATGTTTTTTTTTTTTGAGAGAGAGAGAGAGAGAGAGACAGAGCATGGGTGGGGGAAGGGCAGAGAGAGAGAGGGAGACACAGAATCCAAAGCAGGCTCCAGGATCTGAGCTGTCAGCACAGAGCCTGAAATGGGGTTCAAACTCATGAACCATCAGATCATGGCCTGAGCCAAAGTTGGACACTTAACTGACTGATCCACCCAGGTGCCCCTGCATTGCCTTCTTAATTTCTCTTTCTTCTGCTTCATTATTAGTATAGAGGAATGCAACAGATTTCTGAACATTGATTTTGCACTCTATTCACTAAATTCATTTCTCAATTCCAATAGTTTTTTGGTTGAGTCTTTTGGGTTTTTTTTCTATATAGTATCATGTCATGGGCAAATAGTTGAAGTTTTACTTTTTCCTAACCAATTAGGATGCCTTTTACTTCTTTTGTCTGATTGCTATGGCTAGGGCTTCCAGTCCTATGTTGAATAAAAGTGGTGAGAGTGGACATCTTTGTCTTGATCCTGACCTTAGGAGGAAAGCTCTCAGTTCTCCCCACTGAAAATGATATTCCTTGAGGGTTTTTTTTCATATATGTCCTTTATTATGCTGAAGTATATTGCCTCTAGACCTGCTTTGTTGAGACCTTTTATCACAAACGGATTTTTTACTTTGTCAGATGCTTCTTTCTGCATCTGTGAGCATCTTGTACTTTTAATATCATGTGGAAGGGTGATTCACCTACCGTTGGTCAGCTGAAAATTGTCCTGTATTCTGTAAAAAATATCTGTGATTTATTTTGGTGATGAAGACCCATGATCTTGAAATACTACTGTATTTGTTACATTTGGTCTTGAGGTTAGTAGAAAGAAAGATGTAAGCTGGTGCTTGCTTAGCATCGCTTACTGGTTTACTTGGGCAAAATCCACCGTCCTTCCTTTGCCTCTAAGGGCTTCCCTGGTCTCCTTGTTGCTTTACCTCTCCCACTTCATTTTTATTAGTGTCAGTAAGCCCCTGTAAGCTTCCCAGTTCATCCTGCTTTGAGAACCCATAACACATAGAGCCACTCGGGGAGGAGCAAAAGTTGTCATGGTCCATGCTTCAAAGTATGCAGCAGAGTGGTTTAGTGTGAAGGAGAGACAGGAAGTGAAGAACAACACATATATCAGTGCAAATATTATTTTGCTGGAGAGGCACACAATATCGTGAAGGCTGATAATAGAGATTAACTTAATCATTTAAATAAATCTGTCAGGTAAACAAGACAGATATTAGCAACTGTTTTAAAGATAATGAATCGTAGATTGAAAACATATGGTCTTACTAGAAATAAAAGCTATGCAAATTAAAATAATGAAATACTATTGTTCATCTATATCATTAGCAGAATTGGCAGGTAATATTAAAGGATGGAGACGCAGCCATGTGACACTGTCTCCTGGAGTAGGGCAGCAATTGATTGTATGCATCATGAGCTCTCAAAGTCTTTATAGATGTCTAACAGTCTAATGGCAGAAAAAAATATTTGAGCAAACATCATGTATTTTTTAATGTTTTTATATTTATTTTGAGGGAGAGAGCAAGCAAGCGAGTGCGAGAGAGAGAGAGAGAGAGAGAGAGAGAGATCATGAGCAGGGAAGGGGCACAGAGACAGGGAGAGAATACCAAGCAAGCTTCACACACAGCATGGAGCCTGACATGGGACTCGATCCCACAACTATGAGCTCATGACCGGAGCTGAAAGCAAGAGTTGGCTGCTTAACCAACTGAGCTACCCAGGCAACCCAAACATCCTGTGTTTCGACGTTATTTACAATACCACAACTTTGATAACTGAATTGAGGAATGAATAAACGATTAAGCAAATTGTGCTACATCCATATGATAGTCGATTTGCATTTCAATGTTAGTGTTAACTAATGAAAATAGAAACCACTCATTATGTTAGGCAAAAGCAGACAGGTTGAAAATCTATTTACAGAATATAATTTTAGTTATGTGTAACTACTAGAGATAAATATACCAAAATGATAGTGGTAGTTATCTCTAGGCAAAGAGATAATACACCTTTTATTTTTCAGTTTTCATTTTCTATATTTCAAATTTTCAACAACGCATTATTTGTAGACTATGACACAAACACCATATCATATACCTACTTGAAGTTCTTTTATTAGAGCACACATGATCAGAAAAAAGGCTTCTTGGATATAAATGGTGGTGGCATCCATGCAGGAAGCCATGTTGAAAGGAGACCAATTCATCCTGACAGATAAGCCCTGCCTCTGTCAGCGGTTCCCATCTTTGATATTTGGGTGGTACTGGGTCATTAGCATGATGCTTAAAGATGCTGACAAGATGTTTGAAACAAAGTTTTTGAATTATTAGTGAAACTCCAAGGGCAGAATCAAATGATTCAATGGAACTCGTAATCTTAGAAAAGACTAATAACGAATACTAAATTTTAATGAAGTCCACAGTATCACTGAAATGCATCATTTCATTTGCCATTAACCTTTCTGATATGCTACTCAGAGGTCTTTAAATTCTTAGGACAGGGTGCCATTTAATACCAAGGACAGGCGACTGTTTCATTTACATGAGCACAGTAACAGAAACATGGCAGAGGAAGAAATGTGAGGAATATATGTGAAGAAACATGGAAAATTCAGAGGAAATTATGAGAGGCAAAAAAGCAAGTGCTGGAGTGTTTTTCACAGAACCTAGCAGGCTAGGATAGTCCTGCACGCGTTTCAGCTATAACACACCCTCTTAAAAAAAAAAAAAAAAAAGTAATGCAATTTTTCAACCGAATAAGTCTCTTACAGATACCTGACAAAAAAAAAACATTATAATCAAATGGCACAAAAATTTCTTCAAGTGTTTATTCAAATGAAAACCAAATCATTTAAAATCTCAGAAGTCCCGCGAAGGGAGCAAGCAATTCAGGTGTGAGGTCTGAGTTGGAACGCAGGTTGTCAGAAGCTGGCAGTGTTCAAAAGAGTGATTTTGCAACATCGCCTCTAACACATTTCATGGCAACAGAATATTGTGAATATCAAGTGGCACGCCACAGCCCAGGTTCAGATGGAACCAGATGGCGGAGGAGCATGATGGATGAAGCCGAAACACAGGGCTCTAGTCCACACAGAAGTGCAAGTTTTGAGATGATTTTATTTTTAGCTTTGTGGCTACTGTGATGGTGCCGAGAATCCAGAGGCGACGCAGCAGGTGGGAGGAAAATCGGGGCGCTGGTCATCCCACGCTCTCCGCGACTCTCAGCCTTTCCGCAGCCGGGGCACCTGATCCTTCCCGGGGCCAGGTGCTTAGCTGAGTCCTGGGGACCCCCTGCAATGCCTGCTTCCTTAAGCAAGGTGCTTTGTGGTCTTTCACTGTTGTAACAACTTCCCACAAGGTCAGGGCTTGAACACAACACAAATATATTACCCCGCAGCTTGTGGGGGTCGGAAGTCTGGTGAGCTTGAGTGGGTCCTCTGTGTAGCGTCTCCCAAGCCCGAAATCAAGGAGTTGGCAGGATCGGGATCCTCCCTGGAGTTGGTGGGATAGAATCTGCCAACAAGTTCATTGAGGCTGTAGGGGGGATCCCGTCACTGCTGACATCCATAACGCCTGCTAGTCTTCGCTCCTAGACACTGTCCCCACGTGCTTTGGAGCAGCTCCATCCAGGAGTGGGGGGCCAAGACCCTCTCATGCTTCAAGTCTCTTTGATTTCTCCTTTTGCCCCATCTCTCTGAATTGAGCCAGAAGAAATTCTTATGTTTTTTTTAGGACTTCTATGATTATCCACGATAATCTCAATACCAGAAGTATATAAGATTAATTACATATATAAAATTGTTTTTGTCATTTAAGATGATCTATTAAGAGGTTCCAGAGATGAGGGCACAGATATCTTTAGGGGGTCATTCTGTTTACTGCACAAAGATACTGGACGGGTGTCACATAACTTATTATTGACTTTCTTTTTTGTGTGTGTGCACTGAATTTACAAATAACCAAATAATTAGAATGAATTGAGGAAATTCAGCCAGTCTTATAATGTTTTGAAACATTTCAGAATAGCTTTAATTGCTTGGTCATTTATGATTTACCATAAAAATTATAAATCCATCAAATCCATCAGAACCACAGGATTTCAGAGAAAACTTACTGCATTTGCTCTGTTTCATTTATCAGGAGGCTGACAAAACTAACAAGCTGACAAGAATTATTCAACCCAGAGTAGCTGCTTTTTAGTCATTAAATTCAAGAAACCAAGTATCTATTAATAACCGATATTTATTTCTCTCTACCACAGAACACAAAATATTCTCCAGATAGGTAAATATATTAAAAGAAGGGCTGTCATAGACCCAGTTTGTAAAGATTGTCTAGTTGTGAGCACGGAGACCATTTCTACAATGCCAGACCAAGTGCACTGAGTCCATATGTCATTCATGTTGGACCATGCGTGCTAGACCAGACCCCCACTCAGAGAGAATCTGAAGACCTTCTTACCAAGTGTTTTAGCATCAGTTCAGCCTTGCTTACCTCCTCAACCCTGTGTTCTACTAGTCAATGAGTCCCTGCTTTTTTTTTCTCTTTGAAGAAGCTATCCCTACAAATTAAGTTATGAAAGACTAGAATTTCAGAATGTTTTCTCATGTTAGCATCCTGCCCATATTAATTTCCTATTATTACTTTAGCAAATCACCACAAATTTAGTGACTTAAAATAGTACTAAAGTATTCTCTTATAATTCTGGGGATTAGAAGCTCCAAATGTGTTCTACTGGGCAAAGATCACATTGTTAGCAGGGCTGGATACCTTTCTAGAAACTCTAGGTGAAAATTCTCTTCTTTTCCAGGCTTGAGTGACAACCCACATTCCTTTGTTCGTGGACTTCAAAGCTAGCAGAGTCCAGTGATGTCAGTCTTTCTGAGAGCGCCTCACTCTGACACTGTCTCCTTCTTCTACATTGAAGGGCCCTTGGGATTATATTGGACCCATCAGTGTAATCTAGAATAATCTCCCTATTTTACGGTCAGCTAGTCACTTCAGTTCCATCTACTGTCTTAATTCCCAATTGTCATATAACCTAACACATTTATAGGTGTTGGGGATTTGAAAATGGGCATCTTTGAGAGACCATTTATTCAGCCTTCCATATAAATACTAGGACACTTTAGGATAAGAAAATTTATCTGAAGATATCACCATGAATATTAAGATAATTGCTTGTAACAAAAACAGTGTCTTTGTAGTAGGGACACTCCCAACTACTTCCTCCCTAAGGAAATTAAAAAAAAAAAAACATCTCAAGGCAACCTTGCTATTCGTGTATGTGACAACATCCCTCACAACCTTGAAACATGAGACCACTTTAATTAGACTCACGTTTGTGTATTACCATATATGGGAGACAAAGAAGTAAAAAATATATTAAAAAAACCCACACTACATGGTGTTCGGGGCTCAGTTCTTTGGGTACGAACCCAACTGAGCGATGCCGGCTGGAATAAAGTTCCTTCCTGGAAATAAAAGCCTCGATGTCATGACTCTCCATGTGAGAATGCTGCTACATCTTCAAAGAAAAAAAAAACAAACTTTATGTTAAAAATCTACCACAATTCAATACCTTGTCTACAACCATCCCTAACATCTGCTTCGCTTGGCTTTTCTTTCTAGGTTAGACCAGCATCCTTTTATTCCTCCAAGTCATCCAGCTCAGTTTCCTCCCACACACTTGAGGGAACAGACACTTATCCACTCATAAACTTTGTAAATATATATTTTTTGTAAAAATATCAAAACTAGGCAGTTTTTTATATTACTCAAAATGATTAAAATTGAGCAACTCTTTTGAGATTTTCCTTATCTTCCTAATGCCAGATAGATTCCCTTCTCTGTCATTATCTTTTAAACACTGAACCATCAAGATGTTACAATGATCCTCTCTCACAGGTGCCTGAAACTATTTTTGTTAACATTCTCTCAAAGGAAGCAAAAAAAAAAAAAAAAAAAAAAACCTTTAAGAACACAGACCACTCTTTTTCATTGTCTAGTAGAGTAAGAAATCTGTCATAATGTTTTATTATTATGCATTGTATTTTTTATTTTATACATTGTATTTGGGATAGGAGGATTGGTTTACAATGACCTTAGAAATAGGAATAGAAAAGATTCATATTTGAGCTGTAATTCACACAGGCACTAACATCTAATTGTTAAAATATAAGCCTTGTGTACCGTTCACAAAAACATGAGTGATTATACATTGCATGATCAGCAAAAACCGAAGACAATAAAGTTCTAATAATTACATTTAACCAATGATAATTATCATTTAAAAAGCACAAGCAGAACATTTTAATAAACACCTCAAGATTTTAGTTACAGTGCACTGATAGGAGGAGTTCCTGAAATTTCCAGGGTATGCTACCTAGCTATCCATCCATCCATCCATCCAGCTATCCACAGTGAGAGTCATACACCTGCTAATAATTGTATGGGAACTAAAATTGATAGAAAAATGCTGATTTAGAATCCTCAGTAAACCTATATTTACACACTCTAAACTTATGAATACCTAATTGAAGTGACCTTCAAAAACTTATTTGCTTCAGATTTAGTAAAGAGCCAATAGTAATAGCTAAAAGTGAATTTTTGTGGGTCACCTGGGTGGTGTAGTCGATTGAGCATCTGACTTCAGCTCAGATCATGATCTCATGGTTCATGTGTTTGAGCCCCGCATTGAGCTCTGCGCTGACAGCTCGGAGCCTGCTTCAAATTCTGTCTCCCTCTTTCTCTGCCCTTCCCCCACTCCTGTTCTGTTGCTCTCTCTCCTTCAAAAATAAATAAACATTAAACATTTTTTTAAAAAGCAAATTTTTGTGGCTATTTTCAAAACAAGAGGAATAAATCATATTTTGGGCCACTTAATGGCATAGTAACAGGATATCCATTGCCAGTGGTGTGCATGAAAACTGGCTGTCTGGAGTATAAAAGCACTCATTTGCACCATTTAGTTATTCCCATGATAAAATGCCCTTGCCGGGGCCGATTTCATGCTAGCCACATGACAGCACTGAACAGAGCACTAAAAAGACATGCGCAGAATCTGCTCTCCTGAGCTGGTTGGAGCCAGCCTGTAGCCAGGTATCATACACTGAAAACATCGTTCTATAGTTAGTGCATATCCATCACAATCAAATCCCAGTGTCAGACAGACTGGATCAATAGTGCAGCTCTCATCTATGATATCCAACAATTAAACATCCTCTAGAAACTAGTTAACTCCTCTATTAAATGAGGATAATAATACCTTCTTAATAGTTTTCTTGTGAAGATTCAATTACATAACATATGTGAAGCATAATATCCACTGAATACATTAACAATGTTATCATCATTGTTGCAAATCTGTTCTAGAGAATGTAGACTGTGCTACCTCAGAGCTAACATATCAAAGACAAGTCCTATAGAATATGATTCTCCTAACCACGTAGCATGATGTAGAAAAAATTCAGATAGCTTCAAGACTAACACAACATGTACACCTACATATACAGCCCAGCACCTTCACAAAAACCACTGTACATGTGCCTTTATTAGCTAATTTTAACACCCAGAGATAGAAACGGATTATAAATGTAAGAACATGGCTATTTATAAACACCTTTTCTCTACATAGTTTGAATTGTTACTCTAAAATATATGGAAGTTTTAGTTAGCAAAGACATTTAGATTAAATGGTTCAGAAATGATTTCCTACCAGCCACAAAAAAGTAAAAAAATCATGCAGTATTTTGAAAACCATCTTTTAATACAAAGAACTTCAAAGAAACATACTATTGCGCTTGAAAAAAATACTTATAGTCTATATTTCACAAAGTTGACTGAGAGCAAATGGCATTTTCTTATAAAAGTAAGTGTGACATCTATAAAAAATGTTAAAATTTCACATTATCCCAACTTAAAATCTGGATGTCACCCACATAATTATAATATATATAGATATATAACATTTATTATTAATCTTATGGAATATACATATTAATCTGGGTGCTATAACATAATATACCAAATTGGAATATAATAAGCATAAGAGAAACATATTTATTTGTGTATGGGTGGAAAATGGAAGACTATGAGACTATGTTCTGTTTTTCTGAAATCTCATTATGTGGGTCTAGATTCATTTCTTTTTCCAAAAATTTTAATATATGATTTGTAAGGTTTATTTCATTCTAGAAGGGATAGATCTGGTACTGATTAGTTGAATAAAGCCTAATATCAAGCCATTACTAATTTGTCCAATACTCTTAATTACAGAAAATGTATTTATATGTACAGGTATCCATCACAATCCAAATCTAGTCCATTTCAAATCTGACAAATAATTAGTTCAGATGCTCTGTTTTGATTACAAAGAATATGTTTAATTGTCCTTGATTCCTGGATTTTACTTTATATTAATTTTTTAAGTTTATTGATTTATTTTGAAGGAGAGAGAGAGAAAGAGTACATGAGCTGGGGAGGGGGAGAGAGAGAGAATTCTAAGCAGGCTCTGGGCTGTCAGTGTAGAGCTTGACATGGGGCTTGATCTCATGAACTGTGAGATCATGACCTGAGCCAAAATGAAGAGTTAGATACTTAACCGACTGAGCCACCTAGATGCCCGGATTCCTGAATTTTAAATAGCATATAGTGAGAGCTAAAGGTATGTAGCAATTCACCTAAAAATGTATCTGGTTCCAAATTTAAATACTGATTCCTGCAACTCCAGGTAATAATAATAATAATAATAATAATATAAAAATAATAGCAGCAAAATAGTCCTTATTATTACTTGCCATATGCAAACACTATGTCAAATACTTTATATTTAATTCTCTTTGAAATCCTATAATTTAGTGGTTTGTTATGAAAACAATCACAAAGCAGGGAGAAGTAATTTTTCACTGGTAACACAGACAAGTGACAGAGCTGTTTCAGTCCTCAGGCGGGTATAACTTCAACATAAATAATATAAAACACTGTGATAGGTTGTTTCCAGTTTCATCTGAGATCTCTGACTCAATCTCATTTCTGTTATATAATCTGGAAGATTTACATCATGTGCTAATAGTCATCTGTTCTCAATTATCCGTTAAGCACCAGTTACATACGCATTTATTGAATTTGGCAGTCTCTGCTCTTCTGATGCTTAGAACAAAGCAGAAAGTAGACACAAGCTAAGAAACAACCAAAATTCCAAATGATGAGAGATAAAGTCAGGTTGAAATAGGCTCATCTTCATCAGATTTATAAGAGGTTGTTCAGCCGCCTCCCAAAGAATGGGACTTTCCAGTAAGTTTTGAAACGTAAGTAGCAATTAAGCAAAGGAGAGTAATGATAGGGGATCTTAGGTCAACAAAATCGGAGATAAAGATCAGAAGTGTATGAGATGAGATCACCTGACTCATTCCTAGACTGTGTCTGTCAAGAATTATAAAAACAGCACACTAGAGATTTCAGGTAAAGTATTTAATATAAAAATTAGGTAATTACAAAACTTTTGGACTGAGTGAGCTTCCAAAAGGACATGGAAGACTTTCAGTGATTTTAGAAAATTAGAATGTCACGACATTTGCAAGAGCCCAACACCAGTGATTTCAGTTGAGGCAGCATGGAAGTAGATACCTACAAGAGACGTCGCAGTCACTATGAAATCCGTCTGTTTTAGTCACTGTGAAATCTCTACCTGGTGTCTGCTGAATTTCGCCCACCTGCCAGCTGATGTCAGAGGAACACTGGTGCTTCCTGTTTCTATTCCACCGTCCCAATCTTTCGCCAGCGCCTTACACTGACAATTTCTAAATCGGAACCCTGCTGGCAGCGGTGTCTGAGAAATGTAGTTTCTAGCCCCTGAGTTAGAGAGGAAGGGCTAATTGCCAGCATGGGGATAATTCTGAGTAACAGCAGACAGCATCCAGCACAGATGTCAAGGGTACATGTGGGGCAGTGGTGGGAGGGGAGTTGGAGAAATCACCAAAGCTTTCTACCCAATGGGCACTACATATTAAGGAGGTGAATTTTATTTCATTGCAGAAACTCTATAAAAACGCTTTGAAGGATTTTAAGCAGGAAATTGGCATGACATGATCAGATCTACCTTAAAAAATACTTATGGGGGCACTTGGGTGGCTCAGCTGTTCAGAGACCTACTCTTGATTGCAGCTCAGGTCATGATTCCAGGGTAGTCAGATAGAGCCCTGCATCGGGCTCCACACTCAGTGTGGAGGCTGCTTGAGCTTCTTTCCCTCTCTCCCTCCCCCTGTCCCGCTATGCCTCTTCCCTGCTCACATGTTCTCACTCTTTCTAAAAATTTTAATTTTTTTTTATGTTTTTTATTTATTTTTGAGAGACAGCATGAGCAGGGGAGGGTCAGAGAGAGAGGGAGACACAGAATCTGAAGACAGGCTCCAGGCTCTGAGCTGTCAGCACAGAGCCCAACGCGGGGCTTGAACCCACGAACCGTGAGATCATGACCTGAGCCGAAGCCGGACGCTTAACCGACTGAGCCACCCAGGCGCCCCTATTTTTTAATAATTATGAAGATTTCAGGTTGAATTGGCTGGGCTTGCGTGTGAGGAAAGGGAAGCAGATAGGAATATTAGTAAAGATGCTATTATAGCAAATTAATAGGAACAAAACTGAATTACCATTTATGATAATAGAGAAAAGGTAACAACATCCCAGGTCTTATCAAGAAAAGAACGTGCCTGGCCTAGGGATTGGTGGATGAAGAGAGGAGCCTGGGTCAGCTACCAGCGTTTAGGTCATGTGTTGGCTTGAGGTGTGTTTGCTGTGTCTCTCACGGAGGTAATCAGGCTGAAGGTCCTGTGGCTACCTAGGGCATGTTCTTCTCTTGACTGATCACATGAGCCATGCAAGCCTTTCTCAACCTCTGCCTGTAGCCAGTCACTCACATTACCTTGGCTAAATGACGTCACATGACTAGGGCTTTAATTAATCACTGAGTCATACATGCTTCTCCTTTTTCATGAAAAGCGCTGCAAAATCACTTGGCAAAGTTATGTGTATCTAATTCTACCAAGAGAAATTGAGAGTTCAGAAAAATGAGTTGACAAGGCACTACTGGTTTGCTTTTTAAAACGGCTACCCCATTCCCATGGTAACCAGCAGTGCTGTGGCCCCTACATCCCTGCATTTCCAGCAATACTTGGCCCTTCTGTCATGTTTTTTTACAGTTGGAAGGGTATGGGTCGAAATCTGTATGTTTTAGCAAGCCTTTGTTGATTGAAAATGAGTTGCAATGACTTTTATATTCTTTTGAATCATTGAGAGTTTGCCATTTATAAATTTCAGTTTTGACTCCTTTCTTGCTAATTTCCAGGACTTTTTTTTTGTATTCTAAATATTAGATCTTCCTTTACCTTCCATGTGCACATGATATCTTCTAAGCAGCTCTTGATATTTTAACCTTGTCTACACTATCCTTTTAAACAGAACTCTTTAATCTTGATATAATCAAATCATTCATTTTTAGCTTTATGTTATAGGGTGGTTTTGTTTTGTTTTGTTTTTATCTTGTGTAGCCGGTCTCATGTAGAGCACAAGGGCATTCTTTAAGTAATATTACCTGAATGATAATACTTGTCACGTTTAGATTTCTAATCCATCTGGAATCCAAAGTAAGAGTTAAGTTTTATTTTTCTCTTTTTGACAAACCAGTTTGCCCCCAGTGTTCAGTAGTTCATTCTTTCTGTTTGATTTGGGGCTACTTTGTCATAAACTAAGTTATTGTAAAGTTGCATTTTCAAGTCATATCACAACTTTTCTGATTAAAACCTGCAAAGCTTTTATATACTTTAAATGACCAATTCTTTAACATGTAATTTATTCTTTACATACTCTGAAAACATCTACTGAGTTTCTAGTATGTATCAGAATTGAATATCCTCTCTGTCTTCATCTTCTTGGCAGGTAGGACTTCCATTGACTGAGTAGTGACAAGTGTCATGAAAGAGGAGAACCAGATTGCCATCAGGGAGTGATGAGGTGCTTACGGAGGTCTGGGGTCAGGAAAGACCACACTGTGGGAATGACATTTTACCTGAGAAGGCTAAGTAGAAGTAGGATGTGGGCAAACGAGGAACAGAAGTTTATGAAGCAGATTTCAAGCAAATGAAACACTGTGTTGAAGGCCCCGGGGTGCATAAAAGTTGTGGGCTGTCTTCTTTAGCAAAGCTGAAACAACAAAAATTGCGGAAAGGCTCTTACTGTAGAGAAGTAATGGATGTCTTCTTTCCTCATGGGCTCTGATCGTTGTAATTTCGGGGGACCTTAGATCTCTGGCTCCCATGGCTCAACTCTCAATGAGGTGTCAACCTTTCTCATTTCGAACAAAATGCATCATGCTTGGAGTCAAACACTTGAATTATGCCAAGTAATAATCTAATATTTTCTCAATACCTAGGCATCTAGTTATAGTTTCCTTGCATAAGCAAATCCATATTTATTTTGCCATTTGATTTTCCACAGAGTGTTTAAAATATTAGTTTTAAATACTCAATCATAGAACTATAAAAGTATAAAAACAAATTTGTAAATAACCAATTCTAATGTTGAATTACTTTGAAAAGAAGCTTAAACATGGGTAATATTTAGCCCTTAATAAATTCCTGTGGTAATAGTGAATACAGTAAATGAAACAATGATATTTCTGAGATCATGGAACATATATAACGTTAACAAATAATTTACTCCAGGCCGAGATAAGCCAGAACTTGTTGTAAATCATTGTATAGTTCAACACAGTATGTTTATAGCTTAGATTCTAAAGAGATATCTAGATAACCATCAACCATATGCATCCCTTTAGCACAGCCTTCGCTTTTCTCCATTTCTATGTTCTGTTCTCAGTAATAAATTGACTGCTGCTCAGGTCAGCCACAGAATGGAGCACCAAGGGACCATGAGTACAAAGCAATGTTAGAAGGTCAGCATGAATCATAGCAGCTAATTTTGGACTTCCATACATGAAAAAAGATAAAAGAGACAACCTATTCATAATTTTCATATTATTCCAGAGTGGAGGACTAACAGATATAGACAAACTATTGATGTCGTGCCAACCATTTATTTTTCCAGTCCATGAAAGTTGATATAAGCGTAAAGTCTCATTTTTTGTTGTTGCTATGGCAGTCTTTGGAGAAGGCACACAAAATGTGCTGCCAACCCTTACACAGGAGAATTGAACTTGTGCCTTCAGAGGGAGAGAAGATAGGAAATGCGGCAACTGGCCAGAACCAAGGGCACATAAGTTTAGAAAGAAAAATACAGGATTGGGATTTTAAAGACTTCAGCATTTGACAACATTTAGAGGATCTTCATTTTGAAACAGACTAAAGGGAAGAACCCGTCTACTGCCATTATTTGTACATCACACTTCAAGGAATAGAGAACATTTAGTAGTAAAAAGAATGTTTGAGCTAAAGTCAAACATGAAAACCAGAGGGCTTGCCCTAGGGATAGGATGAGGGTTGAAAGAATGTTATTTTTTTTTTCTTTTCAAACAGAAGTGGTCACCCTGTAATATAAATGAGTAAGAGAAGAAATTAAGCTAACGAGTGTTCAACGGTTGTTAAATGATCATAGTATTTGAAGGAGTCATAAAGTTTCGATCATGATATACGGCTCGTACATATTTTCAGTGCACTTCATGGCCATTAACTAGCAATTAGTAGCTAAAGTTTCTTACTCCAGGGAAATCGATGAAAATATGTTGTTTGCCCTCCTTACCATATGAAATCTCCCATGTAACTTAGCTTGTAGTTGATTTAATTCCTTGTTTTTCTCAGTATCTAGTGAAAGTCTAAACCGTATGATTTGTACTGGCGTATTTACAGAAAGATTTAAAGAATCCTTAAGAAGTTAGTGTTCAAACATTATTAAATATTTAATACTAAAGGGATGTTCAAAGTTCGCATCTGTTCTGTGTGCATAGCATTAAAGAACACAGCGAAAACTTAAGACTGGAGAACCCAAGTACCACAAAAAAGTAAGAGAATCAGAAATTAAAACCATTGTCCCAGGGAAAACAATGACTAATGAAAATGCACTGATCATTGCCTTGCAAGTAAACTGCTTTTATTGACACCCACATAAAGTCACCACAGGAGGTATTGGGGGGGTGTATAGAAAAGGAAAGAAACCAACAGGAAATCTCATGGTATCCATTTCAAGAATTATTATGTTAATTTACAGACAATGAAACTGATAGCGAGAGGTTCATTTAATAGTCCAACAAAATAGGGTCAGAACAAAGATTCCAAGTTTCTCTGATTCCAAAACAGAGGTCTCCTTGCCCTCTCTGTCTTCTGTTGGCACTGCATCACCTCTGTCGCTTTGTTACACGCATGAACAGCACTAATACTGGGTCATGCTCTAAGGATTCTGTCCCCTGAAAACCGTGGCATGTCTCCAAGTTCCTTTAATGTAGCTTCCAAACAAGATGAGTGGAGTGATGGAATAAAATGAAAAACCAAAATTATATTGCTGTTGAAAATTTTACTTTGTGGCAAAGGATAAACAATTTTCTTATGCTGTCTATGTTATATATACAGACCGAAATAAAGAGGTACATTCAAATGGAAAACCGGAATAGAATATAGTGCCTCAGAAATGATCAAGCAACTCCCGTGAGTAATTCACATCTATTAATTCTTGAAGTTTCTCAAACATGGCTTAATTCTTATTATTGTCTCTGTAGATTCATGCTCATGCCATGTATCTGAGGGGACACTCTGATGGATTGATTAGCGCTCCAATTTCTATAGCTATCATTTCTCAGTATATTGAAAGTTACTAAGTATTGGAATCAACTGTACTAACATTACCATTTTATTACAGTATACTGAATTGAATTCTTTGAGATTCTTGTTTTCTAAATAAAGGAATAAATATAAACTATATCTGACAGGTAAAGAAAAGATCAATAACTTGTTAAAATAACCCTGAAATAAGATAATAACTTAAAATAAAAACTTTATAGAATGATTTAGCTTTGTCACTTTCACTGGGAAACTTTTTAATCTTTTCTCATTTAGGACACATTGAATAATAACAAATCTATGTATTTTAAACTGAACAGTTCTCACTATTACAGTTATTTCTAGCTTAATATTTAAATACACTCAATACAGGTTGATAACGTTAAATAATCAATTTTAGGAGGAAATATAGTTATTGGTCCACTCTTTTGCTTAAAATTTTCAGAAACAACTATTTAAACTTATTTTGCAAAATGTGATAATTAGTATATCCTCTCTGCCTATCCTACATCCTACATTTCATATCATACAGTTTCATGTTTATAAAGATATATTTCCACCATATCTTTAAGCTGCTGTGATACAAGGAGTTTTGTGTAGGCCATCAGTTAAATAGACTCATAAGGCTAATATTTGAATCAAATCAATAAATAGGCATTTCCCACAGTACTTCATTTTATGGCAGTCTCAAAATTGTTGAGTTACAAAGTAAGATTATGTATAGCAGTGGTTCTCAAACTTCGGCTTGCTGAGAATCACCTGAAAGGCTTGTTAAAAGATAGATGGGACTTGCTCCAAGTTTCCGAAACATTAGGTCTGGAACAAGGGGGTGAGAGGGTTTGAAGCAAGACCTTGCATCTGCTGAATGACCTTACTTTGAGAAGCAGTACAGTAGACAAGCCTCTGAAGGTGTTTAGCCTAGAGAGTGTCCGTAAAATATTTCACAACAAAATTTATCAAACCTACCATGGTAAAGTAATTGTGAACCCATATTAGAAAATATGACTTTAATTAAATAAAATTTTACAATGTGTTCCCAAAGACTTCACCATCGGGTGGAAGACATTTTATGATATGAACATATCAGCTAAGTATTTCTTTGAGCTGACCAGTCAGATTTGAGGGGACCACATAGATGAGTCTTTTTTGGCCGTGTATTGACTCTCAGATCTAAGATAGACCTAATTTGTTTTAAGCTGTGAGGCTAAAACATTGGGATGCATGAAACCCAGAAGTGCAAGCAGTATTCTACTCAATCTTTAGTCATAATGACACAATAAATAAATAAAGACAAAACAAAAATGACAGTGATTCATTTACTCCTACTCTCTCTGAGATTCTTTTAACCTTATAACCTGACAGATTTTGGTCTTCTGTGACCTGTTGTATGAGTCTCTCACATCAGCTAATTTCTTGAAGGGAGATAAAAATGGCAGAACCCAGAGAATAGATAAGACACAGGGGTTAAGCTGGCCATTATCTCACATGTGTTTGACCATGATCTATATGACAGAACTTGATGAAATAAAACTTTCTCAGCTTACCTTTGTTACATCAGAAGGAGGTAAAGATAGATTTGAACAAAGTGTACTTGATTGATTAAGGGGAAATATTAATGTGGTAAGTTTATTACTTTAAGGTAAACTTCTATAATTAATTTTGTTCACAAATTTGGGGTTAGCACATTAATGAAAAAAAAAAAGCCTGCTAAAATCATAGTTCAACAAAAGGACAAATGGAAAAAATAAAAATTTTCTTTGACAAAATAATAGGCAAATTATGAGTTAATTATTGGGGAACCAGACTCAAAACAGAGAGATTATGTTTAAGGCCCAGAACATACCTAATATGTAGCTGATCAGTATCATGGGAAATATAATTTAGTCTTAATGTGTAATCAGGAAGCTTCTAGTTTTCTTTTACCACTGTGTTCCTCTATTCCTGTTACTCGTGCAAATAGCTTCTATAATTTGAGGTTGCAGCTATGAATTCATCTCACCAGAATCACCCAGCTCCCTTTTTATATAGTCCTACAGTGTGGAAACGTTTCAACACAGTGAAAATTACAGTGATAAGGGGAACAACCCCAATGTAGGTATCTGGGACTCCCTAGATAGATATTGTTCCTTTAAGTAGTGGTGTGTCCATAAGCAGATTAATGACAGATGCTAATTATTAATTCCAAATCAGTTGCCTGGACCAAGTGGGAATACATTTGACTGTACAGAACACCAAACTGTTCAACTGTAGTAGCTAGAGAAGATAACCAGTGACTTGAAACAAAGGCTAACGATAGTTGTGTGAATAGATCCAAAGCTGGCCTCTGGGGAAATGTGTGCAGATACAGTAAAAATATATACTATAACAACGCCAGCAGGGTTAGAGAGTAAATTCCACATCTTTAGTAGCAGAGAAATTCAGATAAGTGTAGAAACCACAGATGAATTTATACAGGTATCTCAAGTGTAGGAAGATGAATCAGCATGATAAAAATAGAATGGCATGTATAGAAGAGTATGGCCCTTGGAGCCCTTTGATGGCAGAACTGACAAGCATATAACGGAGAAAGAAATTACTGAAATATTTACTTAGACATAAATGACTGCTATGTGGGTAAACTATACTTGTATTCATTGCAAGAAGGCTAAACGTTTAATTGTGCAGATAAGAACTTCTACTCCGGTCAAGATATGACTGGATTTACTCTCCCACCTGAACCACTTTCAAAACCAGACAAAAGATGTAAAACAACTCTTTTCATAACATTAGCCATCAGGGAATGAAGAACAGTAATCTCTGAGAGACAGAAAACAAATGCAGTGAGTTGTACAATTTCCACAGATATTTCACCAAAAAAGATATAGAGATAGTAAAAGAGCACATGAAAAATGTTCAAGGTCATTGGTGATTAGGTAAGTGCAGATTAAAATTACTACGAATTCCTACTACACATCTCTTTAAATGTCCAAAATCAAAAAGACTTACCATACCAAGTATTGTTAAGGGTAGAGAACACCTGGAATGTTCATACATTACTGGTGGCAATGTAAAATCATAGAACTATTTGTGAAACCGTTGTCCAATTCTTATAAATGAACACATCCATACACCACATGATAGAGTCATTCTGCTCTTAAGATGAAAGCCTATGTCCCTGCAGAGACATTTAGTCAAATATTCATAGCAGCTTTGTCTGCAGTAGCCAAAATCTGGAAACAATTTATATGTCTACCCACAGGATTGTGGTATATCAATACAATGAGCTAATACTCAGGAATGAAAAGAAGAAAATATCTTACATACATACAATGATATGGTATTTAAATGTTTATGCTGAATGAAAGAAGCTTGATAAGAAAATATAGGATTCCATTCATATACAATTCTAGAAATGCAGAATAATCTACAAAGACTGAAAGATGTATAGTTGCCCATAGATGGTGGACACAAAAAGTCAAGAGAACAAAATTACGAATAGAAACAGAGAAATTTTGGGTGCTGATGGATATTTTCATTTTCTTGATTATGGTGATAAATTCACATGCACACACAAAGAAGTGTGTGTGTGTGAAGATGTATTGTACACTTTAAATATCTATTGTATATTGCAGCTCAATTATACCTTAAAGCTATAAAGAATGTAGAGCTGTAAAATAATCAGTAATTTTCATACATAAGACATTGCAGATACGACTCTTTTTTAAACATATGGACCTATTTCTATAGGGAAAAGTAAACTTTTCTGGGTTTCTGGAAGGAGGGGCAGGTTGTAGGGATACACAGAGGTAAAATCATAGTTCAGAATGCAAGAACCTTTGTTTCTGCAGAACTCCAAAGAGTTGTCTGCCCAGTGAACTACACCTTTGGATTCATAAAACTGAATCTTAACTTCATGACTGAGAATGTGAAAATAATTTTTCAAAAATAAATGATACAATCTGAAGACTTTGGCAGGAAAAAGAGTTAGTAATAACTGGAAAGTTAACAAGAAAATCAGAACAAAGTTGTCCTTCAGTTTTTTTGGAATGACAAGCCGTGAGACCTCACCTGTGTGAAAAGAGGTAAGACACGAGGGGGAAGTTGCAATGTCCCATGGTTGCAAAGCCCGTCTCTGCACACTGGGGGTTTCGAGCTATTGTTTAAAGGTGTAATTGTTGACAGTCTCAGTGCTCCTTGTTATACAGCATTACTCACTGGTCATTGGATTTCTCTGTTCAGAATAGCATCCCATTCTTTGAAATATTGATAAAAATAATCTATTACTGCTCCTAGAAATATATTGTGGTGTATTGGACAGCAGGAGAACGTAATACTTATCTCAGATGCTTTGATTACCACCCAAAATTACTTTAAAGTGTCTGTGAGGATAATAACTAATAAGGCCAATTAAGAACATGCATTTATTAATTGAAAGAGAATGATGCTCTTTAGGAGCTCATAATATCTTGGTTAAAACATGCAGGGGTAAATATATCATCTTGAACCCAAAAAGCTGAAGTCAATTGGGATATACAAAGAGGGCTTGTAAATCAATCAAATTTGGATCAAATGAAAAAAGACAAAGCCCATAGAGTTTAAAATTTAAAACTCCACAGACAGCAAAATGTGTAAAATTAATAGCAATTTTAAAGGAGCTGTAGAGATTAAAGTACCCATTATGCTTGGCCATCCTTGGCTTGTGTCTAATAAGATGTCGTTATTTTAATAGTCTCATTATATTGACCTACTGTCTTTTAAATTCTGCCTTAGGTAAAATTGCAAGCAAGGATGCAATTGTGCATTAAAGGGTCTAGCATACAGCCTTTATAAATTATAAGTAGAATTAAGTGAGGAATATTTCAAATATTAGAAAAAGGGAAGGAAACAAAACATAGATTGTTTTACAAAGTATATCATTATTACTGAGATATTATGGGGGTTGCAACTTAATTTTTTTAAGGTTATTTATTTTGAGAGAGAGAGAGCGAGAGCAGTGGAGGGGCAGAGAGGTGGGGGAAGAAGAGAACACCAAGCAGGGTCTGCACTCTCAGCACAGAGCCCAGTGCAGGGCTTGAACCCACAAACTGTGAGATCATGACCTGAGCTGAAATCAAGAGTCAGATGCTTAATGAACTGAACCACCCAGATGCCTCTTGACTTTAAAATATTTACACTGCAGAGTAAAGAAAGCCAGCTTCTCAGTACCCCAAACAGTAATAGCAAAAAGTTATAATCGTTTTCATTACAGAAGAGGCAGTGCCACCCCTTGACATGAACAGTGATCATTTTAAACCCATGGGACTGACTGCAGACCAGGCTTTCTTCTCAGGAAGCTTGTGCTTCCTAAGACACAGGCCTCTGAAGAAAACCATCTCTGGTTTAGTTGGTTAATGATTACTTCATAATGTTATGCATATAAAATGAAAAAAGTAGAACAAAATATGGAGATAAGTTGGCATTGTGAATCTTTTCTGCGTATCTTATGAATAATGAATGAAGTAGTCAAAAAAAAAGCAAACAAAAAGGCCCACTCTCTTCTTTGCCCAGTTAATACTCTTGACATCTCTTTTTTACATAGCATATTTCAGAGTAAAAAAGTGATTTTTCCTAAGAGTAGATTGACTTCTGTGGTACTCTAAACAGAAGAATCCCCAGTGGCCAATATTGGGTTGTATTAGAAATCTTCAGTAATTCTTTTAACTTTGAATCCACAGCAGTTGACTCAATGTTAGTTTCTAAGATTTCTTTCTCAATAAACTCAGATCAACATTTGGATGTTCCTCTTTCAATATATCGACGCTCTGTTTTCTCAGTGCTCCCAAAGCTCCACGTTATGTCAAAGTTTACACAATTGTTATTTATTTTCATATTTGTGTATAGTGTATATTGAATCAATATGACCAATCCTTTCTCTTCTACATATACTATGTGAATCAAGTGTGAATTCATCCTCTGTATGTGACTACGTTCACCCAAGTGTTAAAAAGATGCATCCTAGCTCACAAATGTGACTGTCTTGCTCTTCCATTTGTACGACATCACTTTAGTGTGCATGCAGTAGTGCCCTTTGACAATCTTGCCAATAACTCATTTTTACTGGTTTACAAATTGTATTTCTTGGTTCCATGTTGGGTATGAGGCCTGCCACCTTGAATGCACCTTAGTAATTGTGTCTACTTTTCTAACTTTTGATATTAATTAATTCCATGAATGAAGGGTATATCATGATTCTTCAGAGGAAAAGTTACTGATTTATCCAAAATTCTGTAAATAATATTGAAGTATTAATAGTTCATCTCATGCTATTTGAATAAAGTTTCATATCTGATCCTTCTGTGAGAACTAGAGCTCCATGAAATGATAGGCCAGAACAATGCAATTTTTATGTCCTACTTACCCTTTTTTTAGCTGCTTGTGTGAATGATCACCTCCACAGAATTGGCTGTCCAAAAACGTACAGATTTACATTCTGTATTTATACCAGGGCACCAGGTCCTGATTATTTCTGAATTTAAGTTGTAATCTTTATGTTACTAAAATCACTGAATTTATACTTCAATAACTCACTTTTTCACTAATAATCCCATTGACAAATTGAGGATTTAATAATGAAAAATGCATGTTGAACAAAACTAAAATGACAACACAAAAAAGATGTAAAATTGACAAAACACCTTCTATTACTTGAATGTTAGCCAAAACCAGCTCCAGAAGGTAGGGTGTATAGCATAAGTAATTATTATTATAAATGTGATAGGGTTTCCACAAAAGTTATAATAAATACCTTTGATTTCAGTATGTGAAATGAATGTCAATTTTTGTTTCAAATTTTTTGTCCCATATAAAGTCACAAAACTGCCCAGGGTCCACCAGGTTTTGAGAAATGTTGCACGAGGCACCTGCTGACTCAATATGAGAATCTCATCTTCTAAAAGTAAATCTTACAGTTATTTTTTAAAATTCATTTTAGAGAAAAGATGAGAATAATGTACCTGCATTCTCAAGATATATTCAACCAATATTCCAAAAAGAGTCTTCTGTTTATATACTGACATATATATATATATATGTATATATATATGTATATATGTGTGTGTATATATATATGTGTGTGTATATATATGTGTGTATATATATACATATATATTTATGAAAGTTTTGGCAAATATTCAGTTTAAAAAAAAATCTTGCTCAGTCAATGGCCATACCAAATCAATAATATTACAGTTACCTGAAGGTTCTGACAAAAAAGAGTAACAGGAAAATAAAATAATGAAACATAATAAACATTTATACATTTAAAGGCATATAAACCTACAACTGAATGTGAAGCTGTTCAAGATTATTACCCTTGTTCCTATCTGGTTTTCTTGAGGAACACTTTGCTTATTATTATTATTTTTTTTTTACTTTTTAATGGCCAGTATCACATAGATAAAAGTTTAGAAATGTATGTGATAAAAACAGTTTATAGCCAACCAGATTATGTTTTGGATAACACCAGTATCTAATGGGGATAGAACAGTATGATATCAAAAGAGCCCAAGGGGAAAAAAATAGAAAAGACACAAATCAAAACAAACAAAAAGAATGGGATAAACCCATTTTCTAAACAGGGCAAGGTAAGGCAACTGTGAGATCATGACCTGAGCTGAAGTAAATCTCATCTTTCCTGCCAGAGAAATGAAGGTGTTCTGTACTTTTCTGCTCTCACATACTTATTTTGGATAGTGGCATAGAGGTGTTTGCATGCAGTATCATAAGAAAGAATCTGAACTGAGCTGATGTGACACCACCTTCACTAAGTTCTTGGCTTCTAGCCAATAGAACAGAAATACAGTGAAAAATCACAGTTAATGGCAATGGTTTTTACATAACACTAGGACAAATCACCAGTTTCTAACAGAATGTCAGACTTGACAACAGCCCTTGTTTTAAATTAGATTAAATACTGATGGGGTAAAGAAAATAAAAATGAGCGGTTTCTCTTAGTTTTAAATGGTTATATTTTGAATGCTAGATTAGCTTTCAAAATCTTTTTTTTTTCCCTTGATGGTGATGAGGCAGAGCCACACATATTGATAATAGTAATTACTTCATTATTAGGATTTTTACAATCTTTGAGATTCGCCTTTGCTGCTTTAAAAGAAAAAATATAAGTCACCAGATTTCCAGTCAGTTTTTGTCAAAGGACAACTGAAAATAGTAAATAACATTTTAAAGCAAAATTCTTGGTTCATGGAGATAAAGCGGGGGAGGGGGTACTTTAAAACTTAAAGTGTTCCTACAGTCACCTCACCCCACAGTCCAACAAAGCTTGGCCATGCTTATAATGTGGAACTAATAGTCATATAGGAGTTCTAGGATATTTGAAATTTGGAAGATTTCAGATTCATTAGTAGTATTTAAACCAAGCCCATGCTTGATTTTATTAAGGAGCTCTTGCTTTTCTTAAAATACTTAACTTTAAATGAAAAATCCAATAATCTCTCCAACAGAGAGTTGACCATAGCAATGAAATGGAACCTAGCTGTTTTAGAAATCACCATCAGTTAATAAATCCAGTGTGATTTGTAGCACTTCTAGAATCAGATCACAACTCAGACTTTCAAATCACATTTCCTTTCTGCTCGTATTCTACAAATTGTCCATTTTGACATTATTCTCCCAAATGGTACTTTTGTAGTGGCCACTGAGGACACAACTAATATTTTATAGTTTTCCAACACTTGTTTGAAGTTAGGCTAATCCTTTAAAAATGATAAATTAGTAGCTGCAAATCACAGTTTCCAAAGTCCATTTTGATCAATTCTTTTACAGGACAAATGTTAACATTACAAAGAGTCTATTTCTCCCCACAGTATATGTCAGTTTTTGAGCTGATAAATTTTTTTTCGGGGCTAGGACATTTCTTATTTAGTACAATTATATGCAAACCATGATTATAAAAAATAAGTATCATGAAAATCCCAAAGCCTGACTCACAGGATTTAGAAATACTGACTGCCTCTTTTAACCCTTCCTTCAATGTTCATGCCTCTTGCATGAAGATCAGTTTCATTCAAGGCAAGTGCAAGAATTGTGGATGCCTGTTCACCTGCTAGTTTGGAAACTCCTTTACATTTGCAAATCCATTACTTTTGGAAGTGAAGACCATGTACCCTGAAGCACTACTCACACAAACTTCTGGAGAAGAAGGAAAGAGTTTTTCAGAATAAATAAATGTTATTGGGGGCTGTTAATATGCTCACTATGGGCTATAAGCATTTTAAATGTATTAACACACTGATGCTAATAATAGTACAAGGTCATTAAATAGGAAGATTTAGTCATTAAAAAGCACCAGGCAATAAGAAATCTCCCAGGAATAACCGATTTTAACAGTTGAACTTCTAATCTCCATTAACTAGTTTTGTTGTTTAACTGTTGCCAATTTTTAACCCTGTTTTCTGAGATGTAATCCTTCTGACTCCCTTAGGGAACCTGGTTTCTTATCTTTCAGACATACGTTCCCCTCTACCTTTAAAATTCTGTCTTTAAAGTCCTATTTAGTTACAGCCAGTGACCAAGATGGCCTTAAAAGTTCTCAACTTGACTAACTTTTCTACAGGCTTCTTCTGGAGTCTAAGTCTCACCTGTATCAGAATATTTACATTAGAAAACTTGTATTTGTTCCCCTTTGAGATATAAGTTTTTAAAAACCTCTTGACCGTTTTACAACCCAGGATTTTTTTTTTTTTTTCACTCAAGGACCTGAAACATTCTTTTTGAAAAGTAAGCATCCCTGTCTTCCAGTATCTGTCTGAGCCTACTAATCTAAATTTGGAGGCACTTTGCTCCATGTTATAAAAATCACCTGCTGTTATGAAAAGAGGGAAGGGTTTACTTTTTCCTGTTTTTCCTAAGTAGTTGCTAAGGCCAATGAGCAAACACAAATGACCATTGAAATCCTCATTCCAGCCCTTAAACTCTTTTTTTTCCCCTTTGTTTCAGGGGGGTTGAGTTCAGACAAACTTCTGACCTCTCTTCCTATTTCAATAGGCTCCAATACAGTCTTCCTTTCCTGTTTAACTACCCAGTGCAATTTTTGTTTGAAACAGTGTCTCCTAATAATGAGGTTGCACACGCTTAGTACTTTTAGTTTTGAAAGTATTGTCAATGCACTCTAAAATGCATCTTTCACACAGCTTTGTATTTGAATAGGAAAAGTTCTTTGATAGCACTGACTTTAAAGTGTTACTTTACTTGCCCAGAGACAAGATGAAACAATGGCTACTATTTGTGGATCTCTTTACATGTGTTAACTAGAGCTAAGTTGAGCCTAAGGTCAATGGTAAATTATTTAGTCCCTATTACTCCTCTATAATGTGGGGGTTTGAGCTGCTTCAGCAGGAAAATTAGTACCTTTAAGGGGGGCAGAATTTAGCTTCGGAGAAGCAGTAGAGAGTATTCTGTGAAGTATTGGGGGGAAATTATTTCTAGATTTTGCCTTTCATATAGGAGTAATAATTTTAAAAGAAGATGAGATTAATATTTGAACAAGTAGACTTTGAGTAAAGCAGATGGCCATCTGTAATGTAAGGCAATATGACATCATGTGATACAACTCATCAAGTCAGTTGAAGCCTTTAATAGAAAACAGCCTGACCTCTCCTGAGGAAGAGGGGATTCTTCCAGCAGAGGGCCTTGGGACTTGAGCTACAACATCCTCTCTAGTTGGTCTACCCTAAGAAATTTTAGACATGGCAGTCTTCACAGTCCTGTGAGCCAACTCCTCAGGGAGAGAAGGAAGGAGAGAGGGAGAGAATTCTCAATAGTATCCTATTTCTCTTGAAAATTGTGACTAATATAGGGCATTAGGATGTTTTTATATTAAAATAATATTCTTTATTTATCTGAAATCCAAATTTTAACTAAGTATCCTGTATTTTTTCTGGCTGACCTAGTTTAGAAGAAAGTTCCAGGAAGGGTAAGAGACCAAATGTGATGATTTGATTAATTAGTGTGATTTCATTGATGTCCCCAATTCTTTAGGGGGACATCATGTGATCTTGAGACTGCTTTCATAAGGACAGAGAAGAGAATATTGTTCCCCTCATGTGACTCTCTTTGGCCAATAGGATTTGGCGGAAATGATGGACTTGTATTGGAGAGCATAGCCTCCAGAGCCTGTGTTTCTGAACCTACTCTTGTGCTTCATTTATCACCATGAAAACATGCTGGAGGGTGAGGGAGAGGCGGTGTCAAGCAGAATCCACCAGGTCATCCCCGGTGAGGGCAGGCTAGATTAGTGACATGCTGCCTAACCTCAGACATGGCAGCATTCCCACAGAAGATCAAAGGGGGAGATCCCTAACCAAATCCCACTGACCTCAGATTTATTACCAATAGACACTTGTATTCAGATGCTAGAAAAATTATGTGATTGTTTATCATATAGCATTATTGTAGCAAGAGTAATTTAGGCACTAGTTTATACAATAATTTGATCCCTTAATAAGGCTGTGGGCATCATTCTATACATAACATCATTATGGACATAGAGATTGATAAACAGAAGGGACTACCACTTAGGAAGATTTTGAGGTATTCCTGAAAAAATGATGAGGACCCAGTCTAGACTTTGAATTTGTAAAACATTTCTGAGTAAAACAGGATTTGGTGACAGATTACATATGAGGCAAAGTAAAATTAAGAATTTCAAGTGAAGAAAGGATTTCTGCCTTGCTGACTGGATGGATATGATGTTATTAACAGATTTGTGGCAAATCAAAATAATGAGCTTGTAGCACAAACTCTTATGAAAGAGTATATTTCTTTGAATTTTGAATTTGAAGTTTCTTGAGACATCTGGTTTTAAAAATTAAAAGGTGAGTTCAAAGTGTGTGTCAAGACCTCAGGATAGAGAATGAGATGGAGACATAGATTTGAAGCATCTTAATATAGATGTAAAAAATAAAATCCTTCAAAGAATCTTTGTCCCTCGTTCAAAGGGACGAGATTGCTGGAAGAGCACTGAGAAACACTTTATTTAAAGAGGAAAGGAGGGGCACATGGGTGGCTCAGTCAGTTGAGCGTCTGACTCTTGATTTTGGCTCAGGTTATGATCCCAGAGCCATGAGATCAAGCCCCAAGCTGGGTTCTGCTTTGAGTGTGGAGCCTGCTTAAGATTTTCCCTCTCTCTGTCTCTCTCTCTCTCAAAACAAAAGGCAAGGAAATGAAGGTGACACAGAAGGAGAGTCCTAGAAAGAACAGTGAATTAAAAAAAAAAAAAAAGCAGTTGAGATAGCAAATAGGAATATGAGAAATTTTCCAAATCCTACATCACCTGGGAGATGCAAATAGAACTTATACACACCTGGCTGAATGGCCAAACTGGAGAATACTGATAACACCAAATGCTGACAAGAATGCTTTTGTTACATCTTGATGAATTGATATTTCTTATCATTACAAGTGTTTATCTCTCCTAAGACTTATTACTTTGAAGCCTGCATTTTCTGATATTGATGTAAACATACAAGTTTGTAAGCAGAAAGTATACATGATATATCTTTTTCTATATTAGTAATTTCATCCTATATTTTTATACTGTGCATTGTTTATATACAGCATAGAGTTGTTTCTTGATTTTTCAAAACCCAGGATAAAAATCTCCACCTTTTATTGGATTGTTTTTGTTTTTTATATTTAATGTAATTTTGATGTTATTTGGTTGAAGTCAACAACATTAATGTCTGTTTCCACATATTCTTTGTTTTTCTCTTATATCTTTCTCACCTTCCCTTGGCTTATTGTCTATTTTTAGCATTCCGTTTCATTCATATTTGGGCTTTTTAGTCATATCTATTATAACAGTTTTCAGTTATGATGCTAGTTTAATAATAGTCAACTTTAATTCGTCAGACTGCTTAATTTTAAAATTTAATTACTTTACACTTCACTCATTATGCTCCTTTTGTTTTTCAACAGCCCAAGAATTCTCCTTAGTTTCACTTACCTGTTTGCAACTTCAAATAATGACTTTTCACATATTTTCTGTAGTGAATAACTGTTATCTGCAGGATGATTTTTCTGATATAAGCTGTTCTACTACTACCAGAAAAGGGAGTTCTCATTTAATCTTATACCCAGTAGAATTGCCGGGATTAGGATTTCCAGAATAAATAACACAACAAACGTGTCAAATATCTATGTTGTTAGCACTACTCCACAGAGGGTTTTTTGTTTTCTTTTGTTGCTTTTTTTGTTTTTAAATTTCACATTATGATGTTTATGCTAGATTCACTGGATTCTGGATTCACTTCTTTGATACTCAAGATTGAATGAGTCTTTAATCAATCACTCAGAATGCTTATTCAAATTATAATAATAGCCTCACCGTTTTTTCTGCTAGTTCATTTGTTCAAAACAATAAATTTCAGGTGTATGCTACTTCCAATTCTTCATGTTTATTGAGTGGAAGAGGACATAAGAAAAGGATCTTCTTTTCCCTGAAGAAGTTTGCTATATAGTTGAGTAGATCAAAAATGTTAAACTAACATAAAGATTTTTTAACCCAGCAAGAAAATGTACAAGGAGAGTACAAATGTATTGGTCAGAGGTTGAGCAAAGGGGATAATTTCTATTTTAAACACACCATTCTGTCTTTTCTTGCTCTAAATTAAAGTAGCTTTTAAACTAGGACTCTTGGAAACCACTCACTAGTTAGAATTTTGGTACAATAATATGGATCCATGTAAAAGGCATATTGAAAAAAAAAACATTTTGAATTGAAATAAGGACTTCAACTCTTTTACATGCATTCATAGAAAATCCCCAAGACCACAGAATCACACTTTCACATTTTGATATATTCCGCTTTTCTTTGCTCGGTGGTATGTGTTCATCTGTGTATATGTGTGTTTGGAAAGAGTATGGTGTGATCTATAACCTCTCTGGATTTTTCAGATAATTGTAACAATTATCTTGATAAAAACAAACAAAAAACATAAGAATAGTGTTCAATACATCTATGGGCATTCATTTTTCATACTATGTCTAGATAGTTAAATGTTATTCTTATGATTATCAGAGAGGTAAAGGATTTGCGTGGACAAATGAATTTAAAATATTTCATCCAGAATTGAAATATACTTGGTAGATATAGTGCTAATCTGACAACCCCTTTTACCACTCTAACTAATGGACTGGTTACTTCTGGACTATACTTTTTATGATATTTGTTGTCATTCTCCAGGATGCTCTCTGTCTTTCTTCCACATGATTATCTGATTTATTTATAACATTGCACCATCAAAATGCAAGGACAGATTCAGAGTATGATATGTATCATGCATCTACCCCAGTTCCTTTTAAACACATTTTATACCATGAATATCAAACTTACTTCAAATCAGCTTAGCTCTTCACTGACTAGAGTGTGAAAATCTCATGTAAAAGGTGAAAGAGCACAAGACAGAGCAAAAGAATTATGGGTTATATGAACCGCCATATATTTTCTAGTTGCTAAGGGGTTAGGCAGCCTTGTGAAACCAGTTATTCTCCACCAACTTGTCTCTCTTCACTCCTCTGTGTATTATATGTTTATTTTGGAGGCTCAAAAGAGCTGTATTTATTTGCTTGTAGAATACAATTTATATTTTAGTCTCCTGTGCTCAATTTTACATTTTCCAAAGTGCACTAAATGTAATAAATCTAAGTTAGCAGTTCTCCAACGAATACAGGCAATTGTCAGCACTACATCCTATTTCTGAGCGGTTCAGAGATTATAGCACAGACTCCTAGAATCATGATGCTGGGACTATATGAACATATTATTCAAAATGTTTCTGTTGCTTGCGAATGATAATTAAAATTAAATCATTGTATTTTAGCTTTAGCTATAAAGCTTGAAAAACAGAACATTTAAAAATTGAAGACTGAAGACTAAGGATACTTGCAAAAATATTCAAGGAAATATATTAATACATTTTCACACACCTTTATTATATTAATTCTTGATTACATCCTGTTGCTCTGCACGAAAATAATAACTATGCTATGTGAAATAGTATGCATTTCATATAAAAAGGAACTTTAAAAGTGAACCATATCCACAGCTTCAAAACAGATTTGAGAAATAAAAATAGAGGAGTTTCTTTTGTATTAATGTACAGAAGTAACTAGAAGGGCAAGTATTCCTCTAAGATCTTTTTAGTGCGATGTAAAGTTTACCTCTAATGATACCCAAAATTCGTAAATAAAATGAATTTCATGGAAGCCATTCTATAAATCTCTTTCCTACAAATAAAAAAAAATGGTAAGATATCTTAAAGGCCCTTTTAAAAATATTCATTACATAATGTCCTTTACACTCATGTGACCAGGTTTAGTACAACATTCACTGTGAGTTTGCTTTATTTTTCATGAAATATAATTTAATTATCCTAGCAATTTGCAAAGGGATGATAATCTCTTGGCTTGCAAAATATCCCGTTGCTTGTTATTCAGAATTGACTCTAGGAATCCAGTTTGAGTATAATGGCATAATACATTATACATACACACATACACATATATGCCTAAGGAGATGAATAGTTGGACATCCAGCTACTTTTCTTTCATGAGAAATTCTAGCGGTGTTTAAAACATTAAACAAACCTTTCTAAATCTCAGTGATTTGCATAGTTTGATAAATAAAATACTACATTGACTCTTTCATTATCTGTAGCTTAAAAAATAAAACTAATTCTCAATATTAAACATTTGAAATAACTTAAATTGCCCTTTATTTCTTTGTTCAGGTGATATTTCTTATTTTTCATTTGTTTTCCAGAAAAGTAATTTTGTATAGTTTAGAAAAGTATTTTTTTTTCCTTGAAGACAAAACCCCAAGGTCACAAACTCTCAGAGGGTCTCAAGTTATTAAGTATTTTCTGTATTCCCTTACTTGAAACTTGTTATCTAATTAAGCTATATTTATTCTATACATACAAAAATAAATGAATAATTACCAAGAACTTGAAAATACTGTCTTCTGAATACATTTGTCATCATCTCTAGCCTTGGCAGAGGATTAGGTATGGAAGAACAGAAACAAGACATTGTTCAACCTTCTATTTGTTCTTAGAAGAAAAGGAATGTTTTAATTTTATACAATTCACAAATCCTTACAGTGTCCTTGAATGTAAAATGTAATGTAATATCCCACAAAGTAACTTTTAATTTCTCTGTGAGTATTGCCTATAAAGCAAGACAAAATTCTTTGAGAAGAAAAAGAAAAGCTTTGTACAGCATTTTTTTTTTAACGTAAAACGCGCTCCATCACTAATACTTCCCATCGAACGTGTCTCCAAAGAGAGTAGATCGGTGCACCTAAATACCCTGTTGTATTTTAAATAGAAACTTATTTCTCCTGGGTAGACCCCAGCTCCTCCTGGGAAGCTTCTAGGCAGTTCTGAGGCACTATTCTTTGTCTTACTGCTTCATTTCTGATATAGGTAGACTTCAACAACTTTATTGCTAGCCTCAAATACTTAATAAAATTACCACATAATGTTTTACTTCAAGAGTTTGTAGATGTTTGGGATGCCAGGATCAATAAAATCCCTCAGAGAAATATTTTCTTTTGGAATTCTGATTATTTGAATTTTACAGGTGTGAGAAATAATTTTCATTCAGTAGTTCTGATCTTGTAAGATGTCCTAGAATCTGTGAGCATGTATTCTTTTTAAACAAATCTTTAACCATATAAAAGTATTTATGGATGAAAGCCATTAAATAAATATCTTAACAATTCAAAATTTAATATTGAAAGTAGGGCGGTCTGATAGTAATGAGTAAAAATTTAGGCTTTCACATTGGGGCTATCCTTTGATATCTCAGGATAATTCTTAAGAATGTGTCCGTTATGTGGATATATTCAAAATAATCTGTTGTTAAAGGCCTTTGTGTTGGTGGTGGGTATAGAGAGTTGTTGGACAATCTCATCATAGGATCTCTCCCTCTTTCTCTCTAATAGAAATAAAGTAGGCAAGAATGCATTTTTCACCTTATAATCAGCCAAATTATTAATGTGTTAATGTGTTTATAATTGATTCCTTTATTATCTGGAACTGAAATTTTCTCCAACTTTTAAAACATGTTTCCATTAATACTTTTCTAGACATAATTTAGAAAATTATGCAAGAATTCTGGAGCCCATGGAAAGAGCACTTTCATTCACGAATGGCCACAGAGTTAAATGACGTAAGTCATTCGAGTTGGCCAGCCAGAGCCTAGACCACAAAGATTGTCCTAAAGAACCACCAGAAATAATCATGTCAGTAAATAGGCCATGAAGATAGGCTACTTCTATTGGTTCACCCATTTGACTTTATTTTTTAAAGCAACTCAGTAATAAATGATGTAAGATTTCAGTTTGATAAGATTGTTTATTTAGCAAATGCAATGCCTGCTGTTCTAAGTATTATATAAGTCTTAACAAATTTAATTTTATTAACATCCATATAAAGTAGATTCTATTGCTAAGCCTACTACATAGATGAATATTTTGAGCCACAGAGAGGCAAGTCTCTTGTCCAGACTTACTCAGATAATTGGCCCAATCCAGGAATTTACATATAGAAGCTGTACCGAATGATACTACACTGTCCCTCCTAATGACTACTTCTGAAAATCCACCTCAAGACATGTGTGGGCGCATGTGTGTGTATTAACAGCTTGAAAACCCTAGTAAATCAGAAATTAGAAAGTCACTATCTACCTTTGTTTAAAACCTGTATTGAGTGTGTTGGGATGTGGGAATGTAGGGACAATTTTATTTGATTTCTGGTCATAATGAGTTCAAGGGTGCTGAGCTCTTACTGCTGCCAGAGGTCCTACTCTGTTTCTCTAGTTCTTTCACTCTTCTTTCTCCCTAGAAGTCTACTTCTTACCTTTTTTTCCTTAATCATCAAGATGTCTTTCTGCCTGATCGCTTTCTGCTGATGACTGCTCTCTAGTTCACCAAAAAAAAAACCCCAAAAGCAATTAGAAGAGAACTTCCGTAGGATCCCACTCCCACATTACGGTACCTGTGTTGGTAGCAATATGCCCTATCTTCCTTCAGAATACCAGTTGTGGACTATCTTTTTCTCTGTCCAACCAAGGCCAACCTTTAGGCACTAGACCCCTTCCCCTCTCACCTCAGGGATATCACTTAAATTATCTCCCTTGCATCAGCTTCTAAAAATATTGTATTTGTGAAATACAAATCTTTGTAAAACCTCCCTTGATTTCACATTCTCTTCCAGCTACTTTTCTTATTTCTGCATTATTTGTGGCAATATACCTGCCATCAATGAGCTACAGCCAAAGAACCCAGTAATAGACCTGCGGTTCACCAAAGTTGGGTGTAGTCCCTCACTGCAGCAAACAAGAACACACACTGCAGAGTTGTTGAGTATCTCAGTAAGATGTTAGAAAAGACGTATTATGGGAACTTGTGTTAGATGATTTGGGGAAGAGTTCAAAAAAGTAGGGGCTTTGCTATAAATTAGATGCTATCAGGAAGCGAGGATAATTCTCTGATTGGATATCTTAATAAATCTTACCTAAGGCAGAAAGAATAAAGGGAAGATAAAACCACTGAGCAAATTACACACATGGAGAGTGTATTCAAGGTTAAGAGATAATTTAAGCTTCTTGAGAGAAAAATATTTAACAATATTAATGGTATTAATTACCTATAAAATTATAATTATGTAGTATCTTTGCCATCCATTAAAGCATATAAAGTACAGGATCTTCCCATTTTACTAGCATTACTTGTTAGAGCATACTTTCTCAACTTTATCATCTGCTTAGATGTAATAATTTAAATATCTTAAAAATATTTCAATGTACAAAATGCTTCACTCAACATACTATGACTCTATCAGAGTTTTTGACAAGTAACTGAACACCTACTTAGCAATGGCTCAAATTATTAGGCCATTTATTGTTTGGTTAAGTACAATGAATGACAAATAGGCCACTTAAAAACCACATCATAATGTTTGTTTTAAGTTATGATTCTACAGTTAGTATTTTCTAAAGAAAATTTCTATTTTTAATATATAGATTTCCACTAAGTGAATCCATCCCAATCCAGTTAGATATTCTGTCATTTATATGATAGAAAAATGATCATTTTTGTTACAATCTTCATAGACACCTATTTGAAAAACTAATGGGTTTCTGGGGAAATTAGCTATTGCCTACTTATGTTCTTTCTATTGGAGGACTATAAATATAAAGCATTTCTTAGCATTTTATAACAAAGAATATACTGGGAGAAAAAACAGTTGATTAGTAGCAGTTTGGCAATCACCATAGAAATGACTTCCAAGCCTAAATTGTATGTATTAACCTTGCCGTGTGAAAATCTCCTACTGTGCTGTGTCTTATGATTTCAATTTATCTTGGGCACTAAGGTAATACTCCCTCTGTTTAATATTCTATTTCTACTGTACTCAAAAGTTCTATTTGTTATACACAAAACATATAAACATGATTTCATTTTGTGGTCTGGCAGAGGCTAAGTTGGCTTTCATGTTATAATCTCATAAAAATACAGTTTGAAGCATGCCTGGGTGGCTCATTTGGTTGAGTGTCCGCTCAGGTCATGATCCCAGCATCATGGGGTCGAGCCCCACTTTGGGCTCTGTGCTGAGCCTGAAGACTACTTACGATTCTCGTTCTCTCTCTCTCTCTCTACCCCTCTTTCCTGTGTGTGTGTGTGTGTGTGTGTGTGTGTGTGTGTGTGTGTGTGTTTAATGCCTTATAATTGTGAATGTAGATGTATTTCATATATATCACTTTATACCCTTTTAATCTAGAACATCCTCTAGCTTTTAACAATTTATTGATCTTGATATTTTTGAAAAATACACACTGTTTCAGATGTTACTTCTCAATTTGGGTCTGCATCATGCATTTCCTGATTAGAAACACATTATCCGTTAGGAATACCACAGAAGTGATGTTGTGTCCTTCTCAGTGCATAATGTCAAGAGGCATTTGATAAAGGTTTGTCCTAATATTTGTTATCAATTAGCTGATTAAGGCAGCGTTTTCCAGATTCCTCCACTGTGAAGTTATTATTTTCCCTTGTAATTAATATTCTGTGGGAAAAAAACCTGAAGAATATATAAATGTTACTATCAAACATTACACACTAATTTTAGTATCCATCATTTTAGTATCTACTTCTGCACTTTATTATCTCTTCAATATGTATTGGTTGTCATTCAATTGCAAGGAAGTATTTTTATTCCGAATTTAATTTGTTTTATTATGGAAGTATAATTGCATAGGGTGTTATATTAGTTTCAGGTGTAGAGTATCGATTCTGTAATTCTATACAATAACTAGTGCTTATCACAATACATGTAAACATTTATATTTTTGATTATATTCCCTATGATTGGTGACATTGAGCAGCTTTTTATCTCTCCATCTGTAAGTCTTCTTTGAGAAAACGTGTATTCAAGTCCTCTTCCCATTTTTTATCTTTTACCTTTTTTGGTGTTGAGTTGTATAAGTTCTCTATATATTTTGGATATCATGCATCATTTGAAAATATCTTCTCCCATTCACTAGGTTGCCATTTTGTGTTTTGTGGGTTTTTTTGTTTTTGTTTTTGTTTTTTTGGTATGGTCCACACAGTTTATTTTTGCTTTTGTTTCCTTTGCCTATAGAGCCAGATCAATAAATATGTTGCTAGGACCCATTTCCAAAAAATTACTGCTTATGTTTTCTTTTAGGAGTTTTATGCTTCGGGTCCCAAATTTAGCTCTTTAACCTATTTGAGTTTATTTTTGTGTATGGTGTAAGAAAGTGGTCCAGTTTGCTTCTTTTGCAGGTAACTGTCCAGTTTTCCCAAAACCATTTATTGAAAAAACTATCTTCCCCATTGTATAGTCTTTCTCATTTGTCATACATTAATTGACCATATAAGCATGAGTTTATTTCTGGCTTCTCTATCCTGTTCCATTGATCTGTGTGTCTATTTCTGTGCCAGTATCATATGTTTGCCTATTATAGGTTTGTAGTATATATTGAAATCTGGGATTGTTATGCTTCCAACTTTGTTCTTCTTTCTCAAGTTTGCTTTGTCTATTAAAGGCTCTTAGTGTATCCACACACATTTTAAGATTATTTGTTCTAGTTCTGTGAAAAAAGCTGTTGGTATTTTGATAGGGATTGCACTGAATCTGTAGATTGCTTTTGGTAGTATGAATATCTAAACAATACTATATCCTTAATTTAATTTTGTATTTAATTATACTAGCATGAATTCATGGATTTGACTTAGTCGCTTATAATCCATATTATTAGAACTTAGCTCATTTTGGTATTCAAATTCTGAAAGACAATTTGAAGTGCCTCAGAATCACTGATAATTATAAACCCTTTCTTACCCAATGTAGAGATCAGCTGGATCCACGGATATTTTTAGCATTAACATACAAAGAACTTTATTGGGTGTTCTCCATGGCAGAGAATCGGACAGAGCTACCAGTCTGCACACTCATATGGTAGCTCTTGGCATTTTAGGAGAAGATGGTATCCTGAAATGCAAAGGTTCTCACTTCCAGAAAGTCTAATGAGGTGTACATCACTAAGCCCACAAGGATAAATTTTCTTAATGGTTTAGTAATGCAGGAATCACATTCAGAGAAAATTTTCTAGCAGGTGTGCAGTAATAATGTCTAACTCAGCTGTTGTATGACCAGAACCTATTTTACAGTAGAAGCTAAATGAGCACTTCTAAAATTAAGAATACATGTTTAGATTTGGGAAAGCTGAATAGAAAAGGGAGGAGGGATTTTGACATAACTTAACCCCAATTTGAGTGATAATTTTCAACCAATACTCTACTTTTGACCAGCATTTATATATTTATTTTTTAGTATTTATTTTATTTTTGAGAAAGAGTGTGAGCGAGAGAGGGGCAGAGAGAACTGCAGACACGGAATCTGAAGCAGGCTCCAGGCTCGGAGCTGTCAGCACAGAACCCGAAGCAGGGCTTGAACTCAGGGACTGCAAGATCATGACCTGAGCCAAAGTTGGACGCCTAACGGACTGAGCCACGCAGGCACCCCTGGATATTAGTTTTTAAGGCAGAGCTGCTTATTCTAACCCCTGTCCATAATACTTAAATCCTCCACTGTTAAGCTTTACAACTGCCTAAATGTCTATCAGGAATTCCTTTGCAATCCTGTTGTGTTTGCATATATACCAATATCATGAAATAATATTGAAAACATAACAAAGATTTGCCTACATAAACGTGACTATAAACCCATTTCACATATTTTCTTAACTAAACACTTTAGAGCTCAAGAATCATGTTTTTATAGATTTACCCCCTCTGGCCACATGTTTAACTGGAGGGAAACAGTAAGTTTTAGTCACCTATAATTACCTATCTGTTAGATGCATAATACATATATGTATGCATAGGTGAAATGATAGTATTGAATATTAAGCCTCAAATTATGAGCAATCATAACAGTGTTAAGAAAGAATGGTCTTAGCCTCATTCAGGTTTCTGGTCCAACCCTTGAAGTTTTTGGAACATTGGCCAACTCATTGAACCTCTTTGAGTTCCACTTTTCTTATAGGGGAAATGCTGAAAATAATACATGTCCTCAGAAAATATATGTGCAATGATGGTAAAACTGACTTCATATAAATAAGTTTTTTAAGGAGCATTTATATGATTTAAGCCTCTCCTCATATAATCATGTATAATGAAAGTAATAATGCATATTAAGAATAAGAAATATTCTCATTTTCTATTTGTATACACTATTGCACTAATTATGTTCAATTTAGAGGCTAGATATTAGCCTAAGTTTCAGATTGAGGAAAAGTGAATATGAACCATATTTTGGCTTATACAAAAGAGACTTTTCTTTGGTCCCTTCCATATGATCATAGGCATATGTATATTCTACTACCCATCAAGAACTATAAGACTTTTATTAATTTATTCTCTTTGCTGAGGGAAATAAGTGACTTTAAGTGCAAAGGTTAAGGGATCTCTGTCATAAAACCCTGGCCTTGTTACATTCTTATGAGACCAAGTCCTAATAACACCACACCCACCTCTGACCCTCTTTTGATGCTCAAAAGAAAAAAAAAATGTAGCAGCAATTTTTACCTGAATCTAGCACTGAGAGAATCCATTTTGTTCCCAAATTGTGAAAAGGCAAAGCACGGTTCAATTATCTTTATAAAATTTATAAATAAATATACCTATGACCCCCTAGATGCGGTACAAGGCCAAAATCGTAACTGATATCACCAGAGTGTTGAAGAATGACTTCATCCACACCGGGCTGTGCTTCTGACTGTAGAACACATTCACGAAAGGGTTTTTGGAGGCCAAGGAGGGGCAGGAACGAGTACTTGGAAGCAAAATAATGACCATTGTTATTTATGCCACTTATATCCTTATTACATTGCATCCTTTCTGTCCAATCTAAATAACTCCCTCTATCAGAGGAAAGACTTAACGTTTCACTTTGATGTTCAGTAACCACAGATGAAATCATTTGGACTCCCTAGAGAGGAAAGATAAATGAAAACACAGAGCCTATTTTTAATTATCTGGCTTTAATTCACATTGCTTAGGCAACCTGTTCACTTTTCAGAGGTATGCCCCAAGTTTTGATGAATGTACACAATTTATTTTCACTGGAATTGAGGCTTCATTTATAACAATATTTGTTAAATGGATCACTGAGCTGAATAAATCAAGCTGTGAAGCACAAGTGTGTATAGTTTGCTGAAAAGTCAGGGGCACAGGAGTCCTCTGGCAAAGTGAAGCCATCATTTAAAGATGGGAGTCCAAAAAGGCAGTTGAACACTGTGTTGAAATTCTGAGTAACAAAGATCACAATGGGTGAAGCGTTGCTGGACCTGCACATTTTATCCTCATTCCTTGTGTGTTTATAGATAACATCTTTTTTTCCTCTTGCTATGCCGCAGCCTAGGTAATTTTTTCCAGTCTATTTTTTAGTTTACTGAGTCTCTCTTGTGTAGTGTTAAATGTTCCATCACTCGATCTGCTTTCTAGGTTCAAGATTGTATTATTAATTTAGAGATGGACAGTTTGGTTCCTTTGCAAGTATGCCTCCATCATTGGCAATGTCTTTATTCGTGTTTTATTCTCACTTTTCTTTCCTAAAACATGTTACTTATAGCTCTTTTTGTTTTGGATCATTACAGTATCTGAAGTTCTTGGGGGTTTCTGTGAAACTTCTCATTCATGTGTCTGATGATTTTTCATTGCTTATTCATACTTGATTAAAAATAATCTGGCACTAGGGGCATAGCTGGCCTCAAATGATATTAACACCTTGGTGAGTGCTGGCTTCATGCAGGTGCCTTGCTGCCTTCTACAAGCTCAGCCGTGGGGTGACAGCTGTCCACAGGGTGACTTAGTGTCTCTGTTTACAGTTCGTCTCCAACGTATTCAGCTTTTTCTTTTTTAAAGTCTTTCTTTTTTTCTTTTTATGAAAGCATAAGGCTTTTCAGGATTTTCCTTATACTTCTGAGAGCCAACAGTGCCATAAGAAGTATAGAAATATGTAGAGAGGGTGCCCCTCAGAATATCTAGTTTTCCATACTGCTACAATATTGTACATTCTTAGGTCGATGGACCCCCTCAGAGAGATAATAGGGGATGAAAAGTGTTGAAATGTCAGATTATTGGCAATATAAAAATTTGTTTTCTTGCTACTTCTAAACATATAATTTAATGTCATTTCCCCAATTAGGAGTTTTTTTATTTTTATTTTTTTAAGAATAAAGCGGTCTTATACTCTTTGTAAGGAACCTAAAGCTGAATTAAGATTAGAGAGTCTGATTTTGAAATGAGTTTCAACTGTCTTCTTTTCCTCACAAACCTGAACACTTTTTTTTTTTTTTGAAAGTCTCTGTCAATAGAAATAATATAATGGGCAAAGTATTTTTTTTCTTTTATCTTCTCTACCATTTACTTTTCCACTTACTTTTCACATTCTCTTGGATAAGTTATTATTCGGGGTTTCAATTTTTCTCCATTAAAAAAAGGTATAACAATGCTTTCTTTGGGCAATTCATAGGCTTGGAAGAAAAGTTGAAGCCACATGTTACATTAGATCTTTCTGAAACTTAAAATGACATATCTATGGAGCATTTTATTAACAGGAATTTACATAAAAATCACTTAGCAGAAAACATCGAACTTTAAGCACAACAGAATTCATTTTCTGTACCAAGGAGTCAAGAAGTAAAAATTAGAAGCCAACTGGGCATTACCATCACCGTTGAGGATGCGTACTGAACAGTTAGCCACTGCAAGACAAAGACGTTTTGTCAGGAATTTGGGAAATTATTCTGCAATAAATTAATTTGCAACTAAGCCTCTTAATATTTTTAAACCCAGCAAAGCACGCACCAAGAAATCGTGGCAATAAACTGAGCTCTCATATTATCACCGCCTGGTTTGCCAACTGTTCATATTCATTGTGCATTTTGTATACAGATATTCACTTGTATAGTTATGAAAGTGTACTTTCCTTTATCTCCTAAAAAAACTCTCAAGTACTTAGTACTCAAACAGACTATCTGCCTAAAAGGCAGTGCTTGAGTTGAACAAAAATCATCTTTTCAGCTTCTGACATACATCAGACTTCAAGTTTTGTGTGATGTCTCATTTCCCAGGCTAAATGGAACTACATTTTTAGGATTGATCTTTGTGGTTAATTGAAGTAGCATTTTAAAAACTATTTTATACTGATTTATTCAGTTGACTCTTATGTACGTAAAAACATTGCAGAAAAAGGGTTCAAATTTTTTCATATAATTATAATAAAGCTTCACAAATATGCACTAATAGTTTCATTGAAAGTTATGTTGTATATTTTCTTACATGAATTGCTCATTCCTCTTTTTTTCCTCAAAAATTTGGAATCTATAGTAAAGAACCGCTTTACAAATGTATGGTATCATTTTTCAGCCTTCCCACATAATTTAATCGTAGAGATTGCATCCAGTAGTCATAATTACCTTTAAAAAATGTCAAAAGCCATTTGCTTCACTTAGCTTGTAGCATTTAGGTTGTGTGATTGTGTTGGGAGGGGGGAGAATGTGCATATGCTCATATATAATTCTCAATATATGCAATTTGAAACATAATATACGTTAATTTTGTCTAGTGAGGTTTTTTCTTCCTTTTCCTTTTATTTTTGCCTTTAAAATCATTACAGGTAAAATGCAACTGCTATATATCTATCTGTTTTATAAAGTTGATTGCTTTTGAAGTATTGATCGTATTTGACATATATGCCAGATCTTGGTATTAAAAAAATAGTGTTTACTCACAAAAAAATACAGCTTGAAACAGTAGTGAAGCATATCATCTTTATGGCTTATAAAAATAAAAACCATTAGCATAATTTCACGAATTAATGCAATAAAAATGTAAGAGTTAATGCCTTCGAGTATGAGTATGCTAAACTTCTAAACATTCTCAGTAATTACATAGCTATTAATGCATTTGTTTATAATGCTTGTTCATATGAGCTTCAAATCACCAGATAACTAATGTCTAAAGTTGAGTAGAAAGTTCATTAACACTCATTTTATGAGTAGATTATCACTGACAGAGCAATAGTATCCTATGCATATTACTTTTTAATCTCTGATGGCTTCTTCGCATATAAAAGGCTAAAATAAGCTTCTGTAAGATATTGGAAGTGTTTTTAAGTCATTGAAACAAGAGGACAGTTTTCATGTTAAGTCAATATTATTGTACTTTTGTTCTTTGAAGTGTATAAATTATGAATTGTACATATGCCACTCATGACTGACAAAAACCTTTGGGTTCCCTAGAACCCCGCTTCATTTCCTACGGATGCTCTAGAAGATGGTGTACTTCTCTGTTCCCACATATGTGTGATCTGCAATGAGGCTGGGACCAGCTGAAGGCCTTCTTGTTCCACTCGGTCATGATCACGAGTAGGAAATATTGCTCTTTATCTGTAATCCCTTGCCCATACTGCTATCCTTAATTCTTATTAGTGACTGATAAGACCTCAACCTTTAAAATCTTACAAAAATGATTGCTTTTGAGGAGTGGCTTCAATCAATTATGCCAACTGTCTCTGAAAATGCTTTCCCAATTTAGGATACTAATTGCATACTTGTTTTTTTCCCTTAATGCATGTTTCCAAAAACAGACATTATCTGTGTTTACCACATAACAATACATATAATCAACCTTATCATATAATTTCCATAATTTTCCATAATAAAACCGTACATTTTTTTTTTACAGCATTTTACAGTTTACACAGCACTTTCACTTAATCAGCTCACAAGCCTCTGAAACAGACAGGATAGTAATTAACTCAATTTTAATCATGAAGATATAAAGGTTCAGAGAATTAGAATGGCATCCAGGGCATTGCAGAAAGGTGCTAGAACTGGCTTCTGACCCAGATTTTAAAACCACAGACCCGGGTTACTTCGTAGTACACCACACTGATACTCAGGGCCAAAGCTCAGTGACATTCCATGATAAATAATTCAAACTCCACAGTCTGTGTTAACAATGAGATCACATCTACACAATAAAAATAAAATGAGGCAATTATTTGGATAGCTCAGCTAAATGCTTTCCCCTTAATACCAAAATCCTTCTCGTTAACTTAAAATTTTAAAGCGAATAAAATATTCCTCCCTTCAGTCAATATCAGATATTCTAGTCTTATGGCTTATTAAGAATCTGCCAAATGACAATAATATTGGCGTTAACAAGGTAATGTCAGACCAGTTTTCTAAGATTGCTTCAGACATTCTTTCCAATGCCCCCCCTCATCTCATACACACACTCACACACACACATACATACACGCACACACATACACACGCACATGACCTTTTACAGTTTACCTCTGAGCCTGTACAAGATAGCACAACAAAGAAAAGGTGTCAGAATGCCACACGCTTGAAAAATTACCCCTGGAAATGTACTTTACAATCGTTGCCAAACCAGCATTGAGTAACTCCTGCTTTTCTTAAGGGCTTATCCCCCATCTCCGAAACAATTTCAATTACACTCAGAATATAAATGCAATGACTCCTTTTTTGCTCTTTTGGTTGTATCAATGTGGAGTGAGCTCACATAACTGCATTCGTTTTGCCTGCTAAACTTTCACACAGCATCATATATACATAAAATATACATTATGAATAATTTCTAAAAACTGTGTCATTAAGATCAGATAAACCACATATGCTAACAGAAAATGAACTTCATTCTCTACTAATTGTCATATACATATATGTCATATACATATACATGTGCCTCCAGCCATCCTTGACTGGAAAGAGTTAAAAGCTGAAGCTCTTTTTTAGTAAACTTTAATTTGATCAACGGTAAATAAACCTTTAAATAGTGATTTAAAAACAATTAGGTTAATTAAAACGGTTTGCAAGTCAATCGATGTCAAATCAAAATTGAAAATCGGAAGATTAATATTTACAGCTCGTGCTTCAAAACTTTAAACTGTTTAGATTGTTTTTGCCTCCTGCAACATATTTGAACTTATTTTAAGCTCCCCCGGTTTTATATTTGGAGGTAAGTAACTGTCCATTTGCATGTAAGTTCTTTGGACATGTGGCCCATAACACAAATATCACTCATATCTTGTTAAACCACACTTTTTACATGAGAATAATTGCTGATCCTGCTCATTATCCCATGGAGTAAATGTAACTGTGCATGAAGTTAAAATCATTTAAAACATTCTCAGAGGGCGGAGTGAAAAGGCAGCTGTTGTTACCTGAACAGGATTACTTCCCGCCTGTGCCTGGCAATTCCCTGACCTCAACTGAGCTTCTGGTGAGCTTCTTGTCAAAGGAAAGTTTACCAGCTTCATCTAAGTAATTGCTTCTACAAGGATCTACTCATTGCCTCCACAGCGCTAATCTCTTCTTGCGGTCTCCTCCTTAATTTTGGTCTGCAATTGACGTTAGAGTGTTGCTTTAACAGAGAAACTGACCTGGGAATCCAGAATGATAATTTAGACTTGATCTGCAAAAGCCCACTTTTTCTTGGTAACAGGTAGGTTTCATATTCTTTATGCTGACTTTAAATTATGCCGTGATAATTCAGAATTGGGGCTTGGGCATATCTCCTTGACATAAACAGTAACAAGTAAAAGGCAATTTTTTTAAGTTTATTTATTTTGAAAGAGAGAGTGAGAGAGAGAAAGAGGATGAATGGGAGAGGGTCAGAGACAGAGGAATTTTCCATGCTCTGCCTGGAGCCTCACGCAGGGCTCCATCCCACACCAAGAGATCATAACCTGAGGCCGTATCACAAGTCAGATGTTTAACCCACTGAGCCACCCCGGCACCCCATAAATGCAAATATTTTTAAGAAATTGTTCAAAAATATGCATTGTGTTGTGTGCCTTGAGTTTCCAGTGGTGCCCCTATATGGACAAATGGAACATTTAATTTTATTGACTCTCCAGACTACTGTCTGCACTTGAAATTATCAAGCCATCGCTTCCCATAATGAAGTGGAACCTTTCTATTTGTAGCTGCACGGATTTCATACCAGGGGCCTGTATCACATGCATCTATATCCAGGAGTAAGAGCATAGATTACTTTCATGTCATTAGTGAATATTCATTCATACTATATTTAAAATCATGAAGTTTCCTTTATAAAGCAATTTAATCATTGAAATGTTGGCAAACATTTGATAAGTGGCTCTTCAGAAAAAAAAAAAGCAGTATTTTCTGATGTCCATGGTGATCTAAATCTTACCACATGGCTAACTTCAACCCAATAACTGATATCACTAGATGGGGATGGCAAAGAGATGTAGGTCATTGGATCTCAGGAGCTGGTTCTGGCTGGTTCCAATACACCACTGACTTTTAGTGACTAGATAATAGGTATCAATTTAAATGTTTCTGGAGAATCTCCTGACAAGGTTTAATATGGATTTTTATCAGTTATTCCAGGGTCTGGTTTTAAAACACAGTCTCTCTCACAAGTGTTATGGAGATAATCACACATGGCATTGGATTTTGGAAGGGGGAAAAATACCTAAAATAACAAACTCACCCCCGTTACTGGTAAGCTTAAGAGTATTTCATATAAATTTCATCTAAATTAAGGATACATTTTCAGCCATCTCCAGTAATTTTTAAAAATACCAGTGAATCAAGTTTAATATCTGTATTGATGTCATTGTCCATGCATAAAAGAGCAAGTGGGTATAGGCAAGAATTTCAAATCTTTATTTAAATTTGAGCTCTTCTTTTCCCAATCTATGACCAGCAAATATGAAAAAGATAAATAAAAAGATATATTTATATATATACTTGAAAACAAGAGAAAGCGAATGATATTATTCTTTTCTAAAATACACTCAAGCCTCCATTTAGTGATCTGTGTAACAATCAGCAGTTTTGACATCATAATCCAAACGTACTATTTATCTTCCTGAAGACAACACGGGGATCATTACAAAACTGTTTTTTCAGCACCTTGATGATTTAACACCCACATAGTTCCTGCACCACATTCTGCTTTTATTGACTTGGGTAAGTCTACTATGAATTTTTTTTTATCTGAAAAACTTACATAGGGGACTAAAAGTCATGAACAGAATCTTTCACTGTTATGAGTTTTTCAAAAATATGTATATTAATATAGCAAGAAGATCTATCTAGTCCTGAAACAATGTTTACAAAACTGTATTCAAATGAAAGGACTGTGTGCAGATGGTCAGATTTATTTATTTTGATCAAGCTGAAGGCCACTTTCACGTACTTTATTTCTAAGGATGAATGGTAAGTTTACAGAATCCTTGTTTCTCCTCAGGTCATCAAAATATGAATATTCTGATTCCAGTGTTTTTCAGAAAGAAGCACTTTTAAAATGTAATTTCCCATAGAGGGTCCACTATCTGTAGATTTATTAGGAACCCAATAGATTATTTTGAAAAAGAGAAATAAAAGAAAAAGGTCCATTCTTATTTAAATATATGTGCATTAAGCTAGTACTATTCTAGGAAAAAATGATAGGTGGAAATATCATTTTAGTCATAAAATTCTAATTCTAAGAAGCCCACCCTAAACACACATGATCACTTGAAATGCTCTCCTCATTTTGGCACATCTAAACCAGTATGGAAATTCTACATTGCTTGGTTAGTTCTTGAGGAACGTATGTGCATCAGATTTTAAAGACGGATTTTGAAATGTGTAATATTACATTAAGATATAGTAAAAAAAAAAAAAAATCAGTCTTTCACTCAATATGGTTACAAACAAAGAGGCTGGGGAAAACAAATTCTCAAAAGTCTTTGGAGCATAGAGAACCTGTGACCTTGAAAAATAAATCTTGCATCAAAAAAAAAATCTCAATTCTGAAATCTTTCTAAAATACAAATATTTTATTCCACTGTTTGGTACATTCTAATGGCTCAGATGAACAACGTCTACGTCCTCAGAGCTGTGATCCTCTCTGAGACGTGAACAGGGCTCAACTGCTCTATTTTTTCTCCATTTCTCCATGCTTCATTTCCTTCGTGTAGCTCAGACTGGAGAAAAATCAGCATGTTCTGACGAGGTGAATTCTATGAGGCAGTCAGACGGACCTGAATTTCGTGGAGATGGGAGCTCCAAAATAAATAAAACGCCATGTGTTAAATAAAAAAAGAAAAGATAGTCTCCTGTATAAATCAGAAGAGATCATAAAAATCAATGAATAGACAGCAACTTTTTTTCATACCTACACAAGCAGCTCACAATGAATGATTCACCTTTTTTCTTACTTGGAACACTTCATAATTTACTTGCTAAACAACGGTTTATGTTGCCTTAAACCAAATTGTATCGGTTTGTATTGGAGGACTGGGGAGGATTTTCCAAGAATTTATATATTGCTAAATAAAATATATTTGCTAACCAGCAGCAATAAGCTTGTGCTGGATTCTATAATCTAGCAGGCTAAAAGCATCACTGCAAATTAAATTTGTCCCGAGTTTTGAGACGCAACAAGTTCCAGGACATGTTTCAATGGCACATCGTGTTCCGTTCTTCTCGCTGGCAACACCGTGAAGGTATGTACAGGGCACCCTTGGTTCACGGACAACACGGGGCACTACTTACTCATAGAGGTTAGGTGCTTTGCAGGTATCTGAGAGTTGCTATCTATTCACACACCACTGAGCATTTTGTTTTTATCAAAAAGCCTTCAAATGCTCAGAGTCTGTGGTCAGTGCAGTCCCTTGGGTAAGTCTACTGGAGATACGCTTCACCAAGGCAAAAGCCTAAACAGTTAAAAATGGAGACATATTTACAACCGTTTAGTAAGTCGAGTTCTTGTTTTCTGTATGTAGTGCGTTTTTTGTTTCTGTTCGTGTGTTGCTGTTGGGTTTTTTTGCTTTTGTTTTTTTTCTCCAGTACATTTCACATTAAGGTTCCGGGGCTATGAGTACAAACTCTCGGGGCCGGTGCCATACATATCTGCAAGTCGTTTAAAGCGAGGCCCCCAGTCACTTAGGTAGTCATAATTCTGATCAGAGTTTGAGCTGATGGAATCTAAGGAGCTGAGTGATTCAGCCACTGAGCCATTTCCTTCAAATGCATACGTCTGCAAAGAATCATAGGGGGGTGCGCAGGGATCCACATCAGCTTCTTTCAGTCTCTCCCAAATAAATTCTCGAAAGATGACATTGTCTGGGATGCTTTTAAAAGTCGGTCGACTCAAGAACTGAATTTCTGGAGTCACATCCCTTCGGGTCTTGGAATCTCTGATGACATTGAGGTTTCTCAGTGCGGCCATGTCAAAGGCCTCTGTGTCTTCCTCTCCCCCACCTTCATCATCATATCTCACGATATTTTCTCTGATATCTCTCTCCTCATCAAAAATGAGAGGCTCTTTTTTCCGTCTTCTCATGGTGACAATGAGGAGGATCAACACTAAAAACAGTGAGACAGGAAAGGGGAAAGTTTCAGTAAATCGCCAACTGCCCCTCATCACGGTGAAATTAGCCCTATGATCCTGACTTAGAGATTTTCCGCTCTGTAAAGGGAAATGAATTGGCCGCCTGGGTGCATGGGAATTCACAGCTGCAGATGTGCTAAAACTGCTAACGTGCCTTTAAAATAGGACACTTTTAGACATCAAGAAACCCTTTTCCACACCTGTTCAGAACTGATGCCTCCCTCTTTAAGGCAACCTGCGAAATATTTGATAGAGCAAATTGAAGGGCCAGTTCAGGATAACTATAATGATTTCAAAGCTATGCAACACAAAGGGATTTTTTTTTGAACTCCTTAATTGCTGGAAAGGCAGAGTGACATTCATAAATGTTTTAGGTCTAATTTAACAACTGCAATTTCAGAAGGAAATGCATTTTAGCATTTGGTCAGGTTCTTTGAAGAAATGCCTAGTACTTGTCAAAGAAACTCTGCTGATAAATAAAATTCCAGTATGTCAGTGTCAGGCTATATATGAAGATTAAAAAAGCTTTTCTATAGTAAAGGGAGTCTCACTTTCAGGATGAAATACTGAACTAGGTCTTTATGCATTATACCTGGAGAGAGGTTACAGGTTGTGAGATTCTCGGCTTAGCCAAAAAGAGATTTATCAGAATTAATAATTAAATAATAAAGCACATGGTTATACTGGAAAGCAAAGGACAACAGATACTCTGGCTATTACTGGTTTTAAACCAACTGAATAAACTCTATTTTCAATAAGTATACACTACGAAGAAAGATCCTGCTCTGCTCTGTGACTGAATGCTAGCTGAATTGGGAACACATCAGATTTCAAGTGGTATTCTTGAATTTTAGACTTCAAAATATATAAATTAAAGAATTATTTTAAATTACTTTATTACATCAGCCAATTTTTTTCCTTGAAGATTTAAAAGGCCCAAAGTGACCATTACCTGTCCACCTATTTTAAAAAAAGACATCTGAAATATTTATATGTAAAATATCTTAAAAGGTTTTAGTTTGGCATTAAGAATACATTTGAACATAAAAACAAATAAGTAAAACCACGAAGGACATCACCGTAATCCAGAATGATTAAAAGCGATGACTAGGTGAGACTTATTTCATCTTCTGTCTTAGTCGGCTTAAACAAAATCCTAGGCACTTACTTAAATAAGGACTTTTCTGTTGTAACGCGCTGGCATGGGGCGTTGAATAGAAGTCCAGCCTTTTCACTTATTAGTTAGCTGTGTGATCTTGGGCAAGTAACTCAAATTAACTGAGCCTAGCCACATGTGGTCATTATAGACGAATGTTCCTGGGGTAGAGACTTGGCGGAGCGGGGGTGGGGTGGTTGGGTAGGATGTAAGCAGAGTTAGCACAATGCCAGGTACTTGTCTGTGTCAAAAGAGAAATTTCCATTGTTATCTTCTGGTCAACTAAGAACATTAACTCCAAATTCCTCCTCTGACCAAGGAAAAATAATGAAACCAGGTACAGAGTAGAAGGTGTAGCAAATATAAGACAAGGCATGTGCACTGAAGATTACATGAGAGACAGAAAAGGCAGTCAGGTGAAAAAGGAAGGTCTGCAAACAAAGCCTATCATTTGACCCTTGGAATTGTTCTCTGGGGTAAGTTACATTCTTGTTTGACAGTTGTCTCAGGCATTTGAAACAAACAACCTGCCTGTGGTCGCGAAATAAAATGCAATGGGTAGGAATGAAGTGTCCTCTACTTCCAACTGCCTCAAAGCCTGTGCTCTTTCTAAAATACGATGAGCTTAGTGCTTCCACAGAAGGTAATCAAGACACAAGCCAAGAGCGCAAGTAACAATCTGCTAGTTCAGAGAAAGACACACCAGTACATTTTAAGACATAGGAGTAAATAACACTTTAGATTTATGTATAAATTTAGCCTCTGAAACTTTTTACATAGTTCCCCTACACCCAAATATAAGTACTTGACACAGAAATAAAGAGGGGCCAAATAAGTCAGATTGAGAGAGAGAATGGAAAGTGAGTATCCGAGAGTCATGATGGGTGGACAGAAACCTGTCAGACATGTCGGAAGCAAAACAGAGAGTGCAAGGGGATGTAAGAAATGGATGGGCATAAGAGTGAATGAAGAAGGTAAGAATTAGGTAATAATTTGACGCACTTTTAATTTAAATCAGTATTTAGGCAAAATATTTCAAAATTGTCAATTCTCTTTTTTTCCTATAATTACAATGAATCTGGTCATATATATATGATATATAATATATAATTGTTTCATGTTATATATAGGTTATATTTATATATCATATATAAATATAAAACCATGATTTCTTATATTTTGCTGTAAATGTATTTTTATTCTACTGATAAACTTACTTTTTGATGCTCAAGTATAGTGTTCTGTAAAAGTGAAACATGACACATCCCACGTACGTGTCAGCTTGTAGGCTCAGTACCTATTAAGGATATTAGTATTTTATAGGGTTTATTTTATTTCTCAATCTTGCCTGAAGCTGAGAAAAAATGAAGTGTTTTAGGAGGTTAGAAAATTTAACATTTCAATGACTTAGGAGAATATTAATTTCTAACTACATGAGCACATATAAAAAATAAAATTTAACCTTTAGGTAGAACAAGTATTAACTGCTCTTCAGGGTCTATGGAGATAATCCCTGTATTAAAAAGAATATTTTCTGCTTAAGTAAGCACAAGATTATATAGTTTAAGAGGTTTTTCTCATATGTCTTTTCTGTCATAGGAAGGATACTTCTGAGTGGAGGCATAAAAAAGATTTAGTCTAGACACGTGGAAGTTATAATGTGTCGGGGGCTCATGATTTCATATATATTTAACCAATGTGCGTTAACCACTTCTTATAGGCATTAGGTAGGATGATATAATGTTGAGCACAGAAGGAGGCAAAATACATTTTCTCAAGGAACTTATAATCAAATGGGCAGCCAGATATTCATCAAATAATGAGACAACTAAATGTAAATGTAGAACTGGGATAATTATTGGAAAAGAGGGAAACATGATCTTTTAAAGATCCACAGTAGAAGAAACATATTCCTACAAGGCAGATTTGAGGCTGGGATGAGGGTGGAGAGGTAATATGGAAGATTATCTTGGTACGTGCAAGCAGTCAGCAAAGGTCGGAAGTCAAGAGGGCTGTGGAGCAAAGAAAGGTGGGAGATGGCCACTGTGGTTTAAGGCTGGCACGGTATGATCATATATATATGATCAATTTCTTTTTTAATCATTTGGATTGGACTGAGGACAGGAAAAAGGGAAAGGATGTTAGGAAAGCAATTACAATGCGATTGCAGCAGCAAAAGCATATTGTTAACTTAAATTTCTGGCTTGATAATTCAGTTTTATAACAGTCAACGTTTTCTGAGTATCCCAGTATGTAGGCAGTGGTGCTGGTTATTAGCAAAATCCTGATAAAAGAGGATCCTTGCATCCAAGCAGCTCCAAATTTGGTAGCTATATGTTTACAAAGATAAATATAAATCATAATCCAGTTCACTGTGAGAAAGGACACACATACATAGGTTCACAGAAGCGTACATATGAGAATAGCACCATTCTCCCACATTGAAAGAAATAAAAGGGAAGATGGAGAAAAATATCAAAGTATAAAATAGCCCACTATAAATTAGTGGGACCCTACATTCTCAACATCACTGTGGTCTGTGACAGATACATATTCATTTCTACTTAATCATCTTGGAAGTATTTCAGTTGTACCTACCACACTTCTTAGAGGTCAACCACAGCCTTATTGGTCCTTATGATTAAGAGGCCCCCTCTCTAATAAACTTGCATCACCAAGTGTCTTATTTTCTTAAAGACGGCAGACACGTTAAAAGTCATCCAGGTTAGCTCTTGAAACACTTATAGTGCCTTTTCAGCTGCTGAATTCAACACCTCGGTGTCACCCTGAATCCCCTGTGTGGGCTTTTCTAAGCTCACAAACACCGGAATTCTCAAGATCCAGTTTTGGTCCCCAGAACCAGGCAGAATGCTGCTGGTGTGGTACAAACTCTACCACTGCTTGCTAAGCCTACTTATATTAAAGAAAAACCATTTCCCTCAAAGTATTATTTTTTTTAGCATATTTCAAATTTTGAGCCAAGTTCATTTTAAAGCACCCAGTCATGTCAACTACCATCGAGCCGGTGCTTTTCCATCTGAAAACTCTATAAAAGGTTTTTGTTTTAAATCGAATTGCAAGTCTTCATACCTGTTCAGTATCACTTTGTAAAGTTTAACCTGTTTTTTTAGAGACTATCAACAAAGGTTAAAACCTAAATTACTTTTAATCCATTTTTTTTTAATGGGCACTGATTTTCTATACCGTCAGTGATTTTATCCCCCACACTTGTATTAGCAATACTCGATAGTAAATATGCACTCAATAAATATTGCTAAATAAATTAATAACGCAGGGTTGGAGATACGCAGATCATTCTTGCCATTATGAAGTTCAGTATCTTGTTTAAAAATAACTATAATGCAATAGGTTATATAGTAATATATGCTAGGTAAATCTATATGGGAAGGTATGCTTTGCTCAGAATGCTCAGAAAAAGTCTCAAAAAAGAGAGGACTTTGAGTTAAGACTTGAAGGATAAGCCACCATTAACTAGAAACCCTACTTTCTCTATGGTCTCTATAAATAATCAGAATTTCTCATTAGTCAATAAAATTGTCTAAATCATCCTTGGCTAACATGGTTGCCACTAGCCACCTGTGACTTTGAACATTTGAAATTTGGCTGTTCCTATTTGACACATGAATTGAGATGTGTTTTGTGTAAAATAAACATGTGATGCTCAAGATATAGTTAAATATTTTGATCACATGTTAAAATTATAGTTTGTTAATAGCACATTCAATATGTTCTTAACATTTATTTCAGGTGTTTCTTATTGTTTTTAGTAATGAGGCTACCACCAGAAAGTTTAAAATTACGTATGTAGCTCACACTTGTGAATCATAACATATTTCTTTGGACAAAATGAAAGAATCAAAAATACTAGAGAAATCTTAATTGCATATGATCTTAAGGTATGCTAGTCTAAAATTTTATTGCCAAGTGACACACTGAACAGTGAAACAGCTATTACAATTATTACTGTGTCTATTAGGTGTAACTGAAAAATGAGCTACTCTAAATGAGAATTCTGCTAGTATAATCTGTATCCACATTCAGTAATTTATTATAAATGATTATCCTATCCATGTACGAGGGGAAGTCAGCTCTTCAATAACTACTTTTTAACTCTTCACTGTCTTTTGATTCTGTTGATTTACATCACTATTACTGAAAATCTGTTACATGTTCTCTTTTTGGCACTAATTAAATTTCACTAAGTTTCTTTTAATTTGTTGACTTCAGATCAGAACGAACCATGACAAAGAAACATCTCAACTCCTTTCAGCCTCACGTCCAAGTTCCCACCACTTTCCCCAGGCCTGGAGCTCTCCCAGAACTCCATACTCCTACCACAAAAAAACCAGGTCATTAAAGTGAGAATTTTCTAATCAATGATTTATCTTCAGCTGCACTCAATTTTATGGACTTTTCTTTTTTATAAAAACAGCCTATTTCATATTTCCACACTCTTATATCCTGATTGCTCTGAAACCAGAGAAATCTGAATTTTTCTGTTATTTCCAGGACTCAGGTTACCAATGACCATGACAGTTGGCCAATCCAATAGGCTCTAGTCAGCCCTAAGTGTACATGGCATATCTATCATATTGGAAGGAGGACTTCAACGAGGAAACATGATATGGGTGAGTTTTTTGTTTTAATAGAATGTTATAGGAATTCTTATTAAAAAAAATTATTCACTCTCTCCTCTCAAATCATGGTTTGTTGGTGGCTGATCTTCTCTAGGTAATACTTATGGTAAATCTTCCTCAAATTCTGTACTTGGCTTCTTCCCTTTTCATACAATGCTCTTCCCACATGAGCTCAGTGAAACCCACGAATTCATCTACTTTCTATATATAGCAATTGGTGAGGTCTCTGATATATAACTCTCCCATCTATCTCTCTAAATCAGACCATATTCATATGGTCTCAGAATATGTGCTCAGAATATGCACGGAGTGCTCAGAATACAGTAAATACTTATTATATGGCAATTATACTTTATTAGTTGTTACCACCACTTAACTTTACAACTTTCTGTCCAAATGTCTCTTTTCAGATTTAAATCCATTTACTTTAGTCTGTTTCATATTTTGTGCTCTTTTCTCAAAATAATATCCAAACTAGAAACTTCCGGGTCATCTTTGACTTGAACTTCACTTCCTCCTTGTATTTACCTCTTGTTCATCCCACTACTGTAATGAACCAATTATTATATAGTGTAACTTCCGGAATGTACCTCAAATCCCGTCCCTAAATCGATATTTACACTGAATCCATGCCCCTATTTATTGAATATGTGGGCACAGATAAAATGTTTTACTTTGCCCTGCCTCGGTTTCCTCCTCTCCAAAATGAAGATAATAGAATTGACTCATAGAAACCATCTTATAGTAACTTTATAAATATAAACAATCTTTATAGTCTTAAAAATACATATAGTAAGAACAATAGGTGATATATGTTAAACTTCTATAATAAAGTCTCATGCAAAATCAGCTCCTATATCTCTGGGTCTTGTGAAAATTTGAGTCCTATAACTTGCACTCAAAAAGCAACTTTTACTTTGTACTCATGTGATTTTGATAACTCCCTATTAATTTAGTTATTTGATATCTACACTATTCTATTTCTTGGATGGTAAAATAAATAGAGATACCAGAACTATTCTTGAGAAGCTTAAAATATGTGGCAAAGACAGGAAAATGAACAATGTGTTAAACACTATTCATAAATTCATCCCTAAACGTATTTCCTCCTACATTCGCTATATTAGGCCCCGGGAATACACTGGATTAAACAAGAGAAAGGTTAAGATCAGTACTCTCAAGGTGCTCTTAAATTTGAGCAAAACAAATAAATAGATTTACAAACTGTGATAACGGATATAAAAGAAACACACAGGTTTCATGATAAAGAATCGCAGGTGTTTGTACCTCTTGCCCTGGTCACCCCTGGCCTAGGCCTGCTCTAGCTTCAACTCTCTGGTCAAGGTGCCCCAAGCCTGGCATGCCCAGGGACCCCCCAGCTCACATCTGTTCTAGCTCCAGGCATCCCACTAAGGCAGCCCCAGCATGGCATGACCCAGGATCCCCAGTTTTCCAGAAAATCACAGAGTAAAGGAGTTCATCGCCACTAAAACAGACTTCCAAAAAAAGTTAAAATGTCTTCTTTAAGGCACGCCTGAGTAGCTCAGTCAGTTAAGTATCTAGCTCTTGATTTTGACTCAGGTCATGATCTCATCATTTATGGGATTGAGCCCCATATGGGGCTGCTGACAGTGCGGAGCCTGCTTGGGATCCTCTCTCTGCTTCTCCCTCCCTCATGCTCTCCTTCTCAAAGTAAACAAACATTAAAATAAATAAATTAAAAACCAATTTAAGTGGAAAGGCAGTAACTAAAAATCAGAAAATATATGAAAGAAAAAAAAATCTCACCAATAAAGGCAAATAATAAAGGTAGTGAATCAGCCACTTAAAAATCTAGTGTGAAAATTGAAAAAGGATTTAAATATGATATTAGGGACATAAAATGTGTGTTGGGAGTACAAATGTAGTATTTTTATATTTTTTAAAGTTTATTTGAGAGAAAGACCAAGAGAGTGCATGAGCAGGGGAGGGGAAGAGAGAGAGAATCCCAAGGAGGCTCTGCACTCTCCACACAAAGCCCATCGCAGGGCTCCATCTCACCCATCCTGAGCTCATGACCTGAGCTGAAATCAAGCATTGGATGCTTAACTGACTGGGCCACCAGGGCAATCAAATATAGTACTTTTAGAATGCACTGGCAAGTAAGTGACTATCAGCTTAAGAGAAACTGCTAGCTATATTTACAACATTCGTATATGTGAACCACATGGTCACCCAAACCAAACCTATAAAAGAACCTAACAACACACTACAAAGGGGGCGCCTCGGTGGCTTACTCAGTTGAGCGTCCAACTTTGGCTCAGGTCATGATCTCATGGCTTGTGAGTTCGAGCCCTGTGTCGGGCTTGCTGCTGTCAGTGAGAGCCCGCTTTAGATCCTCTGTCGCCATCTCTCTCTGCCCCTCTCTTGCTCATGTTCTCTCTCTCAAAATAATATTTAAAAAAAAGGTTCTCTCTATCCCTATTCCCAATCTCTCAAATAAATAGTTTAAAAAATAAAATAAAATAAAAATGGATAGAAAGCTTGAATAGTAGTATTTCAAAAGAAGACATACAGATAGCCAACAGGAACATGAAAAGATTCTTAACATCACTAATCATCCGGAAAATGCCATTCAAAACCATGGTAAGATGACCTCACACCTGCCAGTTTGGGAACTATCAAAAAGACAAAAAAAAAAAAGTGTTGGCAAGGATGTAGAGAAAACAACCAAACTTTGTACACTGTTCGTGGAATGCAAACTGGTGCAGCCATTATGGGAAATGGTACGGAGGTTCCTCAAATAGTTAGAACTACCATAAGATTGAGCAAATCCACTTCTGGGTCATTATCCGAGGAAAATGAAAACACCAATTCAAAGAGACACACGTTTTGAGGAATCTCCACACTGTATGTGTTCTCTCACACAGAAATTTATATATTATACACACACACACACACACACAAAATGAAATATTATTCAGCCACAAAAAATGAAACCTTAAGTTGAAACAGACACAGTAGAAACAAAATGTTGGTGATGAGAGTAGGGAGTGACTGGGAGGTGGACAAAATAGGTGAATGAGACTAAGTGGTACAATCCTTCACTTAGTAATTAAGACATGGAAATATACAGGGGATAATTGTCAATAATTAGTAATAATTTAGTAATAACTCTGGTGACATATGGTAACTACATTTATCATGGGGATCACTTAATATAAACATATCAAATAACTATAATGTATACCTGAAATTAATAGGATTATAGGTCAAGTAGACTTCAATTTAAAAAAAAAGAATTGGGGCACCTGGGTGGCTCAGTTGGTTAAGCATCCAACTTCGGCTCAGGTCATGATCTCACAGTTCATGAGTTCGAGCCCCACATGGGGCTCTGCTGACAGCTCAGAGCCTGGAGCCTGCTTAAGATTGTGTGTCCCCCTCTCTCTCCATCCCTCCCCTGCTTGTGCTTTGTCTCTCTCTCAAAAATAAACAAACCTAAAAAAAAAAAAAAAAGAATCACGGTTGTGAATGGCTCTTAATCAGTAGGTGAGGATAGTCTCCCTGAGAAGGTAACGTGGAGCCTGGGCATAAAGGACAGTGTGAGCCCAACGGGTGAAGGCATTCAGGAAGAATGTCTCAGCAACAGGGTGGCATGTTTGAAACTAATGGAAAGGCAGCTGTGTGTCTCTTCCTACAGGGTGAGTGAAGGATTAGACAGCCTGAGACCTTCAAGAGGTGAGCAGGTGTCAGAACATGTCTTGCTTTGTGGGGCACGAGAACCATTTGGATTTTATGTAAGTACATTTGATGCTTCTGAAATGTTTCAAGCAAAGAAATAATTTATGTTTTAAAAAAGTGAAATGATAGGAAAAATACAGGGGTACTAGTGTAGTCTGGTGATCAAAGACGGATGTCATTGGAAGTGACATCTAAGCTAAGATCTAAGGGATGAGAAAATTCAACTTGTCATTTTGTCTGGATCTATGTGCTGTAGAATAAGAGATATATGCAGATGCTCAGTAACAGAAGGCTAGAATTTGAACTTGTACTTATGAACCCACTCTATTATTTATAGTCACAAAGAAGAAATGAAGATTTATATTTGATAAAATCCCAGCATGTGATTGAGGTAAATTAGCTATCGACAATAGCATTTTTAACTAAAATTTAAACTGAATTTTAACAACAAAATGCAGTATCCTTGAAATCTCTACTGCAGTATTTTCTCTATCTTTAGACAGATTTGGAAAATCATGTATTTGGATTTATTTTTTCTTAAGCCCTTCTAGATCTCGGGGCTATTACCCTAAAAATACAATGTAAGCATGTGCCATATCCACTTTATAGAAAAATAATAGGCTGGATTTCAGAAAAAAAATGCCTTAAAATCATATCACCTTAGGAAATGGGAAAATCTGGGTCCAATGGAGATAGCACTTATGGATAAAGATAAAATTATATCAAACATTATTTTCCATTAATGAGTACATTAAAATCATTCCTGGTCTCATTCAGCATGCAGTATGGCACACCTTCTACGTGTCCTATGGGCATTTTTTGAGGTGCTCCATATATAATGATCAAATAATGCTCAGCCCCTGTCTCTAAAAGCAGGAACCTACTAGAGAATATAGACCAAGAGACACACTAATGAAACAGCTGAGTCAACCATGCACGATGCTCTAGTATAAACAAGGTGCTAGGGGTATGCAGGAGCAGCACCCAAAGTGGACTCCGATGCCAAAAAGGGGAAAGGTGTTCTAGGCAGAAGGAGCAAGTCATTTAATAAGGCAAAGCAGGAGGAGTCTGAGAAGAGAGCAGCTCCACCATTTGGCTGAAGGTTGAACCTTGGTCCCCTGTAAGGTCAGAGAGTCTATGATTTTTGTCTGTGGACAACTGGGAGCCAAGGACATTTTATTTTACGCTGGCATGTGTCACAGTCACATTTGCTTTGCAAAAGCTTACTCCGCCCGGCATACTGATGGATTGGATCTGGTAGAGACTGGAGTGACTGGCATAATCCAGGAAGGCAATGAGGGACCCTAGGCAAAATCAGGTGCAGCATCAAGGCAGAGAACGACATAGATTTACGAATCAATAAAGTACAATTCATATTTGGGGGTACTGATTGGGTTTGGGAAATGGAAGAGAAAGAAAGGTAAAGGCTGACTGAATGATTCCCCTCAAAAAACATGGAAGTAGGGACTAAATTGGGAGGAGAGATAAGGATATAGGAAAATTGTTCCGGATTTAATAATTCTATTCGACGTCTAATGCCAGTAGTCCGTTAGAATGATGAATGTGCCCATCTAGTGTTCTACAAATCATCTGCACAAAAGATATTTTGCTTTCCATGTCCCAAGACAGGGAAACATTTCATTATAACCAAAACTGAACTTCCCATTACTACCCCAAAAGTATCACGGAGTCCTCTCCATTAAATGTGCAAGTTAGAATTATTTCATTCGAGTCTCCAAATAGAGATAAAACTGACCTAAGTACAACGAATATTGTGTGTACAAAGACAACTGGTCTACTCTATATTTTGGTTATAATGCAGTATAATCTCCAATTTATCATATGCAATTCTCGATGTGTTCTCTCAAGGTGGGACGTTATTGGAGGCTACTGTAAATTAGACATTCAGAGTTAACCAAAGAATTGATAAGGCTGCTTTGTAAAGCAGATCAAAGATTCTTCTAGCTCTAATTTGGCAGCACCTGGGCTGTGATACCCACAGATCTATAGGTATTTCCCAGAGACACACAAGTCTTTCATATTGGAAAACACATAGGGAAAAATACCTTATAAAGGACATTCAGAAGCCAGTCCCGCCTGTGTCTGGGTGCTGGCTCTGATACCTTATAACTTTGTGCATGTCTCCTCCAATTTACATTTTTTCATATAAAAAATGGGCATGATACTACTAATACCCGCCTATGAAATGTGTTATGAGAATTAAATTAGACCATGCTTCTAAAGCACATAGCTAATGTCTAGCTCTTAGAGCTTATTAAATATAATTCATTTTTTACCATGTCTGCACTTGTTTGAATGGGGAACCATGTGCCGCCATACATTAGCCACTTCAGTCCTTTATTATCAATAGGACTGCTGTATCAAGTACATTCTCTCCTTATAGATTATGATGAGGATCAATCTTTTACACAGTGCTATCATATTCTCCACGATCTATATTTTTTTCACTTAGGTAATACTGTCACTTACAAAACTAGGAATATACTTTCCTGTTGAACAAAAGCATGAGTGGCCACAACAACAGGGGACCAAATACAGTTCAGCACTTCGTACACCAGGAAAGAATAGTGAAAAGATGCATGACAGCTGAATGTGATGCTGTCCATCCTGCACACTCTGGAAGAACCTGAACTTGAATTCCACGTGGTAAGCAGTGTTTTCTACAAATGTCTTATTGCACTTGAAGCTGAGCCAGTCTAACGAATCCCAATTGTGGCTGAAGAGCAAAGAGCTAGAGGGGATGTTATAGGACTTCAATTACTTGGACCTAATGGTCCAAATAGGGGAAAAAAAAAAACAAAGCTTAATATAGTGACAGTGTTAGTGTGCAGGAAAATGCACAAGCTAACCAAAATAAACATTACAAAATAAAATACAGTTTCAGTATTAATTATTGCACATCTATCCATAGAATATTATAGCTAGTTTCTTCCTTAGTCTGCACAGTTACTTTCTTTAGAGAGTGAGCGAGCACACAGAAGCAGGAAAGGGACAGAGAGAGGGAGAGACATGGGTCTTGGTCTCATGACCACCATGAGATCATGACCTGAGCTGAAATTAAATTGGACGCTTAGCTGACTGAGCCACCAGGTTCCTCAAACCATATTTACAACAACTGAAATTCTTTCTCTCTGCTCATTTCTCAAAATCCACTGAAGTAATAAATTAGTGTCAGTCATTCATAATTTGTTTTGAAGTGCTTTCACCCTGGTTGAAAAATAAGCATATATGTCAACAATTACACATTTATGATAAAAATGCCTAACAAGATTTTGGGGCAAAATATTTAGTCAAACATACTAAAGTATCTTGCCATATATTGATGAAATGTTTCTACTTGCAAAATAACTGCATCTCATTGGCAACTCTCTCATGAACTTGGAATAGGACCATAATCTCTCTCATTCAAGTTGTACTCAGTGTGAGTAAAGGAACCTTCAGGCTCCAATTTTGGGACCATCTCTTTCATTTAGAGAATTCCAGTGCAAATAAATCAGAAAGGGTGAGAACAAAGTGGGAATGGGAGAAGACTCAGGAAAGAGTTCACCCATGAAACTAAAAGGACACAGAGGTGAAGTCAGCACAACCAACTTCAAACAACATGACTTTCCAATTTTAAGAAAGGACTACCTGTGAACAATTTTTTAAAAAATATTTTCAAGGTGAAATTCCTTTGTAGTTTAATCCGCATTCAGTGATTGAGAATAAAGAGACCGAGAATCTTATGCCATAAGTGCCACTGTTATATGAACTCCTGAAATCCTTGAACCTTCAGGGCATCCCTTTCTCTCTTAAGTAGCTTTAATTTTAAACCTCACTAGACCACAAACTTGACACACAGGGAAACACTTTTTCTAGGGGTCTAAAGCCCAGGTGCTTATCCAGTTTCATCCCTAAATTGAACTAGATTCTCAAGGAGTTCTTCCCTATTTCCAACCCTTCACCTTTCTTTGTTTCTAGCAATATTTATTCAGAAGCCTTTTAGGTTGAGCTACAAATCCTGGTATCAAGTGTCTAGGGATAAAACTCATCTTACTTCTTGGAGTAGAAAGAATGCGTTACTTGTGCCCTATAAGTCATGATCTGTGCCAGGCTGTCCGTCCCATCCACACCACCCCCACCCAAATAGTCACATTGACTTGGTACACATTGTGTGAAAACCTAGACTCTACAATTGAGGAGACAGAACCAAGAGAATATGCAGAGTTCTGATTATCTGCTTCTAAAGACTCAGGAAATAAGGCAAAAAGAGACTCAATGCTGAACAGAAATACCAGTTTTTGAACATGCTGATTACTGAGACCAGTCCTTACCGAGAAATGAAAGCCACTAGTTCCAAAATGAGTTTCAGTACGATAGGGTCTGTTCTGACTTTTGTTTTTATGGACTTGAAGAAACTTTAGAAAAACACAGTAAAGTATAAGACATAGACACCTTATCCTATTCTACTTCCTAGGATTATTCCTCTTCTTCTTCTTAGGATAAGGTGTTTATTCTGGGAAATACTACTTTATCTTATTCTTTTGAAGCACGATGTAGTCTGAATTGTCTGTGATCAACTAGCCAAGTTCAAGAAGAGTCATCCATATTTTCAAAACTTACGTTAATCATTTGAATTCTATGCTAATCAGGCTTTAACTGGGAATTACCATTTCTAATGATTTTCTGAGACTTTCTGCCACCTGTGTGAAGTTATTTGGAATTTTTTTTTTCCTTTCTAGATTTATTTGGTTAGCTGAAGTTACTGAAAACAGTAGTTTCCATCTGTGTGAGATCATTTACAGTGTGTTAGAAACTAGGTCTTAGCTTAGTTAATGGGTTGAGAACTTGCTTCACCAATAACACTTAAAAGTTACTCCATGTCCAGTATATGGTAGGCACATGACTATCTCATTTAAGGTTTACAATAACCTTATGAGTCTAGTTCTACTATTTTCCCCTCTTAGATTAAGAAGCCAGCTTTAGAAGAATTAATGTTCCCCTGGTGAAAAACTAGTATATGTTGGGAGCAGTAATAAACGCTAGGTTTACCTAACTCTATAAATCTTGTTTTTAAATATTACACAGTGATGACTCACATTGCCAAATTCTGCTTTTACAAAAATATATTATAAATGGGTTCACAAATTATATTAGACCCATTTACATTAGAAAACACACAGCACAGCCTCAGATGCAATATGAAATACTTATTGTCCTTGCTGTGGGAAGTTATTCTATGAAAGACAATGAAGCTAAGGAATAAACCCATTACCCAATGCCCATGTTGGCTAGCTCCCAACTTTTAAAAGCATACTGCATAATCTCTTATAAAACTGTAATTCTAATATAAGTTATAAATCTTATTTAACCACGTAATAAAGTAATCAAGGAGAGTACAATTAAATATGTTAATTCTTGGGAAATTATAATTTTTGCACTGCTGGAATTACAATCTTTTAAAATTTGTGAATAATTATAAAATGTTCCTTAAATCTTTTCTGAAAAGAGGGGAGATATAAAGCCATAACTTCTGAAGTAATCATCTTATCAAAACAACATAGAAAGACAACATAGAAAAGATTCTGGTCTAACATATCTTCTCTATAGGGTAGTGTAGAACAACATGGTAGATTAAAAAAAAATCAATTTTAAACAGCCCTGTATCTTCACAGCGATTTTAAAAAAGAAAGTGGTATTTTTTTCTTTTTCTGAGCTGTGTTTTAAATACACCATTGGAAAGTATGGCCAAAGGAACATGAGTTGCTCATTGAACAAAACACAGTAGAAGAGAATGTGTGCATATGTTCTCAAAAAGGTATTCAAGGCTAACAGAAAGAGAAGAGTCCCGGTCTATGTATGGCTGCTGTGACTGCTCTTGCAGCGAAAACACTGGAAACACTACTCACCCAGTAATGTCAAGACACAGGCGAGGATGGCGATCAGGGCTCCCGTGCTGAGGCCGGCAGGAAGGACGTAGGCCTCCGCATTGCAGGTCTGGGCTACCCCGTCGGCATCACAGTCACAGACCCGGATGGTGAGGGTGTTCGTGCTACTGAGGGAAGGCGAGCCACTGTCCACGATGAAGATCGGCAGATAGTAAACAGATTGCTCCTGTCTCCGGAAGCCATTTCTCCTGGTGAGAATGGAAGCCGTGTTGTCTAGGATACAGAAAGCAAACGTGAGACCCAAGACTGCTGATAGACTCAGTCCTGCCAAACTGTATGTGATGTAAAGGGGCAGTGGGAGGATGGACGAAGTACGTGAAGGGGATTAAGAGGTACAGACTTCTAGAACACACACACGCACACAACGCATGTGATTTAAGTCCTTCTGTTTAGTGTCTTTAGACAGAGCACTATATATTTATTACCCAATACGTTCAGTATAGTACAGTTTAACGCATTTACTCATGCTACCTAGCTATGACTGAAGGAAACAGTTACGAAGTAAACCTGAATGTGGAAATTTTTATTCATCACTTTTTAACTGCAGCTTTGTGAAAATTACATGTAGTATATCCTTTCACTTAAATTTCAAACCACACAGTTACAAAGAAAGAGGAGGATTCAAATGAACAGGTTAAGTATCTTTGCAGAATCATCAGCACAAATAAAAATCCCTATCTGTCTTCTCTTTGGCAAGTTCAAACCCAATATAAAAACTAAGTCAATCCAGCTTTATGTAAGTATAGATATGAGAGAGGAATTATAGTGTAGTTTTTAAATATCCATAGTGGTATATATCATTACCCAGGCCTCATGTATATAAACATTGTGTCAGTGATAAAACGGGTCATTTGTGTTTAATTTATATTCAATATTCTATTTCAGCTAAACACTTAATTATGAAACTATTAACAGCGATCAATAAGTATCACATAACTGTGATTTCTACTTCAGAAATATATATTTTTTTCTCTGCTAGCAGTTTACCCAGCTAACTTGTCTTAATTAACTAATTAGAGAATTTATGTGGTCCTTTAAATTTACAGCAATTAACACACGAAGGAAAATAGGATGATAGTTTCATCCAGTGTACTTTAATACTGTATCTCCTTCCCAAGCTATCAAAAAGATATAAAAGAATGAACTGCTCTAATGAAAGAGCAAGCTAAAATCTATCCAAATAGCACTATACAGCAAGCTCACAAAACATATAACCTGCAATTACAAATGTGGCAAGAATAACTGTTTGATTTTCAGATTCCATCTGGTAAGTTTCTATGTAAACAACTCTTTTATTTTAAAACATGAATTTGAGGTGTTTATTAAAAATCTACACATGGAGCTGCTGAAGGATATTGTTTTCAATTTGTTTCTATACACTTAATAGCAACACACACATCTATTTCTTTGCCTCTCAACCATTCGGATATATGTATTCATGATGTGATACACAAAGTTTTTTTTTCAGAGATGTTGAACTGTAATCTAACATGCCTGCATCATAGAGTACACTGTCGTGCACGTACACACACAATGAATCAAGGAACCCCTGCAAAAATGCCCAATCCGTGAGAGCCATGTGCTCAGGGAAGATAGCATAAAATGCATGATGCTCTCTATGCAGTTCCTATGATGGAAGCCAATATAAGAACTAATCTAATTCTCCATGTTTTCCTCCAAGGTACAAGCTACGCAGCTCTGGACTTGACCTAGGGAAGTCTTTCAATTGTGCATTCACTGTCCAACAATCATGGCGGTCCTGGATGATGACACGTGGGGGAAATACACTCTTCTTGGGAAGGTCATAAATTCCCCTCTCTGCATTTGTGCTGGATGAATCCAAGTGCTGAGACTGTCCCTTCCAAATATGATTAAGTCAGAGTGTCTGGGATTACCCACATGGAGAATGGGATTCCTTTTATATTACTGAAGGGACAAGAGAGTGTTCTCATTTAAGAAGAGAATGGGATCAGGAAAAATATCATTTTCAGATTGAAGTTTTGAGGTCAAAGTTGGATTTTCTGCACTAAAGAGGATGGTGGCTTCCGGCAAAAAGCACTGATAATGCCCACCTTCTAAGTAAGTCATTTTTATCAGCCACTGTCTGAAGAGCAAATCTGTTTCTACACTTTTTTTTTTTTTCTGAAGCCTGATTCACATATTCAAACTGAAAGAAATACATTTTCTCTATTGTTGGGGAGTACTCTTCTCAATATATCAGTTGCAAATACCCTTCTGTTAAAATAAATACCTTGAATGAAAACACCTATAAATAAATTCAAAATTAGACAATAGCATGGTCTTCTGCTTCCTTTAAAAGTTCTTATAATTGTCCATATGTTTCTATAATTATATAAATATAATTGTCTATATATGTTTATGTTTATATAATTGTTTATATATGCCTATATGTCAGTCTGTATATATTTATAAAATATAAATATTTGTGTGTGTATATATATTTAAGCAAAATCAAAATATACTTACGGGTATTTGTTAAAATGTTTCTATAATGACACTTAGGGGGGCACCTCGGTGGTTCAGTCAGTTAAACTCTGATGTTGGTTGAGGTCATGATCACACAGTACATGGGTTCAAGCCCTGCATTGGGCTCTGTGCTGACAGCTCAGATCCTGGAGCCTGCTTTGGATTCTATGTCCCCTCTCTCTCTGCCCCTCCCTGGCTTGTGCTCTGTCTCTCCATTTCTCAAAAAAAAAATTGAACGTTAAAAAAATTTTTTAAAAATGACAGGGAACTGATAAGAGTGTTCACCTCTGAAGCAGAGAAATTAGATTTAGATGATACGAAATTCTTTTTTATATTTCCTTGCATCAGGAGTATATCTTTTAATTATCTGCATGGATTACTTTTACTTTTATATAAAAATAAAGGAATATCTGATGTTACTATTAGAAATATTAAATCAAAATTGATTTAGGTTGGAAATACCAATTATTTTCTTAATGCTTCAGTTATACCTATATAGGATAGCCTTATAAACACATTTAGCTGGCCCCTCAAATGTCTAGAAGTAAAGAGTGATGGATCTGGCTTCCCCCTTCTTTGGATTTAGGCCTGAAATGACTTAAGTAGGAGCTGCTTCTTCATGACAGCAAATCCATAGATAAAAATTACTTATGGGGCTCACTGCCCTTTAATTTTTTTAAGAGTTTATTTTGAGAGAGGCAGACACAGCATGAATGTGGGAAGGGCAGAGAGAGTACACAAGCAGGCTCTGTGCTGTTGGCGCAGAGCCCGATGTGGGGCTCAAACTCACAAAATCGTGAGATCATGACCTGAGCTGAATCCAAGAGTTGGATGCTTAAGTCACTGCCCTTTAATTAATGTCCTTGCACATGTTTGTATACGTGTATGTGTATGTATATGTATTCCAGAATCAGGATTCCTGAGCGAGAAAATGTAGTAGCTTAGAGAGTTTGTACCTGCTGCCTCCACTGGTGACCGTAAATCCCTTACCTTTGTTATCTTTCAATGAAAAATTGTGGTTATTTGTTGCGTCGGTTGTTAAGCTGAAGTAAAACTGGTGTCCGTTGGATGGCTCATCTTTATCAACAGCACTGATCTTCTGGATAACCTGGGATGGAGAGTTAAAACAGGAAAACATGTTGTTGTGCTCAGCTTTGTTTTTTGTGACAGGAAAGAGCAATTTGATACCTTATAATAAATACCATCCTCCTGGGAGGAAGGATCAGATATACTAATATGAACCCAATCTAAAAAGGGCTCTGAAAAAGAAGCTATGTCCTTTTCGAACACTGTGTCTGAATTTACTTTTGTGAACTGGAGAAATAAGCTGTACCAACTGATGATGCCATCCCAGTGAACATTACAAAACACCGAACAAAATGGATGAGTAGAACAAACCACACCAAGATTAGACTACACTTAGTTCTTAGAAGTTCAAGGTACTTACACCCTGCTGTGTAAAGTGGGGGAACAGTTCAATCAAGCTTAATATGCTAGACTTCTGAAAGGAGTCAAAGCCTTCAACCATTTACCATGGCTTTTACAATGTTTATCTTTCTTCCTGAGAAATTTCATCATCCCAATTAAACCAGAATTTTAAAGTTCCTTCAATATTAGTTTATCCTACACATCAAAGTGTTAGTTTTGCTGAGACATGCTGATTATATTTTATTTTAAAGCTGGCAGAATTTCAAAGGCAACTGCTGCTGGATAATTTAAAAGAAATCACAATCTAGAAGGCTGGTGTTGTGAAAGCTCTTACCTGCCCTGGCTGGGCATTCTCGCACACGGTGGTTTCATACTCCATAGCAAATTCAGGGGCATTGTCATTGATGTCGAGTATAGTAATGGCCACATAGCCTCTTCCAACTTGAGATGGATTCTCTAATAAAGAGGAAAATATCTTATCATTTACTCTGAGAGTAAAGCTGTTACTCCATTGCCATTTTACTCAAGAAACTCCTATTAAAAATAATTAGAATCAATCAAAACGGTTTGCCTCTCTAAATCATGATTCTAATAAGCAAATGACCAAACTTTGAATGAAATCTAGAAACTTAACACTGTAGACCTCAAAGAGACCAACAGAAAATTTTATCTAAACGTCACATATATGTACAGTATGTACACTTTTTGTCCTTGATAAGAAAATCATTGAAAGAATGACCAATAAATCATGAATCTTAATGTTCCTTGAAGCTAGAGCTCAGATGTGTAGGACTATACATATATATGTACATCTATATATGTATATAATAAGCATAATGTAGCAGTGTGCATTATTCCTTCAATGTTTTTCTTATCAGGGACTCAAATTAGTTCAACATCAATATGGAAATCTGAGTGTCTTGGCTAGAGATCAACTTGCTACTTTCTGGAAGCTATGGGCCCAACTCTGTATCAGCATAAATGTAGCTTATGAAATATGACTACAAAGCAACAAGAAATCCTCGGAAGGTAACTCCGGCCCATTATTTTATAGTCATCTCTTTTCATTAACTTTCTGAGTATTAGAAAATACAGTTAATGAATATAAATTTATTTCACAACTTGAAATTCGGAATTTTCAAAGTTTTTCTTAATTCGAATAAGCATGTAATATAACTCAAGTAGAAATTATAACCTTGTGACAGCCCATTCTCCACTCTCAATGTCGCCCATCCGAATTGAATATTAAACCTTGCAACTTACGGCTCTCCATTGCAAGAACTGTGATATTATGAACAGCATTTGTCTCTCGATCCAAAGATTTGGCAGTTGTAATAACTCCACTGTTGGCATCGATATTGAAATATCTCTCCAAGTCTGTGTTTCTGTCAATTGAATACCTAATTCCACATTAAAAGAGAAGAAAAAAAACTTCAGTGTTTGTTTGATTATAATTTGCTAAATTTATTTCATTAATGACATGGCCAGTCATCAAATCCTGCTGACTCCCACAATCTGTCATATTAGTAACAAATACATACTTAGTTTAAAATTTCACCAAAGTTATAGTTGGTTCATAAGTTCTTGTCAGTAATCTTTTTGCTTTTCTGTCAGTAAAAAATAAATACCCTAGTACAATTTTCTTCACAGCAGATTTGATATTATAAGCTTCAAATTTTGTTTTATTATGTAGGCTCCCCAAAATCATTTATAATAGACTTAGTAGCCTCTGCCATGGTTATAGGCCCCTCTAAAATGAAATATATATGGACATCTTGCCCATTCACATATACTTAGTAACACCTTTGTCTTGACAACTCCAGCCAGATCTTAACCCCCAACTAAAAAGAAAAAAAAAATCTCTCTCAGGATCTTGACCAAGATTCCATAGATATCTTTCAAGGTAAAACCCCTAAAGTTACATGAATATTTTGGTGTGTAGGAGCATTTTATCAAAATCTCTAAGTATGAGTGAAAAACGCCTGTTTTTCAACAACGTTGTGTTTTTCAACACAAGTGTTGTACTTGTGTTCTTAATCCATTATGCTGTTATTTGTTCCATATACAAAATTCACCCACCTCCCATTAATGAATGTCTTCAAATGCCATCCCCAGTCATTGAGTAAAGGGATCTCATTTAAAAACAAACAAAATAACAGATAAACATAGAGCCAACTTAAGAAAGTATTTTATGTTTCCATAGTTCTCCAACTACTATTATAAATAGTATCATCTATTTCCAGTCTGCTGTATCAAAAAATGCTGGACATATAGCAAGGAAAGAGGAGGCATCAGAAAATATTAGAAAATTAACCACAAACCAACAAATCTTGTCTTTGTCCAGCAATAGGTGTTTGGGTATTGAGAATATGAGGAACTTATTTTCTGATGATTTCTATTTTGACGGCATATGAAACAAGATTATCAGCTGAGAGAGCAAAGGGGCAAAGGTGATTTGAGCAGAGTACTCATTTTTTAGTAGAGACAGAAATATAAATAAAGATAAATACACACAAAGAGACCAGGGAATGTATAAGAGAAGAGCTAAGCACTGTGGATTGATACTTTGAGATTTATGTTCATCAATGTAAGGTGAGGCCAGTCATCCTATTGGTCTGTCTTGCTCTGTTGTCATCCATGTGTTCTAAGGTGGATAAAGAGCATAGGGTTATTTTAACTGGTCATGGACAATGGAAGAGGAAGGGGGTATGGACGATAGAGGCATGTAAATAAGAGTGATAATAATGAAGGTCCATGATACAGAAGTTGATAAGGAAGAACTAAGGAAATAAGGGAAGACAGACTGATATTGAGGTGATTCTGGTAGCATCAATAGATTGTAAATCTCTTTCAGGATGCAGAATTTCTAAAGTGGGAAGTGGTGGACAGGAGACCCTTGAAGCAGATTTTCAACACTAGCATATATATGAGAGCTGACAAGTCAACTGTATGTTCGTAAGAATCTAGAACTAAATCAAGGCAGAATAACAGATCACTGGAGTCAAGAAGTCCAAGAACCTGAAATGGTAGAAGGCATGAGTAGGCATTTTTCCAAAGAAGACATCCACATGGCTAACCAACACATGAAAAGATGCTCCACATCATTCATCATCAGGGAAATACAAATCAAAACCACAATGAAATACCACCTCACACCTGTCAGAATAGCTAAAATGAACAACTCAGGAAACAACAAATGTTGGCAAGGATGTGGAGAAAGGGGAACCCTCTTACACTGTTGGTGGAAATGCAAACTGATACAGCCACTCTGGAAAACAAGGAGGTTCCTCAGAACGTTAAAAGTAGAATTACCCTATGATCCAGCAATTGCACTACTAGGTATTTATGCAAGGAATACAAAATTACTGATTCAAAGAGTCACATGAACCCTGATGTTTACAGCAGCATTATCAACAATAGCCAAATTATGGAAAGAACCCAAATATCCACTGACTGATGAATGGATAAAGATGTCATGTATGTGTGTGTATTCATATATACATATATACATACACATATATACATACAATGGAAAAAAACACACAATGGAATGTTACTCAGCCATCAGAAAGAATGAAATCTTGCCCATTTGCAATGATGTGAATGGAGCTAGAGTGGATTATGCTAAGTGAAATAAGTTAGAGAAAGACAAAAGCCATATGATTTAACTCATTTGTAGAATTTAAGAAACAAAACATATGAACATAGGGAAAGGGGAAAAAAAGAGAGGGAGGCAAACCATAAGAGACTCTTAACTACAGAGGGCTGTTGGAGGGGAGGTTGGTGGGGGAGGGGCTAAAAGAGTGATGGATATTAAGGAGGTCACTTGTTGTGATGAGCACTGGGTGTTATATGTAAGTGATGAATCACTAAATTCTATTCCTGAAACCAATATTACACTGTATGTTAACTAATTAGAATTTAAATTAAAAAAAAAAGAAGAAGACCAAGAAAGTGAAAGGCCAATACATTTGATGAGTCATGGCTATAGTTACCAATTATCATGCCAGAATTTATGATTGGAAGGAATAAAATATTCCGGGAACTAAAATCCTCAATGAATCAGTGTGATTACTGTATATTTGGTGGTTGATCGTGACATGGAAAATTCTAAGTCTGATGACAGACTCCACAAAAGATTTGAGAACTTTGAAGGAGAAAAGAAAATTGAATTTGTTGAAAATGATAATGGCAGTACAAACAAAACATACTCTCACTTCCAGGATCTGTGCTACATGGGATATGTGAAAAATAAATAAACCTCCCTTGAGTTTCTCCATACCCTCTTCCTTAACATCCTTCTGTTAGCGAAGCCTCTTTATTCCTATCAGAATCAAACTGTTCCACGTTTGGTCTGCATCTGTACTGACCTTCTCAAGAATGTTTTTCCTTGGAATAAGATACTTTTCCCTTGTACAACTTTATTTGCATCAAAAGCAAAAAACTAAAGAAAAGTCACATACACTTCTGCATGTGTGTCCAGTTCATCATTGGCTTTCATGTTGTCAAATCCATTGTTCACTTCTCTGTTCATTTCTTACTAGCCCTCTCATTCAAATATACTATAATTGACTACTGACTCCTCCTCAAAACACATTCTCCATTTGCCCTTACCAGTACCACATATTCTCTGTGTTTCTCCTACCTCACTATCCACTCTCTTGCAGTCACCTTGGCTGTTTCACCTTCCTCTTTCCTGACTGCTCTTTACTGAAACTCTGAAAACTCTCCCACAGGTCCTCTTCTCTTCTTTATATAAACCTCTTTCCCTTTGCAACTTATACAGTCCCATGGCTTAAATAACTTCTGTATTTCTGATTCCTCCCAAATTTACATAAAATCTCCTTGGCCCAGTAGATGTATACATTGAATTGCCTGCCTAATGTCACCACATGGATAAACAACATGAACTGAAATGTAACATGTCCCAACTGATGCTATAACTCCTACAGTCTCCCAAGCCCCGTCTTCCCCTACTCTTTCTCCTCCGAGTAAATGACACCACTAGTCACCTGAATGCTCCAACTAAAAATCTAGAATTGGTCCGTGACTTGTTTTTCTTGCTTACTCTTGCATCTAGTTTCTCAGCAACTCCCAAGTACGGGCAGTCCCAATGACCATACACTGTAGCCTAGATTCTGCATTATTTTACTCCTTATCAACATATTAGGAGAAAACCAACAAATTGCTCTCCTAGAATATGGTGAAGGGAGTCAGAGCAGACGTGGGGAAAGGAGCTGTTGGCTTGAGATGGGAGAACTTGACAAGGACACAGAAGACACAAACTGTCCAGAACACTCCTGGAGGCATTTATGTTTCTTAATCACAAGTACTTGGGATCATTGAGGATTAAAGGGGTACCTTTTTTTCAACCAGTTGCTCTAGACATACAAAAAACTAAAATTTATATATGAGGCATTCACTACTGTATAAAGTTACCTGAGAAAAGCAACTCCTCAATCAAGAGAAGTAAAGCTTATATGGGCATATTTTACACTTGATCTTAGCCTAAAGGCCGAGAAGCGACATATGGGCGTTTTTTAAGTGAGAGGTGCCAGATGTCTCTCAGGAGGGCTGACTGAGCCAAAAGGAAAGGAAGACCCTAATGAAGTTCAGAGGATCCCCCTCTGTAGCTCTGGACCCACTGGCCTAGGCACTGAGATGTTCGATGGCCTGATTCAATCAGAGGCTGAACAGAAAGGAAGAGAATTGGTTGTTTCTCTAATTACAAATTAAAGTGAATTGTCGCGCATCTTCTAGTGCCGTTAGTGGTGTGTGGACTCACAATGATCCCACTAGGTTTCTGCAAATTACATCCTAGGAAAACTTGGCTTCTTTCAATGTAGGTTGGAGTAACCAATGAAAGAGATCACTTCTATAATTTGCCACAGTTAAAGCTTCTGCTCTATCCATTTATTAGGCAGACAGCTTGAAATCTCAATATCCAGCCTCAATCCTTTCCTTGAGAGTTGTTAACTGCTCCAGATACCTGAAGCATCTTCAACTCAAATTCAGTAGATCTAAAAGCACATTGAGCAACCTTTCCCCAAAACTATCGCTTCTTCAGAATGTTCCCATTTTCAGAGCGAGTTGAGCAGTTAAAGCATAGTTTACATTTTTCTCTGAATCCTCAACTATGAAGGGTCATGTGTAACAAAGACTTCAATTTGCATGTTTAATATTCTCTCACCCTGAATTCTTATTAATAGAGCCTTGCTTTTGTTAGAGGCAGTCATGTGTTTGGCTGAACTACAACTGCTCGTCTCCCATGCCGAACTGGTGTCGGTGTCCTTATGTTAAAATTTGAACAAATGAGATGAAGGAAGTTGAGCAGAGCATGACTGAAAAACTCCTACAATGATAGGATACAGTTGTTAATTCAGCTGGCATTTGATTTCTGCCCCTTCCCCTCCATCTCACTCGGGACATGAACACAATGGAAGAGGTCCAAAAACCATCTTGTATGTATGAAGTGATGAGTACTCGGCATGAGAATCCAAGGCCCTTGATGACATTATACTGCCAAATTGTCAATCCTTGGGTGCATAGCTACAGACTTCTCATTAGTAAGTCATTAGCATTAAGCTTTGTTGCTACTAGCCAAGCACAATTTCTAACTAAAGCGAGTAGGTACTATTATTGTGGTATTCAATAGTAGATACTAACATCTCACAGTTGGTTGTGGATGGAGCCAAGATTCAGAACCATGTCATCTGAGCCATCCTTCCATTATATACCACATTACCTATAAATGAGCTTTTAGTCCCTGCCACTTAAAGCTCTACAATTCAGCTTCTTTTCACTTTTTCCCCACTGCTCTCTTATCTAAAACCCTAAGCCAGTCAAACTGATGTTAACTGATTAATTAAAAGGCCACGCATATCTCCGGTTATGATGTCTTTCCTCATGTTGGTCCTCCTGTACTCCATGTTTCCTCCTTTCCAATTATTTTAGTCCTATGATTCCTTGAAGACAGTCCTCTAGCATTAAAGCAGCAAGCCTTTCCAATTACATAAAAAGGAAAGAATTTATTTTTTTCCCCACTCACAGCCTCTCCAAGTCCCCAGATGTAGAGCAGGCACAGAGGGGTTGTCTTGGCTTCTGCTCTAACTCATCCCCATCTTCCCTGTCTTTGGATGCATGAGACTTAATTGCCACCCTGGAGAACTGCATTCCTGCCTCAAATCAGAGACCCTCAGGCCTCAGAGTTTGGGGCTTTGCTTGTGGAGAAGAGCAAATGGTTCAGAAAATGTGGTTGATTTATTTGTGAGGAAAAGGAAGGCTCAAGGGACAGGGTCCTGCCAGACATCATTTTGAAGAGAGTGGGTAACGGTTTTAGAAAGAAAGCCCAAGGACAGGATCAAAAAGCAGCAAGATTTAAACCTAAAAGCTAACATTTTATTAATTTTTGTCAACCCAACAGGTTCTTTATTTCAATCCATGCCCTGCTCCCAGTATCAAGTTTCTGTTAGGTCACACCAGTTATAATTTTGGAAAATTCTGTAAAAAAATAATGTAGTATGATGTGATGTGACTGTGAGACCCAAAGATTAGAAGTCAGGAGACCCTGGCATTTAGCACCAAACTTGATCTGATTACCTGTAGGAATTTAATCCCTCAGCCCAAATTTATTAATGAGTGAGTTGAAATAGAGATCTCCAAAATTTTAAGTGTCTGATCTTAGCAATTACCCTACATTATCACAGAAAGTCAGTGCGCATTTTTGTAACTGTAATTTCCCTAGGATCAAACAAAAAATGAGGGCACTCAGTACAGGGAAATCAAGGATGTTCCTATAGTATATTGCCAAGAAAAAAAAATTCATAGTCAAAGCAACATCTCTAAAGTTTAGTTCATTAAAGCCATTCTATTTCAAAAATATAACACACGCATATAATCCATAATTGGCCTTTCTTGGTTTGTATAAAGAATACAGGCTGTCACTAAAATTCTTTAATGTTTAATGTAGGGAACAGTTGGAGGACACATATTTGGATCTTCCTGTTCTTTAGATCTTACAACTTTTTTCAAAAAAAAATCTTAAGTAAAAACAAAAACCAAAGCAAAAACAATTTACAAATTATGCCTTTTTAAGAAACCCTGCATTATTTAGGATCTGTGGAGTTGGTGCTCACCACTGCAAACCACATGCAAGGAAATAAAGGACAAAATGTATAGCCACGACCCTGCCGCTGACCTCCTGTACTCATTTGGGCTTTCCATTCACTCTTTGTACTGTTCTGTTTCTTTAGCTGCAAAATGAGAAAGTGTTGCAAGATGATTTATCATTTCCAGATTTAACATTGGCTTTTTAAAGTAAGATTTTGTGTACAATCTCTTTACAGCTAGATAACAAGAGGGTTGTTACCACATCTTATTCATCTGTACATGCTCGGTGTTTCCTAATAAACGCCTGGTATTATCATTACTGCTGTTTGATAAGCTACAGAGATCAACTGAATTGTTCTCCCCAAGTAGCATTCTTATTGCCCAACTATCGAGATGCATGTGAACGCTCACAAAAAGGATGTGTGGGTGAGTGAGCTAGATTAACACAAATGTATCATTGCTACTCCCCAAATGGCAAAAGATAATGTAATAAATATACATGGACAAATCTGAACAACAGAAATAGCTGAGTCATTCAAGTTGAGATCTTAAGAAATGCATGTGTGGGCGTATGTGCGTGCCTGTGTGCGCGTGTGTGGTGTGTGTGTGTGTACTGCTGTAAGGATTGTGCAGTTTCTGATACAGACCTTGCTAAAATCTTGGAACCACATTTTCTAACTGTGTGACCGGGAGGCAGATGTATTAAAATACAGGATGATAATGCTTGCCTTATAGGACTTTAATGAGAAATTTTCTTCAAAATAAACTACTGAGTTCAGCACTTAGTGATGCTACTCTTTGCATTCTCACCCCCTAATGAAAATGGCAACTCAGTTCTCCTTTGGAGACTTAAACCTTCCCAATCTCATGCAATCTTGATGGTACTCACAATCAAGATGCCCAGAACTTCCTGGGTAAGAGACGGAACCCACGTCCTAAGACAGGCCAAAAAACTTTCCAAGAAACGTGAACCTTAAACAGAGGGCCACGAGAAAAGAACAGGGTTGGCACAGTTTCACCCCACTGCCTTGTCCTCAAAAGATGATCTGCTCATTCTTGCTGCTCATATTTCTAGAAAAGCCTTACTCTACTGTTTTCAAAGGACTAGCTATTCAATGTTTCCTTTAATTCTGTGAACTATCCCCGATTATTTCACTAAATTCCTTTTCTTTTTTGTTTCATTTATCTATGGCCAATTTCTGTTATTGCAACTAAAGAATGCTAACAGTACAGTTCAACGTAAGCATAGCTCCTTAACCTTTCTACCTCATGTATAGTTCCCTAAGAAGCACACCAAAAAAACATTATGGATTTAGTGTTCTTCTATTCATCACACTTTTCAATAAGCATTTTAAATGTGGAAAATAATATAGGGGACCAATCAAGAGAAATGTAATCTCCAAGAAATTCATTTTACCTGGAGTCTTCAGAAAGCTAACTCAGAATATCTGTACTCCAAGCAGAGTTCTAATTCTAGAGTAATATAATAAAGGATGGAAAAATTGATCACATACATTAGGAATTTCCTACTTCACAAATTTTGAAAATTATCTCAGGATATTAAATACACTAGTATAGTAACACTTTTTTTTTATTTTCACCATACCCGAACATAACTTTTTATTTTTAGTGATAGTTATATTAAATTGGGCAGCCTTTTGAAGTAGATTACAGGTCCTATTTTCCCGATGGAATTGATTTCAGCTACTTTTCACATGAACCACTATTTTTCCTCTATGTTACTGGCTAAGTTTCTTACAGAATCAGATACTAACAAATAATTTAGATTAAAATAATATGTACAAATATATGCATGCATACAAGCTACTTAAAAAAACTACACATTGAATTATTCAAACATCCCAAATTGTTCATACTAGTCACACTACATAATGTAATATCTGATACTATTTTATCTCCTTTTATCTGAGAACATAAAATATGAGGAATGCAAAAGAGCCTTAAGGTAAGCAATATTACCTTAGTATCCTTGAACATAAGTACAAATGTAGTTCTGTATTTGTTAGAAATGCTGAAAACAATCCCCATTAATTTTTATGACCCCCCCCCCTTCACATCTGATCTTATTTGTAATGATATCATGTGTCAATCCATTGGCTATTTTTAGCACAGGGACTTCGGGCTGTTTGTGCTGCCTATGGAAGTAATTCTGCTGATTTCATAAAACAGCACTAGACTCTGAGGATGTAACTAAATAAAACATAAACAGACTTTGCATAATGTTTTCTTGGCTTGTCCCAATCCTGCCCTCCCTCAAAGCCTTGCTTATGCTATCATTCCTTCAAATGAAGTCTCCTGTCCAGTGAGCTCAGAGTGACTACAATTTATCTCACGATTTGCTCTGTTACAGCTCTGACACTTTCCTCATTTTGTTTAACTTTTATGGGATCTTATTTCTTCAACCAGATTGGAAGTTCCTTGAGGTCAGAGGAAATGTTTTATTCATCTTTGTTTTTTCCCGTCAGTATTCACCCCAGCACTGTGTACAAAGCAGGTTCTTAATAAATGCATGCTGATACATTGCTCAGGCTCCGAGGGTTGACATTGAAGGATGAAGAGTGCTCCCGACTCTAGGCTGCTCTTGTGTCTCCCATCTCACTGATGAGAAACGCAGAAGTGAAGTTTCTAACATTCAGAAAGATGATCAAAATGAGCAGAACGTGACCTGTCCTTCCAAGTTCAACAGATAAACCCTGATATCTGGCATTCAGGAACAAAATTTACATGAAATAGTAAGCTGCTACATAAAACATGAAGAGCCAGATATATGCTGGACCTCAGTTATCTACTTTTGCTTTCAAGAAAGCCTCTTCTGTTTTTTTTTTTTCTAGCTAAGTAATCTTAACTATCATCCAATTTCCATTTTTGGCTTCTAGTTTCTATATGGGAAGAGGAAAGCAAGTATACATGACATGATGGGGGAGATACCCTATCTGGATGCTAGGCAAGCTATAAGGAAGATATGACACTTCACAATGGTGTTATATTCTGGCTAAGCACCAGGCTCTGAGTTCGTTTAATCTTTCCATCTATTGCTACTATACTTCTAGATGGTCAAAATGCTTTATCATGATGTAGATGCCCAGTCCTCTTTTAAAGAAAGGACATACGCACAGAAAAGAGTTACTCATAGCTTTGGCTGGTGCCAAAGGTAGGTAAAAATAAAAAGTGCTGAGCAAGGCAGAGATCATGTGAGAAGAGGCTCTCAATTCTTTTTGGAGAAAAGTGAAGGTATTTCTTTCTAGAATTCTAGTCTCACACTCCACATATTGCTGAGTCTCCCAAATATAAATAGCATAACGCCAGATTTTAGTATTATGCTACAAAAAAATGTCAGTTAATTAAATACTAATTATCCAATTTCCCATCCTGTTTTACAGTTCAAACACTATCGGCCTAATTTTAAGCAATTACAATAAAACAAATACTACTTTTCCATCCCTCCAAGAACCACAACATTTCTAAAGGTGTGAGCACAAAGCTCACACTTCTAAGACACTTCGGGCTATCTTAACTTGGAAATTCACTTTTCCTAAGATCTCAGTAGACTGTGCCATCTATCCATCCAGTGGCATTTGTTGAAGGAGGGCTTACATTTTGATAGGTACTGGAGTGCCCAATGCCAACACATGTTTACGTACATTAAACTACATAATACTGTCTATGTATTGGAACATACGTGAATGCAAAATAAGCTTCACTACAGATTGCCAATACAGTTGCTTATAAAGCATGTCTCCTTACATTGACTTATTGACCTTGAAATAAAAATGGTGTGAAACACAATAAACTATAATAATAGCAATGTATAATGATAATACTTCCTCCTGCTTGAGTTATGATTTTCAGTTTAAAATCATTGGTTACTATCCCTGTATTACTTAATCTTCAAAAAACTTGGGATAAGGCAGGGGTAGGATTTGCTTTTCCTTTTTACTGGGTAGACAGGAACTTAGGAAACTAAGTGGCATCCCCTAGGTAACTCAGCAAATAGCAGTACTGAGAAGAGAACTAGTCTTCTAGAGAATGCACAGCAGTGCACGTCTATTATCAAACTAGAATATTATAGGACGAGCCTGGTCTCTTAAAGGTAGATATCACAAATGAATAGGAGATGAGAAATATATGAAAGATCCAGAAAAAAAAATCAGCTATGAATGATTGAGCTGACCTTATAAAAATAGTGTGAAAAATATTTCAAAAATACAAGTAGTAAATATTAAGTCAGGAGCACCAGGGTGGCTCAGTCAGTTTAGCATCTGACTTTGGCTCAGGTCATGATCTCACAGTTTATGAATTTGAGACCCGTGTCAGCCTCTGTGCTAACAGCTCAGAGCCTGGATCCTGCTTCGGATTCTGTGTCTCCCTCTTTCTCTGCCCCTCCCCTGCTCATGTTCTCTGTCTCAAAAATAAATGTTAAAAATTTTTTTTAAATATTAAGACATTAATTTTACAAAAGAAAAAAAATATGCACACATGACAACATTTTAGTCCACTTTGAACAAAGGCTGTCCTCTTTAGTTGTGAGATTTAGGTGTTCAAAAACGGATGTAAGATAGTACTAACCTGAGCTTTCAGGTCATGTTCATGAGCCTTAAGAAAAAGAAAATGAGGTAAAAATAAATTCCTGGCCAGCCTCTTTCATTGATGAAAGCCACAGAGATCTGTACCTCCAAAATCGACAGAGTTCATCTTCTGACCCTTTTTATCTCTGTGCTTCTGGGAGTAGACCTGGAGCTCACTTCAGCTCTACCTCAAGTCACTATCTACTTGGTCCTACTCTTCTTTCCTCCCAAAATTATTATATAATGCTGCATTTTTCCAAATAAAGTACTATAAAAAGTAAAATATTTATGTGGAGAGGCTTTAACAAGATGCTACACAAGGAAATGGGTAAAGGAAAAATAAGAAACAAGATAAAAATGCAATGCAATGTATCAAATTTTCTTACTTCCTCTCACTCAAGTACTGAACCATGATATATATGTGTCTCTTTTTTTTATCCCCAATGTCATGAAAGCATTCTCCTTCTTCCCATTAAATGATTTAAGCAGAAGACTGACTATTCTGAGTAGCTGATCTATGCCTACAATCATGCTATGTCTGATTGTTCACAAAGGAAGGAGACTTAACGTGTGTCAGTAAGAGATGCGATGCTATAACAAAACCCAAATTCAAGTGTGTGCAAGTCAACAAGATTTTGTGGATGGAGCTGAGCTTAAATTAGGACACTGTTTTGACAACGAAGGCTGGACTATTATAGGGAGAAGGGGAAGGCTTGTTCCATCTGGTACTGTATGACTTCCGAATGTTCTATTGAACAAAAGATTATATTAGAGATAGTTTGTGATTGCTGTGTTAAAAATAATATAGCCATCCATATAGCTTGAACTTATTGTATAAATAGGGAGATGCTAAGTATGACTTCATTTTTGAACAATTATTTTAAACAAATTCTTCACTAGACTATGATATTAATGTCAGACAAAAGAGAAGGAAAGGAGAGTGCTAGTGTCCCATATATCCCTGAATAAGTTTATTATTTCAGCTATTTCAGGGAGGTAAAAGATTATAAGCTTTTCTTAACTAAGAATCATCGTCTTCATTATAAGTTAATTATATATATGGTAACTATATATATGCCTAAATAAGCTTATTATTTTAGGGAGGTAAAAGATTATTAGTTTTTCTTAACTAAGAATCATTGTCTAAATTATGGGTATTTTTAACGACAGTTTGTAGTCAATGTCTGGACTCAGCTCAGAAGTTAGCTCAAAAGCTCTTAGCATTGTCAGCTAGCAGTTAAATCTAAAAGGCTGTGGTTAGCTTATTGGCTGAATATAAAAACAATACTGATTTTTGTATTTTATACCTTTATGATTTTGTAATCAAAATCCAAAAGGTCACACTGAAAATTTTTACCAGTGAACCCAAGTTAAGACATGTAATACAAAGAAATTTCAAATATATTCTTTATAAGATTCCCATAAAAAGACATAAAGTATCATATGCATACACATAAACATACACACAGATAATAGGTTGTAAATTATATGTAAAAAGTGTGAAATTGGATATTGTGGTAGTTTGAAGTGCTTACCTATCATCATTTTGTTAGTTGCAAAGAGATAAGTTGCTTAGAACCATGTGTCTAGTCTCAATACAGGACTATTGATAAAACACTTTAAAATAGTCCTGATAGTTATAATTTTTCATAAGTGAAAATAATAAACAAATATATGCTAACCAAATAAGCCAATATGAGAAAATGGTCTATTTAAAAGATAATCCCTAATTTAGATTGTTTATAAAATTAGATTTCTAATATATGCATATATCCTATAACTAGGACATGCATCACTTCATCTTTGAACACAGTTTGCTTTGAAAGAGCTCAGGATAATTGGTTGACTAGGAACATCAGCTATGGCTTGTGGATGATAATGGATGCCTAAAAGTACTGCTATATAATAATGGCCTTGGATAATCAGGTGAAACATTTTTAAATTAGTAAAATGTTACATTGCTCTGATCCTGTTTCACTTCTGCTGCTGTGGCTCAATACATATACAAAATTGGTCTTCATTTTCCATGAACCCAAAGCATCATAACATAAGAGACATGGGTTGTGAGTAAAGCACGCTCTTGTACAACTGCAGAAAAGGAGAGCAATGAACTTTTTTACCTCACAGGGCTGTTGGAAGAATCCGGGTCATGAGCCGCGACAGTGCCAATGATATTCCCAACTTGGGTAGCCTCCGACACCTCCATGGGGTACAAGGGTGAGGAAAACACGGGGGGTTCATCCACATCTTCCACAATTATTTTCACTGTGGTCGTGTCGCTGAATGGACCCAAACTTAGGAAACGAGGGTCGGCATCTTTGTTTGCGGCTTCTATCCGGAGTGTGTAACTTGTTTTGGCTTCAAAATCCAGGTCCTGTAAAGAAAGTTATTAGGAAAATTAAATTACCAATTAAATAGTCAGCTAAGCAGAGCATTTTCATTTATGAATGTCAATAAGCATAGAAAGGACTCAGCCATGAAAATGCACCATCAGCATTCACAAATAATAAATAATAATGCCAATCAGAATCCTTGCTGCTTTTCTGGCTCATAGACAATCGTAAGTGCTTTTGAGCTAACTTAATCCACTCTACTGCTGAGCAGTGCATGGGCAAATGCAAGTCTTTAGAATATTATTTGAAAGACAACTGATAAGATCGAAAAATCTTTCCAACAGGGATATCAATATAATATTCTTCAACCATGTAATTTAACTGCACTATCCCAGGGTGCACATTAAAAAAGAAAAATACAACTTTCTACTGAATTTCTTATTTAAAAGGTCATCTTTATTGATTTCACGGACTCCATTACAATCCTGAGCTTTTACAGGTGCTCCAAACAGAGCCGCACAAGATAGGTTGTGTGTTGAGTTTGTGCCGTCCGAAAACACGGCCAGTTCTTGATGAAGCACCCATTGTTTCTTTTTCTACAATTCCTCTACCGGCACACACTGTGTCTCTCTGCTTTATGGTTGAGAGTTATATTCCAGAATCTCAATTCTATAACTTTCCTGGAGGATTAACATGCTAACACATTACTCAAAAACAGTGACCCAAGTTAAACCATTTGGTAGCTTTAAAAAGTTGTAAGGGCAATTAAATGCTGTACTAGGAAAGCACCATCTGTGGAAAAAAAAGAGTTACACACAAAACATGCTGAAGTTGTTTGTGACAATAAAATGCTTCCCTTTCTTCAGGGCATACAGAGCCTCAGATTTTAATGACTTTCAGTCTCAATCTCACCACTGAAAAACTGTCCCCAAATATCCCTTACATTTGATGAGATAAAACAAAAATAATTGTTTAAAAAAGTAAAGAAACGGTATGAAATATAATGCATGATACAACTGTCATTTTTACTTTATGGTTACATCACAAAAATGTATTAGGAAAAAAGGGGAGAAAATGTAATATTGAGAATTATAATCCAACTTCATCTATCATGTACATGGGCACACGGGTGTTACACACATGGAGGTATGCATATATTCCAACCCATCCCAAAAGGTGTGATACTGACTAAAAAAAACCCAATGTACTCATATAAATATAAAATAGGATGTGTACATATATACACACACTGAGAGTATGTATATATGTATGTATGTGTGATGTATAGAATATATATACCCACTACTTATATAAACATAATACACATACATAAACCCATTTACATACAAAATATACAAATATTGATGTGTATTTGCAGATATATTTACATAAAAAGATTCCAGGGCTCATCTCTGGTTAATACTGAGAACAACAAGATAAATCAATACTCAAAATAGGTTTACAGTATCTAGATAAAGGATCACTTAACTGAAATGTCTACTGGCTTCACATCTGTCTCATCCAATAGACTGTAAGGTCCAGACTGTTTTGTTAATTACTAGCATTCCCAGTCCTATTATGAATTCAGTACATAGAAGGGGCTCAATAAATTCTTGTTGAATTAGAAAACAATTAGACCACAGATACCCAGGACACAGAGCCTTAAAACTGAACTATACCTTTGCCCCAGAGAATCCCGATGGCCAAAGAAGGGGGTGGGGGTAAGGAACAGTTAGGACTATTGGTATTCTTTACCACATACACACACACACACACACACACACACACACACACACACACACACACACAAAACCTTCTTAGAATTGCTACAGGAAAATGCAATTATAATTTTTTCTGAAGTTTCATATGAAAATTCAGGGGCACATGATAGTGCTCTAAACAACTCCTTATTTGCAAGTTCAGTGATACTCTTATGAGGCTACCTTTTTTGTCTATTACCTAAAAATATTTCTGACCCAGTAGTTCTCAACCAATGTGAGAATGAGAACTACCCAGAGGAATTTTCTGACACGTGTGGCCCCTTCAACGATGATTTTGATTCATCAGATCCCGGATGAAGCAAAAGCACATGTATTTTTAAAAGGCTCACTGGGTAATTGTGATGCAAACTCTCTTCTAAGAAGGCTGACCTTTGCATTAACATGGTCTTGTGCCCACACATATAATCCACTATTTAACTGGGTATTGCTAAGAAGAAAAAAAAATTATTTACCTAAAGGCACTTACTTAGAGCACTTACTGTAAACATACTCACAAACAGCTTAGATATTAACCTGTTCACTTTGTTCTTCTGCTACTTATACAACTGACAAATGAGAGAAATCTTATTTTTATATAATAGGGACCTATGTATGATAGAATGTGTTTGAAATATCCTGTTTACCATCTCCTTTTATATCAGTTCAAAACCACAACTTTAAGATACTCATTCGGTTTATCAAAAGAGATAAGTATTTCTGTATCCAAGTAAAAGTTTGACTGATATATGAAGCAATAATTTAGTGTCTACCACACAAATGAATGCAATTATTTTACAGCAACTTTTCTTTATTATCTGTCTAAAGACAACAACATGAGGTATAGACATCTGGATGCCACCGCGTCATAATGAAACACAGTATCACACATGATGATTGGTTGCCTAAGAGCTATTATGAAAATAGAGCAATAAAAGAATTCATATGAAAGGCTATGAATCAGGATTACAGACAAAAGAAATTGCTATACAAAATGATTTTCAGAGCAAATCAGAATAAGCCAGACAACTAGTTTTCAAAGAGGGGTGCGGTGTAATAGAGTTGTTAAACACACTGACAAAAAAGCTTTTGGAACCAAATTTTAATTCCTGTTTTTCTTATTGATTTCTATAGAAGCAATATAGTCCATAACTATTAGATTTAATGAACAGGGTTTTACTTGGTGGGGGGGGAATGTTAAGGTAACAGCTGAGGAAAAGCAAAGTAAAAGGAAGGAGATAAAGGTAATGTCTAAACAGATTATATTCAATATTGGAAGCTACATATCACTGGAGACTATATATAACTGGAAATTAAACCAAAACACTGTTCGTGCTATCGCCCATAATAGCAAGCAAGGTGTCGGATTAATAAGAACCTGGATTCAAATGGGAGTCACGTACACCCAAACCCGTGATGCCATAGAGACATTTCTGTGACCTGTAGAGGCTGTTCTTTCATCTGTCAAGTACATGTATGTCAGAGACACCAAAAGAGAGAAGCAGTCTGTTTGGGGTACGATTTCCTAGACTATAAAATAGGGCTGTTTAAAATTTTTTTTTTTTTTCATCAGAGATGACGAACTTCAGGATTAAAAAAAAAACTGCAGAGAAGAAACCGATTGTTAGCAGAGGGGAGGTGGGGGTGGGTGAAATAGGTGAAGGGGATGAAGAAGGCACTTATCTTGACAAGCACTGAGTAATGTATAGGACTGTTGAATCAGTCAGTTGTACACCTGAAACTAATATAACACTGTATGTTAACTATACTGGAATGAAAATTAAAAAATAATTAAAAACTAAGCATTATGACTGAGGCAAGGGTGAACCACCTTTTCCTGTATGGAAATAATACTAAATAATTAGGTTTCGCAGGGTATACATTCTCTGCCACCTGCAAATGAATTAGTGTGGCTGTGAGCCAATAATGCTTCATTTGCAGGCAATGAAATTTAAATATTTTATGACTTTCACATATCACACAACATGCATCTCTGTTCCCTATTTCTCAATCATTTTAAAAACACAAAACCATCCGGGGCTCTTGTGCTGTACAATTACAGACACGCAGTTGTGTCTCAACCCCTGATCTAAGGAGCCCAAGATAATAAGCTTATATTTCCAGACTAGATGCTCACCCTTCTTTCTCCCATCCTTTTTATGACAATTAAAATAAACTATTCACTATAAACAGCACACTTTGTCTTCCAGTTCATATCACCTGCTGGCCCTTCTTTCACATATAATTTTGTCTTCCATTTCTCCTACTGCAATCTCAAGGACACTCACTTTCACCTTCTTTATGAGTGTTCCCATAATCCCCTTACCTAAAAAATAATAAACCTTACTTATATTGAAAGCTAACCATGAACACGAAGTTTTATACACATTTTTAATGTGCATTTATAACGATACAAGGCTGGTATTAATTGATGTGAAAACCAAATAGCAGAGAGTTCCAGTGAAAGTCGGAAGTTACATTTGTAGAGGGGCAGACACATTTATGTAAACTCAAGGCCATGTCCACCCACCATCTATTCCCTTCCTGTTACAAAAAGCAGGCTCAAAAACCAATTAGGGCTTCGTATCGTATGGCATTATAATATTTAGGCACCTGCCTACCTCACCACCCTCATAGGATTGCTGTAAAGTACTGCTTACTTTAAAATACCTAGCACACTGACACTGAGTAATCACTGTATAAACATTCACTTAGTTATTATTATTTTTAATGCCATTATTTCCTGCTAGATTATGAGCAAATCAATTGAAAGATAAAACCCGGCCTTCCTCTTCTGTTTCCCCGATGACACCTACGTCTTCAGTAAAATCAGTTTATAATATGGTGGCCCGAATTATAAAAGTATATCATAAAGAGTGGGGTCTCAATAGTTCGCCCATTTTTAGCATATTTAATAGTAAAACTAAGTTAAAACATTATCTTGAACTCATTTAATAAAATCACGGCACTACATTTTTCTTTCTCATATAGCTTGGCTACTGGTCTATAGCCAAAGGTGCTCTCATTAAGCTCAATGGCCTCCTTTTCGATCTTGTTCTTTTGGGCGACGCTGGAGGTTATGTTTAGGAATTGATCCAAAATTAAACTCTTCTTTTTTTAAAAAAAATACTTGAGAGAGAATGAGTGCATGCATGCATGAGTGAAGAGGGGAGGGGCAGAGAGAGAGGGAGCGAGAATCCCAACCAGGCTCTGTGATGACACAGGGCTTCATGATCCCATGACATCTCGTGTTTCATGAGATAGTGACCTGAGCCAAAATCAAGAGTTGGACACGTTACCAACTGAGCCACCAAGGTGCCTCCCCAACTTAAACTCATCTTTTGGAGACTGTTCATTCTGTTCTTCTAAACATGGAATGGTACCATAAGAGCTGATTAGAGTGTGTGTGTGTGTGTCTGTGTGTGTGTGTGTGAGTACCAACACACATATGCCTGTCTATATATTTAGTGTCTTATGTTTAATGTTGATTTTGTACAAAAGCACTAAGATTGTCATTTCCATTTCTTTCTCTGGAGATTCCAGCTGTCTTTTAGATCAAAGCATATTCAATATCCTCTCTACTTGCTGATTAAACCGATATACATCTTTTTTCTCCCTTAAGTAAATGGACTTCAATGAGGCCATACCTATGGAAAAATAACCCTCAATCACAATTTTCCCTTTAAAATTATTTCAAATAAATCTACTGTCCAAAACCTTAAAAGTGATCCACAACTTCGAAAAAGGTCTCTCAGCAAGAATTTAAATACCATTTAAATACAATGATAAGAGTTCTAAAGTTACTCCCCCAAGTACTTTTCAAAAGCAAAACATGCCTTTATTATGTGCAACTGCATTAGTGCCTTTATTTTCACCCGTTCTTGGGTTGTGCGCAAGGAGGTCTTTATGTTTCCCCCACTTGCCTAAATTTAGATAGCCTTCTTTCTGACTTTGGCCCCTGACAGCCCTTTTCTTAAAACAGTTACTTCGGAAAGCCTGTATTGTAAGCCCATTTTCTGCCCCTTGGAGAAGTAAATTAAAAAAAAAATCTTGCCATTTTTACAGCCCAGGAATGTCTTCCTCAAGAAACAGGGAGCCATCTCTTTGAAAGGTCACTGTCAAGGACAACAGAGCCTCTAGCTGCTGGCTGCTGCGGAGGGTAGGAGCCAACCTTCAGTCTGAGCCTTGCTCCAGGTTGTAAAACTACCCCCTTTCATAAAGGTACAAGAAAATCTACTTTTCTTTTGGGTAAAGCCAATCAGTACAGACAAATGCCTTTATCCCTCCTTCCCACAGATACTAGCTTCTAACTTGCTAGCCCTCTGTTTCACCTGACTTGAGTTTATTATTTTTTAAATTTTTTTAGAGAGAGAGGGAAAGTAAGTGTGCCTGTGAGTGGGAGAGGGGCAGAGGGAGAGAGAAAATCTCAAGCAGGCTCCATGCTTAGCACGGGGCTCAGTCTCAAGACTGTGAGATCATGACCTGAGCCAAAGGCAAGAGTCTGATGCTCAACTATGCCACCCAGGTGCCCTCATCTGACTTGAGTTTAGACTGAATTATGGTCTTCTTTTCCTATTGCAATATCCTTGGAGTCTGTCTTAAGCTGTTTAAATTTGTCCAGTGCAATTTTTTGCTGACAGGTGCAAGTGATTTTAGCATCTTCTGAGGCTTTTATTTGCCTTGAAAACTTCTGTGAATCATAAAACCTATGTTCAGATTTGGACAATAAGCTATTTCTTATATAGGATAAGAGAAGGGAAAGACAGGTTTCAAACTGGTATATGATTCTATGTTTGGATGAATTATGTTGATACATTAAAAAATACTTAAGGACAACCAAATCATCTGAAAAATAGCAAAATAAGTATTATAAGCAAATTCAGAATAAGCAAAAAAAAAAAAAAAAGATTACAAGATACCTCCATGTCCAGTTTATGTTTCTAAGAGAGTCATTATCTTCACTTTTCAAAAAATACACTTTAATGCAGCTCTTTATTACATACTTGATACAAATATCCACATTTTGAAAATATACTATCATCACTACACAGAAATTTTCTGGTACTCTATAGGTAAATTGGGAACCCACCAAAGATCTTATGAATAACTGCAGAAATGTTTAAGCCTGAAACATTAAGTTATGTCAATATATTAGGAATAAAGTAAGGATATAATCAGGAATAGCTTTTCCATTATCTAGCCACACAAGTGTCCTCTGACTTCCATGAGTAATCTGGATATGAAAAAAAAAGAAATAATTCAAGCAGGCATCATAACACACCTCTATTTTCTAACTTCAAAAAATCTGAGACCATCAACTAAATGCACATATATTTCAGATTTTTTGTTGAACTTATCCACAAAGAGGTAGAACTGTAAGCTGTTCAATGTATTCTCCATTAACAATACATATTTATGGGGCACTTGATGGCTCAGTCGGTTGAGCATTTCGGTTCAAATCATCATCCCCGGGTCATGGGATCGAGTCCCATGTCAGGCTCTGCTCTAAGTGTGGAGCCTGCTTAAGGTTCTCTCTCTCTCTCTCTCTCTCTCTCTCTCGCTTGATCACTCTCTGCTTCTTTCCTGCACTCATGCTCTCTTTAAAAAATAATTTATAAAATAACCAAAGATAAAAATACAACACATATTTATACAGCCTTACCATACGCAAGTTATCATTCTAAGTGTTTTACAATATTAACTGATTAACTGCTCATATTCATTGATTCTCACAAGATAATATAGCTCTTAACAGATCTCTTTTGACAAATCTGGAACTGAGTCAAGGACAGATTGAGTTTCTTGCTCATAATCACACAGGGTGGCTCCAGTGTCTTTGTTCCCACAGTCTAAGAAACAAAATCAGAATGAACTGGAAATATAAATCAGATCATCTAAAACAAACAAACAAAAGTAGTAGTAGTTAATCCAGGATGATGACCAAAGAAAGAAAGTGGGATAAATCCTTTAAAACTGATGTTGGAAACAGCCCATATTGGGGGTGGGGGGGTGAGATTTGAGAGAGAGAAATTGAGGGCTGTTATCACCAAAATCTGCACTGCCATCATACATTATTTCAACTTGAGCACACAATGCCTAAATCAGGAATTACCCAGATTCTTATCCATACCTAGTTAGTCAATGTCTCGCTTTCTCTTTTATGTTGCTGTCTGGATTAGCTTTTCCACTCACAGAAATGCTCTCTGTTGATTTATGTGTTGATTTCCTACTACTGCAGTAACAAACCACCACAAATGTAGAGGCTTAAAAAAACATCAATGTATTGTTTTACCACTTTGCCGTGCAGAAGTCTAAATCAAGGTATTGGCACGGGGTATGTTACTTCTCAAGGCGTCAGGGGAGAAGCATTCCAGCTTCCCAAAACCACACGTATTCTTGGCTCACAGCACCTTCTTCCATCTTTAAAACACATCACTTCTTCCTCTGGTTCTGTTACCACATCTCTTTTCTGACCCTGACTAGTCCTGCATCTCTCATATAAGGACTTTGTGATTACACTGAGCCCAATGAGATAATCCAGGATAATCTCTCCATCTTGAGTTCCTTAACTTAATCCCATCTGCAAAATTCCTTTTGTAATGTAAAATAAACTATTCATAGGTTCCAGAGATTAGGACATGGAGCTCTCTGGGAAGGCACACAGTTCTGTGTACCACAAACTCCTACTGTGAATTTAGTGTAGGCTGTTTTGATTTCACAAGCAGAAAACAAAACAAAACAAAAAAAACATGCCTTGCAAATGACTATATTCCTGTTCAGCATCTAAAACCTGCTTCACACAACAGCCCAGGCAGAAGTCTCTATCTCCCAGCATGCACGACTAACTATACCCAGGGACTTCCTACAGTAGGGTCTCACACATTTTCAGGCAAGCTGAACCCAGATTATGACCCAAAGGCAGTTTAGCTTGTCTATTTATCAAATAGTGGCAAATACTGATTTATTTTGATCCACACAATTATTCTGTGAGTAATGCTGGCACAGGAGAGAAGACTATAGTAGACGTCAGGTGACCTCAGATTCTTACTTTCGCCATTCCGTCCATGTGCGCCTTGAATATTTTTTAGTTGAGTTTCTCTGGAGCACAGCTGGGACTCAAAATCTTTTTTTCTACTTTCTCAGCATCCGCAATACTTTATAGCTCCTTTCTTTTCGTGTGTGTGTGTGTGTGTGTGTGTGTGTGTGTGTGTATGTGTTTTCCCCCCACTCACTTCTCAAATCTGGGCTGGCCTATGTTGCTTTGATGAATATAATGTAGAGCAACGATGAGCCAATTCTAGATATCGGCTTCACGAGTCCCTACAGCTTCTGTTCTTGCGGTTCTTGGAATAAACCCAGGTTAGCTACTGGATGATGTGAGACACATTTCCAGCCCTCACCCCCTTGCTGTCCCACCAAGCTGACCAGGAGCTCCCCACTTAGAAGAACCTACCTAAGACCAGCAGCAAAATCACTCTGCTAAGTACCCCCCCCAAAGTAGCTTACCCACAAAGTCATGACCTAAAGAAATACTGTTGTTTAAAGCAGTCGATTTTGGGGGTGTTTTGTTACATTGAAATGGATAGCTGACACAGCTGTGGAGAGAAAAAGAAGAAAATTTGGTGGCTTCAGTTTGTGACAGGTGATGGCAGTATAGCCAAGGAAAATGAACCAAAATAGCCTTGAAATGACCCAATGAAATGGTGGGAGGGGGTTATGTCTAGATATGTGATTTCTTTGAATTCCAGGCCCTTGACTCTTCTAATCATTTCCTGATTGGTTATATTCTGTCTTTATCACTTAAAATAGATTCCAGGATCCATCAGTTCCCTCCTCTATTAATAATATATGCAATTACTTTTCTGTGTATGTGTATTTTTTAACATTTTTTAAGGTTTATTTATTTTTGAGAGAGAGCTCAAGCAGGGGAAGGGGAGGGAGAGGACAGAGGATCTGAAGCAGGCTCTGTGCTGACAGCAGCAAGCCTGATGCAGGGCTCGAACTCACAAACTGTGAGATCGCAACCTGAGCTGAAGTTGGACTCTCAACCAACTGAGCCACCCAGGCACCCCTGTGTGTGTGTGTGTGTGTGTGTGTGTGTGTGTACAATTTGCTTTCTGACCAGCTATTTTTAAACTCTCTTAAAATACCTTAGTTCTGGAAGAATAAAACAATTTCCCTGCTTTGAATCCTTCTCTGCCCTTCTAACTTAAAATTTTCAGTTTCACCAAGTAATGTCTAAAGCATTCGTTCCCGCACTTTATTTTTTTTTTAACTAAGCTCTATGTCCAATGTGGGGCTTGAACTCACAACCCTGAGATCAGCCAGGCACTCCTTTCCCTTACTTTACACACATGCTTTAGGGAATTCTCCAGTGTCCCTTTAATTTTAATTGTCATGCATATGGTAATGCCTCCTAGACCTAAGTGTGTAATCTAGGCCTCTGCCTTAAGCTGCGAATGCTTACTCATGACCTCCTAGGCATTATTACCCAGTTATCATAGGCATTTCACATGTATTCCAAAACATATTCATCATATTCACACCCCCATTAAGGAATGGCACACTTACTCACCCAGTTACTCATACTAGAAACATTAGTTTTGTCCTTAAATTCTCTCTCCAGCTTCCTTATACAATCACTAAATCCTTTCTTATCTCTTTCTTAAATATCTCTTTCTTGGAAGCCTACTCATTGAAACTAATTTAAGAAACACACCATGGAAAAAAAGACAGAAGTAGAGGAAAGAATTGTACGTTATCTGTGACTTGTTTGTACTAAGCAAAAAAAAAAAAAAAAAAAAAAAAAAGTGATGGACTCACTGAAAAATGTCTTTGACACATATATATATTCCAAGAACCTTGCTCTGATAACCGTCAAAAATCAAAGCAAGCAGAAAATACTCCTAAACGAATATAGTCTTTGCCTCTTTGATCAAGACTATCATGTGTTGACATTTACATTACTATCAACTTCCTTCAAAGAGTGTCAATTTCTTATTCCTTTTTAAGACTTCAAATTCATCTCTAATCTTGGCTATTCAAACAAAGGTTAAGTTTATACTTTAATAAGCAGATAGCCTATACGTATGCACACTTGAGCATGATTAAAATGATATAAGAATCTACTTAAATATGCACAGTAACAATGGGTTGAATAAATTGGAAAATATAATCCGAGATTCAGAAGTCAACTAAAGTACAGTTACTGTATTAATCCTATCACAGTCAGCCTTTAAAATAATCCCAAATTTATGCCTTTTCACAGTCAAATGAGAGAAACATCTTTGTTCCGTTTTGAGACACGTACCTCCAAAACAGGATTAACTGAATAAAATCCTTATAAGAAAAATGTAATTATAAGAAAAAAGAAGAATTTTGAATGTTGTCAGTTTGACATTCCTCCACTACATATCAACAACATTGTATGAAATGCTGAAACACATACTTGACTCTGGGAATTAGCCCTTCATCATTGCAAATAGGAGACAAAGGACACATTTCAATAACAAGATAGTAAACCCTGGAGCTCAGAAATCCTTGTGGTCAAGGTGAAGGTTCAAAGGAAACTTTTCTCCCCAAAGAGTTTGAACTCTCTCTCCCCAACAGTGAATGGGTGTGGGCCACCATATCAATACTTCTACAGTAATGCTCTATCATTTGATGGCTTTGGCTTCATTCTGAATTTTTTAAGGTACGAATATAAGGAGATTATGAAGATAGCATAGAATCGGCCAGAAGAAGCTTCAATATGCTATTTGACAGTGACAACGTGAGCCACCAAACACCATCTGTATGCCAGAGATGAATGTGTACTTAGCCTTCACAGGAAATGCATCTTGAAAATGCTCGTTTTTTTACTGCAATGTAACTCTATAGTAATGAATTTTATAAAAGTAAAATTGTAACAGTTAACCCCTACTGAGGTCTTGTATTGAAGTACATTAGAGAAAGGACTGACATATCTCAAAGGAAAAGTAAAAACCAAGGTTCCCCCACTGTAAATTATGATACAAAAATGCAAGCAGAAAAAAATTTAGGTGGAAAAAAAAAGCAGTTTTCACTCACATGGAAGAACATTTATATTTACACTCTAAATTTTGAAGCTCTATATTACTGGCTACAAAGGTTATCATTAAATCATTCATAAATGGCCAAAGAACGAGCTTGTACTGTGATTTAACTGTGAAACACTATATTTTTGTCATAATTTTAAAACAAGATTTAAACTATGTAACCGTGTTTATTCCTAATGTATACAGGGGATATTTAAATTAGGGTAAATTAATTCTGTGGCAATACCTACAAAACCTGTAGCCTTGTGGATTCTGCCCATTTGGTCCTATTTATAAACATTTTTCTTACACAAGACATTGGAGCAATAATAGCATAACTTAAAGTAATCTTTCACAATTCTGTACACATTTCTCTTTTTCTAACATATCTTCTTAAAAAAGACTGTTTTCCTGTTCTTCGCTCTCTGATCTTAAGTTCACTCTATGCAAAGTGTAACATATGTAAATGATTCAAAATATGATAACAATTTGCTCAAACTGGAATAAATCCCATTTTAATCATGACAGTGCATTGTTTATGAAAAAGCAAATAACTGAAGTTTTATTATACTACAGAGTAGAGAGAAAATAAGTTCAGGTGATTATCAAGCATGGTTCACAGGTTCAAAATAACCTAATTCCAAGGGAAATGACTCTCTAAATGGAGACACTGGGACTCTGTTATCCAAATGTGAAATAATATTTAGAGGTGTTCATAATCACCAGAACAAATACATAAATCAACATCCTAACAGCACCTGGTTGTAAATGTTTTTCTATGGTTAGGAGAGACTAAAAAACCTATCACAAAAAGGGTCATTTTTATGGATTCCCCAAAGCATTCTACTGTTTATCTGAATGAAAATGTTTAAATAGTCTAAGAACAACGGAAGAATGCTTCACTTGTCTTTCAGAATTTTCTGGTTTTAGGAAGAACGCTCTTGTGACTCAGACTCAAAAATCCATTCTGGATTTCACAGATGATCTCACTATTCTCTAGTACAGAAAGAATACTGAATTTATGGGACTCATACAGTTTTCTGCTGACTCCCCTCACTGTGAGAAGCTTCTGGAAGCAATTTACCTGGAATGAAATACAGACCCCAATTCCACTGAAATTGTGATAAGTAAAACTGAAAATCAAAATCCTGTCCTTGAGGGCCATGGACAGCTGTTAGCTCTGACAGAGAGAATCAGAAAATCTTTTTTTTTTTTCAGTTTATTTATTTATTGAGGCAGGAGGGGCAGAGAACGGGGGTGGGGGTGGGGTGGGGTACCAGGAATTTCAGCGCAAGCTATGATCTCACAGTTTGTGAGTTCAAGCTCCCCACGGGGCTCTGTGCTGAAGTGTGGACCCTGCTTGGGATTCTCTCTCTCACTCTCTCTCTGCCCCTCCCCCACTGGCATGTGCACGCTCTCTCTCTCAAAATAAATAAACTTAAAAAAATAAGATAGAGGGTTTTAGGGAGAGTGGACCAAGTATGGATATTCCATATACATCTTCTCATGAGTAGAAGCCACTGTCCTGGACTGAAACGCAAATCCATACAATAGTTCTCATGAGCCGTAGCTGATTTTTAACTGACTACTGTAGGTCTCATTACTGAAAGCTCTTGTTAATTCTAAAAATCCTTCAATGAATTCTTTTGGAATCTCTAAGTAGGTGACCTCATTAATGATTATTTTACTGCTTCCTGTCAATTTGCCGTAGCACTCTCTTATTCCCTTCGTATGAGGTAGATTATTTTCAATCTAGTTGGACTAATAAAATGGTTTTGAATTTTGATCAGCAATTTAAACAAAAGATGGATTTGAGAAGCTAGAAACAGGTTGTTAGCTCGGGAGCTATTAAAGAAGTTTTGGAGTGAGCAATGATAACCCAACGTTAGGACAGTGTCAAAGAGAATAGAAAAAAACAAAATAAACATACAGCCAAGAGCTAATATTGCTCAAGAAGGAGAAAGAAGTTAGAAATGATTTCAAAGCTTTAAACTTAAAAAAGAAAAAAAATATGCTTTGTGACTGTGACCAGAATTAACAATTCCCTGAAACTTTAAAAAATATTAAGAAGTTGAAGATAATTTTTATTACTGAAATAAATATCATATAGATATATTTGTGTATGTTTTTGAAGTATTTATACTCTCTTTATAACATATGAAATGCAATAAAAATTTCAATATATATATAAAAATTCTTCTATATGAACAGATTGATTTCAGATGAATATTTCATCTGAATCTTTGAAATCTCTGAGCAGCACTGTACCTTACTTCATTCCTTTTATTTTAGACAACAAAACATTTTGCCAACAGTTGGCCTGTCCTAGTTATTAAAACTTTTTTACACAGATTGTCACCAGCTGAGCTAAAACAGCAGCTGTCCATTGGAAATAATTGCAGAAATGTTTTGCCCATTGGCCTGAAATCAAACAGATGTTTTCCTCTAACAACTAAAATATAACTTACTTTATTGACATGTGTTAATTATTGAGGAGTGTTAATTACAGAGTTATACACCTGGATTGTCAGACTGGCATAAAATTCCATTATTTAGGGGGTAGGGATTTTCACATATTTTAATTTTCAGTATTTCAACTAGTTGAGAAAATAAGACTATATTTTGCAATAATTCCTTTTTCCTTTTTTTTTTTAATTTAACTCTTGTCAAAGATCATGTCTCTACAGAGCAGAGGGAGTAAACAGCTCATTTTCTTCCATATCTAATCAGTGTTGGGAGCTAATTTAAATATACTCAGTGTTGGGAGCTAATTTAAATATACTATGACAAACAGTCTTTAGTTTGGATTATAGTGATTTTCTATCTCCTTTGCCCTTATATTTAAGGGATTATGATAGGCTTCACAACTCTTCATGCTCTGTATGAATTCCTGAAGAATTTCAATAGTATAAACTTTATTAATTTTTTTAATTTTTAAGTTTTTTTGTTAACATTTATTTATTATTGAGAAACAGAGAGAGACAGAGTGTGAGCAGCGTAGGGGCAGAGAGAGGGGGAGACACAGAATCCGAAGCAGGCTTAAGGCTCCGAGCTGTCAGCACAGAGCCCGACGCGGGGCTCAAACCCACGAACCGTGAGATCATGACCTGAGCCGAAGTCGGACGCTTAACCGACTGAGCCACCCAGGCGCCCCAGTATAAACTTTAAAAACGAATAACTGATAATGTAGCAAGCCTTCAACAATTTGGTTGCTATTTCCAACTTTGCACTTTTTGCTTGTGGATGGAGTGTCTGTCTAGTTTGCTAACAAAGGCTTCTGGCTGAGTTTAGGGTTTCATTCCTGGAATAGTCAACAAAGAAACATATGCTCCTCTCCATCAGGTCATGTGAAACAGCACATTTGTGGGGCACCTGGGTGGCTCAGTCGGTTAAGACTTCAGGTCATGATCTCACGTTTTGTGAGTTCGAGCCCGGCATAAGGCTCTGTGCTGACAGCTCAGAGCCTGGAGCCTGCTTCGAACTCTGTGTCTCCCTCACTCTCTGCCCCTCCCCTGCTTATGCTGTCTCGCTCTCGCGCTCTCTCTCCCTCTCTCTCTCTCAAAATAGTAAATAAACATTAAAAAAATAAAAACCAGTACATTTGTCAATGGGCCTTATGATCACAGAACTGCAAGACGTCTATTCTCTTACCTACGAAATAGACTTGTGAGGGTATGATTATAAATGCCATTTGCAAGACTCTATGATTCTGACACCTAAAAGTAAACGCATTGCTTTCTTCCTAAAGTTAACATAACGATAGTTCCATATGGCCATTCATTTTGTCGAATACATTCTTCCATCAAAGCAAACATGGTTCTTAGTATGCTCTGTGGTGTCACCCTCATAGAAAACAAAAAATAAAGGAAACATTACCTTCTGTATAGTGATGATTCCTTCCTGTGTATCTTTGTCAACAGAAATCTTGAAAATCCCTATTCCGTCACCATCCACAATTTTGTACTCCATTTCAGCATTAGCTCCTATATCTGCATCAGCCGCTTTGATTCTGGCCACAACAGAGGCCACCGGCAATGATTCGGGGACGTTATACTGGTAAGACCCTGTGAAATTCAAATCCAGAATTGGACAAGCTTTATACAGAAGCTAACCAATAAAAACTATTTTGCTCTTTTACAACATCTTTGTGTAATTTGTGTTTATAAATTAATAAAAAAGAGGCTAAGGCAATAGGAGATAAACGACAAGTTTCATAGAGACTCAAGAAATCTCATGGTGACAATTAGATAATCAATGTACGGCAACATAAACAGTCTGAGCAAAGGTGTAGAAGAATCTCGATTCCTGTTTTCCTAGTGGTGAGAAATATGCCACTTTCAATAATAAAATATATTTAAAATAATTATAAACAAGATTAATACATTACCATTGAATCTAAATAATTAAAATACAATTAATATAAATATTAAAAATGAAAGTTGTACAGCTTAGGCTTCAAATGGGCAAATACAAGCCTAAATAGTATCAATTACTTGTTGTTAGAATTTGCCTAACAGTGTCTGTTACTATGAAAGTTTCAGAAAACCTGGCAAGGAAGTTGATGAAAGAAAGTATCGGTCTTGTTTTAGCTCATAAATCTATCAGGAAGAGTAATTTGTGTGGGTTGTATCTGGAAGTAATTTGGGACACCATGGTACAAGAGCAAAGGCCATTTTATTCAAACAGAATAAAAGAGAAGCTTTTCAATGTCTTTTTTTGTAAAAATTCCTCTTCACCATCCTGCAAGTAAAAAAAAAAAAAAAAAAAGTTCGGGAAGCAGATGACCATGAATCATCCCTTCGAAACTAGAAAACTCCACAGCAACATTTTTCTCTAATCATCTGTTTTTCCCTGTTTTTTCCACCTATTCCACTCCCTTCTGGTTGTTAACTGCGGCGCATTTTCACTTTCTGGTGAAGAGAAGACTCTCTTCGAGAGGAATTGAAGAAGAAAAATGTATCCACATGAAGGGACCACATGTCCAGCTCAGAATTACTGTTATTAGCAATTTTCTAAATTTTGTGAATAGTTACTGATTAAAAATAATGACAAGATAAGCTGATGACTTTCATGTAATCTCTTTCACCCATTCAGAAGAGTCCTTAGTAGAATCCAGAAATTTCAAGGTTAGAATATTAACTACAAATGGTGGGGAAAATCTCAGCAAAAAGGATAAACCTAATGACATAACCTTGGCTTCGCTCACTTTAACGAGTAGGAAAGTATCTAGTAAACTAGAAAACGTGTACTGTATTTTATCAAATCATGACAACTGAAATAACACAAATCTAAGTATCAATTCTTATCACTGTAGGCTTAAAGAAAAACAGTCATTTTATTATGAGCCCAATATAATTATATTATTGTTCTGTTTATTCTATAACCTTCCTCTTTTCTCTCATTATAAGGTATCAAGGGCACAATTAAGGATAAGTTCATTTTTTTGTGAATGCTGAACTTAGAGTAATTTCACTTTATTTTGTGAGGAGGTATTAAAATGTCTGTTGTATAATAATATAAATATAAAAATGTATAAAATAAAAATGAAACATCTACAGAGTATTTGCAGGAAAATATAGTGACTTCATGTTTACAGAGAAAGCTTCCTGGCTTGATGTTATTGCCTTCTGAGATATGTTTGTAAGGTAGCTTACTTCCCCATTTCTACAGAACAAACATTTTAGAGACATCGTAGTCTATACAATTTCCTTAATTTTCCTGAACATTGTAAAGAAATACCGCACACACTTAAAAAAAAAACTAAAAGAGAGTAAGATGAAATGCTTTTATATAATCAAGACATTTCTACCTAGAACTTTTTTTTTCCTTTTCCTTGGTGGAGTCTTTGGTCATAGAAACTAAATTGAGGCCATGTGGTTTTCTGGTTCTTTGAATTGACTTCTTTTGAAACAGTGAACGTTTGCACAAGAAAGAGGTGGTAGAATTGCTGCAGGAATGTTTGATGTGCATGAAGTGGTTAAAAAAAAGATGTGGAGTAAAACATGAAAATGTTGAGTGCTCTTCTATGTTTATCTTTAAAAATAAATCAGTACTTTCATTGTACAGAATGTATGTATTTGAATGTTACTAATTGGCAATAATTTCATAATTACAGAATGTGTACAAAGAAGATCTTAGAATGAACAGATGAATCTATAAACAAACTTGGTAACTGTCCGGTATTAAAAATGTGAACCAAAGTAAACCCATAATATATTGAAGACAGAAGTAATACAAAAATAGGATTTCCACATTTCTGAATTAAAACCACGCACATGATGAAACAAAACTGTGGGAGAATGTAGTAAGATAATTACTTGTTTGAAAAGTATTTGGAAAAATTCCTTTTAAAAGACAGTTTTATAGACTGGCGAGGAAAATCAGGGGGCTTGGAACATTTAACAAACTAGCTTACTTCGAGGAAAGCGAGGTGGGTTATCGTTGACATCAGTTAGGGTCACGGTGACTGATGTAGTTCCTGAGAGTCCTCCATTTTGACCAACCATATCCTTTGCCTGAATAACAAGCAAATACTGGTCTTTAGCCTCTCTATCCATGTTTGGAAGGGCGGTCTTGATGACTCCTGTAAAATTTCAAATCCCAGTAAAACGCATCATGAATCATTGCATTTATACTAGCAAAGAACACTGATAGAGGTGACAAGTCACTCTTGAGTTGTTGCCTTTTGTTGTTTTGCTTATTTTAAATAATATTAATGCATATTAAAGGCTAATGGGATAATAATAATTATATTCAATATTACAAAACACAGAGAATGCTGTAACATGGAAAAAGCAGGACTTCTAGATATTGGATAGAGAGAATGATCTTTAGGTTTTATGAAAATATGGTTCAGGAAATACCAACTTATAAATAACATGATCTCCTTATCTACAATGATGGGCAGTCACCCGTATAGGTATATGACCGTGAAACTCTCCTTTTCTTCTCTTTTACCCTCTCCAACAACTTAATTCTCAGGTGGCATGACACGACACAGCTTTCAGCTATGGTTCCTACTACCTCCCTTTGAGTAAAACAACTGAAATTGTCTACAAAGAAAAGAATGAGAGTGATTTATGTTTAATAAGAAAAACACCATTTCACCTGTGGCTATGTTTGTGGATGTGGTTACGATGCAGAGTGATCTTAGGCTGCACTGAAAGGTCTGAAAAAGCACTAAAGATGAGAATGACTGTGAATATAAATCAGCAACACTGAAAACATTCACGTGCTTTGTTGCTGTTTGCTTCTAATCAATTGCATTGAATATTGATCACCCTTAAGCTTTCAGATGTATGAGAAATTGATTTCAGAGTTTCATGTTGCTCAATGGAGAAACTTGACAGAATAATCATTGCTGCAGTGAACTAGTCGTTTTATGTTAATAACTAATTACTGCATAAGTATATTTGGCAATAATATTTAATTATGGGATGGAATTCAGTTTAATCATGTTACATGTAAATATATCAATGATATATATACCTAATATACTTAGTACTTGTACAGAGAGGTGATATCAACCAAAAATGTATTTAATAATGTTTTCTATAGACCTTGAAACTAGCAACATGAGGTCATCTTTACTATTTCTTGCAGTTTCATCTTTTCCAACAAAGACTAGGTCTTACCGATACACCTAAGATCATAGCTTGAAAGATGTCTAATGTATTTTATTACAGTGATTCCACCTTGTAGGGCGAAGTCAGAATTTAAATCCTCATCGATTCAGACATGACAATGAGAAACTCTGGTATTCTCCACTTCTCATACTGAGTTGCTTGATAGAGGATGGTTTTTGGAAATAACTGAAAACAGTTGTTTAAATTGGGATGAAGCTTCTTTCTTCATATTTAGCACAAAAAGTTATTTTCTCCAAATTTATAACTTTTTTAAAAGCTGTCAATTTAAGTTGTTTAAAGGCTGATAATTTAATGTACAAGTGTCATAAGGCTGCGTTACGTTGTGTATATAATATGCATTCTATTTTATATATAGTTCCTGTTATATTTTAGCACTAAGCATAAGCCTAGGTAAAATGAAACTAGGCCCTCCCTATACTTCACAATATTCTACAGCATAGAAACTCTTCTAGGGGTGGGAAACAGATGAGAGAAGCTTTTCAATAGTATGGGAAAAAGTTAAGCAATTTGTTATCAGTTCCCAAGATTCCAAGTTGAACAACACTCAAACTATCTTAAGCAACCATATTTTTGTTTAGTCTGAGCACTAACTATCAAATACACACCCACCCACACACATACACACATCAACAACACATCGATATTTTAAGTGTTTAGATTATACTTCTTTCAGTTGAGCAGTTTTGTTTTGTTTTTAAATGTTAACCACTTTTATCAGGCCCCTTTGCTACAAACACAGTAATACAGGGTCGCTTTAAGTAACTCCTTCACTGAAGTCTTTGGCTATCGACATACTGCTTATAGTTAATACATGAAATATCAAAGAAACATGAAAATCAAAAGAAACAGTCATTTGATTCAGTTGGTGTCTAATATATATTCTTAGTGTCATTATGGTTATTTTGTTCTTCAATACTTCTGTTAACTCTAACTTATAAAACAATGAGCACTGATCTCAGTAAAAATGAGCATAAATAATCTCTAAGAGTTCTGGGACTTTCTTTTGTTTCTCATGTTAATCATCCTTTATTTATTTGTAACCTTTTATTTACTTATTTTTTTTTTTTTACTAAATTGAGGATTGGCTGTCTTGAATATTTGATCATTAAATGTGTATCATTAGATGACAAAGTATTAATAAGTTATGTTTAGAATCATTTCATTTTTTTAAATTTCTATGCATCTCTTATGTTTCCTTCCAATATCAATAGGTACAAGTGAGATTTCATCCTTGCACCTTTATTATGATGTGGAGAGAGGCCTTAATATCTCAACAACTCAACAAGGAGAACACTGTATCCTTTCATGATTTTGCTTGGTGGCATATGTTTGTAAGGAAATACAGCATGATTAAGGAAGTCTGGTATTCAAAGTCACTCACTTATTTTTCAGACCTCTAATTGTTTCTTTACAAGTAATCCTATAAATAGCACTTTACTAAAGCAAACATCATCACAAAGTTTGCAGAGTAATCCAGGTGGCAAAGGTAATTTCCAAATTCCTCAAATATTAAATATATTTTTGACAAAAGTGGAATAATTGGGAGAGAAATGGATTTAAATAAGGACATTCAAAATATAATAGAATTCAAGTTCTATGACTTTTGCTAGCTTTTTACTTTTAAGTAAGACTGTCTACATTTGGAAAAGAATTCTTATACATTGGATTTGATTTGCACTTTGCTATATATTAGGGACACACACACATACATATGGCAAACTGCTCAAGCTACATCTCTGAAGTAGTAAAGACCAGTCTTTTCTAGCCAGATCCCTCCAGTTCTGTGAGATTTTTATGGAAGACAACAATATTATTTAATTTCAATAATCAGTCATTTTAAGCCCCATATGTTGAGTAGAATATATCCTGTAGCTCTTCAACAAAAGAGATCAGCTCAGATTTTAAGCTTCCTGGAGTAATAATATTTCTATAGATGTATCGTCTGACCCAATTACCCAGAAATTTTCATTTGTTTATAATCCATGGTCACAGAAAGTACTGGGCATATGAAACATAAATTTATCATCATTACTGCTCAACATCTCTCTGGCTTTTTAGTCTGGGAATAAATTTTCAGATGATTCTCTAATTGCCTACCAGCTGCTGATGATTTTTTTTTTAAGCATATTCTTTTACCACGGAATCTTCTTAAGAATTTATATATGTATTAAATGTAACAGATGAGAGCCAGTTCTAAAATCAACCCAAGTTTAGAGAACCAAACGAGCACTGAAGCCAGGCGTCTGCACATTCAGGCCTTCAACTGGTCTCAGTTGTCTAGGCACCCACGTGACCCAGGTAACACAGGGCTGTGGGGCTTCATGCCGTGCGGAACTGAGTCACGTTAGATGTATGTGGTAAATCTCTTTTCATTAATTATAATTTCTTTCTAAATTTTGCATCTAGGCCTTGTTTATGTTAGGTTTGTCTATAAGTGAAGCATATAACAGAACGAAAACAGTCAGAGAAGAGCCAATGATAGTAAAGATGGAAGCTTCTAGAGCACTAAGTGTCAAATGAAGAGTTGCTGAGGAATGGACTCTTACAACCTGAGAGGATGTCCTCAGCAAGCCCTGACAGGAGTGAGGGTTCTCCACACCATGAGCCACCCCACAGAATGGAACGCATTTGAAGGGCACACTTGCGAGTTAGGCTTCGTGACGACTAAATTACCTACGTAAAATTATGATGTAACAAGGATGCATGTAATATATGATGTGGGTATCATGCAGGGATACCTCTCATGTTTAAGAAGAAACTCCTACATGACAAGTGGTGTTTCTCATTCAATCCACTTTTCAGGGCCAGCTTCATGGCCAAGTGGCCTGTGTAGGCACACAGGTCCCATGTTTGGTGTCTTGCTCTGCTGATAACATCTTGAAATCCTATTAATTTTAGAAGACAGCACCTGCATTTCCATTTTGAACTGCAAATTATGTAGCCAGGCCTGCCAGATATCAAATAGGCTGAAATATGGGATCTGATTGCTTGCAGTTTACAGAGTATGTAAACACCTTAGAAGAACCACAAGCTTCCCAACAGTTTGTGGTCATCATGGAGACAGGTGATCTCTACAGTCCTTTAATGCGGTCTTATCCTCCTTCCAGTGCCATTCTGTTTGCTTATTAGAGCAAATTGTTACCATTGGCTTTTGCAGCTACTCACATTCTTGTTTTACAAATGGAGAAATGAAGGTAGAAAACACAGTTACCCTCTGGTCATATGGGCTGGGAGTAGTGCTCCAGGTAAAATATGTGATTGGATATTTTAGCCATGCTAGGTTCATGATGTGTGATTAATAAATGATAATGGGTATTACCAGTATTAGAAAAAACAAAAGTTAAATTTATGGAAATGTACCTAACAGTGATGCTCTGTGCCTTATTTTCACAAAATCTTGAGTTAGCATATTTTCAGTGTTTTTCCTATCAAAATTTTTACTTTCTTCTCAAAAACTCTTGGATTTAACAGTTTAGAGAATCATATTATTTCTCACACAGATAAAAATCAGACTGACACTGAGTATGAAGACTAAGTCAAACTTGATTTACAGATCTCCATGCCCTTAAGGATTGAAAACTTCCCACTTCTGTCAAAAAATACATTTGTGCAAATAATACACTATCCATATGATAAATTAGCAGAGGATAAAAATTCCCAGAATCTCTCTGCACTAATGACTCTAGAAAGAGAAGTCCCAATGATTACCATAATTACAGTATGAAAAACTCCAAACAAAATTAAACTACATTCATCTCCTACTACATGTGGTCCTTGAGATTCTGAAATTAAAATTAATTTGAAGTACTAATAATGTGATCCCATGACAAAGATTATCATCCACTTGATCAATCAGAGGCCTTATCTCCATTGGACTTCAGAAAAAAAACTATTATCTTACCACAAACCTAAAATCACCAGCCAATCGAGAGTACCAAAAAAATATTTAACCCTAGGGATTAGTACATGCTATTTTGGACAGGTTATATAATGCAGAAGTGTATAATTTGTGAGCAAATTGTCAGAAACTTGTCAATGTCTTTGTAGGCTGTAAAGAGTAGATATATAAGGGAATGGGTGGGTGTTTGAATTTAGGCTTCTCAGATCTATCATTAAATCAACCACAGGCACACATTCTATATTCACAGAATTCATATCATAAATCAAATACTTTTGTTTACTTCTCCTTCAATATTTGCTTAATCAGAACTGTTTCTTCTCTGTTAGATTGTCCAGGTGGCTTCCACACTTTCCCACTACATTGGTATGAAATACGCAATGCAGTCTCTGTACAAATCCTAATGGTGAGCTAGGACTGAATTTTATTTTTCTGCTCATGCACATTACAACTGTCATTCTCAAAAGGCACTTAAAATATTTATCCTCCATAGTGATTTGAAAATGAATTCATACTGCCATTTATAAATATGGAAAACAGTTTGAGTAGCATTAAAACTAATCATTTAAGGTCACAGGTACTATCCAATATTCATAATCATCAGCTTGGCTTTTTGAAGAATAATTTTCTTCATGAAGAAGACAAAAGTTACAATATGGAGAAATTTTGGATTTCATGGAGGTGAGGAAAATCATTGGTATAAGCCACCCATCTCCACACACACCCCTCCTCCCTCCACATGGAACCACAAAAGCAGAACAGATAGAACGTTCTTTTATATCCAAGATAACAGGGCTCCAAATTATGGTCTTACTTAATGTCAACTATTCCAGCTTCAGGGCAAAACAGAACATCTAGCCAACCAACCACATATTCTACACAGTCTTGCAACTCATAAAAATATATTTTCCTTCTGAAATTAAAAAAAAAATCAATTTAATTTTTGACTGAGCAGATCATCATCCTAATTGTTACATTTCAACTAATTTCCCTAAGTAAACCAGACTCCATAACGTTAGGCTGAACCTACTACCTATTTCACTACCTGGGAGGGAGAGTTTTGCTTGAGATTTAAATTTAACTGCATATAATTCCTTTGTGAATGAATTAAAGGAAGCAAGACAAAAATAAAACTTGACATAAATAATCAATATTTGCTTCTCTAGTCAGGAGATAGCAGCTGAAATACTCTTTAAATATATAACACTTTAATTTTTCTAGAAATTCTGATAAATGTAATAAAATATCCTTAAAAGATGCTAATGCCACTATAAATAATCAGCTGTTTATTACCACAGTGCACCTATTGTGAAAAGCACAGTAATAATGTAGTGTCCGTTATCAGTGTCAACTATATTGAAGAAAAATAAGTAATGGGGTGCCTGGGTGGCTCAGTTGGTTGGGCATCTGACTTCGGCTCAGGTCATGATCTCACAGTTCGTGAGTTCGAGCCCCGCATAGCGCTCTGTGCTGACAGCTCGGAGCCTGGGGCCTGTTTCGGATTCTGTGTCTCCCTCTCTCTCTGCCCCTCCCCACCTGTCTGTCTCTCAAAAATAAATCAACATAGAAAATAAAAGAGTTTTAAAAAATAACATATTAATTCTATGCCAAGATATAAAGGATGGCGTTACAAGAAGAGTCGCGTTTCAGTTCTTACCTGTCTTTGGCTCCACTGAGAAGTATGGCTGTCCTTGCAGAATGCTGTAGACCACTCGAGCGCTGTTGCCATACGTAGGGTCATCAGCATCCGTTGCGGTCACTTGTACCACTGAGGTCCCTGCATGCCAATCCAAAAACCAATGATTTAAAAATTTCCAACTGTCACAAAACAGAAGAACTCACACACTGCTGAAGATTCTCCATTAGATTTGTTTCTAAATCTTTTCTTTTTTTCTTGCTTCAAGGCAAATGAAAAATGGACATGTTGTTTGGAGAAGACAAACCCAAAATGATGATAAATGCTAATTAATCCCTCAGAAATATTTAAGGGGTACAAAAATATGTTAGCAAAAAAACAAGATTGATGATGCCCATTACAAGTATACTCAGAACTGGATGGGACTCAAATTTTCGGCATCTCATCCATCAGGGACAGGTAACGAGTTTTATCAAGAGCAATGTCTCTAAGTCTCAATTACTGTCCAGAAGGCTGTGTGACAAGGAACAGCATCTTGACACCCAAGTCACTGAGGCGGTCTCACTGTTATAGCTGAGGAGAGCCAGACAGAAAACGAAGCTTCGCTCATTGAATAAAGAAATTCTGACGGACCCACTTAACCGGATATTAGGTGGCATCTCTTCCTTTTTAGTTTTCATTGGTTTCTATGAATTGATTTAACAACAGAAGCATAAAATCGAATGTAAACCACAGGCCCCCAGATGCAAATGCATAGCACAGCAACTTTAAAAATTGCACCAGCCGGGTTTTTTAAGTTTTTTAAATTTTTTAAAATTTTGAGCGATAGAATCCTTCGTGGCTTCCTCATTTTACTATATATTCACTTCACATGGAAAGCATTTATTGTGATTCATTCTTTTTATTTCCATTTGGAGTATAATCTTAAAAACCTCACTCACATTTACTTAGTTTATGTGTTTAAGCACATGCTATTTTATCATTTCTGTCCTGTTGATGGGAATGGGAGAAATCTCTTTATGGATTCTTCTAAGTTTGTTTCTAATTTTTTGAAAATATGTTTTAATCGAACATTTCATTTTGATATATTTCTAAATACATTTCCCTTTCTAAGTCATTTAAATAAGTCATTGGTGTCCATTTTGTTACAAATGTATTATCTTTTCCATACTATGATATTCCTTAACAATCACATTTAAAAAAAGAGGTGCATATTATGAAGTTACATATATGGCACTGTTGTTTAAATTCAGATTTTTTTTAATTTGACAGACTTAGTTTATTGGGCCCTGTGGATGCCTGGTAAGGCCAAAGAGTGAATGATGTATATTTAAAAATATTAAGAATTATATTTTGATTATTTTAAAATGTTAAATCAATGACCTTGATAGTCCCTATTTTCTCTACACTGCACCATCTTTACAGCAATATTTACTCTGGTAATATGCTTAAGTATTGATTTTTTATTTCATTTGAAGGGGAAAGAGCCTTAAAATAATCAAAACCATTTTGGTAAATTTGGTTGTATATAAATTTTTTTCTAAAATGTTCACTAAGAAATTCTCTTTATATATACACATAGGTACATACACACAACACAAACGCACATATACTTTTAAGTAATTTTAAATTGTCCACGCTTATCTATGCTCTTTTGGAGATGAATGAACTAACCTAAGGGATTATTAGCATGTTTTCAATCTTAAAATCTGCATCCAATGAAAAACACAGCCCTGAATATTGAACAATGAACACTTGTGTTGTATATACCATATTATTTACTGGTTTTTATAACTATTTGGTTAGAATTAAACACTTTGATAAACTACAGCTCACTATGGACCCACATAACATATTTAATATAGACATCTATTGTTCTTAGTTTAAATTCTGATATTACTTTAGTGATCTCAATTAATGTCAGTTAAATCCAGAAGTCACCTGAAAATCATTTCCTAAAAGGTTCTGAACCTGTTGGAGTCAAATAGCTAAAATTACTTGCATGTGTGCAAAATAATCATGCTGTTTGATATCAGAGTGGTACCACTGAAATCAAAACTACAGTGCATTATTTAGCCTTTAAAAGAAAAACAAGGTTTACATTAATTCAATTTGCATGGCTACATTCAACACAGCAAAGGAAAACCTTAGCAAGCCAATGAAGAAAGCCCAACATGTCAACGTGAAAATTAGAGATTTGAACCGAACTGCTTAAACACATCTCCAAGCTTCCTGTTTTTCTAAGCATTAGTACTTTGGAGAGGACAACTGCCTTCTCTTTTCTCTAAAACCTCCAAAATCTTGTCGTGACTGCTGTTGTCATAGTTGTTTGTGAGGTTAAGCAACAGCAAGAAGCACTCTGAAGACGTGGGCAGTTCTGAGAAAGTGTGGATGTGAGTGTTTGCTCAAAGAACTTCCCCCGTACAAGCTAACTATGGTGAGATGCCGCTGCCGTTGCGGTTCAGAGGATTTCCTGACCATGACCATCGGATTCCTCTGGCTCACTTTCAGTGTCGATTTCTTTAGCATTTAGAGCAATGGTGCCCCAAACAATTTTAACTCTCCCATCTGTTAGATACAGAAATTTAGGGCCACCCAATTGTGATTCCCCTTAAGAGCACACAGAATACACAACTTTGCAATTCCACTAACATGGTAGATGTGTTGACTGAACACTGGAATGAATGAAGTGACCTTTACTAAATAAAACAAATCGCAGTGGGTAAAATTTTCACATGTTAAAATACAAGGCCAATTACTACTTTAAAGGTATGTCTTATTTCAAAACTAAAAATGACAGGAAATAAACATCTAAATCAACTGGTCTATTTAAGCCCCATCAGTTTTTTACTGTTTTATAAGATCATCTAAAATTACATACTGGCTAAAAAATATTCCAAAGGTATCTGAATAGTTTAAAACTGAAATTATATTATTTGATGTAAGGAAAGTATATATCAATAGTACTTTACTTTCTATTTTTCCAGTAATGGGGCCATGTGAAAAGGCCTTCGAATAAAATATCCTTCGTGACTCTTTTATATATCTCAAATGGAGTATCACTGTACCATTATTATGAATCCAGCATAAATTTTCATGCATTTAAGTTTCTGGAGAAATTACAAAAAAAATTAGTGGTGGCAAATGGAGGGACATTTTGGGGTTCAAGCACATTCTACAAACAAGTAAACAGGCTGATCAAAATGTTAGATGGCCTGCCTGATACCTCGGCCACAGAAGGATTCTCAGAAAAGTGAACCATTAATACTAATCAGGAGAAAGAAGAGATTATCACAGGGCAATGTCTGGACAGATTTTCTTTTTTAAACTTCTTAGGTGTAATTTTATTCTTTTTTTAATTAAATATTACATTGAAAAGAAAAGACTTGAGTAATTTACTGAAGATACTGAGATCTCTGTGTGAAAGGAAAAAAATGCCTAATTTTCCAGATAAATAAAATAATGATTTGAATGATTAGATTTGGGCACTGGCTATTAACGCATCTCAGACTCCCCCCTCATCCTCATTGGAAATCACTATACCAATACTAATGTGATTTTTTTTTTAGCACCTATAATGATTTTTCTTTTATTTTTTTAATGTTTATTGATTTTTAATAGAAAAACAGAGCATGAGTGGGGGAAGGGCAGAGAGAGAGGGAGACACAGAGTCTGAAGCAGGCTCCAGGCTCTGAGCTGTCAGCACAGAGCCCGACATGGGTCTCGAACTTGTGAACTGCGAGATCATGACCTGAGCTGAAGTTGGGCACTTAACCAACTGAGCCGCCCAGGGGCCCCTACAATGATTTGATTTTAATACAAACCCCCTAAGATGGGACACAGCAAAACCAGCATGTGCCTGACTTACCCACAGGTGACATTTCGGGAACTCCTGCAGTGTACGGGCCATCCAAGAACTTGGGTTCGTTGTCATTGATGTCCTGAATCTTGATGACAAACTCGGACTCGGGCTCCACGGGCTTGTTGGTGAGCCTGTCCAGCGCCTGGGCTCGCAGCGTGTAGTAGGCCTGCTCCTCCCGGTCCAGCCTCTTGGTAGCATGGATATCCCCAGTGTTCTCATCAATAATGAAAATGGAACTTGCCCCTTCGCCTGACAAGATGTATTTGATGGAACCATCTCCTTTATCAACATCAGAGTGAAGCTGGTGAAAAATTCATGTGAGATGAGATTAACTTACAAGAGCGTCAGCGATATGGAGATAGGTAAAAATAATTCTTATGTCAGGCAGCAGTACATGAAATTTTATTGTTCTTGGAAAGATAAGCTGATGCTTATTGCGCACAGCAGAAAAGGCTATTAGAATGTGTCAGCTTGCACTTGTGAGCAAGACAATTTCATTTCTTCCTGTAAACAGTCTCATTTCCAAAGGTACTTTTTCTAGAATTCCCAAAGTTAGGAACTTGTGGTGGTGTTAATTTTTATTTGGTCTGTCCTTGCCAGTTTTAGTCATCTTCTTTGAACAGAGCATTCAGTAAACATGTATAATCGGTTGATTTGATCTTATTCCAAGCAAAGGGACTTGCTATAGAACATTTGTAAATTTCGATCTAATAAAATATGTAATATGCTTAGAAATTTCCACATTTCCCTTCCCTCCCACCCCCTTTCATGATTAACAAGTACGGATGGATGTCTAGCCACTAAATCCGCCTCCAAATCCTGCTCTATATTTTAAAATTTGAAGCCGAAAAAAATTACACTGCTCTCTGAAATAGGAATTTTAAATCAGTATGTGCCTGAGACTTCAGCTCAAACCTTTCTTGAAATACCAAGAACTGCATTAGATTTGCATGATTAACCCCGGCATCGGCAGCAGGGCCAGCACCTACTGATTTGCATTTCATATCTGGAACTGTCCCTGCTGTATGTCAGAACATAATGTTGAACAGAAGAACCTTAAGAAACTCAGACATAATTACACATTTTCCTGAACTTCATAACCTGAAAAACACAGGACTCAATCTGTCATCTCCACAATCTTTCATCCCCTAGAACCGCTATCATCTGGACTTCGATTAATATGAATGCAAAAAGCCAACTTACCAAATAATAAGGCTTTTTACTGCCCCACAGACCTGTGTTTGCATCCTTTCAAAAATATAAAATGTGGGAAACTACTTAAGGAAGGGTGCCCCTAGTACATTTTCTTATTTAAACTGTGGAGGGGCTGAGGGTACTGCTTTTTTGCACCACGGTCTCTGTAAGTGATGTTTACACCGCATTATAACAGCTGTATTTATACTCTGCTTCAGAACCCTTAAATAGTTGATTTATCTTTTGGTTTCTGTAATTTTTATCGAGACTAAATAATACAAATAATTATTGGCGCAAGTTATAATTGAGCTCTGTTCAGTGTGGAATTATCTAGCGGATCACTGTACCACATGTGTACCCACCATACGGAAAAGCTACGTTCTTGAAAAATGGTGAATTGCTTAATTTTCTGAAGTCATTCTCAGGCTACTATTGCATCTATATCTCCCTTGAAGAAGTAGGAAGGAAAGCTGAGAATCACAGTAGTTTGAATTATGGAGTGCCGCCTAGGGGTCGAGCACTCTTGTTCTCTACATGTTCTCTACACGGTAACTCATTTCATGCTCCCTATCAAAGGATAAGGAAACTGAGGTCAAGAAAGGCTGAGTGGCTCGCCTGAGGTCACATGGCGATCCTGGGACCAGGATCGTGAAATCGGGGGGGTGCTGGAAAGCTCAACCTCCATTGCCAGCAGTAAGATCCTGCATCTGGAGAGGAGCCACTATCCCCTGAGGTGAACCCATCAAAAGCTGCAGCCAGAGGACAACTCTGAGAAAGAAGGGTGCATCCAACCCCCACCCTGATCACCCCCAAGTCTTAAAGAAGTTGAATGCTTCTAGTGGTTTCCATCAACACACTCTACACCTTGGCAAAGGGTCCTTTCTTGGCATTCTGGAACAGCAAAGCACTCCGCCACCCTCAGCAACACAGACCAAAAACCTGGAATCCTGAGACAAGTGCTGATAATGGGTGAAAACAAGTTGTTTTAAGCTGCTGACCCCCACGTACCCCCACCGCTCCATGCACTTCTAACAGCTACTTTTCTAACCCCTCCTCACTGCATCCGTGTCTCTAAGGGTTAGAAGAGTCTATACGCTACCACTGACCCTGGTGTAAAACAGCAGAGAATGATCCAATGACCATGGAAACATGCAAGTGACGGACAGGTAGTATCTTTAATCAAAGACTTACGATGCCTCTAAGTCTCATTAGGGACTACCACTCATAGAAGAACCAGCCCTTATGATTCATTTAACTGATTCCTGTCAACTAGTTGCTGTTTCCATGGCATGGTGGTACCATGCTCCAGTGGCATCCAAGTAAGGGAGAGAAGACACATTCCTTTTCAACACGTAACACACATTAAATCCTAAGCTGATGTTCAACCTGAGCTCTGACACCGTGTTGTACATTATGTGGTATTATTAGCTGTTTTCCATCACTGACAGCATAAGACGTTAAAGGAAAAAAAGACTCATCTTGCTGGTTTCTCTAATCATCAGAGAATCAGATTTCCACTGCCCAGCACTGCTACCACCATCACACACACACACACACACACACACACACACACACATACACACACCTGTATCTCTGGAGCATCACTAGGCTTGTAATCACTGCCAGAATTCACAAGCAGAAAATTGCTTCGTGTGTCCTTGCAAGGTTAGTGTGAGCATCTGTACTTAAAAGTGGATGACCAATTTTGAAATGTTAAGACAGCTACCTAATTATCAGATGCATTCAGACATTTAATCTATGAGACACTGTGCACTAATACTAATCTGAAGAGGTAGACGGAAACCCAAGCTATTAGGGAAAAACTACTATTCTCTTTTGCTAAAAAAACAAAAACAAAAACAAAAACAGAACAAAAACAGAACAAAGAAACCACACAAAACCTCAGCAAAGAAAAACTTGCAAGTGCAGAACTACTTACTGGCATTCTTAAGTAAAACACATCTGCATGCAATGCACATGTGTGCACGCACACACACCCAGGTACGCACAGTCTTTGTGAATGACTATTACAGAGAAGTGCTATTCTCCAAAGCAAAAACCTCTGTGCAGAAAAATAAATAAACAAGCATTCTATGGTTCCACCATATGGCAAAGGAATAAACAATAAATGAAAACCACAACCAAAATCAAATATTTGTACTCATATTTTGGGCAGAGTAGAACTTAACAATGTTACATCTATTTCATTTGCAAATACCCTTGTAAATGTGTTCTTGTGATTCATCTGAACAATAACAACAATAACACCTTGATTCATTAATCACTACACAAAGCTCGTTTTTAGTGCATGGATTCCTAAATCCCTTGCAAATATTTGTTGTGACTTCAAAGTAGATATTTACATTATTATTATTATTATTGGCAAATAAACACAGTGAGGAACACAGACCTCTAAGCTGGGTCTAGATCGTGGTAAGGCAAAAGAATCAGTAGAGAAGGAGGTACAATCATTATGTGTTTTCTCTATGTCATTATGTCAGCACTGTGTATGGTAACACTGTGCAAAAATCATCATACCGTGTTGGATTCTTTATAAGCTATGCAGGCCAGCAAAGCAAAGCACCCATGACATGCACCTTAAAATGTAATAGGTTTAATAACCCACTACAGTTCCACATCCCCTTGACAGAATACCTACCCACTACCTCTAATAGAGCAACTCTTTCTTTTCAGTCTTCCAGAACAATAATCCTAATTTGGAATCTTAGAATCTTTCACTAGTTACAAAACTCTTCAGTTACTCTCCATCTTCCCTGTGTGTCAGAAATTATCTCCCTAAAATGCATATTGAATTATATAACACTCCTCATCAAATACTTTTAATTGCTCTCCATGGTCTAGGGATTTACCCAGAACTCTAAGCATGGGGCTCCATGCAGCCATATGCTACCTCTTTAGTCTCTTCTGCATCACATCTCAGAAGGTGCTCCATGTTCCAGGCTGTCGGACGAGGACCACACTGGCCGTGCAGAGCAAGCAGCATGATCCTTTTCAGTAAAAGTGTTTCATCATCTTGCCTCCACTGACTTCCATCAACTGACCTCCATCTCAACTTAATACAGGTTCCCCTTTTATTAAAGTCTTAACAACCTTCCTATCTTTTCCCCAAGGCATGCTGTTTGCATTTCTGTGACAGAATGCATTGAATTCTGCTTTATATTGAAAATCTGGTTTAGTTGTTCTCATATCCAACCTTTAATTTATAAACTCCTTAAGAGCGGGGTTCTTTTTTTATCACCAAATTCCACAATCTCAACAGATAGTTCATTGTATTAAATGTAGTAAACTCATAACCCACTTTGTAAGAGAGTAGTGCTTGTTCTTCCTCAATTTCTATAAAGTTTTAATAGATTTAGGCAAAAAGAAAAACAAAAAAAAAAATCCTGTATCTACCTAATCCTCTGAACTGCCTAGAACAAGTTCAGATACCTCATCTCATATGCCCATGGTAACATGTGGCACAATATTTTGTACTTGCAAATTTACATGTTTGTTTTGCCCAGGAGACATAACCCTGTGGGGGTAGACATGCTTTTTTATTCCTGTTTCCCAAGTCTTATGCAATAGTATACACACACACACACACACACACACACACACACACACGCTGCTAGAGGGTTTTACAGACCTTTGGATGCCCTTGAATGGAAGAATCTTAATGTCTTAATGATAAGCTTTTATATCCACCACTTAGTTTTTCAGATTATAAAGACCAAAACCAAAAATAGATCAATGCACTACACTTTTGACAATTTTCTTACATCTATTTAATCAACAAGGGCCTGATATGAACTATCTGGTGTAGAACTGTCAACCTATCTGCTGACAGAAGAGTCTGAATATGGTGAATAAATCTCAATTCAGCAAAGACTGAGGGAAAAAAATTAATGTTGATCAACTTTTCTTCCCCCTATGAAGAGCTTAAATTCTGCTTATTACTTGATCTTACTGATGATCTTGCCTTTTAGTCACCTCCTTTGCAAAATGCAAGTAAAAAATACCTGTACTTGGACTTCACTGAACAATTGTGACAACTATTAGTGATGATATAGTAGAACACAATTCATTAAGGTAAAGCACTCTAGTATCAGGACTGTACTTTGTAATGTAACATACAAAATTTTCACGTGAAAAAAAGAGTAAATCTAGACATAAGATGAAACTCTGTGGAAAAGAGATAATGTTTATCATGAAAGCTTTGACACTAAAAAAATAAAACTAAAATCAATAAATGTCTCTGTGATCCTCACTGACCTACGTCTGATGCAGATGGAAATAATTATAGTTTATATTCAATTTTCCTTGTAATGAACATTTGAATAAGAAAAACGCAAAATGCATTATTACAACAATATAAAAGTTCATTCTGCTACTACATCTGTATACAAAAATGGAGCAACAGCTGGGCAGCAAGTTAATCACAATCTATGAATAACTTATATTGAATATTAGTAAAGGATTTCCAAGGTGAACTTCCCAACACTGGTTTACTTATGATAGATTCCTAATTTTTTTAAAGTTTAAAAATACATTACAGACTGATAGGACTCCTGTGATTCACTAAACTTTCCAAGGTTAAGGTTATCAGCATAAAGGACAGATTTAAACAGTAAGTGGTGGAAATAAAACCGCTTGAATATACACATTCCATGCAAGTTTTCTTTTCTCATTATGCTTTTTAATAGATATTTTCCACATGCCACTGGATACGATGTAATTATCAAGTTGTTGAAGAAATATTATAGATGAAAACAAGTGTATGAGTCATTTCTTTCTGGTTGAAGTATTTCTAATTTATAATTATCATTGTGGTCCAGGGTAATGGAACACAATTTACTTGTGAAGCATCTTTGATGAAGATGCATGGTTTATAAAGGAAAGGTATTAATTACAACACAGAGAGTAATACAGGAAAGGGATGAAATCCAGGAAGTGCTTAGGTAAGGTTAAAATTGTCAAAACAAAAATCTCCTTTATTTTTTAAGCCAACAGTAAGTAAAAAGGAAGAACTATTTAGATTTTTTTTCCCTTGGAAAAAGTTCACACTAATTCAGTGAGAAGGAACATTCATTCTAGGGTCTTACTTAGTTCACTTACTTAGTAGCTGAAAGGTACAACTGTTAGGTCTCTGTTGCAAAGAAGCCAGAAGTATGGCTACTGAATCTCCACTCTGCCCCTTATTGTGATCCCTTGATCACTCTAAATCACAGTTTATTCATCTGTTATAGACTAGCATCCATAAAGGTACACTTGGCCTTGCCCGTTGAAGTGAGGATAAAATGAAGTAATACACTTGGACGTATTTTGTAAAATGTAACTTTCTCTCCCTATCTGCAAGTTCCACATATAGCGGGTACAACAGAATTATCTGCATCCCTTGGAGGCGGGGGGAATCTTCCTTTTATTTGCAAAGGTTCTACATTTATGCCTATGGCGTGGTTACTCAGAACTTCACATTGAGGGCCGTAGCTTTTTCATCAGGGACTCAATGATAACAACTCGGAAAAGCATTTTCTATCCCACACAGCTGCATGTGCCTCCCCAAAAAAATCTCCACAGCGCTCATCTCATCCTCTCTCCGACTGCTGTCTCCAGGCCACATCCAGAACTTTCAAACAACCTAGGAAATCTGCCTTGAGTCAAATTGTTACTGATCAAAATGGCTCCTGATCAAAACTGCTCCTCGTCCAATGTAATTGTGAGCACATCATGTTCTCTACTTCAGGGCTCCCCTGTAGTACTTTGCTCACTTAGCTCTAAACTCCAAGAAGTCAACCAGAAGCAGATTAAAAGCAAACCCCTGGAAACGTTAAGCTTTTTGCTAAAGAGGATAATTTTCAATCTTGCTTTTAAAATGGGGCTGGTTGAGCACAAAATGTCACAGGAAGCTAAAGCAGTGCTAATCAGCATGGGGTCCAAGGACTGGATGCCTTCTGTGGAAGTCAAGGCAAGTACAGAAACTGAGTGGAAGAGCTTAGCAATTTCCATAGACATCTTACAGAGCAATTTAATGTCTGCCGAACCCAGTAATAATGAGAAAAATGAGGACTGAATTTTGTATCTAAATAATTCATTTTTAATATAGTTACAAAATTATTAGGAGTCTTCAATAGAGTATGTTCTAGGTTCTTAAAAAACAATAAGCTTGCAAATAAACAACTAACACTTGGCCCTTCCCTCCAGAGCAGTTGAGAAGCACTGGGTCAGTGGCTCAAACCTATGTGAAAGCTCTTTTGAATGCTTCTAGGTAATAATCAGTCCAAAGCCTTTTCCTGTCCTAACAAGAAGCAAGACATGAGGATACTAGCCACCAGGGAGGCACAGGGCAATTGTTGGAGGCCAGCCTTAGGACTTGCACAGATGTTCTTGCACATGGCATTTTGGAGAAGGCATTCACATACATGTTGCAGAGGGCCCAACATGTCTGCCAAATATTTCCTGAAGTCCTCTGCATGGCATTGCCTTGTACGTTCAAAAATAGAAACAAAAATAGTTAATAGAAATATAATTCTGGAGTCTACCTTTGGGGGAGAAAGCTTTGGCACTCTTATAATTTAGAAAGAGAATACGCCACACTATCTTATCAGTGACGTGATGGAGGCCAGTATATGGAGAAAGATACAGAAAAACAGAATTTCTGCGATAACACGAAAGTAGGAGGGTGAACAGAGAAAAGGAGCTAGTCCAAGAGGAGAACAGACAGTAATTAGTCATTCAACACTCACACTTATTAATAAAACCTTAGTAAGGAGGGCTGATGGTTAAACTTTATAACCACAGTGAGAATGTACATTATTTGTAATTTGTGATATGTTTGGTAAAATTGTTTTCAAACATCCTGAGTATTTAATGTTTGTCTAGTTAATCTTTTCTAGCATCCTTATAAAATCACAAGTATCCCTGTAGCTGTTATTAAAAGTATCATGTGAAAAGTAGCATTTTAGCTGTTACACCTGAACTAAAAGGGATACAATCGACATGATCCTTGTGCCCAAGCTGAATCGTTCTGGAAACACAGAGACTGAATCCAGTCTGGTTCTGTCTTCATCTAGAAACTCAACATATATTAACCATCTATTACCAATGAGTACAGAGGATCTCCTACGGGCCAGGTGTGTGCATATGTTTGAACGAAGACAAGAAGGGGCAGGGTGGCAAGGGGGAGCCTAGAGTGTGGAGCCAAACAGTGGCCTATTTTCATGAGCTCACAGAGAGAAAGGCTGTGGATGCAGCAGGCTGTCAGTGGACGAGGTCGAACAAACAATCGCAATTCTGATGACCATAAAAAAAGCCCCCACAGAATGCCAAGAAATCAGATGGCAGGAAAATCAAACTGAGTTCAGAGGTTCAGGGAAGTGTTTTTTAAGGAAATGATATTTAAGTTGAGACAAGACTATTTCCTAGTAATAGATGAAGGGCAGAGCTTGATTTCCAGGAAGGCACTTGACTAATCATGGAATAAATTTCTTTTTTAGGAATAGTCACACAGTAATACGCAGGATCCACTGATTTATAATAGAGAAGTTTTTGCATGTGATAGAGTCTTTCTGGGGTAAATATATTATAACCCATATTCTGTAAACATCTGTTTAAATAATTAAATGTTTTTAAAAGACTACAGAGCGTTCACTGATCTTAACCTACCGTCTGGCTAATGAAGTTATTATTTGTTGACGTTCAGTGTATAGGTTTCCTGCATCAGCATTATCTGAGATGTTGGTTAAAATGCCAATTTCTGGACTCCATCTTATTCTATAGAATCAGAAACTCTTGAGTTGAAACCACCTTATTGGTTTCACATTGAAAATATGAATTTTCAACCAGCATCCCAGATAGAAAACTTTTGGTCTAATAAACATCACCACTCACATGCAAGCCTCTTTAGACCAAAAATGGCCTGGCTTAAAATAGTTCAGTACTTTCAGTTAGGTTGTATTTATAACTTATTCTATAGAAGATTATTGAATACAATTTTGTCTTAGTTCAACGATGTATTTTACTCAAAAGGGATCTGTCCCTTCTCTACCAAAGTTACGAGGGGAAAGTATACAGTATATACTTACGTACCCATCCAATACCCTGTGATACTTCTTATCAAGATGAAGAAATGCTCTTAGGCTCTAGGCATGCATCCCTTGGGGGCCAGAAATATAAACTAAGAACAGCAAAATGTCCTGCTTGTATTTTACATGTTTCCATTGGTTGGAGTCAGAAAGGCAAGGGGAACACTCAAGGTGGGGCAAGAACTGTAAGTAATGGTATTCATGACCCTCTGGTGGTATACGTTATTCTTCCTAAAGAAATAGTTCATGTCTCCTCAAAAGGGTTAATAGTTTCAACCACCATGTTTATTATTATTAAAAGGCTGAAAATATAAAGCAAACGAAGAAAGTAATATTGGAAACAAAATACTTATGATCTCAATTAAACCTCAGAGATTATTCCTCTAAGCATCTGTGGCGTGGCACTCCTCCCCCACGTGCTTTCATCCTATGGGCAGAAACACTTCCTCAATTGCTAGAGGTGCCGGAATCCTGTTCTCAGCCCATTGCCACGTGCTTTACAGAAACTCCCTCTCTCCTGCAGAAATGTCCCATCTGATGCCATAGAGCTTCCAAAGGTAGCATACACAGCACCAGAAAACAAAGGGGTAGAGTGGACACGGCCATGTGATCCCTCTTGCCCCACTGTGTGCCTTCTACTTCCTAAAACAGGGTGACTGCCCCAGGTTCATGCTCTCTCCTTGTCTCTGAACTCCCAGTGCCAAGGGACCAACATCCCTGTAAGTGTAATTGGCCTTGCTCACCGGAAGGAGGTGGTCTTCTCTCCCACAATGGGAAAGAGCGAGTATAGCGTCTGGACATTTGGGTGTCCCTTGATACTCCCTTGCCCCATTTTGATGGTAAGGGGTAAGTGCAAGACCCCCAGCCTGAGCCAGAGGAAAAGGCTAACAGTTGGAACCTGAAAATCAGCTGCAACATAGGCTGTACATCATCCTACTAACCTTCCTGTAAATTCCTTCAAGAAAAGAGGTGTAGCATGTTTCCCTAGGAACCATTCTCTGAATGGATTACAGGATGCAAAGGGATGTTAGTGGGGGCAAGGGTGGCCTCTAGGGGTGTTATGACAGCCTCGGGGGTCCACTCCTTTCCTGAATCAGTGAACACTGGAAGTGTTGGTGACTGACATTTCTCAACTAAGTCTTTCCCCCAAATCGTTGCTTTGAGACATTTACAAATTTGGCAGACTGCAAAATTGGCAAAAATAGCCACCTTGTCAAAGGTAATCCATCTGTCTTGGGGGCATCCCACCTCCAAACTAGCTCTGGGTGGGGGGCGGGGGGGGGCTTTAACAGTCTCCCTATTCAGGAAACCCATGAAGAACCTTTCCAGCTCCACAGCGCCCCAAAGGTGAGCCATGTTCTAGGTTGCAACTGCACTGCCCAATTCTCCTTCCATCCCTCCCTTACAAGGGTTAATTCCAAGAACATCCTCCAATAATTACCCTGCAGACAAATCCGTGTCTCCGAGTCCACTGCCCGTGGACCTTACCTGCGGCACGCACCCAGGTAACTAACTCAGTAACTAATGAGTGGAGGAGCTCGGTTCTCTGCAGACATCTGTCCCCGTGCGTCCCACACTGTCTCCTACAGAGGCACAGGAGAGTGAGAAGCGAGTTTATGTAATTTGGCGACAGGTGCACACTTGTAGATCAGGAGCAGCAGTAGCCAAAGAAGCCTCGGGCGGCCACATCCATAAAAGACATGACCCTGGGCAGAGCGCTACTTGTTTCTTTCAGTCTACACCTGATACACTCTTATTTTCCCGGGGCTCCAGCTGCTATGATTTCTAGAAACTTCATACTGTGAATGAACCAGTCACCAGAGAGAGGAGGAATTCACTGTGGTGATTTTATTTGAGAAGAGGAAGCAGCAGAATGTCCTTAATTCAGTGAGCCCAGAGCTAAGTGTGTGTGCGTTTCTCCTCATACAACACTCTTGTTCTCCGCACCCAGGGTGGGTGTCTTCCATTTGCTCCAGCGGTATGACACCCAAAACTACTACAGAATAGTTCAATCAGAATACGAGTCCACGGGCCCGGGCTTGTTTAAAAAATTATTATTTTTTATTAAAAAGGTTTTTTAATGTTTATTTTTGAGAGACAGAGACCGAGCGGGGGCAGAGAGAGAGGGAGACACAGAATCCGAAGACAGGCTCCAGGCTCTGAGCTGTCAGCACAGAGCCCGACACAGGGCTTGAACCCATGAACTGTGAGATCATGACCTGAGCCGAAGCCAGACGCTCAACCGACTGAGCCACCCAGGAGCCCCTAACAATTATTTTTGAAAGCTCTTCAGGTCATACTATTACACACCCAATGGAAGAATCACTGGCCAAAAGTGAGAAAGAAATATAGAAGCTGAGGAAAATGCTCTTCCATTTTACTGATAATTCTGCTTTGAAGGACAGAGGGGAAAAATAGGTTTATTAAGTAGATAAAAAAAAAGAAAGAAGCATGTCTGTGGAGTCTATCCATCCATTTGCTTAAAGGGTGAAGTTTTTAAAATCATACCTCAAAAAAAAAAAAAACATTCCTGGCAAAATTTCAATACACACAAAAGCTTCCTGAATGAAAAAATAAACTGGTTTCACATGACAGGACTCCCTCTGGGATATGTAATTGCCTCATCTAAAATAGAGCAGGTTTAAAAAAATAAGAAGGCCATACTCTAGCTCGGGTGCCCTAAGAACTAAGCCATGTTTTCTCCTCTAAAGCAAGAGATCACTTGGGAACACATGGGGAACACCAAGTTCCTTCAGAGCCCCCTCAGCGCCCAACACACCACAGTGACCGCGACATCCTGGCTTCCTACCGCTGGTCATCTCCACTGCAGTGTTTAATACCCTAAGGATAAAAGTTCCCACAAGCCAATGCACTAACATTAGTAAAGCTGTAAGACAAGAAAAGAGAAAAAGGGAGAAAGAGTGTAGTGGACGGGATGGGCAGCAATAAAGCAAAGTCAATAACCAGTTGACACAAGAGCAAGACATCCTCAAATAGCTCTTCATCTCGCAGAGTCTGAAAAGACATCATGGGTTTTGCCCAGGAGACACTGTTCACAGTTGTCTATCTTTGTTTACAGGTTGTTTTGGTATTACCAGCAGGACTCCACTAGTCTGAAAGATAGAGAGAGAGAGAGAGAGGTGGCTGTGTCCTCCCTCCTCCCAGCTAAAGTGAAGCAAAAGAAGATGAATAACTACTTTGGTTAAAATGATTTTTGCGATTCTGTTTAGCTTTGAAACTGAGGACGTTCGAATTTTTAAAATGTAGTAAGTTAACTGAGTACTTTCTTAACAGCCACATTTATGACTCTTTGTCCCTTCTCCTTAAGAGAGTGTTAAATTTTGGAGCTCTACTCCGTTATCCATTATTTCACAGACCTGGGATTGAAAATGAATAAAATAAGCTCTTTGGCAGCACAATCACAATTGCTAAAGTGAATCAGAATCCTACTGAATCCGATGCACATCTGTATGGAGCAACACGGCACAAGACAAGAATCAGGGGACCTGAGACTAGAGCCACGGTTACTGCTCTAATGTCGGACAACCCTAAACTGGTAACTCCTTGGGATGTTAATTCATACAGTTACAAAATGGATTGAACTAGGAGGTCTTCAAAGCTCCCCCTTTCATCCCTAAAACCCTATATATCACCTCTAAGTAAACGTGAGTAAACCATAGCCCTCCATCCAGAGTCCTAACACGTACTGTCTACTCTGGGAACTGCCCAAGACCTTGAGAGCTAAGTTTTAGGTGTATGACAATGCCTTAGCTTAAACTAATTTATACGATCACATATAAGAATTGTGTGGTTATGCCACCTTGGGAAAGTCAGGAGTGTTTTAGGACATCCTCAGACAACTGTATCCTCAAAAAATCCCATAGATTTATTTTATAAGATTCCTTTCTATAATTTCAAAATGTCTGTTTTGTAATGGCTCATGGGAAAAAAAAAGACATTAAGACATTTATTTCCAGGCACTTGGGAGACTCTGTTTTGTGTATGTATAACAGCTTGCAATTTGGTTAAAATAATTCAAGAGAATTAGTTTTTAATTTAAAAATCTGTGTCAAGAACACACACAAGGTGTCTTTAAAGAGTATGTCAAAGTAACACGCTGCCTAAACACAACCATTTGGACAAGTGCATTTGTTGAAAAGGAAAACAGTCATGGTATTTATCATTTGTCTGATATGCACAAATTCAATTAGTATCACTTAAAATATATACACACTAAAAAAAACCCATTTGCTCTTTCTTTCCCTGAGATTTACAATGTTATACATTTTCTCTGTACTTCATCCTGTCATATTACAGACACGTGGTTCAGATGTATTATTATATTTCAGTTTGAAAGAGTACAAAGCTGTACTGTGACCATAATGATTTCCTGGTAGAAGCCTGCTACTGAGAGGCATTAATACAGAGAAACTGTCCTGGAGGGCATCTTTATGGGTGGCTATCCCCCACCCTTGTTTTCTATGCTGCTTCTATTAAGTAAAACTTCCTTTGCTGTGGACCCCAAAAGGAGAAGAGGAGGAGGGAGAAGAAGGAGATGGAGGGGGAGGGGCAGCCACCTGAATCTCCTTCAATACTCCTTGTGGTTTAAGTAAAAAAGAAACCCATCGTGAAACAGACATGTATTATCACATCAAATATAAAACAGTAACCACTATCACTTGCTGATTTGGGACTGAGATACTATGTGAAATGGGACCAATTTAACCATGAAGTTATGACAAAAATTTTTCCTGCAGGTTTCATCCAAGTCTAACTGATATTCTATCACTCCCGTTAAAGAACATACCTTCTCTATTTCTTCCTGTAACCTTCCATTTCTTTGCTTTCTATTTGCAATCCTGACTTCTATCTACCCTGCTTCACATATTGTTTTATAGCTATCTTATTCAAATAGCTAATAGTGAGAACTAATATTTATTGAGTGTAATTATGTGCCAGACACTGTGGTAAAGGGGCCTTTAATTCACTTAACAGCCGTCTGTGGTAGGCATTATTGGCCTAATTCTGTACCTGAGGAAACTAGGATTTAACAGGATTAAATGCTTTGCCCAAGCTTATACAATCATGTCCCAGACTTGATGGAGGTCTTCCCAACAACAAAGTCTGTACTCTACCCATTCTTATCTATACTGTGCTGCACACACCCATCTCCTCCCGTAAGAGAGAAGAGAACTGGAAGAGCTTGGATTCTTGGACTCCCCTGTATGAAAAACCCAACCGTAAGTAAGTCAAAACATGAATTTATAGCTACTGGATTTTCCAGTTTTTGTTTCTGATTCCTCCTTGTCCTCGACCCCACCCTAGTCATTGATTTCAAATATTCTACCTCAATAGTTTGCCAAATCTGTCAGTCTGTCACTACTTTGCCAATGACTGCCCTGAATTGGATTTCATTATTTCCTATATATACAAACAGCATACAAATTCACTTTTGTGAAAAACTTGCAGACTCTTAACAGTTCTCCCCTCCTCTAACATCTCTAGCACGTAGTATTACATGGATGCATATGCACCTGTCTACACCACACTCATTTTACTGTTCTCTGGCTCGTGGTTATGGGAAGGCTCCCTACAACTTTCCATACTAAATATAAGTTTAATGTTCAATGTCTCCAGTGGTATGAGCCCAATGACTGTAATACACATCATAGTCTTTTATTTCAACACAAAAATGAAACCTGGATATTATCATTTTAAGATGTCATTAATTGTACCTGGCACCCCAATTTCTGAGGGCAAAATGTGAACAAAAATATATCTTATAACAGGCAACTGTGCTTTTTGGTTTTTACCTTACTTCCTACTTCTAACTCTCCCAATTCTCCCACACTCTTCTCCTTTCTGAAAGGCAACAGGCTTTGCAAAGCAAGAACACATTGCCTAAGGCTTTCTATAATCAAATCCATCGAATTCCATGCCAAAATTATCCATATTTTACATTTATGTCACATGAAAACCAAGGAAAGCCAAGTAAAAGCAAAAAGAGCACAGGAAACACTGAATATTATATGTTGCTCAAAGAAACATAATGACAAAAGCTTCAATAAAAGATCGCATTTTGTTTAGTACTGCCACAGCATGCATTGTCTCTAGAACATCTTTTAAGATAATCTTATTTTTATTATCTTTACACAATCAAGTCTCCATTGCAATCACACTGAGTGGCAGTATACTTCTGTGACAAGTACAGTGTGACCTGATATTGTGAGCAATTTATAGTTACCACCATTAATAAAAAAATCTAATTGCTAGGGTTCCGATCTATAAACTGGACTGTGATAATACTGTTGTATAGGCTTTTAATCCAGGGAAAAATGTTTTGTAATGAAATGGAAATAAGGGCATTTGCTGGCATTTATCATAAATATATTTATGTCAACAAAATGTCTCAAAAACCTTGTGGGAAAATGACTGAGGCATCCATCTCTTTTTCACAAACACATGTTATAAAGAATAATTACGGATTCCCTTAATGCAAATAAAGGAGAAGGAGAAATCACTGCTGGATGATCCATGGAGGAAGGGAGAAGGAAAAGCCATGTAACGCTTTCGGCCAGTGTGTCAGAGATGGGACAGCCGAAGACAGGACATCAGAGGAGAAGGATTTGTTAAGAGGAATGCTACATGGCACTCTCCATGGCCTCACTTTACCTTTATAATGTTTTTTCTTTCTTTTTTTTTTTTTTTTTTTAATGTTGCAGGGTGCTTTTGTTTGTTTGTTTGTTTTGGACGGTCTGTAGTAAAGAGCTGAGTTTTGAGGCAGGCCAAACAAAATCAGATTGCATGGGTGAGACACGTCTTGCAAACCAGGTGACAATGGACACAGTGAAGAGTGCTCTCCTGTCTGCTGCACTAGAGGACCCTGAGCTACATCATGATGCAATTTTGCCACCCCGTGAAAAGGGGGGGAAAAAAGGCTGGAAAATGTATTATTCTAAAATATGATATCATATTATTCATATGCTTATTACACTAGGAAGATGATATGCATATTCTTCAATCCACACTCTTTTTTTAACATAAGGCAAGAAAATGAAAACATAAAAGGGCTAACACATAGCCCTAGGGTGCAACACCGCCTGCTCTTTCACCTACAACCTTCTGGAAGGGGGGAGGACAATGGAGCTCTTTCAAGGTTTAGGCATTTGCTTCTCTGCACTTGTACTCAACAGACATTGACCGCCTTTTGAGACCCAGAGGGTGTGTCAATTTAGTCCTCTGGAGTACAAAACCCAGAAAATCCTCCTTTTCCTTTTCTCCTCTCTTCCAAATTCTCTAAGAGATCTTCCATATGTTTCGCTACTCTTTAGGAAAGATTGGCCGCAGCAGTCAGGCTGCTAGGAAAGTGGCTAGAATTTCTAAGAGCCATTTTTCAGTGCACAGAATGTCAGCATCAGAGGCACTTCAGACAAGTATCTAACAACATACTACCATCAAAGAAGTAGTTAATGTAGTTTTCAAAACTCAATATCCAACAACCATATACACAAATTAGCATGCTAAACAGAGCAAGTCAAATGTCATTTAATTAAAAGGCAGAGACATCAATTTAAAATAAAGGCCAAAGAGAAAGAGACGGAGAAAAGAGGGATGGGAGAACACATACAACTCTCAGGGCAGAAGGAATCCAGACGAGTCAGCTTGTGTTTGTTTTCCCAATAATTCTGTCATATTCTAAACAAATTATAAAAATAGTGACAGGATTCCTTGGACAGACTCCCAGAGAGAACTTTAAATTATTATATATTACATCATTTAACATATCCCCTAAGAATTCTCGTGGCATGTCTGGCATCAATCTAAATAGATAGTGGCTAACAGTGGAAAGGAGAGCATGGTCTGTGATCAGAATGCCTGGGGCCAGGGCTTGATTCCATCATTTATTAGCTATGGATGTAACTTTCTTTCAGCTTTAATTTTCTCATAAATAGGAGTTAAGGAGAACTAATGTTTCCCCCAACCTCAAAGAGTTTTTGTAAGACTCAAGTGAGAGACTGGATTAAAATAATTTGACAGAATTATTGGGAAGCTTACAAACTTCAAAATACAAAATAAATAGCGAGTTCTTGTTACGTTAGTGGTATTTAAGAATTCCATGTATGAAGGACGGAGTCTCAGGACCAAAATACCTTACCAAATTGTATGCATATATGAATGCAAAAAGCAGATTAGATGTGCAATACTGAAATATCCACAAGCAAATATACTTATAAATATAAGCATTTACATATACACACACGTGTGTGCATATATATATATATATATATATATATACACACACACGCACACACACACAACACACACACACTCATACATAAACTAACAGAGTTTTAGGTTTCAAATGGAGATAAGGACTAAAGGTCTGAATAGCAAAATCACATTTCATTCCTAATTTTCAGATTAGATCCTTCCTGAAGCATTTTGCAAACTTATAAGATCATTGCCTCAAAATCAAGAACATTAATGGAATCCTCAAACTTTTTCCCATAGTTCTGAAAGCGCTTTTGTAAAGAAATAGAATTGCTTCTGTTCGAGGTGTCTAAACAATGTACTCTATTTCACACAGTGACTCACTCTAGTGTGTACCTCATCATTTAGTGAAAGGGTTTCGAACTAATCAATTGCCTTTCATAAATAGTCCCTAACAGTGGGTTTTCTGCACATCGTAGTAAGATTTAATGTAGCATTTTTTAAAAAGTATTTCTGACTACTTGGGTAAACAGAAAGAGAGGAAGAAGAGCGAGTGAATGAATGTAAAACTCAGGGTGTTGTAGAGTACTCGCCTTTACCCTTCACGCCCAGAAGGCCTGTTTTATGACCAAGCTTAAGAGTCAGCTCTTCACTAAGTCATCAACTCTACATGCTTCACCACCAACCAGATGCCAAGAAGGTGCTCTTCTCACCTATCTCCTACATTTAGGGATTGGAATGTTTCATTAATGAACATCTCCATGTGGCTTTCCCTCAGGCAACTTCAAATTCAATGTCAAAGTGCAACTTAATCTGATATTTCCTGCCTTGAGCCAGAAACAAGGATTTACCACTCACCATACAACATCGTGTGGGAGGTACCTTTGCTGATGCTATAGACACACTTGTGACTAAGACAGGCACCCTCTCTTCTCCCCTTCTGACATTCCTAGCTCCACACCGATGTCTCGACATAACTACTCCACTTTCCAAATAACCGTTATTCATTTTATCCTTTTCATCTTCATTCCGACAACCATATTTCAGCGCCCACCGTCTCTTGCCTCAAATATTTAATCATCACTGAATTAACGTCTTCAGTCTTCTGCCTCCCGTCTGGCCTCCTTTAATTTAAAAGCCTTTAACATTAGAGTTGGCCTTTCTGAAATTCCAACTGGCTCAAAACCAACCATCTAATGTACCAAAACACACACAAGAACAAAGAGAAAACACACAAAAGAATTCCTTAACATGGATGTTAACAGTTCATGGTGTGGCTCTTGATTCATGGCTGCCACCATTCTTGTGTCCTCTACGGTCACCTGAATCACCCACCCCTAAAGAAATTATATTATCTCACAAAGCCATGGCTTGCACAAACCATTCCTTTGGAACAAGAATCGCTTTTTCTCATATCCCATTTATTTAAGGACCACTTTCTCATCCTTTGAGCCTCGGCTGAAAAATTATCCCCACTTTAAAGATTTTGCCTGATCTCCCCAGGCTGATTTTCATGTTCTCGCCTTTAATCTTCCATTGCACATTTATAAAATCCACTACCGGACAACACTGAGGCAGTTTGTAAGTTTCCTCGTGTTATTGTGACCTACAGAAAGGACAGGAATCTTGCTTTGTATATTTATATCCCCAGTATATAGCTACATGAGTGTACAGCCCACATACAAATGTTTGAACAGAGTAAATTAATGCATACCTTCACATGGCCATGGCGACATGACTACTTACAGGATTATTACAGACCATGAATTTTTTCTCTTTGGTATTTCCTTATTGCATTAAGTTTGGTTTTCACCTGGCAAACTATCTTAGGCTAGAGCTCAATTCTAAACGTGAATAGGGTGAAACCATCTTGAGTAGATTCTTATGGAAGACTTTGATTGTCACTACCTAGCTAACCATCTTAGACTCACTAAGACTTGCATCTTAGTGAAAGCAGGTACAATTCTGCTTCTCTTTCTTCCCATTGCAGGACACACATAAATGGCGTCCACGCTGCTATTCTCTGGATTACACAGGTTATCTGGCAAGTGGGCATGATGTGAAAGGTCTATCTGGTCAGTGAGGTGGTAACTTCCGGAGTCCGAGAGCCACTAGAAACTCATGCACTGGTATTAGGTGAGCAGACTGCACGTGGTCTCTTTGAGTTCTAATCTGGAGCATTTATACATATGCCTGCTTACCCCACATAGCAGGGCTTACGGTGACACAAGTGAACCTCACATAATGTGACTGATAGGGTTTCTTCCGCTATTCTTCCTTCCCTCCCTCCCTTCCTCATCCCTTCTCTCTCCTCTCCCCCATCACCTTTAATTTCAGATATTATGTGTATTCTATAGGATGAATGGATTCCATAAAGCACTCCAAAGCTATTAAAGTGATGCTGATCCCAGGTGGTTTCCTGTTTTTAACTTTTTGGGTCTTTAAACCTATTTAATGGTTTGAAACAATTGTGTAGAATTTGGCACATGGAAGAAATAGCTCCTAATAAAAACTTCCACAGTGTTCAAAGGTTTTTGAGGGGTAAGAACTGTGTGCATTAGCGATCCTTAATAAATGTTTACTGAAATAACCACCCATTATTCTGGGTGCCTGTTTTAGTTGGGTCTCTCCACCTAACCAGACACTGCCCAGATGATTCAAACTTAATGCACTTTCCACTTAATGAATCTGGATCAATTCCTGATTATAAGAGCTTGTTTTGCAGTGTGTTCAAAAGAAGGACAGAGTTCAGTACAAATACGGAAAAAACAAAAATCCTTACAGCTAATATCTGCCTTTCTTCTTAATTTGAAGGCACAATTTCAGTGTTTTTGTTCCACCAAGTTGTAGCCCACTAAAAAGAAAATGTGATTTACTCTCCTCCATTCTTCACACTGCTTACTTAGTTTGCCTTGAATTTCACCAACTTAGTCAGGAAATATATTACCCATATATCTCCCGAGTGCATAGTCCTATTAGTCTCAGTCTACTTAGAAACTGTAGTTTCTTAGCTATGTTCATCTGTGTAATAGATTTTAAAAATACTTACATCAGACCATCTGCTCAATGCTGAGAATGCAAAAATAAGGCTCTGCCTTATTATATTGTTGTCCCTGCGATTATGTATCCGGACAGCATATCCAGTCCTTCAAAGCACGGAATTCAAAACTAAAGCAGTCCCAATTGTGTTCTTCTTCTATCTACACCCTGATCAGTTAGCCCAAGTCTCCTGAAATTTAGACTACAAATTCCTTCAAATGTGTTACTGATATTTGAAAACTACTCTCTGGGTTCATGCTTTTAAGAATACTTCTGTCAGGGGTGAATGGGTGGCTCAGTCGGTTAAGCGTCTGACTTTGGCTCAGGTCATGATCTCACAGTTAATGAGTTTGAGCCCAGTGTCGGGCTCCGTGCTGACAGTGCAGAGCCTGCTTGGGATTCTCTCTCTCCCCTCCTCTCTCTGCCTCTCCCTGATTGATGCTTTCTATCTCAAATAAATAAACTTTAAAAAATTTTTTTAAATAAGACTACTCCTGTCAGGGGCGCCTGGGTTGGGTGGCTCAGTAGGTTAAGCTTTCAACTCTTGATTTCAAGTCAAACCATAATCCCAGGATCATGGGAACAAGCCCCATGTTGGACTCTACACTGGGCATGGAGCCTCCTTGAGATTCTCTTTCCCTCTCCCTTTGACCCTTTCCTCAACTTGTGCTCTCTCTCTCTCTCTCTCTCTCTCAGGAGGGGTGAAGAGGGGAGGGGGATGGAAGGAGGGAGAGGGAGAAAGAAGGAGGGAGAGGGGGGTGTTTGGGGAAGAGAGGGGAGGGGAAAGGGGGAAGTGTGAGAAGAAGGAGGGGGAGGGGGAAGGAAGGAAAGAGGGGAGGGGGGCGTGAGGGGAGGACGATGAGGAGACACCTGTCATATCTTATAGGAGGAATGACAATTACTCTGTAAATTCTTGTTAAATTACACTGAACTGACACCAGAGCCACCTGTACCGGTGGCGGCAGCAGCTGTGGCAACAGCCATGACAGCGACGCAGAACAGTCGATAGTTACCACTCCAAATCAAAGTTTCAGTAATCCTTCTAGACCTATAGACACCTAAATATATGTGGCACAATTTAATTCAAAACGTCAATTAGACAAAATGTTTTTGTTAGAAAAGTTCTTTTTACATATTTACATATACATGTGCATATATATATACACACACACACACACACACATCAAATTCTATACTCAAGTTAAAAATAAGTTTTGATAAAATGTTTCTAAGTATTTTATGCATGACTCTCGATGGCATCAGAAAAACGCTGCTTATGATAATGACCCTTAAATTGTTTCAGCAAAAACACATAAAATATGACAGTCTTGTGTCAGAAATAATAGGTTTTCATTGATGGGCACAAAACCATGGAAATTCTCTGACCCACAGAGCTATCAACTGTTAAAGCTATTGTTTTACAACATCATTCTGAACAAGAAACCAATCCTTTCACAGACAGATATTAATATATTCAATTAAACATTTTCAGTAGAGATTTATGGTTTGCTATGCAAAGGTGGATTTATTCTGCAGCGAATGCACCTTAAGACTTAGGGCTCTGTACTTGTACAAGCCATTCCCATGCCCCAGACACGTGGTGGGGGGGGGGAGTTGGCACACAAGTGGAATCACAATTTTGTAAAATATCCAAAAGCAATTTTTAGATTTTTTTCTTAAGAAGTTTTAGGACCCACAAACCTCTGATCTTTCCTGTTTTGTTTTTCAATGTTAGGTATGCTCTTGAAATGTCATTGGTCATATCAAAATTAGCTTGAAAACTACTTCCGCATTAATTTCCATGATACGGTCAGGTACATTCACCATAGAAACATAAGCCTGAATATGTTAAATGCTACAGCAAAAATGTCATCATTACCAATTCATGTTATAATCATATTAACGGGCAGCTTTAACTTAGATTAACGGCCACCATTTACTTTATGCCAAGTCAGATCTCTGGACCTAGGGAACCAAAGATTTCGCATGCCACTGTAGGAGAGACTTGTGGTTGAAATGAACACTACAATTATTTATAACACATTTTAAAGTTAATGTTCACAGCGTCTTACTATGTTATTTAAAATTTTTGTTGCTCTATTTATGATCACAAAATTTATTTTGTATATTTAAAAGTTTAATTTTGTTGTAATCTTTGTTCTGGTTCTTGTGTAGGAAATAAATCTCCTTCTAAATCACAGTACTTTATCATTGTAATTTTCATGCTTTTTCTTAGGCCCAATATCAGAATAAAATTAATAAGTATTCCACCCACGATATATACAGTGAACTCTAAAACTAATGCCACTAGGAAAATTATATTAAGTTCTCTAAACACCATTAGATATTTTTTCATTAAATTTTGTCATTTGTTCCTCACCCCCAAGGTTTTATATTTTCTCCTTTATATAATATCTACTATGTGGGGCACGGCGGTCTTGGAAGGCTGGCTAAGAATTTATTGTTAATGAATTTTCTACAAAATAAGCATTTCAAGTTAGATCAAATGGCCAGATTTTGCCTCAAAAATGAGACAATGAATTTCATACTATCACTTTAACTAAACATATTTTAACTAAATTGAACTAAAGACAGTATATAATCTTCTCTACCATGCTGGTGGCATATTTTAAGAAGATAATCCAGTGTTTTTTCTGCTTCTACAGAGAACTATATACATGTCCCTTTGGTCTGAGAATTATCTAATACAAATATGTATATTTTTTAATGACATATGACACACATGCTTGTTCTGAACATGCCCATGGTCCTCTAATAATTAGTTTCATAAAAATTAGGTCAGATAGAACATTTTGGATTCAGTCAAATAATAGTTTAAAAGGACTGCTTCGCAATGGGATTTTTATAATAAATTAACCTAACTCGAATTAACCAAAAATCAATCCAAAAGCCATTAATCAAACTGTAGTTGTTACAAACATCATAAAAGAACACAAGCTCAATTTCCTCATTATCTATTTATTTCTCTACCTATCTATCTACTGAATACCTTGTTCCAGAAGAGACAGATGTTGGCTCATAAGGATATAACAAGGAACAGCAAGATCAGTATTAGCGTACCAAATGTGCCAACGAAATGATTCAGTAATGAGGAGTTAAAGATGCTACCAAAACTTGATAACAAATTAAGTTCTAAGCATTGTGGCAGGTCAAGGACAATGTCTCTACAGCAGACACAGAGACAGGTCTCCTAGGACTTATTTTCTCATAGTGTATTTGAATTGCAGTTCATGGACATTACACCAAAGAACACCTAACAGAAATTACACAGTCGGCCAGATAATCTGATTCCTCTTTCTTCTCTGCTATCATCTGCTGCTCACTCTAATCAGCCACACTGGCCCTTTCCATTTCTTCAAACAGATCAGGCCACTCTGGGCTAACAGACACTACTCTTGCTATTTTCTCTGTTTGGAATGGACTTTTCCCCCGTGTCCCCTGGGTTCATTCTGCATCTCCCCTTGGACTTTGTAAAAATGTCATTTTTAGTAAGGCTCACTACCCTTTAAAAAATTATAACCTCTCTATTGATACGCTTTATTCCCATCCCCTTATGTATTTTTCTCTACATGATATATTAGTATCTGTCACACTATTTTATCGAATTTTGCCTGTGCCCCCTACTAGGATGTAAGCTCCATTATACTTTTGGTGTCTTTCTCCATGTGTAGTTTCAGCTGCTTTCACTATTGCCTAACTTATTCTGCTCAGGATTTCTACCAAAAAGACCAAGGTGATAAAATATGACATCAGACACTTGGGAACACTCTTTGCAGTGTTTAAGTCCAAGATCCTCAAGGTATTTTCTTCAGCCCACCAACTGTCTCTGGAGTGGCCATAAAGAGATGGGTCATAATTTCAATAGGAATTTGTGTACCATTAAATTTTCCATAGAAACCTTTTATACCACTAAGGGCTAGTACTAGCACCTAAATAAATTTGGTATTTACGAAGTGAAATTACAATACATTTATTGTTTACAGATTCTAACTCACCATTCTATAAGAAATATGACTACTATGAAACAGCACAGATTTGGCAACCTCCTATGTCATAGAGTCACATGTAATTAACTGAAAATCCTACCATTTCCAGAAAGGATAATGTAATGTCAGTGATGTTTTGAGCTTTCCAGAATTTTCAACTATTGCTACTTGTTTCATATTATCTAAATTATCTTCATTGTTAGAAATTCACTTTTTCTCTGGTTTATTTACTTGTGGAGATTTGTTGCCTAATGACAAGATTAAAGTGTTCATGCACTGTGCTCAAAATAGGACTCATGCATATTCTCTTTGCTAGAGTACATACATACAGTGGCTCTTCAGTATTCCAGATTCTGTATTTGTGAACTTGCCTACTCACTAAAATGTATATGTTCTTGGCCGTTCATGGACATGTGCCGAGCCGCAAAAAATTTGAGCCTCCTTGTTCATCTGTGCCCAACTAAGGTTAAACAAGTCAACACTCTTCCTTCTTGTTTCAACTCTCACATTGCAAACAAGTATACTTTTTCAAATCCGTATAGTACCACATTTTCATATTTTGTGCTTTTCGTTGGTATTTCTGATGTTTAAAATTGCCCCCCTCCATGTATTGCTAACATGTTGTCTAGTGTTTCTAGGCTATGATGGGCCTTAGGGGAAAACGTGTACGTTAGTTAAGCTTTGTTAAGCCATTAGTCAACAGTGCCATTGGCCCTGTGTTCAATGCTAATGATCAACTAACTATCTCGCTATCTATCTAGAGGTCTTTGAACATAAACGCATAAAATAACATTATATGTTGATCACAAGAAGAAAATGTGACCAGTTAGGTGTTTCCCCCAGGAGTAATGGCTCAGTATTTTCTAATTGAGTGTTCACAGCAATTTTATAAAATATAATTACCATAAATAAGAATCAACTGTACATGTATAACCACTCAACCAACAGAATATTCTGTTCCACTTTAAAACTTGTGTTAATGTTAAATTCCACTTCTACCTACAGATAAAAGTTAATCAACAACATAGAAAGCAAGGTCCTTTGCCTTATTTAAGACAGTAGCTCTTCCTCCTAAGTGTCAGATATTAAAATGTGGTAGAGAGAGTGTAAGAAAATGAGGGGCGGATAGAGGGAAGAGAGAAAAGTGGGAAAGGTAAAAGTAAAAAGATCTTTAAAAACGAGCTTGAATTACACATATTCTATATTTCCTTCTTGCTGATAGTATCGCATTTTAAGATGTGTAAAAGTTTAACTTGTAAACACAAAATTATTTTTTCTCATGTGAAATAGCTCTAAACTTGTACCAAGAAACCACATTTAAATAGTACATTATAGTAAAAATAGTTATCCTATGTACGTGTGCATATATTTACATAAAATTTATATGTATGGTCAGATTATATTCATGCTGAGGGAAGGAATTAAATGTCATTAACCTGGTTTCTTACTTAAATCTATGTTTCTCTTATCAGTTATTTTTTTTTATCATGTACTGTCATTGCCATAAAATGCAACATGTCTGAAATTCAGAAGAAAACAAAAGATTGACAGGGCCAATCTAAGTAAAGGGTACTGCACCATCAAATCGGAGGATTCAGTGTCAGTTCTCTGATAAAATGGCAATGGTGTGTCCATGAGACAGAATTAAAAGTTGGCAGATGTTCCTTCTAAAACACTGAACGAGGCTGTCAATCCTTCCCATTCTATCACATCTTACACAGTTCTGTGCTTATACTTCATGGCTCCACTGACTTCCAAAAAGTACTGGTGAGGACCATATGTGACTCAAATGGAGACCACACTAGTGAAACTGGATCAGAGATTGAGAGAGCAGCGTTGTCTTATCTGCCTCTCTGCCAAAAGGCTGTGACCAGCAAGAAGCAAGTAAGGCAGTAAAGGGCGCACAACTTAAGGAGCAACTCACGCTCAGTTTTAGGCAAGTACTAAGACTGCTCCTTCAGTTTCCCTGAGAGCAAGAGCCATCCTAAGGGTTAGGCACCACGGGCATAACATTTAAGGAGGTGCTCACTCGGGGCGCTTGGGTGGCTCAAGTGTCTGACTTCGGCTCAGCTGTGTCTGACTTCAGCTGTGCTGACAGCTCAGAGCCGGGAGCCTGCTTAGGATTCTGTGTCTCCCTCTCTCTCTCTCTCTCACCCCCTAGCACAGTCTCTCTCTCAAAAATAAAAACATTAAAAAAATTTAAAAATTAAAGATCCTTACTCTCACTCGTGCAAATTCTGTGGTAGAAAAAAAACAAAACAAAAAATAAAACAATGAAGGATGGCATATATTCCTGGGAACAAAATTAAATGAGTTTTCTGTGCGCAGGTCTATGTGAGCTCAGCGTGAGGTACTGTTGAAGCAGCACAATTTCAGTTCTTGATAAAAGCAATGACAGACACTTAGGTATAGCATTTTGTTGGAGATCAGCATAAAGTAAATATAAAGGAAAGGCCACAGACTCCCTGAGAAATACAGATTAAAATCACTAAATGGCTGACGACCCCTTTCAATGAGATACAATCAAAACTAAAACAACACAAGTAAAGAATTTATTTCCTCTAAGCAGTCGGTAGTTCCAAATCCACCAAAAGGACACTTGAACAGTTTTGTGTACATGCATTTTTACAGTAATGTGTCATGTTTTATGTATACTTATTGTTAAGCTGAAAAATAGTTATAGTCGGGTGGTGTGCGGGAACAGCTTACGCCTTATTAGAATTCTCACTTCATCCAGGCAGGGGATGAAGGAAAAAAATTACCCTAAGTTATGGGGTTGATCGGTAGTAAAGAGTTTGTGAAGCCAGGATATGTATTCCCTCCGCTCAACTAGATGCTTATATTTGGATGAATAAAACATATACTTATCCATCTGAATGGATGAATTTGCTCCAGCCTCAAAGTTTTTTCCCGTCGCCTAAACTAGCCTCACTGCAAACATCATACAATAAGCATCCTATGAATTTTTGGGTGGGTTTAGCATTCATTTTATCTAGAAATTTGTGGTTTTTCATGGTTAAACTGTAGAGAATTTGTCCTAAAACTCACATGGCTTTCATTTGGATATAATGAACTGACCTGATTATTTCTGTACATGAAAAACTTGTAGCTACAAAAGCATTTCTTCAGCTTTATATTGTAGAACTGGATTTAAGGACACCCTTCTCCCTGTGTAACACATATCCTTTGGATCACTTATTTCAAACATCTTGTCTTTTATTTTTTTTAATTTATTTACAAAAAGGGAAAAATACCTCTGGCCTTCTTTTTTCCCCTCTGGTTTTTCTTTAATCATATTCCAGAACACCTGCTGGCCCGAACAGATTCTTTGCAGTGGCAGTTCCTAAAAGCTGGTAATATTTCCAAATATGAATTCTCTCCATCCCACTTCTTGTGCATTGGCAAAACTATCAGAATTACAAAATATTTGGTTTCTCTTTATTTATCCAGTGACATGAAGGGAAAAAATACATGCTTATACAAATATTCTAATTATATCAAGATGTTCAATACCTTTTTTCCTCTCAAAATGTCAGAATTTTACTACTCCAAAAATGTTATGCAAGCAGTATTAATTCTCAATACTTAAGCTCGAGACGTGTAAATGCTACCATTTTTGGAACTAAAATGAATTAGTTAAACTCAGTTTCTGCATTCAGAACTCAGTGGCTAGAACCTAGCCAAACTTCAGACCACATAAAGATGAAGTCTGGACCCAAAGCATGGTCTTGGGGGGAAAAAATAGCAAAGATTAACAAGCAATCTCATTTACCTAGTTCCATCAAGCATCCCTCTTCAGTAGAATCCTAATGACTCTGGAATCTCTTGCCTCCTAGGAAACTCTCAAAGATGTCATTAACTTTCTAGATTTGGAAGGAGTTTGACAATAAAGCAATCCTGTGTGTGTGTGTGTGTGTGTGCATGTGTGTGCGCGCGTGCACGCTCTGCCCTTTCTGCAAATGTGCGGTCTGAAAAGCTGTCTTATGTCATTTTAAATCTGACTTGGTCCTGAATATATAATATTTAAAACAGCAGCCAAATCCTGAAAACATTTTTATGGTACATATCAAAGTATCATTTATCAATAATTACCAAAATAAAAAGCACAGGAGTTGCAAATTCTGTTTCTAACCTAATATTTTATACATATAACTACAAGTTTTCTTCCCATCAGAAATAACTTTAAAGTTTCATACTTTCATATATTTCAAAGCACTTTAACACAGGTCTTCTGTTGGAGGTGCTGACTCTAGTTTGTGCCATAGGGGGACTGTCCCTTTGTGACAGATAAAAGAATAAGGAGAGGTGGTTTAAATGATTTGTCTGTGGGGGGCACCTGGGTGGCTCACCTGTGATCTCACAGTCTTGAAATCAAGGCCTGTGGGGGTCTACACTGGGCGTGGAGTCTACTTGGGATTCTGTCTCTCCCTGTCTCTCTCTCTCAAACAAACAAACAAGCAAATATATAAAGGACTTATCTGTGGTCACAAAGTACGACAATGTGCTGAATCCTGCTTGGGTTTCTCCTTGTTTTCTCCTTAGACTATAGCTTGTTTGAAATAAGTATTCCTTAAAATGAAACCACCAACCTCAGAAGGTAGAGATTGAAAACAGAGTAAAAACATGTTCAGTATGATTAACAATAACAGATAACCCTTAATGTTTGCCGTATTTCACACATGAAGTACTTTATATTTCTCTTCTGTTGTTCCAACAACTGTGTTACAGAAGGCCTATTATGAGCCCATTTACAGAGATGAAGCGGACAGAAACGGATTAATTTCCCATAAATGATGATGCTGAGATTCACACTCAGATCTTCCTGATTTATGAGCCTCAAGTAGGATTTAACAACTAGGCTGAACTTCCTCTCTATGCACTCCCAGAATCTACCAATTCATTACCACTCATCTTAGGTAATATATCCAAAGCAGATCATATAACGTGTAAATCGCTGCATAGTTTCCAGTTCCCTATGAGAAAACAAAATAAAACAACAACAACAACAAAAACAATTTCCGCTCTACTTTTGCAAAGCCCTTATTTGTGGAGTCTAATCCCAGTTTCCTTTTATCCTCTACATGTTTATCGGAAAACCAACTGAACGATTCTATCTTTGGCACTAAACCCTCCAGAGAGCTCCAAAATAACCTACCTCCTTCCCCTTACCTCTTTTCTCTTAATTTGTTTCTTGCGCTGGTTTTGTGGCAGATTTGAAAGCAGTGCCAAGCCATCCTAGGAATTTTAGAGGTGGCAAAGTCCATGACCCTGGGTCATCAGGGTGGGAGAGCTGGCTCTTGGGCCCCACCTCTACCCAGTTGACTGTATCCCGGAAATGGTCTGAGAAGTGGTGGGTAGTTTTAGATGCTCCCAATGACAGCCCTGAGGAACCTGGGCTCTCTTGGATGCATCAGATTCAGAACGTGCGGGAAATGCCCTGTCCTGGCCCCACAGCTGTGGGGGCACGTTAACAATGCGATAGGCTGGCTCTCTGCCTGGGATATCTGAAAATGAGTACTGTAACCTGTAAAACCAAAGGAAAATGCAGACTCACCTGAAGGGGAGTGTACAAGAAAGCCAGTATCGGCAGCCTGTGAGGAAGTTTTCAGAGTATGTTCTGGAAGAAGAGATACTAGGCTGTTCATTTAACACTGTTCTGAGGAAAACAAAATTTGGAGAGATCACTTTTGGCTTCCCTAGTTAATATTCAATTTTATTAGAGCTTCCTTTTATATATTCACTATTGTATGATCATACACATTTAGGTTCAAACCCTGATTTTTCTGCATTGTTTGCTCCAAGAGATGATAACAATACTAGTAATAAGAATAACAAGTAATGCTGGGGTGCCTGGGTGGCTCAGTCGGTTAACCTTCCGACCTCCGCTCAGGTCATGATCTCGCGGTTCATGAGTTCAAGCCCCGCGTCAGGCCCTGTGCTGACAGCTCGGAGCCTGGAGCCTGCTTTGGATTCTGGGTCTCCCTCTCTCTCTGCCCCTCCCCTGCTCGTACTCTGTCTCTCTCTCTCTCTCTCCCTCAAAAATAAACATTAAAAAAAATTTTTTAAAGTAATGCAATCATGGCCTGTGTTAATGACAGAATTCATACCAAGGAGAATAAAAATCTCAGTTTTGTTTTGAACCTAATGGATCAGTTATAAATTACTTAAGTTTAATCTCTGGTTGTCATATATTGAGACACTGAGAAACAAGCAAAGTCTAAGGAAAATTCTGGAAATAATGTCCTAAATGGAATGCTTGAGATAATGTTACTTAATCCTTTCAAGCATTATTTCAAATGGGAGGTGGGGTGGAAAATACCTACCTTCAAATATTTTAATAGCTAGATGAAATTCAAGTACCTAAAAATAAGAGTTGTCCTAAAATTCTGTATTATTCGTCCTAGAATTTTCCTCCACACAACCCTGGTGCATCATGATTCTGTGAGCTTCTGGCACATTTAATAGCTGCCAATCACAGTGGAGCGGACAAGACCCCTTTCTTCATGAAGCTCGCTCACTTTTATACTTTATTTTATGCTTTCATGTTAATTCTTTTTACGCTTTCAAACACCTTGCGAGATTAATATTTTGTTCCTCTTTCATAAGTGAATGAGAAAATAAGCTATTTGCTCAAAATCACACCATCCTCTCATCCAAATAAAAGTACTAGCCAGGCCTGACCCTGCTTGGCTTCCGAGATCAGATGCGGTCGGGCGCGTTCAGGGTGATATGGCCGTAGACGAAGTGACACCAATTCAAGTGTAGGAGCCAGCGCTCAAACCCAGCGCACATGCGCACATGCTTGAAATGTGTGTTTCCACCGCCACTTCTGCCCAGCTAAAATAGACCTGAGGCTACCTGATCAGCCATCAGAGAAAATGTATAAAGAATTTCTAGTGGCTCTTGGGTGGCTCCTACGGTTAAGCATCCGACCTCAGCTCAGGTCATGATCTCGTGGTTTGTGAGTTCAAGCCCCGCGGCAGGCTCTATGCTGACAGCTCAGAGCCTGGAGCCTGCTTCAGATTCTCTGTCTCTGTCTCTCTCTGCCCCTCCCCCGCTCACACTCTGTCTCTCTCTCTCTCTCTCTCTCTCTCTCTCTCAATAATAAATAAACACTTAAAAAAATTTATAAAAAACTTCTGAATTGGGGCACCTGGGTAGCTCAGTTAAGCGTCCAACTTTGGCTCTGGTCATGATCTGCTGGTTCATGAGTTCGAGCCCTGCATTGGGCTCTCTGTTGTCAGCAAGGAGCCTGCTTGGGATTCTGTCTCCTCTGCCACTCCCCCAATCATGCTCTCTCCCCTCTCTCTCTCAAAAATAAAATATTAAAAATTATTTCTAAATTCAGAGATCATAGTAAATGAGCTTGAAAGCCCCCAGGTGGCTCTCATATGAAAAACAATTAAAAATAAAAGTATATTTTCTTTTTGATGAAAATATCTGATATTTACATAATATTTAGATATCAGCATTAAAGACATATGTGATTTGCAAAAAATAATCTTTGTGATAATGCACAGTTCATAGCCAAAATTACACACACAAAATGTTTTTTGCTAAATTCCAAGAGAGGTCATTGCTTGGAAAAATAATAAAAGAAGCTATTGCATAACTGGTGAAGCCTCTAAAGTAACTTAAACTTCTTCTTCCTTAAAGCTTCCATTGCTCCCACACATCCTTTAGCTCTGGCTAGAAGGTGAAAAATGAAATATTGTAAAAAACTGGACTCTGTCAGTGTGCCCAGAATTTACAGGAGAATCAAACTTAAACATAAGTCAGAAGCCATAGAGTGTGTGAAGAGAGGAGCACTAAACTATATATATTACAAGATACTAATAATTTGAATATTAGGCCTCCATGTTTTTCATCGTAAATTCCACTGTGAAATCTTAATTGGATCTGAAACTGAACGCACCACCTCCCTCTGACCCTAACTGCGCGTCCTGATCCATTTGTATATATTTTCCATCATCAATTGTACTCACGTTCCCAACAAATGATCAATGGGAAAAACAGTCTTGTTTCGGATCATCACACCCCACACTGCTCTTCCAAATTTACTGAACATAGCTGTTATGCCACAGGTAAAAGTCTATTTGCAGATGTTATAAGGATCAACCAAAAGGTAAGTTATCCTTTGCAACAAAGCTTCTATTTTTAATTTCAATGTCAAGCTTCACAATGCTATGCCATCATTTGATACCAATCTTTGTAAAACACACATTTCCAAGGTTGTGTATCCGCTGCACAATTCATTATTTTAGACATGGCTCTGTATCTCTTTAGACTCCATGCGTGACTAGCATGACAAATAAGCTTTCACCATGTGCTATAGCCATGTGCTATTCCTCACCTATTTCTTTAGCAATCATTCTTAACCGTTGATCACTTCACTTCTCTTATATATAATTACATTGAATCCCAACGACTATAACTCGCCAGTATCTGCTTCCCCTGAATAAGCAAAATTAGCTAGCTGCCTAAATTCAGCTCTGTTATGATTCAGTTGAGAAAATTATATAAACTGTGTCAAGGATAGAGTGGGTGTGAGATACAGAACTGAGTTTCTCAAATATGGCATGAAAAAGGAAATGCTGACTTTTATTTCTTCTTCATTTCAAACCAAGTGCAGCATGTGTAATCTTTTACTCTCCACACACATTCTGCTCCAATGTGGACCCTTAAATGACTCACAAATGAGAAAAATCTAATTTAAGTAGGGTTTGACTAATTTCACTAGTGATCATCACAAATCTTTCAAACTCACATCTGTTGAGAGCATTATGTATGTGTTGTCCAAATCTTGATTGTGTGTTTTCAGTTAAATACCTTAAAACATGTCAGCATTTTAACTAAGAAGATAAGTAAATATTCTAAGGGAAGCATTCTTATCAGATAATTGCACACTGTTTACACACAAAACTTGCTGGAATGATGTTAATCATTTTGGTTCTTGTAATTGCCATTCCGGTAACATAGCCCTATCTTGAGAAATCAGTCTGCATTTATCTTACAGAAGACAACGACTCTAACTTAACTAGAAATGTAGATAGTCTCATGGTACTGTATTGCCCCGCCCCACCCCACCCCTAACCAAACACACGTTTTGGGCTCACTCTCTTTGGCTTGTGTGATGACGGCTCTGAAGACAACTCCCAGGCTCTTGACCTGAGAAGACCCAAGGCTGGCTGAGTCCAGCATGAGTATTTTCCTGGCCATTTCCTTTTCTCTAGATGCCACCGACCAAGATATGCTCAGACCTTCCCTTCTAGTGAAATGTTAAGCCCCGAGATGCAAAAGCAAGCTATGTTGCCTTTGGAGCCCGTCTTGGTCCAGGCCAACCTAATAAATGTTCCATGAGGCCACACCAGCTCACTGGAATATTGTACTAGAGTGTGGGGCCAGTTGGTTACAAACACTCCTGGATCCCTTTCACAACCCTTTCTGGGATGGGCTAATGGTCAACCCACTTGTTTGAAAAGGTACTTTTATCAGTTAAAACTCCTTACGTATACTGTATATCTCAGCTACCAAAAATGAGAATTTTTAAAGGATGGCAGTTTTTTAATAAAATGGAATAAAAATCCTAAATATTTTCTTCCCAGACACTCAATAGTTTGTTTTTTAAGATTTTTTACATTTTTTTTTTACCATTTATTTTTGAGAAACAGAACATTGATCAGGAGAAAGAGAGGGAGACACAGAATCCGAAGCAGGCTCCGAGTTCTAAGCTGTCAGCACAGAGCCTGACTCAGGGCCCGAACCCATGAACAGTGAGATCATGACCTGAGCTGAAGTCAGATGCTCAACCGACTGAGCCACCTAGGTGCCCCTATTCTTTTAAATTTATTTATTTAAATTTGCATCAAGTTAGTTAGCATATCGTGCAGTAATGATTTCAGGAGTAGATTCCTTAATGCTTCTCACCCATTTAGCCCGTCCCCACTCCCACAACCCCTCCAGTAACCTTGTTTGCCATCCATATTTAAGAGCCTCTTATGTTTTGTCCCCGTCCCTGTTTTTATATTATTTTTGGTTCCCCTCCCTTATGTTCTTTTTGCACACCCTATTCTGAGAATTTCAGTTCTAGGGTTCATTTTTAATATTTATGTATGCTAGCTAAACACCATTTAATCTCTCCATTATTGCCACTGCTTATTATTCTAACCATATTCACTTTCAAGATTTGTTAAATTTTAGTAAGTAGTATGATTTGAGAGCACTGTAAATGTATTTTTTCTTTCTTGAATACATGCCATTTTTAAAGGTAAAAGTTCCAAAAACTTATGTTAAAAGGACTTGGCAAAAATACAACCCAATCTGATACTTTGCAAGAAAATAAATATTTTTGCAGACCTAAAATATCTTATTAACATTTTTCCAGAAATTTATACTCAGAATTGATATAAGCATCCATATTTGTTTTCTAACTCCTAAATTATAGCTCTAATGATTGCTCCCTTGCTCTTATTTTACTTCCAAATGTATCAATAATCTCATTTCTAATAAAAGCATGGTTCCTTTCTCACTCTGAAGATTTAATCAGTATTCACTATGAAACAGAAGTTTTATACGCTATTAAAAGAATCATTAGAAGAAACTGTCATTACCAGATCTTTTCAAACACTAAATATAATTCTATTCACTGTTTGGATTTCAATTCTCCTGTGAATACATTAAAATGTAAGACATCCGATTGCGCTCCACTTCAACCTTAGCCAACTCTGAGTATCTATTATTTTCTCAAACAATGTTTATTTACAGTTTACAATTATGAGGGTTAAGTATTTGTGGAATACCTTCCAATGTCAAACAGTTCTTTATATTTTGTAAACAATGGGGGAGAAAGCTCTTGGTGTAACCTTCGATCAGTAAACATCTTGTTGGAATCCTGGACTAGAGAGATTATTGCTGCCTGGTTCAAAAGAAAAAAAATATCAATTTCTCTGAGACACACGAAATTGATGTGCTTTTGAGGAATAAGATCAACTGCTATATAAAATTGTGAACATTACCTGACAGTATTATAGATTTAAATTTGACCCAGGAAACCACTCCCTCATCCCTAAAAATGGCCAATGGACCATCACCCAATAAGCCCCCTCAAACCAGTAGTAGTATTTATTCCAATTCAGAGTGACAGCTTAAATAATTTTACACCTCCTTCAAAATTTCAGTCCTTTCACATGTATTTTCAGAAGAACTTAGAGACAACACATTAACCAAGTGACCAAAGTCAACATCACCACTAATGAATCATATCAATGTCCTCTATCTCCTGACAAAAGGCACTGAGAAATGAACAATATCCCCTCTGCGGCATCCTTGTCAACACATCACCTAAAAGATCTCCATTAGGAAGAAACATGAAACTAAGCCAGATTATAGAATAGGCTACCAAGGGGCGCCTGGGTGGCTCACTTGGTTAAGCATCTGACTTCGGCTCAGGTCATGATCTCACGGTTCGTGGGCTCAAGCCTCACATCAGGCTCTGTGCTAACAGCTCAGAGCCTGGAGGCTGCTTCGGATTCTTTGTTTCCTTCTCTCTCTGCCCCTTCCCCTCTCTCTCTCTCTCTCTCTTAAAAATAAACATTAAAAAAATTCTTTTTAAATATGCTACCAAATCACTGGCCAACAATGACAATGAAAGGCTGATGAACCATCCCAGACAAGACCCAGATCACAAAATAAATGTAAAATGTGATACTAGGTAGGCTCCTATCAGACAAAGTACAGTAAATCCTTGGTTTGCGAGCATAATTCATTCTGGAAACATGCTTGTAATCTAAAGCACTTGTATGTCAAAGTGAATTTCAAGAACCATTGGCTCAGTTGTGATCATGTGATGTTCAGCATCACGTACTATTCATATTGCAAGACATCGCTCATTTATCGAGGTAAAATTTGTTAGAAATGTTTGCTCGCCTTGCAGAATACTCACAGGACAAGTTACTCTCGCAATCCAAGGTTTTACTAGACTTTATTGTAACGGCTGGAAATTTTTGAATACAATTTGTTGTAAATAGTAATACACCCATGTTAATCTCCTGGCTTAAATAACAGGTATAGCCACGTCCAAAACTAACAATTGGAAAGGCTGGGTTTGGGAAAAGTACCCTGCAACTTTTTGTCAGTCTGCAATTATTTTAAAATAAAAATCCTAAAGTGTTTCCCTGTTTGATCTCCACTTTACATTGGTGAAGACAAAATTTTATTATGTTTTAGAACATTGTTCAAAAAAACGAGAAACTTGTAAGTATATAACCTGGGGTTTCCATTTACTGATCTTTCTACTATATAAAGTTTCCCCCAGTACAATGTTAAAAGACTCTGTCCTACTTTCAAAGAAAGTAATTTTTTATTGCTTTGATTTGAAGATTGCATAAAAGGATTATGAAATCACAGAGGATACGTATCCCCCACGCAAGCATTTGCTCACAGATCCATGAATTAGGTCCTCAATCTTCCCCACCTCCACAGCTGTAGATTACCTGTAGAATTTACTGCTTCCCAGTGCCATCTGGTTACCCGCTTGGCTTATCAACCAGACCAAATTTTATGAAGAAGAGTGGTGGGCGTGTGTGTGTGTGTGTGTGTGTGTGTGTCTTAACTCTCCTATCTAGCACAATACCTATCACAGAATAGGTCCTTGATAAGCATTTGAAGAAGAAAAAGGAGAGAGAAAAAAGAAGAGAACAGAAGACAGGCTTTACAGCATGCCAAAGAGAGTTTGGGGGATATCATGTTAAGCATATTTATACAAACTACGATTTCGCTCTGAGGATCATAATCACTATGACAGATAATCAATATAAATCATGCAAAATGATCAGGCTGAAACTTCTTCCAATACAGTCCTTATCTATATGCTTGAACAGCAAAGGCTCGGTGACTGCCCTGCTATTTATCTAATTCTGTCATTTATCTTGGTGAGTTACAGAGACCGCTGCAATTTCTGTGACTCTGTATCAGTGAGCCCTGCATACAGAGCTTGTCAAACAATTACAGTGCACTTACTATAGAAAGGCCTGATACCGTCATTTTAGGTTATCTCTTGTCTTTTGCACTTAAAAACACAGCCTAAGTGCAACATAAAACGCAGTGGTAGAGAATGGACGTTAATTTTTGCTTCACCCACCACCAAATGGGTGACAAGTAAAATACGTACAAATGAAAAAGAACACATTAAAGATGACAGCATTTCTAAGTGACTCTGACCAACACAGATATTCCCAAAATTTAGAGCCAATCTAAACTATCTAGTTTGACTATTATTAGGTTGTTAACTGTAAGCTCCCTCTCTTCCATCTTAAGCTGTGTAGTCTCACCTGATAAAGCCTTTGGCAATTATAACTTTCATTTCTAACCCAAGATAACTTTAAAGAGAAAATAGCAATATTAGAGTAAATTAATGATAGATTTTGTCATTTTAGTGGCAAAATCTGACACGTTTTATTTCCATCATCGTTTAAAGGAAATAAACAAAGAACGAATTATTGATTTTACGTGAAGAAAATGCATTTAATACTTAATAGTTACGCTGGAGTATAAAAGCTAAAAATAACTGCCAAAAGAGTATTTCTAAATATCTAAACTTATTTGTATCCCATAGAGCTGATCCAACTCCAAATTCATTTTGAAGCCACAGGAGCTCCACATTTCTATTAGCAAGGAAACAAAAAGATAAGAACTAGAGTCTTCTTAATTCACTCTGGTTATGAAGATAATACGAAAATGAGTTTTCCACACATACAGAGGGGAAACGAACTGCGCTGCTTTCTTGTACGATCAGAGCGAACTTTAAGTAACCTGCAGATTTGGAAGACACTGTTGCATTCTTCCCCTCCCAAATCTACAAAATAGAAATTTGACTGTGATGAACATGCTCTTCCCTAATTAATATTTGTGATTCATTATTTTCTTTTTGTGCATCTAATATAAGCTCGCCCCATTAAGGAATCTAATGCAGAACTCAATTTGTAAACACAGCCTATTTTCAAGATGAAAATTTCTTTTCTGGAACGCTGAACAGAGCTTCAGTTATCAGGAGACAGAGAATCTCTTGGTGGGAGATATTGCTGAGGTGTAATTAAATGCACGGAAAAGGCTCACCAACGCTTTCCAGCAAGCTTAAATTTAAAGCAGAGTGAATCCCGCACTGCCCTTCTATAGATTTGATTTCGGCCGGGGTAACAGGTATAAATTCTCCCTGAATGAGGAGGGAAGAGAGGGGAGTAGCCTAAAAGGCAAGAGTGATGTTAACAGCTAGAGAGCAGACTGCGGAAGAGGCACGAGGCACACATTTCAGGGGAAGTAACAGCCCAGGGCGCAGCAATCAGCTAGCAGCCCATTATGGGCCGAAGAGATGACAAACACTTAGTACCTGGGACAGAGGCCGAGTGGTTCTGCAGACACATTTCTTGTGTCAGATGGCTAGGGGACATTTAGTGAGAAATGCCACGGGAGGAAAAGACTAATCTAGAAAAGTGCATTGTGATGCGATGAGAAGACTGGACACTGCTACTTCCTGTGTACTTCAGACACCCGGTTCAGGGTGACCTTAAGTCACGAGGGGTGGGGGGGTGGGGTGGAGAAAAAACTCTCCACCTCATTTTCCCTGTAAAAGGACAAGAAAACAGTCACGGTGGTAATTAAGAACTACTCTTCGAGAACAGCACGCTATTAGTCTTTGAAATGGTACTCTTACAGCATGGTGACTATCGTTAATGACACTCCGTATATATGAAAATTCCTAACGGAGGCAATCTTTAAAAGTTCCCGTTACAAGAAAAAATAAAATTGTAGCAATGTAAAGTGTAAGGTGACATGTTAACTAGACTTACTGTAGTGAACATTTCATAATACAAATATTGAACCATTATGTTGTAAGCCTAAAATATAATATCAAGATAATATATTATATACATATATATGTGCATACATACATACATTATATACCAATTATGCCTCGATAAAAAAAATTCTGCCACAGAAATGTCTAGTGATTTTTTCCTTAAGTCCATATGTTTCGATTCAGTAGTTTATCAATTTCTATCACAAGAATTAAGTGGGATGCTAATGGTAAATGTCAGATTCCAACGCAGCCCAGAAGTATGTACCATGGAGGTCTCTTAATGAGGGCTCCTGAAGCACTGCTGGTCCCCTTCCATAGACTGTTCTACTTTTACCTTGATTTACTATGTTAAACAAACCCAGGAAATTGGCTAAAATAATAATAATAGCACAAGCCATCTTCTAACCACATTATCCTCAATGTCCTAATGACCAAATTTCATGTAACAGATCCTGCTTCCCACTGGCCATAAATATGGTCTCCAAACTTGAAGGTCTAAAGAATTAGATAGGATTTCTCTGACATTTGAATTCCCTGTGTCGAAAGAGAGGATCACCTGCTTACTAATCATTGTGCCATAGTCTAATCACATAGAAATGTGAAGACATGCTGTATTTTTAAGCACACCCAACACAGACCATTCTCCTAAATAACTACAAGGAGTTTAAATACTATTTTTTACAAAAAATAATGCCTGCTTTCACTTGAAGGATCACAAATACAACACTGGACACACAACAGATCATCTGTAATGCAGTTGTTTTTATAAACAGTATGTGTAAAGTAGATAAATAGAATGTCTAGATTAAATGAATGTATGCTCCAAATATTTTGATCTCATTTATTCTCAGAAAGACACTTGAATTATAGGTATCACTATCCCCACTGTCTTTACTTTTTAATGTTTATTTTATTTTTTTTATTTTGAGAGAGAGAGAGAGAGAGAGAGAGAAAGAGAGAGAGAGAGAGAGAGAGAGATAGGGAGGTAGGGAGGGAGGGAGAGGGAGGGAGAGAGGGAGAGAGAATCCCAAGTGGGCTCCATGATTAGTGTGGAGCCTGATGCAAGGCTTGATCTCATTATCACAAGATTATGACCTGAGCTGAAATCAATTGAGCCACCCAGGCGCCCTCTATCATTCCCATTTTAGAGATGAGGAAGATAAATTTAGTATATTACACAATTTATCGAAAGTTCTACAACTAGTAGGAAGTGGTAGAGTCCACACTAAAACTGAAGTCAATCTGACACACACCATACATCTCCATTATGTGATCAAATTAGACTATCAAGTTTGTCAAAGTTCTTATTTATATTTTCCAAATTAAGTAGCTGGACTGTGTCAGGAAGTCTAAGAGTCTGACCATCTAATTAGTATAGGTTAAATATGCATCTGCAAAAAGTAATGATCACATTCCCTCCTTTCCATGAACATCTGCTTCTCCATTCTTCCGCATCTTCATCTATCATTTTTCATTTTCTGTGTCCTGTGAAAACTTTGGGTCATAGCCATTATCTCCCATGACTTAAAAAAAAAAAAAAAAAAAAAAGGAAAATATATTTATTCCACATGCCCCAAGTGATAGAAAATGTACCGAGGTCAACCTCATTGTTATAACTGCTCATTCAGACCACAACCTAAGGAGAACTGTTTTGTCATCTCATATATACAATTGAAAAGTATTCAAGTTCTCTGCCACCTCCTTCTAAGCAAATGTAAGTTGCTCCTTTGAAGCCTTTTGTGCTTTGTCCATAAATTCCCTCTTCATCACAAATTATTTTACTGTCCTTTTTATGTATTTTTAATCATGGGTTGGCTTGTTTGTTTTTTAATCTATTTGCCATCCTGGACATTATTTTACTGTGAATGGCGATACTGAACTCCCAATATATAGCCTGCAAGAGATAAACACAAACTTGGTTCCTGTCACATAAAATCTACTAAGCAATGGTCTCTGATTAATTGAAAGAGAAGCATCGATTATATTACCAATCAAGGAACCACATAATTTCTCTTAGAAAAATAACAGCAGCATTGCCCAGCATTGCCCAGTAGCTTTATATGCATTTGGAATTTAACCTGGGGGCATGCATCTTCATAATTCTAAATGGACTTATTATTTCAATACAAGCATCTCAATTAGGATGTGAAAACTTTAAAATTTAAGAGTGCTTTTAAAATTTTAAGTAATGTTTATTTCAAAATGTCAACCTCAGTCCAGCAACTCCATTTAAAACTAAATTAATGGGAATATTTTAGTTGCCTTTAGAAAATTTTACATTCCCATAAAAGTGTGATTTCACCTAATAACTACTGATTCTTTATGAATTAGTTGATTTTTATACACCTCTGTACTGAAAAAAACTGATGAATCTGTTAAATATTCATTAAAAATGAAATTAAAAGCTAGATTCCTAGTCAATAAAACCGCATAACGATTACTGCTCTCACTTGTTTACAAGAACATGGATACGAGAGATTTAGCACATGCACAGTATATATGATGGTACACTACTGGTAAAGGCAGAATGGCTATGTGTGCACTTATATATTCTTCTTTTTTTAATTTTTTTTAATGTTTATTTATTTTCGAGAGAGAGACAGAGTGTGAGCAGGGGAGCAGCAGAGCGAGAGGCAGACACAGAATCTGAAGCAGGCTCCGAGCTGTCAGCACAGAGCCCGATGTGGGGCTTGGAACTCACCAACTGCAAGATCATGACCTGAGCCGAAGTCAGACACTTCACTGACTGAGCCACCCAGGCACCCCTTATATATTCTTTTTATGTCAGAAAAACGCTACAACTGGCCTAATCCTAATTCACATCCCTAGAAACCTTTACCTTGTTCATCCTTTTTGTTTACAATACAGTATCAGTACTCGTAAAATATAGAGGCATTAAAAGGAAAATAACATAATGAAGATTATCTTGACTTACATAGAGACTCATCAACAAAAACAGATTTTTCATTCTTACTTAAGGTGTGTTTAAATGAAACAATGATCCATGGAATAAACAGCAAAGATTCTTCCTCAATCACTCAGAATTGAAAATTCACTCACAGATAAATTCATCAGTTTGCTATGCTCCATTGCACGAGGAAGAGACACACAACACTGGCAAAGCATAGAAATGCAGAGGTATAGGTATCTTGCCAGTGCATTCTACTTAAAACTCTTTACCAGTATTCAGCACCAAACCAAGAAATTCCAAACATCTTTACAAATATGAACATAATCAAGCTTGCGGTAGATTAGAGACAATAGGGGGAAAGGCCATGCTCTCTCCAAAGGCCCTTCAGTTCAGAAGATACCTGAATGCAAATCCTGTGCCCAAATATTCAAAGGGAAAGAATCAGTGGGGGGAAAAAATCCCAATTTGGCTACCACGTGGCCACCAAACAGATACACTACACACTGCCCACCTTTTGTCTAATTTCAATTAGAAACTGACTTCCATCCACATTCATTTTTAACCAAAAAAAAAATCTAAAAAACAGAACAAAACAAAACAACAGATCCATCAACACAAGATCACCACTAAGTAAAGGGGGGTTAGAATTGCTCATGATTGAGGGACAACAAGACCCAATCATTTCACTTGGCAGTTTTTAAAATGCAAGTATCAGAAAATGAAAGATAAGCCTCTATACAGTGCCCCACCCCAAAAACGAAGCTAAAAAAAAAAATCAACTGGCTAGAAGTACCCACTACTCTTAATTTATTAGTGAATATTCTTGTTCTAATTTTGGAAATGAAATGTTTATTAGTGTGCCACAATCCTGGTAAACGAGGCATCTGCAGACTCCTCTGTATGTAGGATTAAAGCATCACTCCCTAATTTGTGGCTTCACTGTATGGATAAAAACTGTAATTTCAGAGGAGCTAATGCCAAAAACTTCATGAACTATTTCACGGGAGTAATCGTTTATGTGTTCCATCCCCAAAGCAAAAAGAACAGTTCTCCATCCAATCGCAGACATTCACAATAATCATTTGTGACTTTGAAAGGCCAAATGCCCTACCTTTCCTACATAGAGAGGGTCTGAACCCATGTATTCCTCCAGCACAAAGAACTGATTCCACACCCAGCTGCGCTTGGTCCGGGACCTCCCTGATTGGAAATAGGGCTTTGATCTGGACCTGGAGAGCTCTGCTTGACTCATCCCAGAGAAACACAGGAAAAGCGCTATGAGCTGCAGAAAATGGCAGAACTCCACTTTGCCCAACTTCATCTTTTTTTTTTCTTTCTTTTTCCTGTGTAAGAAAAAAACCTTGACAAGAGAAAAGGCACAGTTCCAGTTGGCTTAGTAGCTCTTGCCTCCGGCAGGGTGTCAGCTGGGAGTCCGGAGATAATAATTTGTAGAGTGTTCGATTGTAAGGGGTCACCACGGCTGAATGCGCTTTGCCAAAGAATGGTGTAAGAGGTACCTAGCAGAACAAAAAGAAGAGCTAGTGTCAGAAACCAACACACATCATACCTTTTAACTTTCATTTACTGAGTATTGATTTTCCCAAGATATCAGCTATTTGTATACTCATTACAATATTAATGATAAACTTCAAAATTTACAGTAACTGGCACCACATTTCTAAATCATATCAATACTGCTGATGCAGAAGTATCCTCACTCTGTAACACGACCTTAAAATTTTGTTTCTTCTAGGCATTCTATTGGAACATATGGTTTACTCAATACAAATGGAGCAACGTCAGTTACAAAATCATTTTAATGCAAGCCTTTATTATTTTTTTCTTTTATGCTACAGTCAGTTTCATTCGTTGGTATTAGAATATGAAAGCCAAGCAGCTCAAAGCAGGGATTTAACCAAATGAGAAGGACATATGCTAGTTTAAATCTCTTCTGTGAAACTGTAAAGAGAAATAAAGAAGTATGAGGTGATTCAAAACCGGTTGATTGATTCTGAGTCACAGAACACCAGCTGTTTTGATGTGTTCTGATTTGATTGTGATCAGCTGAAAAGCTCAGTGGTTTCCATTTTCCACCCTTCAAACCTATTGTCATGTCTGCTGGGTAGCATGTTAGGCTATGCCACAGGATTGCAGTTATTCGCTACTCCACAAATATTTACTGAACATCGTATAGCAGGGCTTGTGCACAGTAGGGCCTTCTCCCCTAAATATTTATAGACTAGGAACAGATTAGAGGGCTGTGAAAACTCAGCTGCATTTGTGAGTCCTGCTCACAGCAAGTGTGCACCCAGAATGCTTCAGCAGCAGCATGGAAACAAAACAACTTTTATTCTTAAGTCTACTTGTTTCGGATGCAGAATTCCTGATTACGTAAGCAAGAGATACAAAGTCAGTTACCAAACAAACTTCCAAACATACCCCGAAACACAGAAGAATGAGGATTTATGGCAAAATATTTGCTTAAACCACTATGCTGCACTTTGCTTTAAAAATGCATTTGACTACCTATAAATAAATCAATAGGATAATTAAGGTTGATGGCTATTATTTGCCTTTTTTTTTTTCCTGAGGGCGAGGAGGTAAAATACAGTTTTTGGAACATGAAACCAAAAGATAGCTCACTATCAAAGTAGAAACTATACTGTCTTTATAGTACAAGCTTTTCCATCTTCCTGTCTCTCTTATTACAAGAGTGTCTGTAATGCATTAAATGATTTCTGACAGTAAAGTTTGCTTATGGAAAATGTCTTATCTTGTAGAAGAAAAATGAAGTGCATTAAATGTATTAAATATGTTAAAATAGTCCATTCAACTCTAGGAAACAGGTTGCACTGACTTTGATCTCTATTCAAATGAACATATTCATGTTAAAAAAATATTCCTATCAATTTCTGAAATTCCAGGGGGCATTCCAGAATAGCCCGATATACAGCTAATCGACATATGTGGAGAACTACCAGAATAGGCAAATTATTACTGGAGCATATTAACTGCAACCTGTGCAAAGAACACCTTCTCCTAAAATCCAGATCTCTCAGCATCTAAAATGAATTTGGTCCATTTAGAAATCACTCTGGAAGGGTTAGTTGTCCTAAGATTTAGAATGATAAACAAGAAGTAACTGGGGGTCTTATCTTTGTATCCTCATGTAGCCCCCCGCCATCAGGCAGAAAGTTCCTTGCAGGGAGGTCTGAGCTAGCCCCCCTGAGACACAGGTTATCTGTAGTTAAAGAAGGCACATAGCGTTTCTTTCTTTGCTGGGAAACAGAGACTAGTATGGACTAGTCTATGATGAGTCAGGAACTCAAGTAGCCTTTGTAGGAATGGCTGTCAGCATGGGGAGGGCCAAGATCATGTGGGTCCCTTCATGCCAGTGGCAAACCATGTTCCCAGGCATGAGAGGGATGGCTTAGAGTGTGGTGACAGGACTGTCTAGCTTGGGAGACGTGGGGCCAAAGACTCTTTCAGTTTCGCTGCTCTACTTCCTCAAGAGAGAGTGTGCTTTCTCATAAAAACAAGGAGATAAATACTTTGGTCCCGAAGAAAACTTATGTTACCTTAAACAAATTAAGTTATATTATTAAGGCCATTGGATGGTTCAAGTGAACTAGATAACACTGTCCCACAATGAAATGTGTCCGACTTCTAAGAACCTAAGTAGCAAATGAAGTTTTGGAACCCAAAATTTGGGGAGTTATTAAAATTGTACGCTCAGAAAAGCTGTGGGCACCTGCATCAGGGAAAGACTCAAATTCTGAGTCTGCCCTGTCTTAGCTCTGCAGTCTTGGACATGTTATTTCAATTCTAAGATACGCTCCAGAAATAAAGCCATAAGCTTCTAACTTAATAAAACACAAAACACATAACAATTGCATCTACTTCATAGGATTTAATAAGCAAATCATGAAAAACTAAGGATGGTCCCTGATGCAACTAAAAGCCCTTTAAAAAAAAAAAAAGCTGTTGGGCTTATTATCATGATTATTCTTTAGTTCGATACTGGATATGTTAAAGTTGGTTTGTGAAGTAATGTTAGTTTTCATCTTAATGTTAGTTTTCGGAAGATGTTTTTGACAACTCTTACACTGAATAAAAACTCTCTTGATAGTTCCAGTCAATGCCAGAGAACTATACAGATCATGTACCCAAAAATCTAGATGAATAATAGACAATGGCACCAAAATACTTTTTAAAAGAGAATATATACTTTCTTTCCTAAAGGCATGTCCTCTGTGATTTTTATAAGTCAAAGATTGGTATCAGAATTGGAGAGATTTGAGTTCACTCAAAATATTCACTAATAAGAAAAAGAAATCTAAGCTGGACCAGGAGTGGTATCACTGGCATCTATGCCCTAAAATCTCCACCATTTGCTACACGGCCTTAGATCCCTCTGGGATTTCATTTCCCACATTTGCAAAATTTTAAACAGCTGTAACTTCTCTGCTTTCGACAACTGTATAGAATTCGTTTTGTTGGCCTTTTTTAAGCTGTGAAAAAGCACACATTGTCAATAATTAAAGGGTAGAAAGATTTAAGAAAGTCATAGGAATATAAAAGAAGCATTTGTCACATTTATGAAATTTAGCATGAATTTTAATATGAGATGTTTAAATTCCTCTTATTGCTTCTTAAAGATCTTTTCCATACAAGGCTGTGAAGTTCTCAAACTAGCAGAACATATAAAAGCAGTGAGATACAGAACACACCATGGGTTACTTCACAGTCACTGAGTTAATATTTGTGAAAGAGACCTGAGACATCTGTATTTTCCTATTTAAATCAAGTGTTTTAAAAGCAGTGATTATTAACATAAACCGTGACGGACAGAAAGACACATCCTGTCTTTGTATTATAGTATCTAGAACAGAAGTAGACACACAATGGACATTCGGAACCTAATTACAGAATTTTCTTTTCATTACAATCAACTTTGTTTTCATTACAATCAACTTCATTCTTTTAATATGGGAAATTAACTATGTGAGTCAAATGCATAAATTCCTTGGTAACTCTTCCATGTTTACAGCTCATAATCACTTTGACAAAAAGGTCCATTATATTTTTCTGCAGTTATTTGAAGGCTCTGAAACCAAATTTTATTTACCTTTCTTGAAGGTCTTTAATAGTGTACAAGAATACTTTAACTGGCTTTGTGTCCATTATTGGAGGATAAAATTCTCATTTTTATGAGGCAGATAAATGATTCGACAATACCCTTTGTGAAATGCACTCATATTAATCAGAAACTCATATGTGAATGATTGCGATTCGAGTAGGGGAGATTCCTCTGTGTAGGTCAACATGTTTGATAGTGACTAACTCTGCCTGGAACGAACACCTGATACAGCAGGGGAAAGGGACAGGGCAGGTGGCCCTTGTTCATGACGCTTCCCCAAATCCCCGCCTTCCTTCACACCAGATCAGGTTTTCAAGGTAAAGACCAGTACAGCAACTCAACCCAACTTGTCCTGACGTGAATTGAGAGATCATGAAAGAAATGAAGGGCTCTGGAGCATTATGAAAACCCTTCAGTTATTTGTGGTCTTCAAAGAGAAGTAATCAAAACATGAACTTGAGATTCCCTACTGCAAATAGGCTTCCTATCTTCCCACAATGTCCACACGTATAAAGGCACCACAATAACATCTTTTACATCTAAAGGAATTTGAGCACGCAACTAATCACAATTGTTGTCCTTTCTCACAAAGGGTTAAATATAGACTTGCAAATCTGTGCCCTAAAGCAAAACCCTGTACCCTTCCTAGTTAGGGTTCCATACCACTGGTCTTCACCCTTCTTCCTTCTGCGTCCTGAGTTTCATATACAGGCATTAACAGAAGGCAAGTCACATCAGAAAGCAGCAGAGACCCCTGCATCCCAGTGGTGTTGTGTGTCATTATGTCTTCTGTGGGAAAGCTTAGGGCTGTGACCTACTGGAGGTCTGGAGGGCTGACCTGTTCGCTATTGCTGGCTCAGAAAAAAAGACAGTGCAGAACAACGATGTGTTGGTCTGTATACAGTTTAGGTAACTTCTACAGATCTATGTCTACTTCCAGACAGTTACAAATGGGTAGCATTATATCTGTGAGGAGAAAAACAACAGGTTCTATCTAAGGAGAAAAGAACTGATTGAGGGCCAACCAGATGTTTGAATGACAGTAGTGGCTGCTCTTAGACTAATCTAAAACTTAATACATACATAGATTAAATTGAATATATCTATATTAAATTTTAGATTACACACACACACATATCTGAGTAAGATTTTAAATGCTTTTTTCCTTGATATTTTAAAGCTAAAACTTGTAAGGGATGAATCCCATTTACAATTGCACCAAGAACCATGAAATACCCGAGGAATAAACCTAACTTGGCAAAGAGATGAAAGACCTGTTTCCTGAAAACTATAAAACACTGATGACAGAAACTTCCCACTGAAGAGGACACAAAGAAATGGAAAGACATTCCGTGCTCATGGACTGGAAGAACAAGTATAGCTAAAATGTCTACACTACCCAAACAATCTAAACACTGAATGCAATTCCTATCAAAAAATAAAACTTGTATTTTTTAACATACAACTTTTCTTCTGCCAAATGAAAAGTACATGAAAATCGTAACTAATACTGAGATCAGCACCAAACACCTTAATCAAAAGAATATAAAACCTCAAGAAAGAAATTTTAAGTGGATTGGAGCAAAAAAGAAAAAAAAAAGATCATGGTAAGTATCAGTCAACCAGTATTTACTAAATCAACATCATTTACTTGACCTGACATCACTTTACCATGCTACTATTTTGTTCCAATTATTTTTGTTCAACTAAGTGGCAAAGAATTATTTCCAAGTAGATGGTTTCTTATTCGTTTAACCTTAATAGCTAATATTATTTTACCCAAATTCATTAGTATAAAATTTTCTTGGATTTTCTGCTCCACTTAACATCTCTGTGAATCCACTTTTAAAAATCAGATCAAGTGACTATCATACTCTCAAAACAATGTTTTGTTCACACCTAAAAACAAGGACTAAAAATCCCTTAACAACAAAAAAATATTTTTTATGCATCAGCATACCAAGTGCTAATTAGCAAAAGCATAAATCTTCCAGAGTCTGTTCCATCTAAATTACAGGCAACATGCTAAAAACATGACAAGTAGCATGAAATCATATTCAGCCAGTCACATTAACATATAACCATGAGAGTAGTTTTAAACACATGCCTAATTACCAATTAACTTATATGTGCTAAACTTCTTTCAAAGTACTAAATGCCTTCTAGAAGTAACCTGAGCTATAAAATAGGATTATCAATTATGTTAAAAGGAAATATATTACTATTTTAGATTCTGTGGCAAAGTTAGAGGGGAACATTCTCTTCGCAGCGCAATATAAATAACCAATGGCTTATCTTGGTTAAAGACTGTCAACACAGCTTCTCTAAATGACAAGCAAGGGACAGATACTCATGCTCTGTGTGTCTGGAGTTGCATCACATACAGGTCTGAAACTATTTTGAAATATACTGACTATATACCACACTAACACTTCATTTATTATCCCCTCGTAATTTAATGAAGATTTGAAGAAGTTGCGCCTCTCCTTTAAAAATAGGTACACTTCACAATTATGTGGAACAGGATATCCCCAAAATAAATTCTTATTTGCATTTTCTAGAAAAACGATTGTAAGAATGACATTTGAGGACTCCGTGTACTTGATAGAAAATAATCAATGAGACTGTGAAAGATCCATAATGGATGACTGCCAAACATCTCTAGAATCTGATATTCCCTGAGATGTCTTGCTCACTAATCTATCTATAAAACATAACAGTATGAGAAATCGCAGTTGTAACAATAACAAAATAAAAAATCTTGCTGTTGGCCTTTTGGGAAGAAACCGTCATTTCCAAGACTGCTTTGAAGTTGAACTACATTCTGACAAGCAACATACTTTTAATGGGTCTTTATGAAGAGCGAACAATATTCATGTTCAAAAGGGGAAATGATACCATTTCACAGCAGTGCTTAGAGGGCACTATGAAAACATTACCATTGCCTTAAGAACAACCTTCCATATATTAGTTCTTTTGTACCGTCTGACCAAAAAAAAAAAAATGCCTTTTTAAAATATTCCTTGAGTATGTAATAGCATTATTTAAATTCAATGAAAAGACTGCCTCCTGATTCATCCAATGCCTTCTTTAAAGACTTTCGTTTGCCCTTGCTTTCCCCAGGACAGCAGCCACCTGTCATCACTGAGGTCCTCACTGTGATTTCTCTCTGTACATAAAGTTAGAGTAGTCTGCTTTGTAAAAAGGATAATACTTGTTCATGGTTATACTTTTATTTATGTTTAAAGGAGAACCACTGAATACATTTGAGGAAATACAAAAGAAAGAAAAGATACTCTAATCTCCTGTTCATGAATGAGCAGATGTCCTAATTCCACAATATAAAGTAATCCAGGGCAAGAAGGGGCGTTTCAAGATCTGTGGGCACATTTTCCAACCACCACACATAAGCAGAGCTTTCAAGGATAATGTGTATGGGACAGAGGGAATGTCACTTCAGGGCTGAAGAAGGTAATCGCTTAGTTCTCCTGAGGGTTCAGGAGAAACCTGAGAATGTTGGAAAAAGAAAAAAAGAATGTAAAGAAGACCCCCAACCCCCCCGTTCTTGATGTTTGAAGATTCCTTGAATGGTGGAACACAGAACTAGAACAAACATTAGAAAACCTAAGGTGGCCTCTTCTTTGTTTTGCTAAGAAAACCGAGATCTACAGAATTCTAGTGAAATGCCCAAGGTCACACAAGTTATTAATGGCACTGGGCATCATTGGTGACACCAGAAAACTTAAAATGTTAAACATTTCTCATTCTGATACTAAAGATCTTTCTAATTTATTATCTTTGGGATAGATTATATTCTCCAAAAGCCAAGAAAAGGAAGTTTAATCTTACTCAAATTTTTATAGGACCATGAGTTTGAATTCTCCAAGCAGGATTATTCCGTCCAGAAGGTCCAGGAGTGCAGAGGGAGAGTAAGGGTGAACAGACTGTTCAGGCTTATAGTTTACATACTACCCAAAAGGCACACTAAGGAAGATCCAACTTTAAAATCTCCCCTCCCTTCCAAACCTGGTAATCAAAGAACACGTACTACACTGTGACACTATAGGTTTCCACTGAAATTCAAACAATAGCTCGTGGAATGATTTAGAAATAGGCTACCAACTCAAACAACATTTTAAGATGTAACAATGTATATGTATGGTTAGTTGGTTGTTGCTACAAATCGTATATTCTGAAAGGGCTGTCTGCTCCTGTCTATAACCACTTAATATTTAGATTTAATATTGCCATCTTTAGCTTCTTTTATAAAATATACTATCATTTAATTCCTTTTATCCATATACCACTGAAAGATTAGTATTAGCTTCAGTAATGATAATACTGATGAAACAGCCCTCTTCTTTTTTACTTAAAAGGTATAATTTTTTACATTTTAATTAGTGAGGCTAGGGACCCTCTGTGATATGCGACTTCTCACCTAAAGAAACTGTGATCAAATCCATTAGCTCCCTGGGCCAGATAACATTACAACCACAGACCACAACCTCCTACCGCTAACTGGCCTAAATATTCAGGCAGGGGCCCTGGAAATGAATCACACAGCCTGTAGTGTGCATCTGGCTATCAGACATGGAATAAAAACTTCTCTAAGTGGATTACAGAGTCAATTTCAACAAAGCACAAATAACTGGTCATGGGTAAAAGGAATGAAAAAGGAGGAGGAGCAAGAGTTTATAATTAACTAGAAGAAGCCCATGTAAATTAAAAAGAAAACAAAATGACATCCCACAGTCCATCTGTGCTATTTATATAATATTATTTATAATATACATATGCATGTACAATTATAACAGTAAAAATATATTTAAAGTGTTTTTCCTTTATACTTCTACAACATCCCGGCCATATCAATCTCAATGTGTAATTTACCTTAGCATTTACAGTGAGCCAGGTATGATTTATGTGACTTCAGTAAAAGGCATCATGTTTCAATAAACCCTTTGCAAAACAAGCTAAAAGAAATTCCACCGGAATGAAAATCTAGGGTATAATCTGAGAAGAATATACGGACAGATGTCTGCATAGTCATTTGCACTGATAATTTTGTCAGTGAGGAATCTTGCGAACAAGGGGGAAATGTTTGCAGGGGTAGCTTTTCTGCAAAACCGGCAAATCCCCAGAGGAGGCACTCGAGTATTGCCGGTTACAGCTAGATCTGCTCTGCTTCTCAGAGGCTGAAGAGACGGTCACATACAGGACTCTGATCACATGTCTTTTTTCCTTGTCCTCAGCTTCCCTTTATCCTCCCTCCCCATTTAGAAGCAACGGATTCCTTTATGCCAAGAAGAAAAGCTTCCATCACAATCCCTTTGCAACAAACTAATGTGCGTTAGTTATTTTAGAAGTTTCTGAAACTCCCATTTTAAACTAAGGCTTTGGAGCCTTCGAACCAAGTAAAATAAAACATTTGTGTGTGCGTGGGAGACAGGGAACCGTGGTAGGCTACAAACCACTAACACAGCAAATGCAAACCCTTGTAAAATCAAGGAAGGTTAAGATCACTGCAACATAAATACTCACAACACTAAAGGATTTGTGGGCTTTTCCTTTATAAAGGATTTCTAAAAGATGTGACCAAAAAAGTATCTGACTCTATCCAAAGAAGTTTATAACAGCTTTGCCGTCAAATTAACTAAAATGCTGAATGATAGGGAGACCAGCAAAGACACCACGCCTGAGGAGACACAGTGGGGTGGATTTTTAGATCTAGGAAGGCTGAACAGGAGCCAAAACTCAGTATGCTCCCCACCCTCTCTTTTTCATTGGACACTAAAAACTAGAGTCAATTCAAGGGTAAACTGCAGTAATATAGATGCTTTACAATTACCCTTTTATGAACAAGGGAAAAGCTCTGTGCTATTGTATAAAAAGTAGACTTAAGAAGAGTTGTGAGTCTGTCAGCTGATTGTTAACACAATTCTAATGACCTAGTGCAGCTCCTAATTACAGGAATATCTCACGTTGTAAGCGCACAATGCCCTTTTATTAAAGCTGCAGACGAAACTGCTTTTTGCAGGGTGATGGTCCGCACTAGTGATCATTGTTTTCTTTATTTTCCTATCCACAGACTTTACCAGATAAGACTATTAACACTGAATGCCACTTAATTGCTTTCGCCACCTCACTCCTTATTAAACACTAACATATATGCAAGACTTGCACAAACTTGTCAGTTTCACTAAGTCGTCTCAATTCTTTTGCATTTTCATTCATACTATCCCAAATAGCCTTAAAAATGAAGAAAATGATTCTTGATGTATTTTCCTTTCACCTACAGTAACAAGACAAGAGCTTGGGTAAACATATGGTCCAACTAGTTCTTTGGGGGAAAAAAGTAATCACTGGTGAGTTACTGAAAGCCTCCTAAGGTAATTAGTTTTTTCCTTAGCTCCCCCCCCCACCAACTTGTCTGCATACACACTTAAAACTATTTAGATGTTGCTGGCAGTATATCAATGCAAACTTTCCTTTAAAAGGGGGGATGTTACTGCCCCTAAACTCTTTTAAAATGCATGCTTTTGTGCTGTTAACCTGATCCTTTAAATGTGTACTTAGTGAGAGCCCTATATTCACATGTTACTTGGTTTTTTTCTATTCCTTCCCCATAAAGTTCTGTTTGTCTACTTCTGTAATGGAAAGTGATCTGAACACCTGTCTGGTTACAGGAATGAGGAAGGACGGCTCCGACTTACAGATATTTCACTTCACTGTGCTAATAAAGAGAAGAGATTTCTTGCAACCTAAGTACATTCACGGTTCGATTTGCAGACCTCCAAAGCCTTGAGACACCCAACCCCAATCCTTGACGATCTCTCCACCGTTCTCAACTGCCCACGGCTGGGGGAACTCACGGCCAATCTTTCACTCACCTGAACTAGATCTATGAAATCCCAAAAGGTTAACGCTCTAGAACGTGAAGCCCATACACACACAGGGTCCTCTCTCGTTAATCCACGCAGGGAGGCTGAGTACCAGCCCCTAGCCACGGCACCAGGGGCACCCACGGAAACGTCCACCGCGCATCCAGGGCCACAGGGCGCTCAAACCTCTTCCCAGGCCCAGGGACAGCCGGGCGGAGGGCAAGCGGGGCGCTGAGCACAGGCAAGCCCCGCAGACGCACCGTAGCAGCAGAATACTAATTACCGGCGAGAGCGGAACACCCTTAGACGAGTTTCACCTTCTCCGGAGGGAAAAGGAGTCCGGCGTGGACGGTCACGAGGACTCCCGCGCACGCCGGCACACACCCCCTTCCCGGGTCAGACCGCGGCGGACCCGGCGGCCCAGCCGGCGCGCGGCTGTGCCCCCGCGCACCCCCGGTCAGCGGGGGGCCCACTCGCCTTCCTCCGGGAGGGGAGCGGTCCAGACTCCGGGTTTCCCGCTTCATCGGGAGCGTGCCGGGATCCGCTCTGACCGCGAACTCGCCGACACGCGCCGCCCCCGGTGTCTGTCGGCACGGGCTCTCGGGGGCGGGGGAGGGGGGGCGCGAGCGCCCTCAGCCCGGTACGCACGTCTGTCCTGCCCTGCGAGCCCCGGCTCGCGGCCACACAGCGGAAACTTGGGGACGCCGCCGAGGGAAACTCCGCACTCATCCCCACCCCCCCGCCCCGACCAGCCCGCCTGCCGCTCGCCGACGAGTCCGGCCTCGGAGGCGCACGGTAGGGCGCGCGCTTCTGCCCGGAGGCGCCTTCCCCGGAGCGGGCGGCCGCACTCACCTGGGGCCTCGCTGCCCTCCCGGCGGCGTCCGGCGCCCGCGACGCGGCTGTTTGCATCCGAGAGGGCGCGCGCTCAGCGGCCGGGCGCCCGCGTGCGCCCCGGGACCCGGTGCGCGCAGCTCGGCGCGCGGGGCGGACTGGCGGCGCCCGCTCGGCACCCGCGGCGGCCGGCCGGCCGGGCGCGGGCTCCTGCTCCAGTCACGGCCCGGGGCGCGGGGCGCGGGGCCCCTGCCCGGGCCGCGGGCGCCCCCGGCCCGCCGCCTCCGCGCGCTCCAAGGGGCCGGCCGCCTCTCCGCGAGCGGCTCAGACGCCGGGTCCGGAGCGAGCGGGAGCGCGCGTCCGGAGAGAGGGCGAGAGGGCGTGCGCCCCCGAGGAGACAGGAGGGCGCCGGGCCAGGGCGGGCGGGAGCCGCGAAGGTGAGGGTGGTCGGCAGGCGGACGCCTCCTGTCGGCGCCGGGCGCCACCGGCCCGGGGAGCCACCGAGACTTGGGCACCTCCTGGAGACCCAGTGAGGGCTCTTGGAGAGGCAGCCGCTCCGCCGCCACGCGCGCACCCCCGCGCGCGCACACTCGCGCACCCCTCCTCCAGCGCCCTCCTGACAGATCCGTACAGATGGAGTCCTTCGCAGGGAAATCAAGGGGAGCGGGGAAAGTAGGAGGGGCCGCGGCCCATCCATCTCTCCGCCAGGTATTTGCATCTGAGAGCGCGAAGCTGGAGGAGAGTTTTGCGAATTTTTTTTTTTCCCCCGAGCGCCCTCCCCGCCCACCCCCAACCCGTGGCGGGAGCCGTGATCAATGGAGCTCCTGAGGCATGAAGGCAAAGTCAGGAAACTAATCAGAACTTACAGTTTTCTCGAGTGATAGTTTTGCCCTTTCAATCTCCTCGGACTGCCCTAGTTCTACTTTCTCGACTTGCAGAAAATGTTCTTCCCTGCTGCGTTCTCTAATGCAAAACTTCTGAGGTGTGTGATTTACGCGCAGGGTGGGGTAGAGGACCCCCGGGAGGTGGGGAAGGGGAGCCGGTCTTTTGCGGAGAATGCGTTGCAGCCGGAAGAGTTGAGCACGCTTCGTTTTTTATCTGCTCGGGGGCTTGATTTCCCCCGATGGCTAGGTGCTGGGTCCTGAGGGGTCCGAAGGTGAACAGATCGTTTCCAAGTACGTTCATTTTTTCCCCCCTGTTCTGTCCGTGGGACTCGCCTCGCTTCTCTTCTCCATCCTTAACAGCGATTCCCTGTGTACCAGCTATATGGGTACAAGGCTTGCCCTTGTCGGCAACCCTCTGCTTTCCTGTTCATTCAAGCACACGTGCTCTCTCCCATCCAGTCCATTCTGCCCATTCAGCTTGCATTTCCCTCTCGCCTTCTTAGTATTTAAAACTGAATTGGATGCCAATAATTCTACCATCAAATACATTTTTTTTTAAATCCTGTTGAGTCCCAGATGCCTAGCGTTGCTGTTTGCTAAACATCGCTTCATTTTTAAAGTTAGATTTCCCACCTGCAACCTCCCCAAGTCCAGACCCGCTTGGATGGCCATTGCATAGTTCACGTCCACGCCACTGTCCATCATCACCCAAACTCAGGATGTTCAGAACAGACCTGTCTCTTCTTGGATGTCACCTTGGATTCCCCCAGTATTCTCTTCTCTGCCCGGGGCACTATCATTCTCCAGGTACCCAGACATTAAACATTGGCTTCATCTTTGAGGCCTTTGGCATGTTTTCCTGTGTGAAAATCCTTATTCTGGCTAATATCATACAATCTAGAACTTTACATTTTTCTGATGGCCATACATACATTTGTCTTGCTTTGTCTAATGAGCTCATTGCTGTTCAGTATGATCAGGACACCGCACGTATTTGGGCCATGGTAAATATCTGTTAAATAAAGAAGTGAATGTGTATATCTCATCCAGCAATGAACACAACTCTGAGAGGACACCATGCTATTTGTAACCTGCTCATTGATTTGTAACCTGCTCATCTATGCAATGGTGGGAGGAAATAGGTACTATACCATATGTGTTTTAATCAAAGGAAAACAATTTGGAGATCATTTTTTTAAGTTTTTCCCACAATTTATCCTTTTCTTATCTTGTGCCTCCCCATAAATATTGATCATAAGTTTGGCTTCCATCCTCAACCACATGCTTCCTTGTGATCTGCCTTCTTTTAAAAAAAAAATTCTCTTAAACTAGGGCACGTGGGTGGTTCAGTTAGTCAAGTGTCCAACTTCGGCTTTGGTTAGTAAGTTTGAGCCCTGCTTTGGGTGGTCTCCTGTCAGCACAGAACCTGCTTTGGATCCTCTATCCCCTTCTCTCCCTGCCCCTCCCCTGTTCGTTCTCGTTCATTCTCTCTCTCTCTCTCTCTCTCTCTCTCTCTCTCTCTCTCATAAATAAATAAATAAATAAATAAAAACTTTAAAAAATCCTCTAGCCATAACACAGGGATTCTAGAAGGGGTGAAAGGAGTTCAGTTAACCCGAATACCAGTTCTGGTCCTCACAGTCACAGCCATTCATCCTAGAGGAAGATCTAGGTGCCTCTCTACCTCGAGGACAAGATAAAGAATGGTGGTGATTCAGATGAGAACTAAAGGACATCCCTTTACCTAAGACATCTGGGATGACCTCTCTGCAGATGTGGCCCTTAAGCTGAGAGGTGATGGTGAAAATGAGTTGCATTTGTGAAGACCTAAAGAGAGAATAACTTGGGCAGAATAAACAAGGACAAATAATCTATTTGCAGAAGGATAGAGTTGGGTGTGTTTGAGAAACGTCGAATACTGTAGGAAGGGTAAAGTCTAGATGGATCAAGTGCTTGTGGTGGGGCAGGGACAAATTCCCAAATCCCTCCAGGTCCCTGAAAGGTGCCCATTATTTTATACTCAGGAAGAAGCCCAACATTCATTCGGAATGGCCAATAAAATGAGAGCTCCGCAGGTTTAGGCTGTGGTCAAGTCCAGGGACAAGACCTGTTTTATTATATTGTTTTACTCTCCCCTCCTTTTCCTACAACTCTGGTTGATTAGAAAACCTAGTTTCCTGAGAAACACAAATAAAAATTTACTGTACTAGATAAATCCTAAGGTGCTGGCAAATGTTTAAGATTCCATGAAATACAAATGTAAGTCATAACAGCATATGCTTACTTAGGAAACTTCATAATGTTTCTATATAATTTTCAAATTTATGTTTTAATATTTCTAGTCTTTATATAATACTCTTTATCAAATAACTTCAGTTGAAGGTTTTATTTCTTCAGTGTCCTATAATTCTGTACACAAATTTGATTAATGTTCCCTTTCTTTTCTATGGAAAAAAAAAACCCTCCTTTCAATTTATTTTTTACTCTTGATTAAATCAATGAAATCAGCGGTACCAGAGCTATATTTTGGAAAAGGAGAACTCAGAAAAGGTAGGAGAACTCTGTCATGTCTTCTGTCAGCATGAAAAGTACTTCCCTACATGTTTTATCTTTCAAAGCGGCTTTGGTGCAGTTCAGAAGGTTCTGATGAGATTGCTGCTTAGGTTATAGTCATTCTATCCTGAACTTAGTCTAAAACCAAAGATGAGTCTCAAGGTCTTGCACCTACCAGGGGAAGACAGCTAACCGTTTAGAATTGAGTAGTTCTAAAATTTTGGGTGGTTCTGGTAGGAAAACCTAGATGTGACAGGAGCTAAGAAGCACCTAAATCAGGCAAACTGCCAAAAAGTGGGGCCATTTATAGTTTCTTCAGTATAAGCTTGTGGATAAAAATATTTTTTCATTATGTAATGCTTAGCATTTTCCTGAGGGTGTCTATGTTCTTCAGTTATTTTATGTAATTAAGCATGCTTCCATCTTCTAGAAAATAAGGGTTTTAGTAGGAGAGATTCTAGCTCAATATACACATTTGCTAATTAAGTAAACATTAATTGAACCCCTTCTGGAGAATGGACTACACAGATGAATTGAAGATGTAGTACATATCCTTAGGAACCTTCCAACCTATGGTGAAAATAAGGAAGTGAATACGTCTCCATATTCCATGATAAACATGGTAATGAAGCATGCATAAATGTCAAGTGTGGGAACACATATAAAGGGTCATATCACGGAAAGTCTTGAATGAGGGGCGCCTGGAGGGCTCAGTCGGTTAAGCATCCGACTTTGCTCAGGTCTTGATATCACAGTTTGTGGGTTCAAGCCCCACATCAAGCTCTCTAATGACGGCTCGGAGCCTGGAGCCTGCTTCGGATTCTGTGTCTCCCTCTCTCTGCCCCTCCCCCGCTCACTCTCTGTCTCTCTCAACAATAAATAAACATTTAAAAAAAAAATTTTAAAGTCTTGAATGAGAAAATGTATCATGAGGACAATAGGGTATCAATAAGAGTTTTATGAGGAAGAAACATTATCATAATTGCCGGCAGCCTTTGGACTGGAGGTGAGCAAATGTTTAGGAAATTATTCCAGAAATCTAGGTAAGAAACATCTTGGCCTGGACTCTACTTATGTTTGAATAACTCTTGGATGAAATCAGAAAACCTGTATCTATATCATCTACCTATAGATATATAGTTACCAATAAGGGAGCCAGTTATCAATAAGGGAGCATAAGTGAACACTAAAAGATGGTAAAAATGTGCCTATAATTAGCATCATGGAATCACCCCCAACCACATCCCACTGGTGACAGTATCCCTCACAGAACACTGGGCTGGAAGAATCCAAAGCCTGAGATAATACAACAACTTTATTATTTAGGATATTCTCAAGAGCTCCATTTTCATTATCCAGAAACTCAGTGTGTTCAAAAATGAATACTTGCAGAGTATACTAGTCAGTTGAAGGGCCCTGAAGATATTCACAGACAAGAGAGATACAAAGTCAGCACAGAATTATTTAGAAAATACAAAGTTGTCTATTGGTGTCTAAGGAAGTCATTCCTTAGACGTTTCTCCGTGTGAACAGGTGGGCATAGGATTTTCAGGAGCCTCAATCCTTAAGAATTCAGGATACTCAGTGATCCATGGTCTTGGAGGAAGCAAGTGAAAATCTACATGGAAGGTTTCTCTGAAACTCTCAGTTTGTCCTGCCAAAGATTCTGAGTTGGCCCTGAGATTGCAGGTGGCTAACCCCTCATGCAAACCATTTAGAAACAAAAAACAAAAACAAAATAACCCATAGAGAAAAAATGGGAACAAAAGGACATAGTGGGAATGGCATACAAAAGGGAAGAATGCATGTTTCCCCTGATCAAAGCAAAGGAGGTGGTCCTGACTACTAATCCAGTTTCCTTCAGATATTCAGGGCTTCTTGTTGAGGCTTAAGAATAGCTGAGCTGTTGTTGGCTGCTGGATATTATTTGAAAGTAGAAGGAATTTTCTCCTGCTACATGTCAAATTTCTCAACGTTTTCTTTCTGAAGAACAAACTCAAACAGATAAACATCTGATTTGGATTTGGTATTAAGTGCCAAAGCAAGGGAACACTTACTTTTTTAAACAGCGTATACTACTGGTATGCAATTGTGTCTCCTGGTTCAAAATAGTTGGAACACAAATTACTTTTTAAAAAGCAGCTCACATCAAAATTGTCAGAAATAATAGAGCTCGGCCTGTGCTGTCTCTTGAATTATTGTTGTTCCATAAAAACCTTCTAAAACCTTCAGAGAGAAAAGCAACAATGCAAATTTCTGCTAAACATTGCACTATCACTGTGATAAGCAATAGAATCTTTGGACAAATGTGGATTTTCTCAATAAACTCATTTCAAGTATATTTATTGAGTCTGAGCCGTGTACCAGGTTTAATGCCACAAACTGCAGTAACCAGAAGGGAAAGTAAGACCAAAACCCCACAGTTATAGTCCTGGCACATAACTATCAAAGAAGGGAGAGATGAGACTAAAGTCAGTACAGTGTACAGTGAGTTACCAGATTTCAAAGAAGATAGTAGTTGCTATTGGAGAGTCCTAAAAGCATTAACTGAAGCGTCTGACTCTTGATTTCGGCTCAGGTCGTGATCGCATGACTGTGAGATCGAGCGCCACATGGGATTCTGTGCTGCTCATGGAGCCTCCTAAAGCTTCACTTTCTCCCTCTCCCTCTCAAAAAAAATAAAAGAAAAAAACAGTATAGCATTTCACTTGGGTCTAGGACGTGACTAGACCCAGGAGGAGACAACAGAAACTCAGGCTAATATTCACAGAACTTCAAACAATCTAAAAGGAGCAAAGAGATTTTATGGGGGATTTTTTTTTCAGATAAAATTAGATTCTTCTACATAATCCTCTTCTCACCAAGACAGAAAGAGGGCTCCCTACACATGCATTCAGTTGTTGCACTTGTATTTGGAATGCTATTCCTCCACCCATGCCTACTGAGCTCCTCTGAATAGCACTGACCTGCTTCTTCCCTGCATGGAGATCCAGAGAAGTGGCGTGCCCTGGGTTCTGTAGATTTTATAGCTGGTACCGCTCAATTATATTTAGTGCTCTCCTAACACACATAACCTACGCATGTAGGAATGTCCTTACTTTCAGCAGCTGCGTGGAGCTACGTGACTTTGAGGCTAAACTCAGGTTCAGAAGGAAAATCCAGGAGGAGGCAACAGGAGAGGAAATTATATACCTCAGGGAGAAAGATGAGATGAAACGAGCCAGTTTCTTCGAAGGGGAATTTTTAAGAAGGCAAGCATGCTTAATAAAATAATGAAAAACCACCGCCCTAGAAGATACTTCGGGTTAAGGAGAGCAGTAGTCTTTTTATGAACTTCAACTACATGCACAAAGGCGAAATCTGAAGCAGTCATTATCTTTGTGAACTACAAATGGTTTCACTTTCCACTTTTAGGTCTGAATGATTAAAAATGAATAGAACAAGCATCTCTCTTTTATTGCATCCCCATCTAACAAAATGGTCACTCTAAAGCCCAGATTAAGGGTGGGCCCCTTACGGCAAATGATTACATAAAGAACAAAACCAGTTCAGACTGATAAATTCCATTAGGACCAACATGAACAAACAGACTTCATGGACAAAATAAGGCACGGTATTTCCTAATGCATTCACGTGTTTGTGTGAGAAGAGTTGTGGTTGAAATGAGTACTCACTATGTCATGTTTATTAGCTAGGGATTTTTACTTTTAATGTTGACAGAAAAAATGTTATAGTAAGTAATTTAAAGACTTCCTTGCAAATATATCTGTGGATACAAATACTGGTCTGAAAGGGTTAATGAGTCTTGGAAAGCCACTAAATTACCACCAGTCACTGAGGATAATTGGACTCAATACCTTATGCATGAAATGACCTACATAAGACACCTTTGAAGATATTTAAGCATATTCCCTTACTTTATCAATGATGAAACTGAAATTCAGAGAGGGAAAGAGATTGGTTCATACTCTTATGATAAATTTCAAGTATGGGAGTAAGAATCGAAACCCAGTAATAAAAGCATGCTGATTGGTCTATCCTAAAATATCCAAATCAGGATTCTTAAAGATCCTAGATATTCAGACTTAATTATTTGGTATTCTGCATTTCAAATACCAAGCAAGATTTTTTGTTTACATTTCATAGCTTTTCTAAGCAATGGACAAATAATTTTGTTGTAGCCTTTCTCATTTTTAATATATATATTTATAGTTCAGACTGTATTGACTTTGTAATGATAAAAATTGAATGTATATTATAAATAATTCTGAAAACATGGCTCTCCATCACACCTTAAATTTTTATTTAAATACAAATATAAATCATAATTTTCATTCTTATGAGAGTAAGAATTAAATGAGTCATTTGCTTTAAGGCAAAATACCTATATTTTGGAGAACTAAAAAGGCAAAGGAATAGCTCATGGCAGAAAGCCATTTGCTGTTAGAATCCATATTTATTGACAATGCAATTCTTTTATCACATGAAATGTCAAGTAGTTTCCACCCAAAAGTTAACAAATTAAAGAAAACTAAATCAGTGTATTTAAATCATAGTTATGAATAGCAATAGCTCATGACTTTTTAGAAAATTATGAGATTCCTTTAAACACTCAAAATTTCCCCTATAGACTAAGACAAAATATATATTTCTAAATTTCTGAAAAACAACTCCTTAACTGATCTTGAAAATTTGCTTTGACTGAGTCTCCTGTTTGAGTGAATACAAAAAAAAAAAAAAAAGCAAGACCAATAATGTTTCAGATGTTTTAGTTTGTTTAACCATGGTGTACCAACTGAGCACTCCTCTGACTAACACCCAGCCCGTCCTCCACGCAAGTTTGGCCCACAAAGAGTTCTTTGTTGGGGCGCCTGGGTGGTTCAGTCGGTTGAGCGTCCGACTTCGGCTCAGGTCATGATCTCCCGGTTCGTGGGTTGGAGCCCCATGTTGGGCTCTGTGCTGAGCCTGGAGCCTGCTTTGGATTCTGTGTCTCTTTCTCTCTCTGCCCCTCCCCTGTCCGTGCTCTGTATCTGTCTCTCAAAAATAAATAAAAATGTAAAAAAAATTTTTTTTAAAAAAGAGTTCTTTGTTTTTATTTTTTATGTAAAAGTCTCTTCCAGTATTTGTTTTTGGGAGATTATGCACCCAAGTCCTTCTTTCTGACTTCTCTTTTATACGCCAAAATTCTGATCAAGCTAGGCTGCAATTTCATATTGTAAAGTATGATTAAACTTGAGGACTTTCTATTTCTTTAGATGGGACATGTACATGTACATTACCACAGTCATCTTAATCCTTAATTTAACTGGCAGGGTGTATGGGTGTACAAATTAATGATCCCTAGTATCAAAGCTACGATGTCTCAGTCTGGCCAAGCTGTTACAGGAAAATTCCATAGACTAGGTAGTTTAAACAGCAAACAAGCATCTCTCACAATTCTAGGAGCAACAAGTCTGAAGTCAGGGTATCAGCATGGTCAGGTTCTGGTGAGAGCTCTCTTTCTGGCTTAGAGACAGCCACCTTCTGGTGGTCCTGTAGCCAAGAAAGAGATATGCTCTCTTCATCCCCTTACATGGAAATCAATCCCATTGTGAGGGCTCCACCCCAGTGATCTCGTCCAAATCCAATATGTCCCAAAGACGCTACCTCCAAACACCATCACACTGGGGATTAGGGCCTCAACATATGAATTTGGGGGGGAGGGACACAAACATTCGGTCCGGCATAGCATACGAGTAGGCAGACTTAAAAGTCTAAGAATGTTTATAAAGTGTGTCTTATTTAAAAAGTGAAAAATTAAAAAAATAGAAGTCTTAGCTTATTTTTTTTTTAGTTAACCTCTAGACATAATGAGATTTTATCATCCTTGTGATAGAAGTTACCTGTACCGTGTATTGGAAGTCAATGAAAACCTCGGTGCTAGTCTATCTGCACTATTACATTACCTGGAAAATCTTAGTACCACCCACTGGGACAGACCTACCTTATCATATGTAAGTTTGCAAGTGACTTCGGATCTATTTTTTTCCCTCATTTTATTTGTGCTATCTATGAATATTTTCTATACTTGGTACTCCTATTGATTTAAATGGGACCTTAGCATTCACATAAAAGTATTAGAAGCAAGAAAAGCAAAAAATGATTTATCTCATTTCATGAAGACTAGTTCTGAAATACTCCCAAGTAATTTTAGTTTCCCCTATCCTAACGGGATTATCAAATGTTAATTAAAGCCCGGTTTATAAAGATTCTTTCTTTGGAAAATATAGTCATTTCAGTCATGCCCAGTATATTCTTCTGTATTTATAACATATAGTCTTTCTATTCCTGAATTCTACTTCTTTTATTGAGTTTCTTCTGTTATTTTTACTTTGAGTTTAAAAGTGGGATGATTTGAGGAGCACCTGGGTGGCTCAGTCAGTTAAGCATCTGACTTCAGCTCAGATCATGATCTCATGGTTCGTGGGTATGAGCCTGCATCAGGCTCTGTGCTGACAGCTCAGAGCCTGGAGCCTGCTTCAGATTCTGTCACCCTCTCTCTCTGTCCCTCCGCTGCTTGCGCTCTGTCTCTCTCAAAAATAAATAAACATTAAAATTTTTTTTTAAATAGGATAACTTGACAATCACTAATGAGAGTCATCGAAGGTATGGATACAATATTGTAATTTTATATTTTTAATAGTGCATGTATAAATAGAATTGGATATATAACAATGCATTTAAACTACAAGTGGATATTTTTAAAACTTTCGAGTCATTAACATTTTAATTTTGGAATAAATTATACCCATTTTAATTAATACATTTAAAGTGCATTTTAAACATTTATTAAACATATCATGTATGAATATACTATGTTGGTAAAAGCATATGAGTATCAAAGGACCCATTATATGTTTTATTTTATTTTTTTAAGTTCTTAAAATATTTATTTATTTTTGAAGGGGGCAGAGAGAGAGAGAGAGAGAGAGAGAGAAAGAGCTCAAACTCACAAGCCGCAAGATCATGACCTCAGCAGAAGTTGGATGCTTAACGGACTGAGCCACTCAGGTGCCCCACCATTATATTGTTTTAGAAAAACATGTATTAGTTCAGACTCTTTCAGAAATATTTATACATCTTTGTTATAAATCAAACATGGGTCATAATCATTAAAATCTGTATAAATCTATTATTCTCCTGATAGATGTAAATCTATATGTCTAGATATTCTCTGTTTTTTTCAAAACTATATCAAGGGTCCAAAACATACACGAGGTCAATAAAATTATAGATATTGGAATTGACTTTTGCTTGTTTGCTTTGTTTGTTTTAAGAGACAGAAGGCTGCAGGGGTTACACACATATCAGCTATATCATATCTCATTTATATCAAAGGATGCCATGGTTGGAGTGAACAAAATTGCTTATGAAAACTATCTTGCAACAAAAAGCAGGTTACTGATACTATATAAATTATTTAAATTTAATGCCCAAGGATGATAATTGGAGTAAGATGAATACATCAAATTCAAAAGAAAGAATAATCACTGTGAAATATTCATTTTGGCCAAAAAAACAAATGTAAGAGCCTAACAATTGCTCTCTAAACTTTCTGGTCTTAGTATAAAAGTTAAAAAAAAAAGCTCAGAAGTAACATATATGAAAATTGGCAAAGCATAAATTCCTTCACACTTCTGATTAACCAAATTGAAGATTGAGGTATTGAGACTAAAAGCAAGGAGGGAGAAAATGTAACTTTTCTACAGTTCTTTAAGTTCATTAAACACTAATTGGGAAAGATTTTTTTTTCTGGCAGTTTCATCAGGAAAAAAAAAAAGAGGAGACAAAATTTCTTCATACCTATTCTGACAGGACGCACAAAAGGGCCCAACTGTGTGGGGAAACATGTCCATATTCCTTTCAGTGGAGAGCTTTGGCTTTTCCCCCATCAACAGGAATTCAATCCCCTTTTCAAACCTATTGTCCTTAGCTGAGACTCTTGTGAAAGACAACAGATGTTGCAAAGATTATACTAGCCTGTCCACTATCCTGTTTCATTTTTAAAGGAAGAAAGAGAGAAAGAAAGAGAGAGAACGAGAGAGAGTGAAACAGAGAAAAGAGACCAAGGCTTGCTTTAAATCACTTGACCATTTTGCACTTGAGCAAATCTGTTTGCACAAGCTCTGCCGGCCTGGCAGAAAGGCCTGGGCCTTTCACATGCAGCTTGAGGTCAGTCCTAATGTGGTGTTCAGTGGTCCTCACGCCTTTCACATGAAGCGGCTGCCTCTGATTGCCAGAACAAATTGAGGGGATTCAAGCCATCAGCAGGGCATGAGGACCACTCCTATTCGCTCAGAAGGGAGGGAAAAGCTCAGAACAGACCAACTGGGGTTGCCCACAATACACCGTAAGATTAGATTTGATACACTGGATATTAAGACACGGCCATACTGAAAAGTAGGCCAGAATGACATAAGAATCTACAAGATAGTCATATAAATGACAATAAGAAAAAACAGTACCTGGGCATGTATGACGTTACAACTAATTATCAAGTGCCTTATATTTCTCTGTATTCATGACACCTGAGGAATTCTCACTGTCACTTAGATAGATAATCAATTCCTTAGGTGTACAGGACACATACAGAAGACTGAAGACATTTATAAAGAAAAAAAAAATCCATTAGGCAGGGATTGATCTTAAGCAAAGTAATGGTTAGGCCAAGTTGGATAGATTGTCTCCCAATTTAAGCATAGGAGTATAGAAGCAATTTAAAACTAAGAAGGTAAATCTCTTCCAAAAACAGAGTAAAGGAAAGTACTGCTGAATAATAACAGAAATTATTTACACGAAAATGAGCATTAATTGATGTAAATATCACTATCATTTTAAATCAGGGCTGTTGAAATGGTTGGAAAAAAAATAATTTTAAGAGGACATGTTTCAAAGATCTCATGTTTACTTTTAAAATAAAATGTCCCTGATCCACTCATTGAGATAAAAACATTAGGCAAATATTATCTAAGTACGAGTGAGATTCTATTTTTTTATGGAATTATATTCCTTAAATTAGTATTGTCAATTTCATACATTTCAGTTTTCAACACTTATTAGTGTGTTAAAGTTCAGGGCAATTATTCCATGAGCCCAATTCAACCCCAGGTCTCCCATCCATAGATAGTGGTGAAATTTTTGTATGTTAGAACTTTTGCTTCAGAATATTTTTCTTCTTATCCTGACTAGAACTGCAGTTAGTTATTAAGGATGGGTAATATTGCTTGTTCGTATTCCAAGAACTCAGTAGAGAATCTTGCATAGCATATGCACTCAGTACGTGAATTATGTTTAAATATTAATCTAAACCAAGTTAGTGTATAATACCATCACAAAAAATAAACAAATGCAGATATATGAAAGGCATCACACATTTTTTCCAACTATCATTCAGCATATAGCATATTTTTTAACCAAGGTAATTACCTCTTAAATTATGAGGGGCAACTTATTTTGTCAATGGGAAGTCATTGGCCTTTTCTTTACTAAAGTGAATACTGACCTTCAAGTGAATTTCATGGTCATTTAGATGGGGATTCACTCTATTGTTTCTGAAAGGATGATCAAAATGCTGAGCAGTATTTAATATCGAGCTCTTTCTTCCATGTGGCCTCTATATTTTGTTTCTGTATGTAGCCCTTTTCATGATTGGCAATTTCTCTATTCTTCAGCTATTCCTGTCCTATAGATCTTAAATTATCCTATGCCAAGAAATTATGTCCCAAAAGTCTAGAATTCACATGGACGTTGGAATTTAGTCACAAGTTCTTTTGATGTGTGTTTCAAGACATACACACTATTAATAATGAAGATGGGGAATGATATCTCTGTTTGGGAAGTTAATTACCCTGCTGATACTGATGCTAATAGCTCTGTACCAAATATAAATTCAGTGTATTGATCTGTTAGAGTTGAGTCCAGAGGGTGTCTGGTAACACAATGAAATTTACAGTGAAATTAGCAGCAAGGAAGTTAGTTCATGACTATAAATTGTCATGGAAAATAAACAAAGATATTTGGCATAGGGGAAATGGAGACAATGATATATTTTGAGAAAAATTACTTTGTCAATGCACCTCTCAAATCACTGGGGGCAATATAAAATATAAATAGAGCATTAAAAAAAACACAGGTGACCTGTAGCTTGTAAAACAAGACAGACTAATGTATTAAACATTCATAAGTAGTTTTGTTTTGTTTTTTTAGAAAATGTTCAGGAATTAACAACATTTTTAACCTGTATACTAGGCAACTGGATGTGAATGAGAGAAAATGATCCTAAAGATAATTAGAGATTCATATGAGGAAGACCGGCATCTGCAGTTACAGTACACTAGCTAGGATAGAATTACACCCGCTATCAATCTTCATGCTTGAGGGCAGAAACTGCTCACCAGATGGGTCAGGAAGATATTCCCCCCCATGGTATAATATTGTGAAATTAAGTATATTATGGGAGGTTTATTCCTCTTAGTGAAACCTCTGGTATTGGCCACCAGATGGGATGCACCCTCTGTCTGCTCAGAATGATAATTCATATTTTTTCTCACAAAAGGATTGCTTATGGCAATTGAAGTCATATGATCTTTATTTTTATGTCACAACCAATTCTCAACACCTAAAGAATTCTGAGTTTCCCATGAAGATCCAAAGGAACCAATGGTGGAATATTTTGGAGATAGTTCTAATTACTACTGAATTTTTATTAGCCTTCATGGAAGACTAATAATGCAAGGAAAGGGTGAAAAATATCCATGCCTATGAGGCTAAGACTGGCAACTTTCCCCTCTAGCAAGCGTTTGAATAGGGTCCAATTTTCAGCCTGCCTTGAACTGTACAAGGTCAGGAGCCCAAGTCCTCAATGGAATGTGAGTAGAACTGATTTGTGTAACGTTCACTTCTCTTGTACATGAGGAAATCCCTGCCTCTGCTCTTCTCCTCTTCCCCTTCTCATTGTCTGAGAGGATTCTGTCCAGTGTGGTCTTGGAAGCCACTGTCGGCCTCTGTCACTGGCTCGTTTTGTTGCTTGGAACCTGCTTGTCTTCCCTAAACATGACGTGAGAGACAAATAACCTTCTATCGTTTTGATGCAAGGCTTTTGGGTGTTCTCCATTATCAGTTTGCCTACCTTAATGCATCAACAATTTTCACTGTCACATGTTCTGTTTTTCCATCATAGGAATACAAAATCTCTAAATAACTGTAAGCATAGTACAAATGCAATGATTTACTTGACAAATGTGATATTTAAAAAAATGTATTAAATATATGTAACATATCAAATTTAAATATGTCCTCCCCACTTTCTAGTATTTCCCTTTTGAAGTCCTTCATCCTCTTTTGCTACTACTAGACTGAGGTGCTCTTAATCCCATCACAAGCTATCTAGGATTGGGCATATATTGAAAGTCATTAAATTTGGAAGACCATTTGTTTCAGAGAAATTATAGTATCTATATTAGAAGCCAAGAAGACGTGTATGCAACTTATTTCTTGGCTGTGATCTCCATGATTTACACTGTCAGAGTCATTTATACTGGAACTTTTCTCTTTGGATTCAACCTTAATAATGTATTTTATACAACCATTGGTATTGTAACTGAGAGCAACCCTGAACATGGAGCTGATTTTAAGCTGTAACAATTTGCTGTTGAGTTTTAAATTGTTTTTCTATATTTATTCACTCACGGGTTTATATTTTAATTTTAATTAATTCCATTTTCAGAAATTTAAAATGTACTTTTTAATTCCACATGATTTATAGCAGCTGTCTCCATCTGTAAAGTATGCTCAGAGGAGTCTTATTCAGCAAATGAAGTCTGTATCCAGACAGCTCACTTTACATACCCTGGGGACTTCAGTGTGGCTGTTCTCAGTGATAAACCTGAACCAAAGATAATCGGGAGGGGAAATCTACAAAGGGAAATCCAGTGTAGAAATTACATGGTAGGAGGTAGCCACTCTGAATGTATATATATAACATATATAATACAGGTTATATATGTTACATCTATATGTTTATGCATATATACGTTTACATATGATATAATATATGAATGTTACATATGTATAATATATGTTACCTATATAGACAAAAATATATATACACATACAACTCTATAATTAAATAAGTTAGTAAAATAAATAAAATTATATATATATAACATAGTATTATGTTATATATCTCATATTATTTTTAAAATATATTTTTTCTCTCTCCTAAAACTTTGTGTAAGTCCCTGGGATACTAAAAAAAAAAAATCTACTATTTCTGCTCTTCTCAGAAGCACGTGGGCCTCCAATAAGGGTCTGCATTGCACAGTTGCACAAGTCTGTAAGAATTTTAGAAAGGGTAGGGTGATTTTTTTAAAAAAAGACTATCATTATAATATCAAATGAACTCAAGGGATGCCTGGATGGGGCAGTCACTTAAGCGTCCGACTATTAATTTTGGCTTGGGTCACGATCCTGCGGTTTGTGGGATCCAGCTCCTCACTGGGCTCAGTGTTGACAGGACGGAACCTGCTTGGGATTCTCTCTCTCTTTCTCTCTCTCTCTGTCCCTCCCCCATGCACTCTCTCTTTTCTTCAAAATAAATAAGTAAATACTTTGGAAAAAAAAGGAAAAAGTCAAATGATTCAAGAAAATTCAAATAGTACAAACATTATAAATAAAAAGTAAATATTTCTCCTTCCTTTTGATTCCCAATCCCTCCCTCCAAAGAAAACCACTTTTAAATCTTTGACAATTTTGTATAGACCTAAACTTCATTTCTTCCCCCTTGAGAATAGATGTCCTCAGATAAGACACAGCAGATAGGAATAACCAATGTGTACAACTTAGGTCACCAGGGTGGGAGGTCATCCTAACAGGGAAAATGTTGCTTGTCCTCTGGAAAGCCAAGGGCAGAACACAGGGGAGCTGTCCCAGGAAGTTTTGAGCAGGGTCCATGTTTGGATGAGAGAGAAAAAGCTGTATCTTTTGGGGCTGGCTCACTAAGGAATCATAGTAAAAATCTCAGCTTCAGTCTCAAGATTGGTTTGAGTTGAGTGGGGTGGCCACATACCATGGTTTTCTTAGAACAGTCCTCTTTGAAAACCGGTTTTTTTAAATCCTATTCTCAGATTTTGTGAGTGTTCCATTTCACCCTCAAATATGAACTGCTATTGAACTCTAAATTGCACGCTCACCCTGGCTTTAAGACCGGACTGCGTCCAACATGCTAAGACATAGTTATCTCATCCTGACCTTGAATATACCAATAGGGACAATGATTAAAATTTAATTCAGAAAAAGTCGTGCTCAGTGACATGCTGGCAGCCTTAAAGGAATACATTTCTATCTCCAAAGAAGCTTCAGAGGGTTGGAATTCATTATAGTTCAAGGGTTGGCTCTAAGTGTAGGTGGCTTACACAGCTGAATTATCAACATATCTTCTCTTTAAAATGGTTTCACAGGCACCTGGGTGGCTCAGTGGATTAAGTGTCTGACTCTTGATTTTGTCTCAGTTCATGATCTCACGGTTTGTGAGTTCGAGCCCCACATTTGGTCTCTGTGCTGACGGTGTGTGGAGCCTGTTTGTTATTCTCTCTCTCCCTCTCTCTCTCTCTCTCTTCCCCTGCCTGCTTGCCCTATCTCTCTCAAAGAAATAAAAATAAACTTTAAAAAAATAAATAAATAAAATGGCTTCACTGATGTCTAATTCAATCTATAGAGTGCTGGGGGAGGGGCGTCTCTCATTCTGAGTCCTTTTTTCCCCACTACCCCCATTCAGAACAGTGCCAGGACCCCAAGCAAGAACAGTTCCCTGTGATTGTGAGATGGATAGGTCGTTTCTTATATAGAAGCCAAATAATTACAGTGACTTATTTTTATAGCATATTAAAATTAGGCTATCACAAAGAAACAAGTCTTAGCATCTCAGTGAGGGGCCCTGAAATGCTTCTGAGGAACAACAGTAAAAAAGGGAAATATTAACACTTGGTGAAAGATCTTATGACAGATTGTTATCATCAGAGTGAGTTTCTTAAAGTGGTGTGGGAATGTGCCTGCATACGAGTGTCTGCTCTATTGGCGTGAACTTCGTTGTACTGCTCAGCATAGTGTTATAGCTTGTCACATCCTATCCCACGTTGTGTAGTGTGAACAACTGTGTTTTATTGGCAGATGATGTATGTGATACATTTTTTAAGGGGTAGCATTCATTCAAGAACTTTGTTTTGAATTTGCTAATAAAGTCCACTGATGCCCCTATGATTCAATTACCTCTTCTGTAAATCATAATAGAACCCCCTTTATATTTTGAATGACTTCTTAAACCGGCCATATCTGGGCCATGAAAACAAGTTAGTATTGACTTGGGGGGGGGTGGTATTTGCTTTCAATGCTGATACTACCTCTACTAAGGGCAAAGCTTATTTGGGGGATACTCAGTGTGTTCCAAACCAAGTTCATTGTCCTCTCTCTCTAAATATCCGTCCTCCAGAGTGATGTTCTCTCCTTCACTTATTATCCATATCACATATCATCCTTATGAGGAGGCCTGGGGTCATCTTCTCTTTCATTTTCCTTGCCCCCCTACACCCACAGTTAGGATATATCATTCTCTCTCCTATCTGCCTTCCTCCTTCCCATTCTTGCATCAGTGCCGAACTTCAGCCCTGCTTTGATAACTCACCTCTAGGTTATGTTTTTTTTTTTAAGTTTATTTATTCTGAGAGAGAGAGAGAGAGAGAGAGAGAGAGAGCACAAGCAGCAGAGGGATAGAGAGAGAGGGAGGGAGAGAATCCTAGGCAGGCTCCATACCGGCAGAGCAGAGCCAAATGCGGGGCTTGAACTCACAGAACCCTGAGATCATGACCTGAGCCGAAACCAAGAGTCAGATGCTTCACCCACTGAGCCTCCCAGGCGCCCCACCACTGGACTATGGAAGCAACCTCCCACATCAGTCTCCCTGCCCCTTTTCTTTTTATTTGCTCTCTTTTTTATCCCTTACACTCCGGCCAGTCAAGTTCTCCAAACTAATTTGAATGGGGCCAGCACCTTCTCCCAAAAATATCCAGGATCGCCTTATTGTCCAAGGGGATGGGTTAAAATTCCTAAGTGTGGCATTTAAAACCACCCAAGATCTGGCGGTGTCCTGCCTGTCTGCTCCGTCTGGAGGCACCATTCGGTGCTCATACTGACTGCTTATTATTCCCCATACATGGCCACATTTTTATGGCAATTAACTTTGTTCAGACTGTTTGCTCTCCTACTATATCAAAACCTCATTTGACCCTTAAGCCTCTATTCAAATGTTATTTCTTTCATAAAACCTACTCTGAATGTCTTTGTACGAATTGTTTCTCCTGCAATTTTATGGCATGTTATTTGTTTTCTCACCTATAGCTCTATGGTTTGTATTCACGTGTCTCTCTCTGTCCCGCCCACGTAAGTATTACCTTCTTGAGACAGTGACCATATGTATCCGTTGAACAGATAGCTTTCACAATGTATGTTTTCAGTAAGTATTAGCTAAGCAGATTATTACAGGACTTAGAAAGGTACAACACTGATGTCAGACTTTTTTGCCCATGTGTTCCTAATCTGTATGTGAACAACAACAAAAAAATCTGATGAACAGCTAATCTTAGGAAATTAGGAAGCTGGCTAATCAAGGATGTTAAAGAAACACTGGAGCTAACGAGGCTTCTCCTGCCCCACTTGGAAAGAGGCCTCCTTCCAGGAAATAATGTGAGCTATTTTACACCAGTGAGCCTGACTTCTATAAGGGCCAATGATTTCTTCCCGAATAAGTGCTTTATAATGGTCATTTAATATCCTGAAATGAAATTCATAGATGATAAACCCACCTAAACATTTACAATAACTAAAAACATCAATAGGATGGTCCAACAAAAAAAATAAATGAGACATAAAAAGCAATTTATACTAAAATAATGTATATTTCCATATGGAAACGGTTGGGGTGGGACAGAACGGTTTCCACCAGTTCCAAAGTGCCTAAAGGGCAAATGATGGATTTAGATGATTTTGGAAGGGCAGAGGAATTGTGTTTTGGGGGGATCCAGAAAATGTATCCCTGGCTTTTTGTGATGCATTGAGAAGAAACATGGGGCCTAAACTTAGTCTCAAAAACAGAGTGCCCTCTCTTTGTTACATTTAAGGGCAGGGAGATACCTGATCAGCACTTGAATAGAGAGAATGGAGGTTTCCTGGAGTTAAGATCATCAGAAAATTTGGAAAAAAAAAACACATAGTGTCCAAACATGAGGGTCCTTCACCTTAAAGAATATGGTGTTACTTGTTTATTTCTTCAGCTCTGTAGTCTTGTGCTAAAGCAGTCCTGCAGCTAATCCTCTGAGAGTTGTAAAATCAAGGGGTGTCTTTGCATTCCAGTTTCTTTCTCCTTGATCTTTCTATTTTCTCTGAATCTTTCTGTTTTCACCTGAATGAATTGCAAGGAAGGCAAGTGGGGACAAAGTCGCAGGCGAATACCACTGCTCACCCTGGTTTCAAGCTGAGGTTTTGGCGGAGGCCCCATGAGAGCAGGTAGGAGATATTGCGGGGGCCTCCTTGAGCTGTCCCTTATCTGTGATAACTTCCTAATAAGGCTTGAAATATAATGAAACTCTAGGGTCAAAACAACTTTTTAGAGCCATCCAGTTCATTAGACATCATATAATTCAATCTTCTCATTTTACAAGCAGGGAGAATAAGTCTCCAAGATCAGCTTGTGAGTGTCTGAGCCTGGCCTGGACCCCACAGCAGCTGCCTTCAGGCCCAGGGCTCTTTTCCTCAGATCTCACTGCCTCCCTTTCCTGGGGGTGGATTTAGCTGTTCCACAATGCTGCCAACACACAAAGTCTTTGTAAGCCACCTTTATTTCCTCAAATATTGTTTCTTCCCATGGTACCCCTCCAGGCACATTTCTTCTAGTAACTTGTAGAACAAGAATAAATATAAAAATCCACAAATCCTCATCTGAATTGGCCTCCAGAATGTATATCTTGCTTTTCCCTATATATCTCTCTTCTTTACTTTCCATCTGTGCTCTAGGCCAAGTGGTTTGGCTTCATACAGAGAACAGTGCAGTCTCCTCCACCTGAGGCTTGCTGCCTTACTAGCAGGTGATTATTGCTATTTTAAGTATTTATTTATTTGTCCGTACAACAACTGGGGTAGTAAGATCTGTATATCCTAGAGTTCTTGAAAGGATCAAATGGTAGTGTGATGACACTGTAGACTGTAGGGTGTTGAACAAGAGTAAACTATACCTTTCCTTACATTCAGTTTCATAGTCAAAATAAATGCACTTCGGAATCTCTCATCTGTCGCTCTATTTCAGGGTAATCTTAGGCAAGCTGCCTTTCCTCACTCTGCTGCTTTCCCATCTGCTAAAAAAGTAAACCTTTATTGTAGAATTATGGGGGTTAAAGTTACAGAATATGAATCTCTTAGTAGAGAAGCAGGCAGATAGTTCAATGAATAAATAGACATTATTATTATTATTATTATTATATTACTACTACCACTACTTCCCTCAATCCTCATTTATTCTCTAGATTTCCTTATTCATGTCTTGATAACAATCGTATTTCCATGATATATTTGGATGGGTCATTTTGTTCCCATTTTAGGCTCCCGAAGTTATTACTGAGCCACTCTGTAGAATTACGTAGTGGCCATAAATGAGACAGATGAAGAACCATGCTAAGAGGTTGCTTTATCCATTCAGTTGCAGTAGGATAGTGAAAATGTTGAAGATAGCATTTGATTGCTAAATGCAATTTTCACCTATTTCCAACACTTTTTATAACATGCTTAAGCAAAATGAGATATAGATGGAAAAGCCAAATATCTTGTTGGCTCACTATGCTTATTGTTATTGATAAATCTCTCTATACCATAAAAAAGAATTTTAAAAAAGAAAGTAGAGGGATTTAGGGCGCCTGGACGGCTCAGTCAGTTAAGTGTCCAACTTCAGCTCAGGTCATGGTCTCGCAGTCTGTGAGTTCGAGCCCCACGTAGGGCTCTGTGCTAACAGCTCAGAGCCTGGAGCCTGCTTCAGATTCTGTCTCTCCCTCTCTCTCTCTCTGCCCCTTCCCCACTCACTGTCTGTCTCTCTCTCTCTCTCCCTCAAAAATAAATAAACATTCAGAAAATTAGAAAGAAAGTAGAGGGATCTTCTTTTGAAATACTTCATCTTAAAGCTGGAATTTTTGATAATAAGCAAATGAGGACAGTTTTATTTATTTATTTTATTTTTTAAAGATTTTTAAAAAGTATCTTTTTTAAATGTTTTTAAAATATTTTTAAAAATAAATTTTATTTATTTACCTTTGAGAGAAAGAGAGAGAGAGAGAGAGAGAGAGAGAGAGAGAGAATCCCAAGCAGCACAAAGCCTGAAGCAGAGATCAAACTTACAACTGCAAGATCATGACCTGAACTGAAATTGAGTTGGACCCTTAACCAACTGAGCCATCCAGGCACCCCAAGAAAGACAATTTTAACAGAAAAGAAAAGTCATTCAAAATTGATCTTTTTTCCAAATTAGATATTTCAATATCCCTGACTCTACTCGTCTGAATCAGACGAGTAGAGTCTTGTCTCTCTGATGGAAACACACACACACACACACACACACACACTAAAAAATTTAGAAACACCACTAACTGAAAAAAAAAAGAAAAAAAAAAAAGAAACACCACTAACTGATGCTGCTTCATTAGAACATCACCTGATTATAATCTGATGCCAACATTCTTGTGGTATTATCATTTTCAGTTGTTATTTCCACACTTGTTACAAGCATACATGAAAAGCGGGGAGCTTTCTCTACTACCTGAAGTGAATTTTGAAAGCAATTCTTTCACATTGTCTATAAACCACAAAAGTCTGAGGGGATGGGACTTTTCAGCGCGCTGGATTTCCAGGCATTGAATCCCCTAAATAGACTACTATATAATACTACATTCCACCTGAATATAACATTTGTGTAATGCACTCATTTAAATTCTTCATAGATACAAGCATTTTCCTCAATCTAAAGAAAATCAGACTAGGCACAAATCCTGCAAGAAATCTGGAGGTAGAAAATGGCTCATCTGTTTTTAAACACTAAAGCTCCCTCTTTCCCTCTTTAAATACTCCAGCTAAGGGCTAATCCCCACTCATTCTCTTTAAGTGATTATAGATACTAAACGGCCACAATTATGTTGCTGCATATGAATGTGCTGTTTGATGAATGTAACTCCAACAATCACAAAGCAACAGAAGTAAAGAGAAAAAATGCAATAAACTATCATTTTTGTAAATTGCCACACTGAAGCAAAATTATCACATACATACTCAAAAAGACAAAAATTGCCCAGCAAATGAGATCTATCAGAAAGAAAATTTTATCATAAATGACAACGATCAGTTGGCATTCTACTCTCTATTATATGAATTAATGATTATGTTTTAGTCCTTGGACTGTGTCACGTGCATGTGTGTGACACATTCTTTAACGTGAATCAAGATCTATGCAATTAATAAAACATTATAGAGAAGGTATCCTAGATAATGGAGACTCAGACATTAACTCTGAATCTGATTGTGAGCCTGCCGATTTGCTTCAAGATATAAACCGGGGACAAAACTTTATCTCTATTACGCTTGTCAATTACGTCCGTGTCCTCTTACAAAGGATTCACTTCTGCCCCACCCCATGGCTGGGGCTTGGTGCTAGGGACACAAGGACAGAAGCTGTCCCTGTGGCTGCCATTCACACATGAGGCTATCATTCCCATCAATAATTCTGCCATCTGCACTGAGCTTGGGGCAAACCCACCAGCGTGCCAGAAGCTTCAGGGCCACCACCAGATGCTCCATCACCCAAGACGGTCTACGAAGTCAGCTATGAATGCGTCCAAACCATGACAGGGAAGAGGAGACGCACATCTAGGTTAATAAAGCCGGATTGGTAAGAGGAGGAGGAAAGAGGCAAGCAATGAAGTGAAAAAACCGACAGATCCAGACGCGTTGACTCTATGCCAGCTAAATGTATTTGGACCATTCATTTAAGCCCTGTTTCCATATCTTTAACACATGGAGGGCCATGTTTTCCTTCCTCATATACTAGTGTAGGGAGGGAAATGACAAATTTTAAGTACAATAAAATAACGGGGGAAAGGCAGAATTTCTACAAAAATTGAAAGATTTTCTATCTGTATTCTGCAGGCCACATTTATTTTTCCTGTGTCCTTCATATGCATGCATGTATGCACAACCTCAGAGACCCAAGTTTATAGTCAATACAAAAACCACAGGAAAATGAACAAATAAATAAAAGGCCATGATAGAATCATCCTTTTAGGGGTTGCATGGTGTAAGGTGTAAAAAAGAAGGTGTAAGAAAGAAGTGTAAGAGAGGTGTAAGAAAGAAGTCTTACTGTAAGATATCTAGCTGTGTGACGAGACAGAACACCTTTTTATTATAAGTTGGGTTTTTTTTTTCTTTCTTATTTATTCTACCATGTTATCTCAATTTAGGGAACTACTTTTAGATTAAATTGTTTTTATAAAATATTTTTTTAAGATTCTAAATACTAAGATTAATATAAAGGCAATGCTACCACTGAAACCATATTGGCACACTGGAAAAAAAAAAGCTCATTTTTTAACTGTCTGGGATAACAGCCAGAGGTCTGTAAGATATCAAATTCTTCACCAGTGTCAATGAATACACTTTTCTCACTCTCTACCTTTCCAAATCCTCTCAGAACACGGACACTTCTATTATCTCCAAATCCTACAAGAAGATATTGTATTCCCCTTTAAACAGAATTTCAAATATTTTCCTTCATCCACTAGTTCCATTAATCATTCATGCATTCATTAAAGAGTGTTCATTGTGCTCTTCACTTGTGACTTGGTCCTAACTAGTGAAAGGACAATATTTCTGATGCCCCTGAGAGCTGGCAGCCTACTGAGTGAGAACAGGATCATAATCCAGTTCTTCTGGATTATGATCCAGTAAGGATAGAGATAAGCCAGGTTTTGTGGGAAAATAGAAGAGACTTAGCTATCCTGATATATGTATATCTGAGACTGTCCCCTGACAAATGTATCATTCATATTAAGATCTGGAGAATGAGTATAACTCTAGCCAGAATCTAGCTCTGTCATAAATGATGATGACTTTTGGATAACTTGGTTTACAGAAAGATCTATGGTTTCAAAGTGTGGCTAGAAGTCCCCTGGGGTCTCTGAGACATTTTCTGAGGTCAGTTAGATCCTCCCTGTCTGGCTACATGTCCGTGTAAGGTTGGATTCTTCTCATATTCTCTAGGCAAAACAACATATCTTAACAAATAGAATGCAGAGGCAAGTATGAGAATTTCTGTGTCTTTTTTTTTAAAGCCAGACATTAAATAAATTTGCAAAACTGTAAAATAATGCACATATTTTGTTCAAGTAGTATTTTTACACAAAGTACTTAGGTTAACATGAATAAATCTCTATTTTTAATTTTTAAATTAAAATTAGTTAATAAATCCATATTTTAAAATGTCTATTTACACTTATAATGTATCAAATATCAATAAGTATAATATACATTGTTGAAAGTTCCTAAAGGCCTCAAAATTTAAAATATGAAATTATTCCTGCCCTTAGAAGCTATTTATCTAGGTTAAATTATTTTATTATTTTAATTTTTTAAAACAAATTATGTTTATTTTTGAGAGAGGGAGATAGAACAAGAGTGAGGGAGGGGCAGAGAGAGAGGGAGACACAGAATCTGAAGCAGGCTCCAGGCTCTGAGCTGTTAGCACAGAGCGTGACACGGGGCTCGAACTCATGAATTGTGAGATCATGACCTGAGCTGGTCAGATGCTTAACCGACTGAGCCACCCAAGTGCCCCAATTCTTAATAATCTTCTTATAGGCATATTTCTGTAAGTCAAAGATTTCTAATGTTGTTGCATCTAATTCCTGATTCCCATGCTTGTTGTTATTGTTGTTTTGTTTGCTTATTTTATATTTTGGTAAATTGAGAGATTTCATTTATTTTTATTGGTGCAAAATATATAACACAAATTTTGTTCTTTTAACCATTTTAAGTGTACAATTCAGTAGCATTATACATATTCATAATGTTGTGCAAACATCACCACTATTTCCAAGGTTCTATCAACAACCCCCCAAAAAATTCTGTGATCATTGTAAAATTACTGTCTATCCCTCCCTTCCTTCAGCACCTGATAACCTCTAATTTACTATCTATATGGATTTGCCTAGATATTTCGTTTAAGTGGAGTCATACAATATTTGTCCTTTAGTATCTGGCTATTTTACTTAACATATTGTCTCAACATCCATCCATGCTGTACTATGTATCATAATTTCATTCATTTTTTCAGGCTACTATTCAGTTATATGTGTATACCTTATTTTCTTTATTCATTATTTGTTGATAGACACTTAGGTTTTTCCACCTTTCGGCTACAATGCATAATCCTGCAGTTAACATTATTGTACAAATCTTCTTTGTCTTACAATGGGATTATGTTCCAATAAACCCATCATAAGTTAAATTATTGTAAGTACAAAATGCATTGAATACACCTAACTACTAAACATCATGGTTTAGTCACGCCTACCTTAAATGTGCTCAGAACACTTACATTACCCTATAGTTGGTCAAAATCATCTAACACAAAGCCTATTTTATAATAAAGTATTGAATGTCTCCTGTAACTTACTATCATACTGAAAGTAAAAGCAAACAAACAAACAAAAAACAGGATGCTGTATGGGTACAGAACAATTGTAATTCTATCAGTTGCTTACCTTTGTGATTGCATGAGTGACTGGGAGGTACAGCTTCCTGCCACTGCCCAGCATCATGAAAGAGTATTGACCACATGTTACTAACCTGGGAAAAGATCCAAATTCAAAATGAAAAGGGGGCGCCTTGGTGGTTCAGTCGGTTAAGTGTCTGACTTCGGCTCAGGCCATGATCTTGCAGTTGACGAGTTTGCGCCCTACATCAGGATCTCTGCTGTCAGCACAGAGCCCATTTTGGATGTACTCTCTCCCTTTCTCTCTGCCCCTCCCCCACTCTCATGCACTTGTGCACATACTCTTTCTCTCTCTCAAAAATAAACATTAAAAATTAAAAAAAATAAAAGTACAGTTTCTACTGAATGTGTGTGAATTTTGTACCATTGTAAAGTTGCAAAAATTGTAAATCCAAGACCATCTATAACTGTTCTTTCTTTTTTTGTAAATATGTAATAGTGAAATTGCTAAGTCATGTGGTAATTCTATCTTCATCTTTTTAAAGCACTACCAAATTGTTTTCTATGGCAACTCTATCATTTTCTATTCCAATCAACGATGTTCAACTTTTTCTTTCTGTCTTTGTCTTTCAAATATTTGATTACAGTGCTTCCTGATGTGAAACCCTTTTAGTTCATCTTACCTGCAATTCTTTGACCTTCTTCACTTTTTATATTATTTTATATTGGATGTTGAACCACTTGGATGTTTATATTATTTGTCTTTCATCAAATCTGAGAAGTTTTCCACCATTATTTTTTTCAAATATCCTCTCTGCCCCTTTCCCTGCCTTTTCTCCTTCTGGGACTCCCACAATGTATATATTGGTTGGCTTGATGGTATCCCAAAATTACCTTAAATTCTGTTTACTTTTCTTTAATCTGTCTTTTTTCTGTCCCTCAGAATTGATCATTTCTATCATCCTATCTTCACGTTCTCTGATTCTTTCTTCTGCCTCCTCATATCTGGATTTGATTCTCTCTAGTGAACTTTTCATTTCATGATTATATTTTAAGCTCTAGAATTTCTTTTTTAATTTTTTTTAGGTTCTGTTTATCTTTACTGATGTTTCTATTCTCTGTATACATTGTTCTTTTGACTTTTTCTGCATTTTCCTTTAGTTCTTTTTCAGAATCTTTAAGACAGCTCTTTTAAAGTCTTTGTCTAATAAATCTGCCAGTGGGTCTTTTTCAGGATAGTTTTTTGTTAATTTATTTATTCTTTCTTTTAAATAGGGGACACATTCCTGTTTTATTGTATGCCTTGAAATTTTTTTTTAACATCATCTATTTGAATCTAATGATATTGTTTCTTGGAAATCACATTATCTCTGTTTTGTGTAAAAAAATTACATTTGTTTGGTTATTATAGGCTGTTTCTGTGCAAAGGATCAGTCAGAGGTGTAACCTTTAGGTCTTCTCAGTTTCTTCTGAGCTGGTGTTTTCTCTGGGCATGTGTGATCACTTTCTAATTTATCCTGTATATGTAGTTGTTTCTGAATGTCCTAGTGTTTAGAGTCTGGCTTCCAAAAGGAAAAAAAAGGAGAAAAATGAAAGGGCATATAGTGAGTACTGGCCATTTGAATTCCCTGGAAGTCACTTTAACAGAAGGGGGAGGGGTTTGGAACAACTGAGCAGATGCAAACAAAAATGGCTACCTACCTCTTTGTTATTATCTCTGTGATCAGAAGGAGCAATCACCAAAAAGAACACAGAGTCAACACAGTTTTAAGACAGGATCTTTTTTGCCCGCCCTAGCTCCTGCAAAGCGTGTGCAAGCTGATCCAGAAACACATGAAGAGTTGCCAGCCAGGAGGTTGAGGGGTGGGGGGTTTGTAGCTACAACTATTCTCTATTCTCGGAGCTAAAATTGACTGCAATTAATTGCAACTTTCCCTCCATGACATCCCCTGTAAGTCCCAAGCCTTCAATACACTCCAGAGGAGTTCCAAAAGAGTTACATTAGACAGATTCTACTAGTACAATTGTTGTCTGGGTGTGAGACAAATTCCTGGTGCTTCCTACCTCCCAGAATTTTCTTGTGCATGTGTTTTTAATTGTTGTATTTTCTTGATAAATTGACATTTTTATCAATGTATAATATCCTTTCTCTTGTAACAATTTTCCCCTTATAATCTATTTTGTCTGATATTGGTATAGCCACACCAGCTTTCTTATGGAAAATATATGTATATACTGTTTTTTCATTTTTTAATCTATTTGTGTCTTTGGATCTAAAATATACCTTTAGTAGACAGTATATATTAAAAACATTTTTTTTAATTTTATCTACCAACCTCTATCTTTTGTTTGGAGAGTTTAACCCATTTCCACTAAAGCAATAACTGATAACTGATAAGGAAGGATTTACTTCTGCCATTTTGCTCTTTGCTTTCTATCTATCTTACAGTTGGGGTCTTTTTTGGTGGGAGGGGTCCCTCATTTCATTTATTAATGACTTCTTTTGCATTTAGTTGATATTTTTAGTGAAATCTTGATTCACTTCAAACTTCCTTTTGTGTACATTTAAAAAATATAATACATTTGATCTTCATGGGGATTACATTTAACATCCAAAATTAATAACAGTCCAATTAAAATAGATACCAACTAAACTTTAATATCATGTGAAATCCATACACCTACCTATATAGCTCTGTCCTGCTGCCCTCCTTCATGTTGTTGTTATGAAGCATCACTTTATATGTTATGTGCCAAATAGCATAACTTTATGATTACTTTGTTCATTTATATTTTAAATCCTGTGGAATTTTTTACTTATATCTTACTTTTATTGGGAATGGAGTGTCTTAAAATTTCTGGAATCCAGTTTTTACAACACTGCTCTGTATTTGGGGAAGAATCAGCCATTCAGGATTTCTTACCCTGAACTAAATCTATAATGCTAATTGCCTTGTCATTTTTTTTAATACATTCAGGTCTTAAAACTGAATTGGTCATGAAATGTTCTCTTCTCAGTTTATTGTCTATTAAATATAATTTCACACCTACTTTCAATATCACCTTATTATACACAGACAAGTGAACTGAATTAGCAAGCACAATGAAAATCTAAATATTATCAAATAATAATTTTCCATTTTAGAGAAAAGTAACTTTAACTTATTTTTGCAAGTTGTTAAATTGATAACATTTAAACAAGAACAGTGCTATTATGACACCACTGATAATTATAATACTGACTCTGAATGTTTTATGTCTTAGTTTCTCCAGATTCAAATTAGTAATTTTAATGGATGCCTATTTAAAGGGAAAATAGTATCATTACAGACTAAGATAATTCTTCTAAAATTTTCTGATATGTGTAACATTTTAATGAAGTTTGAATATTATTTTATTATAATTGATATTAAAACATATCTATAAATGAAAAAAGTTAAGTGCTGTCTGTTATCAGTTTTATTATATAAGTCCTTTTCTTTTTGGTTTCTAACACTAAATGTACATTATAAAAGATTCTAAAGGCTAAACCAATGTTTAAATCATGTGGATTCTCATGAGTTTTATGATCATAATGCCACATTCTCTTAGCTTGTACATTCATCTGCTAGCTTCTCCTTTTTAGGTCTGTAATTTTTTAACTTACTGCTAATTCCTTTACGTTTATCAACAAACGTAGGCTCAGTCAACTCAATCAACATGATAGACCACATTAAGAAAACAACAGAGGGCACAGGGGTGGCTCAGTTGTTTAAGTGTCTGGTTTGTGAGCTTAAGCCCTGTGTCAGGCTCTGCGCTGACAGTGCAGAACCTTTTTGGAATTCTCTCTCCCTCTCTCTCTGCACCTCCCCAACTTGTGCTTACTCTCTCTCTCTCTCTCTCTCAAAAATAAATACACTTTAAAAAAAGAAAACAAAAGATAACAATTATATGATTATTTAAATATGCGTAGAAGGAGTATTTGATAAAATCCAACAGCCATTTATGATAAAAACTCTCAACAAAATGTATACAGAGGGAGTACACCTCAACATAATAAAGGCCATATTGGACACACCTATGGCTAATTTCATGCTCCACAGTAAAAACTGTAAGCTTTTCCTAAAGATCAAGAATAAGACAAGGAGGTCCACTCTTATCACTTTTATTCAACACAGTATTGGAAGTCCTAGCCAAAGCAATTAGGCAAGAAAAAGAAAGAAAAGGCATCTAAATTGGAGAGGAAGGAGTAACACTGTCACTATTTACAGATGACATAATACTAGATATAGAAAACCCTCTGCCTCTAAAAACCAAAAAACAAAAACCCTGTTAGATCTAATAATACATTTACTAAAGTTGCAGGGTACAAAATCCCCTACATAGAAAGTCGTTGCCTTTCCATACACTAATAGCAAACTCTCAGAGAGAAAAATTAAGAAAACAATCCAATTTATAATTCCAGCAGAAATAATAATGTATTTAGGAATAAACTTAACCAAGGAACTGAAAAACTTATCCTTCCAAATCTATGAAACATTGATGAAAGGAATTGAGGGTGACACAAGCAAATAGATATATTGTGCTTATCTATCGGAAGAATTAATACTGTTAAAATGCCCATACTACCCAAAGAAATCTACAGATTTAATTCAACTCCTATTAAAATACCAATGGCAATTTTTTTTACACACTAGAAAAAATAATCCTAAAGCTTGCATGGAACCACAAAAGATCCTGAAGAGCCAAAGCAATCTTAATAGAGAATAGCCAACTGTAAGTATCACACACTCAGATTTTAAAATATACCATAGATCTATAGTAATTAAACGGTATGTCACTGGTACAAAGACAGACAAATATATCAATGGAACAGAATACAGAGACCAGAAATAAACCAATGCTTATATGGTCAATTAATCTATGAAAAAGGAGGCAAGACTATCCTATGGGGAAAAGAGAGTTTCCTCAGGAAACAATGTTGGGAAAACTGAGGGGTGACATGCAGAAAAAATGAAACTGGACCATTTTCCTACACCATACACAAAAATAAACTCAAAGTGGATTAAAGAGCTAAATGTGAGACCTAAAACCATAAAATTCACAGAAGAAAACACAGACAGTAATTCTTTTGACATTGGGTGTAGAAATATTTTTCTAGCATTGCCATCTCAGGCAAGACAACAAAAGCAAAATAACTATTGGGACTACATGAAACTAAAAAGCTTGTGCACAGCAAAGGAAATCACCAATAAAACACAAAGGGAAACTATTAAATGGGAGAATATATTTGCAAATGATATACATGATAAGGGGTTAATATCCAAAATGAATAAAGAACATAAGCAACTTAACACCAAAAAATCCAGTTACAAATGAGCATAGCACTTCAACAGACATTTTTTTCAAAGAAGACATACAAATGGCCAATAGGCACATGAAAAGGTGCTTAACGTGACTTACATTAGAGAAATGGAAATCAGACCACAATGAGATATCATTTGACACCTGTCAGAATGGTTATTATCAAAAACACAAGAAATAACAAGTACTGTTGAGGATATAGGAAAAGGAATCATCGTGCACTGTTCTTGGGAATGTAACTAGTGAAGCCACTGTGGAAAACAATATGGAGTCTCCTCAAAAAATTAAAAATTGGATTATCATATGATTCAGTAATTCTACTACTTGGTATTTATTCAAAAAAGGATAACACTAATTTGATAAGAATGTGCACCCCTATGTACATTGCAGCATTATTTACAATAGCCAGGAGAGGAAATCTATCTAAATGTTCATTGATAGATGAATGGATAAGGAAGTGGAATATATGTACAACGGACTATTACTCAGCTATAAAAAAAGAATGAAATCTTGCATTTGGGACAACACGGGTGGACCTACAGGGTATTATGCTAAGTAAAAGATAGGTCAGGTAGAGAAAGACAAAGCACTGTATAGTTTTACTTATATGTGGAATCTAAAAAAAAACCAACCAAAGAAACAAATAAACAAACCAGAAACAGACTCATAGATACAGAAACAAACTGATGGTTGACAAAGGGGAGGTAGGTTGCGGATGGACAAAATAGGTGAAGGGGATTAAGAGGTACAATCTTCTAGTTATAAGATAAATAAGACATGGGAATGTAATGTATGGCATAGGGAATATAGTCAATGATACTATAACAACTTTTCATGGTGACACATGCTAATTAGACCTATTCTGGTGGTCATTTCATAATGCATATACATATCAAGTCACTATGTAATACACCTCAAACTAATATAACACCGTATGTTAATTATTCAATTAACATATTGACATGTTACCAAATAAATTTTTCTGAAAGCATACAAGTTCATACAGTTACTAGTTGTGAAGTCATGCATATATCATTGCATTTTTCTTGAATGTTCTCATTAGATAGTTGTATTTAATTTTTAAAATGTTTATTATTCATTCATTCATTCATTCATTCATGTATCCATTCATTCATTTATATTGTGTTAAGGACAGTTAGCATGAGGTCCCTCTGGAAAAATTTTTAAATGCCCAATACACTTATGTGAACTACAGGTCCAGTGTTGTACAGAAGAGCTTTAAAACTTATTCATCTTGTATAATTAAAGTAATACACACATTGAACAGTAACTCCAATTTTCCCCATTTCCTGGTCCCTACAGCCACCAATCACGTTTGTATATATATTTCATTTTCTTTGTTTATTTACCTGTCAATGAACATTTTGGTTGTTTCCAGGTCTTGGCTATTGTGAACAATGCTACAATAAATATAGGAGTGCAGATACATCATCACAATCCTGATTTCAGTTCTTTGGCTTTATACCCAGAAGTGAACTTACTGGATTGTCTCGCAGTTCTAAATTTTAATTTTTTGAAGAAACTCCATACTGTTTTCCAGAGCAGCTCTAGCAGTTTACATTCCCACCAACAGTGCACATCTTTCTCCACATCTTCACCAACAAGTGCTATCTTCTGTTTTTTTTTTGATAATAGCCATTCTGACAGGTAAGATATCTCATTGTGCTTTTGATTTGCATTTCCCTGGTGATGAATGATGTTGAGCATCTTTTTATATACCTGTTTGCTGTTTGCATGTCTTCTTTGGAGAATATCTAATTATGTCCTTTGACCATTTTTTATTCAAGTTATTTGGTTTTGTTTGTTATTACAATTGAGTTGTATGAGTTCCTTATATATTTTAGATGTTGACCCATTGTGAAATATATGGTTTGCAAATACCTTCTCCCATTCTGTAGGTTGCTTTCTCATTCTGCCAATAGTTTATTTTGCTGTACAGAAGCTTTTTATTTTGATGTCATCCCACTTGTCTATTTTTGCTTTTATTGCTGTGCTTTTAAGTTGTCTTATCTAGGAAATCATTGCCAAGATCAATGTGATGAAGCTTTTCTCTTATGTTTTCTTAGGGGAGTTTTATAGTTTCAAGTCTATGTTGAAGTCTACTTTGAGTTTATTTTGTTGTATGGTGTAGGATAACGTTCCATATTCATTCTTTTACATATGTATATTCAGTTTTTCTAACATCATATGATGGAGAGACTACCCTTTCTCCACAATGTGTCCTTGGCACTGTTGTTGAAGACCAGTTAACTGTATATGTGTGGTTTTATTTCTAGGCTCTTTATTATTTTCCAGTTGTCTAATTCTGTTTTTATGTCAGTACCTTACAATAGTGTATCTCCAAAACATTTAAATAATTTACATCATTCTGAACCCATTACCCTTGGTGGGACTTCTGTCCATTTTTAATTAAGATCGACATAATCTCTTTGTGCAACATGGCAGACTTTCAAGGCAATTTAGTGAATTATCAAAAGTTTCCTATGTTTCAGAAGGGAGTAGCGTCAAACAGTATGTTATTAATTTTCCCTCCTTTTTTTTTTTTAGCCATTCATGGATGCTATGAACAATCTGCAAATATAACACCAATCATTTCATTGGAATTAACCAAATTTAACAATATACTTGAATGAAATTCCATGGCCTCTAACATGCTACTTACTTTTTGGAGCTACCTTCTTTAGCATTTATTCTTAAATTCTCTTTGCTGCTATTAATGAATATTTTTCTTTAGAAGGTTAGATTTGAAGGGCTGTAAAATTTTACAACTGATATGTGAAACTAATCCAAAAGAGAGATTCCCTATAAAGCAAATATGAACTATTCCTATACAGTGTATAATATTAAGACCATATTTTTATAATGTAAGATGTTGATATTTATTTCTTGAATAGTCAATAAAATGTTCATCATTTTATACTAATCTCATTTCTAATACCATGTTCCAGTTTGAGATCATATTGCATTCATAAATACACATATCAAATTTTATTAATTCACATAAACCTTCATTATTATGTATTATGTAAATTATACATTATGTATAATACAATATTATGTATTATGTAAAATTATATGTAAATATTAATATATAAGTACAGTCTTATTTGTAAACTAAATGTATTGTAGCTGTGGAGAATGGAATATATATTTTTATTTATTTATATTTAATTTTTTAACATTTTTATTCATTTTTTGAGAGACAGAGAGAGACTGTGAGAGGGAGACACAGAATCCAAAGTAGGCTCTGGTCTCTGACCTGTCAGCACAGACCCTGACGTGGGGCTCAAACCCACAAACCATAAGATCTTGACCTGAGTTCAAGTTGGACACTTAATCAACTGAGCCACCCAGGCACCCCTGGAATATATATTTTTAAACCATTTTCCCAAATATATTTTTATTTGTTATTTATGAAACAATTAGAACTTATCAAAAACTTTTTTTCAAAATGTTCTCAACATGTCATCAGAGCAGGAATATATATCTTTAAGTAATTTTGGGGTGTCTAGATGGTTCAGTCAGTTAAGCATCCAACTTTGCCTCAGGTCATGATCTCACAGCTTGTGAGTTCAAGCCAGGCATTGGACTCTGTGCTGACAGCTCAGAGCCTGGAACCTGCCTCAGATTGTGTGGAACCCATGCTCTGTCTCACTCCCTCTCAAAAATAAATAAACATAAAAAAAGAAACATACAAGTTGATATTCATTTACTATATCCAAAATAACTGGAATTCATCAAAATGTCTTAAATTTCTGAACATGTCATAATCAAAATCTAAATATGTGCAATTTTTATTAAAATAAAATTAAAATAAAGAGGAATAAACAACAAAAAGTACATTTATATACATATACTACATCTTCTTTATAGAAGTGTTAAATATACCATACACATATAGAGAGAGGTGGTATATAATGGAATATTATTCAGCTATAAAAAAAGAATGAAATCTTGAAATTTGCAATGACATGGATAGAGCCAGAGAGTGTAATGCTAAGTGAAGTAAGTCAGTCATAGAAAGACAAATATCACATGATTTCACTCATATGTGGAATTTAAGAAACAAAACAGATGAGCAAAGGAAAAGAGAGAGAGAGAAACCACCAAAATGCGGACTCTTTTTTTTAAAATATTTATTTATATTTGAGAGACTGAGCGCAAGTGGGCAGAGAGAGAGGGAGACACAGAATTCAAAACAGGCTCTAGGCTCTGAGATGTTAGCACAGAGCCCGATGCAGGGTTTGAACTCACAGACTGTGAGATCATGACCTGAGACAAAGTCAGATGTTTAACCAATTGAGTCACCCAGACACCCCGAAAACAGACTCTTAAGTATAAAGAACAAACTGATGGTTCCCAGAAGGAAGATGGGTGGGTGAAATGGGTGATGGGGATTAAGAATACACTTGTCAGGATGAGCACTGAGTAATGTATAGAATGGTGGATTCACTATACTGTACACCGGAAACCATACTGGAATTAAAATAAAAATTAATAAAAAAGGGGGGAAATAAATACATTTACATGTTAAAATGTACTACTCTTTAATGGGTTTAATCATTTAAACAACAAATTCTACAATTACAGCTAAAATAGCTAGTTAAGTCAGTGAAAAATAATGATTGAGAAATAAGTCAGACAGTTTGACTTAACCATTGTTTAACTCAGTTTCAGCTAAAACACATGACCCATTGTGAAAATACACAATGTCTTTGGTTTCTTTTTATTGACAGGGACACAACAGACTCATTACATTCGGTCAGCAGTTACAATTTCTCAGACACTGTCTCCAGTGTCCTCTCTAGGGTCTCCTTCATTTTAAAGCCACTTGACTTTCATAGATAACATGATCATATGCCATCAATTATTTTTATATCTAGAAAAGTTTTTACCAAAATAACGCACTGCTAAATAAATGAAATGATTAAGTAAAATAACTAAATTCATTTAACCAACTAAAAAGGGACAGCTCAGAGCCTTGAGCCTGTTTCAGATTCTGTGTCTCCCTCTCTCTCTCTCTCTCTTTCTGCCCCTCCCTGCTTGTGCTCTGTCTCTCTCTCTCTCTCAAAAGTAAATAAACATTAAAAAATATTTATGAGGCCAAACCACTAGATTTTGAGACATTTCATTCAGAGGATTGATATTCTGCAGACAATTGTAATAGAATTATCACTTACTATAAATGAAAGATATGTTTTCATTCTGAAAAAATTAATTTTGATTTGAATGAGTAATCAGTGTCATCTTGATCACAAATAAATATGCTACTTTTTTTTTGCATTTAAAGAAGCATCTCTGCATAACATTTCTAGGCAAACTGTAAAATTTCTCCCTGAATCTCTATTAAGATTCACAGATGCATGTTTAGCTTATTTTTTCTTTACTAAAAAATTTCTTTAGCCACGAGTAAAGAGAGTATTCAATTTGGTGACCTCTCTTAGTGCCAATGTATAATAGACAATGAAACATTTCTTCCTTTGGCATTTTACTATTCTTTGAACAATAGTCTACTTTGAGCTCTTGTTAAAAAAAATCAATATTGTATATACCCACACACTATATTTATGAATATTTATATTTGATTTCACAAATGATATCCACTTGAAGGAGCACAGACATCCTTTGAGAAAATTTTAAAATGCTTACAAACATTTAACTGATGGGTAAAAAGCAATGGGAAAAAAAAAAGAAGATGGAACTCCTATGTCTTATTTCTAAGACTTCATGGTGGGGTGCTTTCCCCCATTCTTTTATATCACCCTCCAATACACCCACGGTCAATTTAAAATACAAAAACCTAATCTGAAATTCAATCTTTATAAATGTATGACCTATTATGTAGTCTCCATGTTCTGCTATTTGCAAATATTTTGTAACTTAAATATGAGTGGGTATCCATTGTTTTTTAATAAAAATGTTACAATAGGAACAACCCTATTGGTTAATGTCAACAGGATGTCTCTAAAACATTTGGTCTCAATTATTCATAGTCCTACATGCTTAAATACTGAAGTACAATAATGATATATAATATCATATATACATTATGCTTATAATATGAAATTAAACATATACAAGTAAAACTAAAATATAAATACCTAATTAAATATAATTATTTAAAATAAAATGGGAAAACTTTGTTACTTTACCATTTAAATTGTAAAGTCACTTAGAAATATTTTGTTATTGTTCTTTGTACTAAGCCAACAACTTCTGTTAACTATAGAAAATGTAAAATTCATATTTTATTTACTTAAGGTTTATTAAACAAAAATGTAATTACTTCATAATACTTTATTTTTTGAGTGGGCATTTAGATTGTTTTCAAATTTTCGTTATTATATTTTATTACAATAATTGGACTAAACATTTCAGTATTTGCAGAGAAATCACATTTCTAGTGAGGAATGATCTAAATGTAAAGATTCTTTTAAGGACATGCACTATTTTCACACTGAGATTATCCCATTAACTGTATCAGTAACAAGAGCTAGTCTATCATTAATGAGGCCTTCAAGGGCATGAGTGTGTGAAGTTCCTACTCCTGGTTATTCTTTCTTGTACATTCCTTAATTAATAAATGGATAACTCCTTCACTTCCTCAAACACGGGCTCAAAAGTCACTTTCTCTTAGGCCTAAACTGACATCCACTTAAATTTCAAATCTCTAGGATTCCTCACTCTCCATACTTTAGTTTTATTTTCTGGAGACTTTACCACTTTCACACATAATCTATATGTATAATAAGAAAAGAATATCACTTCAAAAGGAAAAGTTGATGATCAATTTTTAGTAAAATTTGAACAAAACAAATAAAATTTCCCTTGACGCTTATTGTAGTTGCACTTCTGGAACTCTCAGCATATTGTACACCTGCAAAAAGTGATGGGCTACACCTAAATCAGAGTTTTGCTCTACACTCCTTTTATAAACAAATTTTTCACCTATTTGAACTCCAGAGAGACATTTGAAAATCATGGAAGGAGATGGGACGTTTCAATCAAGAGAATTCCCTTAACATTTTCAAACTTCTTGTTTCACTGATTTCCACCCAGTGGATGCCAGTAGTACTCATTGATCAGCCATGACAACTAATGGCCATCCCCTAAAACATCCAACCTCTCTTAGAACTGGTGCTGCTCCCATTGTGTATCCCTGCTTGGATAGGAAAGACACTTTTTCGTCTACAACAGGAAGAAATAAAGACTAATGACAATATAATTTTTAAGTTTGGTGATAAAAAGTGGAACATGTTTTCATCTGACGAGTACTAGTTAATTTGTAAAGCAGGGTCCTGTGCTGAGAGGAAGGGGGAGATCGGATGAGTTTGAAGAGAGTTGAGAAAATATGACTAAACCACTACACTCTGTGTGGAAGAAGCAGGGATCTAAAAAGAGTAGGAAAATAAACATATACATACATATAATATAGGTATAAGGTGAAATATATTATATATGATATACATAATAAATATATATTTATAATTATATATGTGATTTATTTTCATACTCTTCAGGTATGTATATATAATTTATTTAGTATATATTTAATTACGTATATTTATCTATATTTATATCTATATTATCTATTTATATTTATATATTTATATATCTCTATCTATAAAACCAAAGGCCCATTAGTATAGGAAGGAGGCCATACTCCTTGCAACTATATAGTTTTTCCTAGTATGGTTTGGCAGACCTAGCGTAGACTTAGGAATTCACACATTGGGTCTATCCGACTCTGAACTTATTCCAGGCAATTGACTTCAAGTAGTGAGAAAAAAAAAAAAGTTGAGGTTATTCACAAGACTAAGGTCAACGGAGAGGCCCTAGAGTCTGCGCTAGATAGGAAGTAATGAAGAAAAACTGAGTTACAGGAAGGAAATGGAATTCAGGTTTCGAGTTCTCAATGATGATATAAATCAGGAGTAAAGGCAATGATGGTGCAGAACAGTGGGAAAATCTGGATGCAGAGGATGTTTGTATGATTTCAGAAAATTAATCTTTGTATGCAAAATCTTCCTCTGAATTTTTTTAAATTTTTTCTAATGTTTATTTATTTTTGAGAGACAGAGCACGAGCAAGGGAGGGGCAGAGAGAGAGGGAGATGCAGAATCCGAAGCAGCTTCCAGGCTCTGAGCGGTCAGCCCAGAGCCCTATGCGGGGCTCGAACTCATGGACCGTGAGATCGTGACCTGAGCTGAAGTTGAACACTCAACGGACGGAGCAACCCAGGCGCCCCTGCCCTGAATCTTCAAGGTACTTTATTTCTTATTCATGGCCCTGCCCTTCAGCCCCCCGCCAAGTCTCACGTGGAGCTTTGGTTTTTTGTTTGCTCACATAAAATGAAGGGTTGCTTGGCGCATTCAGTGTTTCTAGTTAAAAAAAAAAAAAAAAGAGTTCTGGCTTATCCTGTGTTTTCTCACTGCCCATTGGGTATACTTCTCAGATAGCATCAGAAAAGAATTGCTGGACTAAAAGCTTGATGTTTTCATATTCAAGCCTCAATTTGGCGAAGTTTTGTGTGGTTGGAGCCAATGGAGTAAGGGAGACCAAGCACTTGTTTTCGGAACAGAAAGCTCACACACCAGCCTGTGTCTAGTAGAGAGAAAGAGAGCAAACAAACCCTGGTTTGTATACATTAGATTGATAACACAGTTCTTAGACCTATTTCCTGTGCTAAAACATATATATATATTTAGGTACTTCATTCTACTTGACAGAGGTAGACGGTCTCAAAGAGCCCTGGCATCTTTTTCTGCCACTATGCTAAAAGAATTCAGAAAAAACAAACAAACAAAAACCCTTTTGTCTCCAGCAGGTATCATGAGTGGCATAGCTGTTGATCGTTCCCACAAAATTGAACATACTGTGTCAACGCCTCACAGGATATAATTTATCAAACCCAGGCTCTCCGCCTTCATTCTTGTTTTTAGAATTTTACATTATATATAATGAGAGGTACTTGCCCGCCACAGGGTTGAAACAGAAACTCAGGTAGGCTTTGATCCCCTGAAAATCTTCTATCTGTGCAGTGGGAGGGCTGCTTCCAAGTTTTCTGTTGGCATAAATTCTGGTCTCTTACCAGGGGGAGGCTGTGGCATGGAATCAAATCATATCGGTACCATCTGCTCCAATTGGCAAGGCTCATGTCAGCTGCCAATTGTGATTCTCATTTCAGCCCCACAGGCCTTGTACTTCCTTTCAGATTATTGTACTGTTGTATAGTCTTCACTATTCTTGTAAGGTTTGGTGTTTCTGAGTCACCTTAGGTGCTTTAAAAAGTTGGGAGAAACTCAGTACATTTTAATTTAAAATTCACAGGTACGTCATTTAAAAATGTTAATGTTTCAATCTTAGGTTGCCATCATAGTTATTTATATAGGTTATCAATTTTTATGAAAGAAAAATTTCCCCTTTTTTAGTTTTCTTCAAAAGCTTTCACATTTAGAAAATTTTTTCCACCACAGGAACCAATAAATGTTTGTCACTGCTTTACTTTAGCTTTGTGTTCATTTGAGGGTTTTTTGTTTCCTCTAATGTTTAAGATCAAGGAGTCAAATAACCTTGGCTAAAATTATATTCTCTGGTTTATTGGCTGGGTAACTGTAGGCATGTTACTTAAACTTGTTAAGTCCATCTACCGAAGATTATAAAAAACTAATAGCTCTGACCTTTACCAATGTCCATAGTTCCATTCCAATTTTCAAAATACTTGACCTATCTGAAACATTCGATAGAAGGTCCTGTCTACTGGAATTTGTTTTTCTTATTTTTGCCCACAATATAAAACACCACCCTAAGAGGTTTTTCTGCACCTACCATTCTGTATTCTCTTTTTTCTGCCCTACTTTAAATATTAGCATTCCCAAGTTCTCTCTTTCTCTGCTCTCTCTCCCTGCATACTCTTAATTGCTTTTATGGATTGAAGGGATTTGAATTTATGATTCCCAAATCTGTATCTCAATTTGTGTTTCTCATTAGCACCGCGACTTGAATATGTCGCAAACTCGATTTACCTACTCCACAAAAGCCTGCTCTTCTCTGACCTTATTTTGAGAAGTCATCATCGTAAACTAGGCACTAACATGAGTCATCTTTTACTCCATTCTTCCCCACTTATCATAAATGAAATAACTGACTCACCCTGATTTGGTCTCTAAAACATTATTTGATACTTTCTCTGTGCTTTCATCTCCAGGACCTTCTTACTTTTCAGCTGGACAACCCCCATAGCATGCTCTCAGGTCTCTAAGCAGATGTAACCGTCCTATTTCTTCTCCAAGTGGCGAAGATTCTGAAAACATGGTTGCAGTTATATTACTGCATTGATTAAATACTTTCAAAATGTCTCTTTCTCAAGTAAGAATAGCTTTTGGTTAATTTCTAGAATCTATACACGAAAGATAGAAAATAGTTATATGATTGACAGAATACTGTTCTTGATAGGAAGTACTGTTTTCATTCTGTTTGGCTGGATCTACATGGTGTTAAACAAATACTAATAAAAACAAAAACAATGATGCAATGAAAGAAAAAACAAAAAGAAATCTGAAATTATAAAAGTAGATGAGAAAAGCACATATGGATTAACTAAGATTATAAGAACTAAGTCATTCCAAGAGGGTGTAAAAATAAAAGTCTGTATGAATAGATTACAAAGTAATGAAGATTATATTAATAAAATATAATGCAATCAATACTTCTTTGAGGTAAATACAAACAGAAGGAACTCAGGAAAACAATTGTAAAATGCAAAATGTATTTTTGTGGCACCAGGGTGGCTCAGTCAGCTGAGTCCGATGGCTCAGGTCATGATCTCATGGTTCATGAGTTCCAGTCCCAGGGTCGGGCTCTGTGCTGATAGCACAAAGCCTGGAGCCTGCTTTGGAATCTGTGACTCCCTGTCTCTGTCCCTCCCCTACTCATGCTCTGTCCCTCTCTGTCTCTCAAAAAATAAATAAACATTAAAAATTTTAAAAAAATAAAGTATTTTTCGATCCCAAATGATTAATGAAGCATAATCACTTCATGTATTTGAGGGTATGATCTGCAGTGAAGTTATGAGAGGTTATTTCAAATAAGAAGTTTGTCGACCTTTAGAAGAATGTGTGATTTATATACTAAAGCATTAGTAGATAATTTATCTTTCTAAAAGCATATATAGTAATAATGGACAGGAATCGTGTGATAGGCAGAATAAGAGTTATGCGAAGATATTTATGTCCTAATCCCTGTAATCTATGAATACTGTAATCAGGATGGCCCCCTAAAAAAGTGGAAGAGGAAGACAAAGAATTGGTCAGAGAGATCTGCTGATGGAAGGAGAAACAGGAGAGATGAGCAATGAGAAGGACTGTGTTGTTGGTTTTGAAGTGAAGAAAGCCATGAGCCAAGGAATGTGGGTTGCTTCTAGAAGCTGAGAAATGATGTCAGTCACCAAGGAACTGGGGGCCTCAGCTTGCCAACGGCTAGAATAAACAAGACAATGCATCCTAACCTAGAGCCTCCAGACAGGAACACAGCCCAACTGTATCTTGATTTTAGCCCAGTGGGACCCAAGTCAAACATATGACCTACACTCATGGAGTAGTTTCTTCCTTAGTTTACCTCTATGTTAGTACTTATTTTAGTATATTAAAATTGCCTATATGCTTATGTTGCTTAAATCTGGAAAACCTAAAAGCTTAGGTATATGGTATTCTTATGTTTATATCACAACGCTTAGCACAATGGCTTACACATGGTAGAGTTCCCCAAAGATTCATTGACAGAAGATGTGAACGAACAATTGAAAGAATAATTGAATAAGTGAATTACTATCAACATACATAGAGTGAATAACAATATTTTCTCTTCTTTGTTTTATACATTTATATCAACAGATGTGATAACTTCCTTAACTCTGTTTAAAGATTGGTTATTTATTTGTGAACTGACTTACATTTCCCCCCTAAATAGGCTTATTGGCTAAAGGAAAATGGTTATGAGAACAAAAGAGGAAAAGGTGATTTGTTAACATCCTTTGTACTCTATAATGAAGTATTTTCCCAACACATTTCAATTGGAAATTTGAAATGTATGATCACTGAAATGATTTGGTGACTATTAAGCACACTAGTAATCATGTATGAATAGCAAGCACTTCCTGTCAGGAACTGACTGTCACAATAAGTGATTCAGTGAACCCTGCCAAAGAAACAACTAAGTGTATAGCCTAGGTATAGTCTATGCTTTAGGAATAAGTGAATATTTTATTTTTTAATTTAAAAGATAATTTTAAATTAAATTTAAAAATTTAATATGGGCTGTATATTGTTTTTTTCTTTGACAGTGGTCACCAATTTACCTATTGAGACAAGTCAAATTCTGGCAAGAAGTGCCACTCATACATGATTACCAATTTTATCTAGCTAGCTAACTAGCTAGATAAAATAAATAACTATATATAGTTATTTATATATATATTTAGATATAGATGATATAGATATATAAATATATATACCTAGATATAGATGATGTTAGAGATATATACAGATATAGATACAGATACAGATATAGGTATTAGATATGGATAGATATCTCCACTGAATCTTAAGGGTTGAATGATAAACAGGATCACAAATTGGCCATAATTTCTTCAGGCTTAGCCTTAATAAAGCATCTCCTATATTCTTGCTTAGTGTGATGATTCTTTATTAATTCTTTTATAAAATAATTCTGAAATTTGAAAAATCAACACTTATGTGAAGATTGAATCGATTTCGAATATGAATGTTTTTTATGATGCAAATGCAAATGTCCATTTTTTTTAATAAAAGGAAAAAGTATTGCTAATTTGTCAAAGTCATCCTGCTCCTCTTCATCTATGTCCTCAACTGGCACCAGTTTTTTCCCCCACCAATGGAAGCAGTGCATCCTAGATGCAATCTCCATGATTTCACCCATTAAAATGCTTCCTAATTCAGATTTAAAAAGAGAAGAGCTAGCTCACTCTGTTTGAATAAGCCCTAGTTTATTACAGGCAATGAGATGATCAAATAAAAGCCCAGCTGAATCTCAGTTACAGAAGAGATCTATTCATTTATTCTGTGCACTTAAATGAAAGCTGTGTCAGCATATGATAGTAGTACAATAATACTAATCTTGATAACCCATTATATTTTTATAACAATTATCTTTCTGTTAGACAAGCAAGTAGACTTGTTAATCCATGCCACATTAGGAAAACAAAACCAAATAACTTCTCTTTCCAAGAAGATTAATAAATTTGCCCCTACTAGTTTTATAATTGAAAGAAGAAAATTGCATGTAACACAAATTAGATAAAAACAAACACTGTCTTAATCCAATTATATCTAAATACAATTCATCCCTCAATTTCACCTAAGGATACTGACAAGAAATTTTGCCACTATTTGTTGACCGAGGCAGAGATACTGGGTAAGAAGGACTGGACTTTCTCTCCCTTTTGGACTTTATTTCCACGAACAAAACAAACTCACTAATGCTCTACTGCAATACATAAGGATCAACGAGTACTCTTTTTATTTTATAAATCTGTGATTCACCTTCTGATCAAATGCTGGCCCAAGTATTCCTCACTTATCAGAATTAATCAGTTCCTGAAAACTAACTACAGAATGAATTTTCAGATAGTGGTCATCTTCATCTATATACCATTCATTTAAATAGGAACTATGATCATATATTTCCAACCGATTTAAACCCTCAAATTTTTTCACATATCGTAAAAACACTATAAAAAAGGGGTGCCTGCGTGGCTCAGTCAGTTAAGCATTTGACTCTTGATTTTGGCTCAGGTCATGATCTCACGGTTGGTGGGATGGCACCCCACATCTGGCTCTGTGTGGACAGCATGGAACCTGCTTCGAAATCTCTCTCTTCCTCTCTCTGTCTCTCCCCTGCTCACACCTTCCCTCTCACTGAAAATAAATAAATATAAACTCAAAATGATTTTTAAAAACACTGTTAAATAGTTGTGCAAAGCCCACAGTGGAGTCGTAAAACAACAAATTACCCAATTAATGATCTTAGGTAGGGTTCTTTGTTGTTTTTTGTTTTTTTGTTTTGTTTTGTTTTTTGGGTTTTTGTTGTTGTTGGAATGATGCTGTATACAATATCAAACACATTCACTGTTTTTCTAAACTACAACAAATACATGCCATAAATACAATGACTTTGTCACAATATACAAACTACATCCGTTTTGAGTGTGATTTGATATTAAAATTACACTAAGACTATAGTCATAAACTATAGTCCAATTCCAATGTTATTAAAAATTGAAATAACATGTTAAGGATACATGAGGAATTCAAATAACACTAAATAAAATTGCTACTTAATGATGGTGGAATTGCTTCAGTGAAGTTTGGTGATGACAGGAGAGAGACAGTTAATAGTCACAATGCATATGGTGGCAGATTAAATGCCAGTGAAGGAGCCAGGCTAACAGTAAATCCTGGAGGCTCACTGATCACCAAATCTAAGAAACCTATACTCAAGACTCTTGATAACTCCAAGAATCCTAATAGCTTAAGACCAACTTGTCATTACAGATTTTTAAATGGGATGCATCTGCTCATGTTATGATTATGCTCACTAAGATTTTTTTTCATTACCTAAAATTTCAACTAAATTATTGGCATTCAGTATTCATGACTACTCATCTGTCTGTACTCTGATCACTGAGATGAATCAAATTGAATACACCAGGAGTGAGTTCTTCATTATTTGATGTTAACAGTTTCACAAAATTTTCCCCATGCATTAAATCCTGCCATTTCTAGATATAAGATGTATTCAGTTCTTTGAGAGTGGGCTGGTCAGACAGTTCCTTAACACCTTGGAAATCAAGAAAACAGCAAGTAGTTTCTCTTACTCTTTGTTCTTTATTTTGATGCTTTTCTTTCAAGCCTAAAGTGTCTCCTTGTTACCAAAGCTCTTTTGTAAATTCTTCATTGAATAAGTATCATCTTCATCAGCACCCTGAACCAGATACTGCTTAGAACATGCTGTGGAGTTGTGAAGACCATTTGGTCCCAAAAGTTGCAATAGTAGTGTATTATGAAGAAAATAATGCACTTCAGTATTATCTCTGTAAATCAATAAATCCTTTATAAATCAATAAATTCTTGAAGTGCTATTGTCAAAGAGTATAGCTTTAAGATTTTCCCTCTTCTGTTATATATTTCTTCAACATTGAATGACCTCCTTTCTCACTTAGGCTTTATGATTTGAACGCTATATAATAGGCTATGTGCTCGACCACATTATTTAAAGAGCCTTGTAGCTTTTGGAGTTATATACCAACAAAGATTTTACCTCCACCTTCATGATTTCTACTCAAGAGCAGGGTGAGCCTATCTTTGGGCACTGAAAATGCAAGTATCTTTTTTCATATTCTGATATTATCAGACAAAATTGTCATATATTTCCAAAGACCCCTGTATTAACAAATTAGAATATCTGCTTTGCAGTGTAGCCAACTTATGCTACAAGTAGAGCATAGTGTAGCTTAACTTTCTACAAAAGCTGTTTTCACCTGTGATCCTCAAATTATAGTCATGAAGTAGTCTCAAATTTCCCAAACTATCTCAAAGTTGCTTTGAAATTCAGTCCTTCAATTATTTCATTTTTCTACCTTTTTTTCCCTCAGCTCTTCAAAGTCTTTCCAACACTTCTGTTGTATCAACAAATGTTCAATAGTATCTCCACTGCCTATGGCTTTTCAATCTTCTGTAATACTGTTTATCTGGTACTTCAAAAATATTACACACTGTTCGAGTATCCTAGTGAGACTATCCAGAACCAACAAAACTTTCATGAAACTTGTGCATTGTTATACTTTTTCATAGGTACACACCTCTCTCAATAAATTTTTCTCTCTCTTTTTTAATTGAAGTATAGTTGACCCACCATGTTACATTAGTTTCATCTCAATAAGTTTTGTTAACCAAATTTTCTTCTATTCAGTTAGTTTTTCTAGGCTCCTTTATTCTCAGGACTTTACCCTTCACTGACTTTTTTAAATTGTTACTTAAAACTGAGGAGCCTATGAACATACTAGAAAATACTTATGCACAAACGCAAATAAAAGATGCAATCCCATCAGCAATATATATGAGCTGTGACTATAGCTCACCTTACAACCTCTTCCTTGGAGTCACACAACTTAAATATTTGCCTTGCACGAGCATGCATATTTGATGTAGAAGACATTGAGTTTTGGATAAATTTCACAGTTGTTATGGCAACTGAAAGTGGACAATGAGGGGTCCTATGTCTTTATTTCAGGGGTTTTAAAGTGAAATCTAAAACAAAGATGAAAGCCATTTCAGATGAAGTCAATTTGGTCCTCCCAAATTGAAGCAACTATTTATAACCTATTTCATGCCAGAAAACAAAAACAAAAACAAAAGCAAAATGCTCAACTAGGAGTCAAATGGTCCATTTTCATTTCCGCCATTGAGAAGTTTGTCAGTTACTGAGGGTAACTGGAAGACCTCAAAGAATTTCTTCCAATCCTGAGAGTTTTCAATACACTAACGTTTGACTAACTTTGACAAGCCATGTAATCTGATATCTTTAAAATATGAGGACAGATTAGACTTTAAAATCTCTGACCTTTCCCAGTTAATTTTTGTTTTTGGCCAAGACAATATATAAAAACACTCTTTCATATATTAACCCTAATACCTTAATTAGGAGATTAGTATAGAAATGATTTAGGTTTGTTTCATGTTCTAACACGTTGAATATATATTATTCAAAATATTTTACTTATGATATTACTCACTTTGCCACAATTATATTTGCCCTATTTAATTTGTAACATGCTTATATAGTCCTTTCTGCATAGATTATAAATTTGTTAAATTTGTTTAATGTTTATTTTTGAGAGAGAGAGAGAGAAACAGAGAGAAACAGAAAGAGAGAGAAAGAGAGCACAAGCAGGGGAGGGAGAGAGAAAGCAGGAGACACAGAATCTGAAGCAGGCTTCAGGCTCTGAGCTGATAGCAGAGAGCCTGACGTGGGGCTCAAACTCATAAACTGTGAGGTCGTGACCTGAGCTGAAGTCGGATGCCCAACCAACTGAGCCACCCAGGCAACCCCTGCATAGATTATAAATTCTTAAGGAAGACAGTTATATAAAATTCTCCTTTCTATCTTGCATAGTACATAGCTCATTAGTGAACAGGGAGCTAAATTATATGATGCTTGATATGTTTTTTTTTCCAACTATATGATATTCCTGAATTGAAAATTTAATGATCCTGTCAATTTTTATATCAATTGATTGTTTTTATGATTTTTAAAAGTTTTATAAGATGGAGGTTTGATATTATAGAAAATAGAAGATAAAACAAATTTCTACTAAGCCTGGCTTTTTGTCTTATTTCTCAATGACAAAAGAAAACTGCCATTTTATATTTATTTTATATTTGTTAGAGATGTTCTACATAAATCTGTTAAGGGGACTCACTCTTAGTTAAAATATGCCATGACATTCAGTCTTCTATCCAGAAAAAGGATGGTTATTTAAAGGTATTAGGTATATTTGAATGCATTCAGTAGTTTATAAACAACATGGCATAATGCTGATCGTTTATTAACTGATGGCAGGGAATATCACTGAAAAATCTTCACAATTCTGTTCAGATTATTTCCATCCAAACCAATTCTCTGTGGGAAATAATGCCAAACAATAACACTATTAAATATGATGGGATTCCTTTCAACCAAGCCTATTCAGGAATGATATTTTTGTTTTTTGCAATTGAATATAGCAGAAATTGATTGAATTTTTCTCAGTGCCTGCAGTGCAACAGCTCAGCAATAATTTGCTAAAGGTCTGCTGTGGCTCTTAAGAAGGCATTTTATTTAACAACAAATGTATAAACTTGATGTTATTCTATGCATTTCCTGTGGTTTTAAACTATGCCAATCAAGAGAACTGGAAGAGAGTGAAATGATTTAAAAACAACAACAACTGTATGATGCTTTTCAACTGATTTAGACTGCAAGTTAAATACTATGATCTTGGTTTAACCATTAAGGCTCTTTTTTTTTCTTTAACCCTGAAACTAAATAATTGGTCTTACTCTTTATATTACACTTTACACATGTTATTATTCATTATGCCATTCTGCATGAATTAAGACACAGTGTCTGAACTGAATTGTGTCTCTCTCCAAATTCATATTTTGAGGTACTAATTCTCAGTATCTCAGAGTGTAAGCTTACTTAGTGATAGGGTCTTTAAAAAGGTAATTAAGTTAAAAATGAAGTCATCAGGGTGGGCCCTATCCCAATATAACTAGTATACCAAGAGCACATTTGGACACAGACCCAGATGGAGGGAAGGCGTGAAGATGGAGGGAGAAGACAGCCATCTACAGGCAAAGGAGAGGGGCCTGGGACAGACCTTTCCCTCCCAGCCCTCAGAAGAATCCAACCCTGCCAACACTTTGACCGTGGGCTTCTAGCCTCCAGGAGAAAGAGAAAAATAAATTTCTCTTGTTTAAGCCACTCAGTTTTTCTGTACTTTCTTATAACAGCCCTAGCAAACTCATACAGAAAATAAAGCACTGTTTTATATACAGATGTCTCCAACTTAGGATGGTTTACCTTACTTTTGGACGACAATAAAGCAATACTCACTCACTTGAAACCATCCTTCAAATCTGGAATTTTGATCTTTCCCGACCTAATGATATGAGGTACAATTGCTCTCTCATGATGATGGGTGGTGGCAGTGAGCTGCAGGTCCAGGCCAGCCCTGTAATCGTGACAGTAAATAACTGATTCACTGAAAACCATCTGAGCCTATAGAACCATTCTGTTTTTCACTTTTGGTGTGGCATTTAATAAATTATATGAAATATTCAAGACTTTATTATAAAGTAGGCTTTATGTTAGATGACTTTGCCCAATTGTAAGGTAATGTAAGTGTTCTGAGCGTGTTTAAAGTAGGCTAAGCCAAGCTCTGATGTTTGGTAAGTTTAATGCGTGAAGTGTATTTTCAACTTATGATGGGTTTGTAGTCCCATCATAAGTAAAGGAAGTTCTGTAATCAAAGATCCTTAAAAAAATATCCAGTAATGGTTGAATGACAGAAATCTAAGTAGGACACGTTGTCTCTAAAATATAACTGAATACAAAGCCTTGCAAGAAGGATTTCTGTGGTCAAGGCTGAACATCGTTCATATAGAGACACTGTGAGTCAGCAAATGATCAAATAGAACACAGAAGGGAAGACAGGGCTAACATAGAAGATCAAAAATAAAGATGGACACATAAATAGTTGCATTTTATTACAAAAGAGGACATCATAGGGGTGCCTGGGTAGCTCAGTTGGTTAAGCATCCCACTCTTGATTTCAGCTCAGGTCATGATCCCAGGATTGTGGATCGAACCCCACATTGGGCTCTGCCCTGAGCATGGAGCCTGCTTAAGATTCTCTCTCTCTCTCTCTCTCTCTCTCTCTCTCTCTCTCTGCCCCTCTCTCATGCTTGTGCTCTCTTTCTCTCTAAAAAGAAAATAAAAAGGGGGGCATCATGAAATTGAACTTAAAAATGAGTAGAAATTTTACAGGTTTAAATGAGAATATGATTATACATGGGTATAGACACTGTGAGAATAAACTTATGGGCATGACAATGCAAAGAAAGTCATGTGGGGAGTAATGGGCTGGAAAGTTTATGAAGAGATAAGGTTGAGAAAAGTTGGTAGAAGGTAGAAAAGATTTAAAAAGGAATATTTGAAATGTGCCAAATCACTTGTGCTTATTTTTGAAAGAAACAGGTGACCTCAACAATCTGGACCATATGTTGACCTTCCTAGACCTAGTTTTAAGGAAGGTAATTTCCCTGGCACTTTAGATAGAGTTGTAGTGAAGGGAAGACAGATTGGAAGTAAGTCCCAGGACTCCTATCTTTGGGAATACGAATGTATGAAAACGCTCCAGTTAGGGAATTTTTCATTTCATTAATATTAATTTATTTACATTTCCCTTAAAATTCATTGAATGTCAAATATAGGAATGCACCCTAATTCTGTCATGTGTTCATTAATGTCTTGGTCTATTCTAGAAAAGGGACGGAGAGAGGGAATAAACACATTAAATTACCCCATGCTCTATTTAGTCTTTGAAGGAGTTTAGTTTCTTTAAATGGAAACTGATGAACATAAAGAGGTTGAGGAAGATATGATGATGGTCAGGATTAGAGTGGAAGTTTTCCATGTACATGAGACTTTCCTGGATTGTGTGCTAAGAAGAAAAACAAAAAGTGAAAAAAGAAAGAAAAAGCTGATTTGTGTGCCCTACTTACAGAATTTCTTATTCAGTTGGTCTAGGATGATAACACAGATGCTGCTAGTTCTGGGAATATCAGGTTAGCAAAATGGATCTAGGAATAGAAACACAATAGGTGACCAGGACCACAATCTAAGGGATCAGATTGTGTTGTTTTTTCATATAATAGAGATACTATGGAGTATATTGGAGTCTCCACTCTCTGTTGATTTAGGAATTATATCATTTTCTTTTTGCTTTTATTGTTAATCATTCTTTATCCTTCATCTTCCCTTCTTTCTATTCTTCTTTTCCCCTTCATCTTTTTCTTAGAAGTTTCTACTTTCATGCTTCTCTTATTCTCCATATTTTCTAGATTTGTGATAATCAAAAGGAAGTTTCTTAAAAATATTGTCCATAAAATAAGAGATTTTATGAAAAGTCACTTTTCTTACCCTAATTCAGAAAATAAATTTACAAGGTGTGTCATTCATATCTACCTTGAAATTATTATTGATTTTATTAGTTAAGCCTGAATAAACTTCTTTTTTGATGTGTACTTTCATTAGCTTAAAAGATGCATACATCTAGATGTGTTTTTAAGAAATTTATATGTAATTAGAAACACTTTATTTCAATCAAGGAAAATTATGCCATCATGTATTAGAATAACAATGCAGATTCTGTAAGATATTTAGTGGTAATTATTATGTATCACTGTCGGTACCTAGAATCTTACTATTTTTTTTTAACATGTCAGCACATTAGCAAGTAGTTGCTATGGCCTAGTAATATTAGTGGTATCTGATTCATATAATTTTTAATAAATTATTGCAATATTCAGTGGTAGTTTAAAGTATTTTAAATATCTCTGTACTTTTGGTAAACTTCTGTGCTAAATAACAGAAAAATAACATTATAGAAGTTGTCCATATTATTCACTTTTGAAAGGACTTTCATATTCTACAATTTTGCTCTACAAATCAAGATGACTTCTCTTCCAAAAAGTGAAGTATAGGCGACATGTAGTGTTCTCAGAACACTCTGTCAGTCACTCTTTTGCTTGTTATATATTACTGCCTGACCAAAAGATAATAGCATTTCTGAGAAATAGTGAGCCTCTTGTAATTCAATTAAGTCCAATTAGTTATAACATAGTCCCATATGTTCTTTTAACAGCCAACTAGAAATAGATTCCATAGAAAACTATAATTCACGTCTCTTCTAAGAAGAAATTTAAGGCAGCAAGAAATTACAGTCACATATATTAAACACTTAATTCTCAGACTATGTCTATCTACAATATTTATAACAAAATGTGTGAAAATATTTCTTGGATCCAATTATCTGCATTGTATGATACCAACCAGTGAGAACGCCTACTTTATTTTCCTTGTATGTATGCCATTACTGCTTGAAGAAGTAAGTCTGGGGGCATGAGACAGTATAAGAATAGCCAGCTTTCGGTTATTATTTCTGCAGTCCAACAGAGACTTAATTGGCAATTGGGAAAAGATATCAGATTAAGTTGGAAATATCTATGGTCAACTATTGGCAAATTGGATAAACCAGGGTTTAAGCATTTTCACAAAGGATTTCTGTATTTTCTCATTGTTGATTTGGGGTTATTCAAGTTCAGTACATAAAATGACAACTGTAGTTTTGTTATTGATGGTAGATCAAATCAATTCTATCTGATCTAGTAATAAATCAATATCTTTCTCTCGTATGGACAGGATTCATGGAGAGATATAACAGGAATTTATAATTACTATAAACCATTGGTAAAATGTAATTGTGAACAAAAAATCTAACGCTAGGGAGTCACTTGAGAGATTCAGCTATAACTCACTGCCAAATTAAATTTGGGGTCTTTGAGATGCAGCTATTAGCTTCTGGAAAACAAATGAAGGAGAAATAGTTAAATCACTCTGTTTATATCAATCCAAATTCAGAGGGAAGACACTCATATTGTACAGGAGCTTGCTTGTTTGTTTTTCAGAGAATTGCAGTTGATACACTACTTTCTTGAATTTTATTGTTCTTGCAATTAGTGACCAATACAAAGGGAAAATTGCAAATATTTCTAATTTATAGGCTCATGTATCAAGTTTTCAAAGTATGTCTCTCTTTATGTAAACTTACTAAACATTTTCATCAGCAGCCCCTTAGCAAACTGTTCCATGGGAAATAATATTTTTACATAAACTTATTTGTGCTTGGATATCAATCAATTACACCATTATCACCCATAAAGAGTGATGTTAAGACATTGTTTCAAGCATCCTGTGATAGTGATGATACAGAAACAAAATGCCAGAATATGAGGGCAATGTTTCAAATTCAGTATGATATTTGCACTTCGTGGTAGATAGAATAATGCCCCTTTAAGGATCCTATAATAGCTAGATCCAGTAATTGTGTTACCTTAAATAGGATATTTGTTTCATATGGCTACTATAAACAATTACCACTAACTGGGAGGGTGGGGGATGTTGGACAACAGAAATTTATTTTCTCATTGTTATGGAGTCCAGAAGTCTGTAACCAAGGTGCCTAAGAGGTTGATTCCTTCTGTAGGCTCTGAGAAACTGAGAAAGAACCCATTCCCATCACCTTCTACTCTGTACCTTTGTGTTTAATCCTTTTCTGTCACTTATATGGTCTTAATCTTCATTGGATTTAGGCTCCATCCTAATCCACAATGATCTTATTTTGGGATCTTCAGTTACAGTTACAAAGATTTTTTATTTTAAAAAGAGCCATATTCTGAAGTTCCAGGTGAGCATGTCTTTTGGAGGCTCCTATACCACCCAGAAAACATGGCAAGAGAGATCTTTCAGAGATGATTATGTCAGAGCTCTTGAAATGGGGAGATTATTTTGGATAATCTGGATGGGCCCATTGTAATCACAAGGATCCTTATAAGGGAATCGATGGGACAGGATAATTAGAGTCAGAAACGGAGATGTGGCAATGGAAGCAAAGGTAAGAGAGAAAGAGATGGAGGCAGAGATGGATTTGAAGATGCTACGCTGCTGGCTTTGAAGATGGAGGGATGGGCTGGGAGCCAAGGATGCAGACAGTGTCTAAAAGCTGTAGATGACAAGACACAGAGTCTCCCCCAGAGCTTTCTATAGGAACACAGTCCTAGTGACATTTGAAATGTAGGACTCTGAATTGTAGAACTCTAAAATAATCACTGTATATGGTTTTAAGCTTCTAAATTTGTGGTAGTTTGTTACAGCAGCAGTAGGAGACAAATACATACTCATATAAGAAGTATCTGTATTCTATCTTACATTAGAGATCCTTACAAACTCTTAAGATTCAGATTTCTAATCCACAGTGAGATATGCTTATTAATGATTATAAATTAATTAGCTACTGCATTTCAAAATAATCTCTTTTTTTTGAGATAGATAGAAAGAGCATGCAAGCAAGCAGGGGAAGGGCAGAGGGAGAGGGAGAGAGAGAATCTTAAGCAGCCTCCACACCTAACTCAGAGCCTCATGTGGGGCTCAATCTCGGGACCCTGAGATCATGACCCAAGCTGAAATCAAGAGTTGGACACTTAAACAACTAAGCTACCCAGGTTCCCCTCAAAATCATCTTTATAAGAATTTTATTATTAATAATTTTTTTCTAAATTTATTTTTGTTGTTGACAAAAATCAGTGTAGAATTATGAAAAAAATTAAATGCTAAGTATACATTTCATGTGAAAAAATAAACCTATTTTTATTTTATAGACACACCTGACAAGTTCTTATTGTCTGTGGATAGCAGTAATATGTTTCATCAAATTATGGAACCAACTTAATACTAATTGTTCTATTTAACTCCATGTTGCTTTCTAATGTAATTGAGTTTTACATTTAGAATAAAACCCATTACACTTTTACATCTGACAGGTTTTTGCCCCACAAAAATTTCAATTTATTGGAGCACTAACATTGCAGCTAACAACAATTTTGGAAAGTTTAATGTTAATGCAGAAAAAGAAAATACCCTTGCAAAATTTACCACAATTGTTTACTTTCTGAAAATGAGCACTAAACCATTTGCATAACATCTGCACTGCTTGGAGGGTTGAAACACTAAAGCAATTAGCTCTGTATTCTATAATGCATGTTGCAACTCAAGCAACGTTGAAGTTGAGCTAACTTAATATGTAGTTAGAAAAGAAAAGTCATTTTATTTGCCCTTTACTATTAGTGCTTCTTCAAACTACCCGATCATGGTTAATATGTAAAGAATCTTGTTTTCAAGACAGTTCCAGAAAACATCATTTTTAGAAAAAAAATTCTCTCAGAGACATTCATTTAGTCTTCCTAATATGTGCTTGTTTACATCTATTTTATGTACTTGAGTAGTACAGATTTTACACAGCAGTTATAGTATAGTAAATAAAGCTGTAAGTCTGCTATAAGAAATAATTTATATTACTGATATTACAAAGTAACTATGTTATTCTAGATCAATGCACTGGCTGATACTTTTCAAATTCTAGATAAATATCAGTATCTATCATTTTATTTTTATGAAAATATGCTATAGGGGCACCGCACCTGGGTGGTTCAGTTGGTTAAGCATCTGACTTTGGTTCAGATCATGATCTCATGGTCCATGAGTTTTGAGCCCGGCATTGGGCTCTGTGCTGACAGCTCAGAGCCTAGAGCCTGCTTCACATTCTGTCTCCCTCCTTCTCTGCACCTTCCCTGCTTGCATTCTGTGTGTCTCTATATATATATATAAATAAATAAATAATTAAAAAATTTAAAAAATATAACCAGGCTTTCATGCTTTATTTTGTTTCTGAATAGTCATAGGATTTGACAATAAAGTGTTTTCTGATTTACAAACACATTTAAGTTGACAATTTAAAATTTATTACAAACCACATTAAATTCTATATTAAAATCATCTTGATTAGATGTACTATACCTTAAATCTAGATACATCAGTACCATGTAGCTTTATATATTCTACAGGTGAACTTTCAGAATGCAAATAAAATATAAATGAGTATTAAAAGTTCTGCTGTACTGGAAAGACATGAGTCATTTCACAGCTCAACAGGGCAACATTCAAACAATTCTGTAAAACACCTAAGAATGCCATTAAACAGTAACCAAATAAAATATATTTTTATACATGGCTATGCTTGCCAGAAAGAAAGGGGCATTATAGGTAACAGAAATGACAAGGTCCCTGATGGCAAGAATGTTGGGCTCTTAAACTGATGAGGGAGATAGGTAATCTTAATCTGGGGGGAGAAAGGTCATGTGATGCAGAAATGATGACTGGGGTTCAAAACTCAAAGCAGGAAAAAGAAAAGGGACAAGGATTCTAGGCTATAAGATGGGACGTTAGAACCAAAACTTCTGTAAAACCTGGGACCCCGGAAAGGCTATATGTCTTACAAAGAAAAGACTAGCACCTCCATTACCAGGGGCAAAGAAAAGGTTGACTAAGCCCTATGTCCATATTCAAAATAGTAAAATATGGTAACATTCTCCCATTCTCCTGAGACCCTGACAACCACGGCCTGCCTCTGTCAGGTTTGAGGTTAGAATCTAAACTCCCCACATGGTGAGGGAAAGCTGCAAACTTGGGATAGTTGAGGAGGAAGCCCAACATCACATTGTTCAGTCTGATCATCACATCACATCACATCACATCACAATCTGATCACATTGTTTGGCTAATGAAGAAGCATCTACACCAGACACACAATCTCATATATCTGAGAGCATTGACATTCCTCTTTCCTAAGACTCCTTGTTACCAGTAATGTAATCTTGCTTCAAGTTCCTGAATGTCCAGTCAAGGTCTTAAGTCATTGTTTTGTTCATACTCAGGTCATCATTATTCCTCTTTCCAGGCAAAGTGAGTAGTTAGATATGTTAATCCAGGCTGGTCCTGAATGGCATAGTCATTCTGTTAATGTCATCCTGAAGCTGGTACCTTTTATGAGACAGGGCTTTCTCCAAACCATGGCTCTCAGATATTTTCCACTTCGGTAAATGGGTTACAGGAAAGGCCTCTGGAGATTCAAAGATTGATTACAGAAGAGTGGCCATCCACTATTGTGGCAGAAGGAGGCAGCCTGGAATTTCTGGTACAACGTTTTTTAGCTTTAGTACTTATGTAAAATTTATGCCGTATAAGCTATTTCTGAAGGGCCAGGGCCAGGAGTACTGCTCAGCACACCCAAATTTGTAACTAAGTGGATCAAATGACAACCAATTGATGCTGAGCGGGTTTGTTTGCAAGGACACCTGGAGTTTTGTGATTTGGCATTTAATCATTTTGAGAACTCAATAGCAGAGCAAGCAGTGTTTCTCAAGAGTACAGTAGTTCTTTGGAGAAGTAGACATGGCTATGTTCCAAAACTTTATGTCCAGCCACAAGGGTTCAGATACAAATGCTTGACAAAATTTGCATAAAATATCCTGTCCATTGGCAACACAGCAACCAGTTCTACTGGCTTGATTATAAAAGCCAAAAGTTAGACCTGCTCTCACTCTAGTCTGAATCAGCTGGGGGCTTTAGTATTTTCTTTTCTGCTTTCCAACTAAAATATAGATTTTTGTACCACTTGTAAATATAATGTGGAATATTCTTAATTTTAGAGTAAGTTTCTTCCCTAATCCAAAGAGCTCTAGTAAAATACACACGCCTTTTAAAGGGGTAGGGCCATACAGTACAATATCTTTCTTCAGGCTGTAAAAACAATATCCAGATACATTCCAGACTAATGTAGATCTCTTCTCTGAACAGAAACTATATCAAGATCCAATATTTGCATGGGATTCATTTCTATCATCTAAGTCCTGACATTTTCTGTTCTCTAATTTCTGTTAACATGCTAGCATCAATAGAATAATTTGGCTTGATGTTATCTTAATGATGAGGACAATTAAGTTCCTTTTGGACTAAGCACTTAAGGTTGATACAAGCCTGACGACAGCACAATGAATGGAGGTGTGTTGCTGTACTTACCATGTGTAAATCTCAAACAACTTCTAGTATTTTTGGTTACTAATCAAGAGTAGGAAACAAACATTCACCAGAACCCTGGCTATACCAGATGCCAAAGGTGTTTATTTGCTTTAGTAAAAACAGACAGCATCTGGAACAATACTTCAATTGGAGTCACCAGTTAATTAAACTTAGAAATTCACTGTCATTCTCTATCTGCCCTCCATCTTTTGGACTTACAAAAATTGACAGTTAAATGGAAATGTGATATAAAAAGTGACTATCTCTGAATCATTTCAATCCTTATAGTAGTAATTAGGTCTCTTATGCCCCCTTGGATATACAATTTCTTGGTCAGGGAAGACCTTTGGAGAGTTCAGAAGCTAAGGAACTCATAAGGTGAAGCTGTGGCTCCACCAGGAATGCTGGTAGTTGTATAAGTTAAAACTCCATTTTGTTCCTGACATCAACTGGCCTCCATTCTAACAGGTGAATCGAGGAGTTATTTTTGGTCCCAAATTAATGTTGTTTCACACTCACAATCAATGTCAAATAGTCCCCCAATAATCTGCATATTTCTTATTTTCCCTGTTCATACTTCTTATTCCCCTAGTAAATGGTTGCTAGACCGCTGAGCACTTATGATTTTGAGGTATCTGAGCTCTACTGATTCTCCCTATAAATAGCAAGGCTGCTCAGCTCCCTGAACAACTTATGGTATAGACGAGCAGGGAAGAAAGACCTGTGTCCTGCAAGAAGCTTACTTCCAAGATGGAGTAAGAGAAAAGCACTTAACAATGCACAACAATGGAATCAATGAAATAGTAAATAAGATATAATATAGATCATTTACAAAATACATGTAAAAGCTGATATAAGAATATATATCAGCAAATAATTTTAAATATATGAGAATGTTCTGTAACTACTGTAATCCTATAGGTATAAAAAGTATGGGGCGATAGACAATTTTCTTCTTTCAATTTTTTAAAATGTTTATTTATTTTTGAGAGAGAGAAAGAGCATGCAAGCAGAGGAGGGGCAGAAAGAGAGGGAGACACAGAATCTGAAGCAGGCTCCAGGCTCTGAGCTGTCTGCACAGAGCCTGACGTGAGGCTCAATCTCATGAACTGTGAAATCCTGACTTGAGCCAAAGTCAGATGCTCAACTAACTGAGCCACCCAGGCACTCAACAGATAATTTTCTAATGACAATATTACAGAATATGCAAACTGACTCAAAAATGAATAAAACACTAAGTAGATTTAACCACTGAAAAAATGTATAAGTCAAATAAATCACTTTGATTCTATCAACAAAACAAACAAATGGTCTTGAAAGACCATATAATCACCACCTTGAAAACAATAATCCAAAGATATGAATACATATGCACACGTCTGCAACCTACTTTATGCATCTTGTATAACTTTTATACCAAAGACAGTAGGTAAAAAAAAAATATATTCTAAAATGAATAAGAAACAGAAATATAAAAATTGTAGATGGATTATTAACAAAATTAAGCCAGCATATGGTGTTTGTCAATCCCTTAGAAAATATGTATTTTTGCTATATTAACATAATAATATATTATCCCAATTAATGTAAAAATCATTTAATAAAACTGAATATATATTCATAATAAACACTTAGAAATATGAAATAGAAACTTCTCTACAGATCCAATATAATCCCTATCAAAATTCCAATGGCATTTAGCAAAGGAATATAACAAACAATCTCAACTTTATATAAGCCACTGGAGACCCTGAAAAGCCAAAGCAATCCTGAGAAAGAAAAACAAAACTAGAGCTATGATGCTTCCTGATTTCAAACTATATCATAAAGATACAGCAATCAAAACAGTATGATATTGGTAAAAAATAAACACATAGATCAGTAGAATGGAGTAGAGAGCTTGGAAATAAACACACACTTATATTTTCAATTAATTCATGACAAAGGAGCCAAGAAAATGCATTGGAGAAAGAATAGTATCTTTAATAAATAGTGTTGGGACAACTGGACAGCCACATGGGAAATAATAAAACTGGACCATTATCGTACACCATACACAAAAATTAATTCAAAATGGATTAAAGACTTGAATGGAAGACCTGAAACCATAAAACTCCCAGAAGAAAACATAGATGGTAAATTCCTGGACATCAGTTTTGGTGATGACTTTTTGGATTTGACACCAAAAGCAAGAGCAACAAAAGCAAAAATAAACAAATGGGGCCATATCAAACTAAAACACTTCTGCAAAAGCAAAGGAAACCATCAACAGAATGAAAAAGAAACCTACTGAATGAGGAAAAATATTTGCAAAGCATATATCTGATAGGGCATAAATACATACAATGCATAAATAACTCATACTTTAATATAAAAACAATAACAATAAGCAATCCAATTGAAAAATGGGCAGAGGATCTGACTAAACATTTTCCCAAAGATATACAGATGTACACCAGACACACGAGAAGATGCTTGACATCAGTGATCATCAGAGAAATGCAAACCAAAACCATAATGCGATATATCTGTCAAAATGTCTATTATCAAAAAGACAAACAGTGACAAGCGTTGGCAAGGAAGTGGACAAAAGAGAACCTTCATGCACTATTGGTGGGAATGTAAACTGGTGTAGCCACTGTGAAAAACAGTATGCAGTTCCCTCAAGAAATTAAAAAGAATGACCACATGATCTACCAGTTTCACTTTGGAGAAAGAAGAAAACAACACCAACTCAAAAAACATATGCGCCCCTGAATTCACTGAAGCATTATTTATAATATCCAAATATGAGAACAACCTACACATCCATTGACAAATGGATGGACAAAGAAAATATGGTATATATTTACAATGGAATATTATTCAGCGATTAAAAAGAATAAAATCTCGCCATATGTGACAATATAGACAAAACTTGAGGGCATTATGCTAAGTGAAATAAGTGAGAGAAAGACAAATATTGCATGATGTCTCTTGTATGTGAAAAATAAAAAACAAAAACAAAAAAAAACCCAAACTCATAGATACAGAGAATAGATTGATGCTTGCTGGGGGGGGGGGGTTGGAAATAAATGTGTAAAGGGTTCAAAAGGTACAAACTTTATAAAATAAAGTTATAAAATAAAAAGTCAATGTGATACTGCATGCATTTCCATTATACTTCAATAACAAAAGAAAAGTTCTTTAACCCAAAAAACATCTATAAATAAAAACTCTACAATTAAAAAATATCTACAGTAAGCATCAAATTTCATCTGTGAAATAGTAGGAGTGTAGGCGGTACTGAACCTAGTTTCCACCTCACTTCAAAACTCGAGCTGGCCCTAATACACAAGCATTTGCTATAGCAATCATCCTCTCTTAGAAGCTGTGGGCTTCAGCCTCTTATTTTACTGTGAGGAAAAAGATCTGAAAGGACTTAATTTGTCTAAATTTACTCAACTAGTAATTAGAGGAACATTGACTTAAAGCCAGTGGAAAAATAATTCTGTGGGGGAAAAAAAAAGTCAGCTGAGGGGCTCTTGGGTGGCTCAGTTGATTAAGCCTCTGACTCTTCATTTTGGGCCAGGTGAAGATCTCACAGTTGGTGAGATTGAGCCCCTCATTCAGTTCTGTGCTGATAGCGCTGAGCCTTCTTAGGATTCCTTCTCCCTATATCTCTGCTTACATCTCCCCCCTCAACTCGTGCATGTGCGCTCTCTCTCTCTCTCTCTCTCTCTCTCTCTCTCCCCAAATAAATAAATAAACATTAACAAAAATAGAGCCAGCTGAAAGCATCCTGGTTGATGTCCTCTCCCATTAAAACACTAACAGATAACACTTAATAACTGATCTTGTTTATCAATTGTTTGTTACTCATTTTACAATGGGAATTAAGCTCAGAATTAGATTTTGTCACTTTTCTCTAAAAACAATAAAAGAATAATAGAAATGTACAAAATGTAAGTCTCTTTGTACTAATAAGATAATACCAAACTATGCTAGTAAATGTGTTTTGTTACATGGGGACAATGTAAAAAATGGAAAGCCACACTAATTTCTATATTAAATTTGAGTGTCTAACAGGTTATCAGTTTTTTTTTGACAAATTACAAAACCATGGAATGGAATCTGAAAGTTTGCTAGGAACCAGAAACTCAAAATATTTTGTCAGAAGCATTTAAAACCTTAACTATTTGGCAAAACTGAACATATTACATGCTTAATGCAGCTTGCAGAATAAAAAATAAGTTTGAAGCACATCTTTAAATAAACTTCAAGTTACCTCCAAATGAAGGTTATTGTTATTCCAATTCCTCCGCTGATTTCTTTCATACTGGAATAGATACCTAGGGTTGAGAGATCATAGATTAGTTAAGATGGTAGAAACCTAGGAGCCCCTAGGAGGCTTAGTTGGTTAAGCATCTGACTCTTGATTTCAGCTCAGGTCAAGATCTCAAGGTAATGAGACGGAGCCTGTGTTGTGTGGTCTGCACTGAGCATGGAGCCTGCTTGGGATTCTCTTTTCCTCTCTCTCTGCTCCTCCCCTGCTCACACTCTCTAACTCTCTCTCAAAATAAATAAGCATTAAAATAAAAGATGCTAGAAGCCTGAAACTTATATCCTGATTTTTAACACAATGAGCATGTCAAATAAATTCCACCCTGGGGCTACTGTCATACAATTAGTAATCTCTCCTTTACACTGTGAAAATATTAAATTTCTATTCATAACTTAATTAACTTATTTATATGTTTGCAAAAATATTGAGAGCTTACCTCGTGTGTCCTTTCCCTTTATTTCACTTATATTTATTTACTTAATAAATTATTCATGTTTCAAGAGATGCAAGCTACAAATCATGGTTCTTATTAGTTCAAAGCTTTTCAAACTACTGATATAGGCTAAGAGATTAAGGGAATAATATACTTGTAGAGTACAGAAATGGTAGAGAAAGAAATATATAGTAACTGATGTAAAGGCAAAATCCTACTGGACACTTGTTAAAAGTGTCCAGGAAGACTTTATTCTAGATGATTGCAAGACTATAGAGAGGAGAGACTACAATGGAGGGGAGAGATTGAACTCAACTTGATGAAAAGAAGGAAAGGTTTGTAAATGCTAGGCTTAACACGTACTGGAGGACATTAGGGGGGAAGATGTTCAATGTGGTCAGGCCAACTGTGTTGGCTCATCATCACTATGGAAGTTAGGCTCTTGCCCTCTCAACAGAGATTGAGAGGTAGAGACACTGTCTTCTTGATGATTACATTTCAAAGGGATGATTTCCAGATTGTAGAATATTTACATCTCAAAGGGCAGAGAAATAATTTATAACCACAAGTTTTCTAAAGTGTACGTTCTAAGGAGGTCAGGAAGAAACCTATCTAAAGTTTAGTCAAGCTAAAGGAAACATTAGATCACCATGGTCACTGAAAACCATGATGGAGGTGTAGAGATTAAGATGATATTTGCCAAGTATATTAGGTTCTTTAAATTTCCAGGGACACTACATAGAACAATGTAGTAGATATGAAAGGATGGCCACATATTCTGGTTTAGTGAAAAGAAGCTTGACAATTTCATCTATTAATATGCTAGACTAATTCTTGCTTGTGGGATCCTTGCTAGAGAAGGAGAGAAACTGGGGTGGAGATGAGTACTACAAGACCAACAGAAAAAGAAAGAAAAATATTGAGCTTAATTTTTACATACACTGTTACTGAGATTCACATGGCTCCCAATTAGAGACTGATTCAGAAATATATATTTTATATTATATATTCATTCATATATATATTTATATACATAATTATATATGAATTTATATTGTTCAATCTTTCATTTTACCAGGTTGAAGATTTTTCCATGGGAAGTTGCAACTAACTCCACTGAAACTAAATCGGACTGCATCTCCCACAGGGCACAGGATGGAATGTGACAAAGATATACAGTCCCAACCATGGATTTTAACATTAAATGAGATACCATGAAAAACTGACCCTCTATTTTCTAGTTCTTGCAGTTATCAAACTTCAAAAGCTGTAGCTCAATAAAATGGCATAACTAAAATCTTACTCAACTCGATTTTGCAAGTAAATAAATTCAACTCATGAGGGTTCGGGACTATTTAAAGAGCATTAACTTTTTCAGTCACTGTGGAATCATGCACTGTATTTCACAATTGATGCATTAAACCCCAGTGAATTAGGAGTATTGCTGCACTTATTAAAAGGACCATATTTGTTCCATGGAATAAATTGGGCATTGGGAGAATGGAGTTCGAAAATTCATCATTGATTTCCTAATTTCAATGCTTCATAGAACTGGACGATCAAAAGAATAAAGATGGTTTCAAAATTCAAATGTACCGAATTTGCACACTGAGTCATTTTAGTAATTATATTTGCCTTGTGTTAATATGCTGCCATGTCTTTTCAATAGTGAAGCTTTTAAAATAAATTACAAGGTATTTGGATAAATTGTTGTTTTAAGTGATTTTATTTTTTCCTTTTAACTACTGCTATATATGAAATAGAAATCTGATATAGCTTTATATTATATAGAATAAAATTTTAATGTCATAAAAAATAAGAGATTTAGTGACTTTTTAAAAGAACCTCAACAGAACATCTTGTTTTCTAGAAAAAGTATTTCTCTGTGTATTTCCCATTGATACCATTAGAACTGGACTCAAAAGTTTAGTCCTATTTGTAACTAATCTTAAAAGAATAATTTCCAAATTTGTAATATAACAAGATTAACATATATGAGACATTCATATTTCAACATTTTTAAATCTGGAGAAGTTTTCAATATTATTAGTATCACTCTCCTAGAAAGAAATAAAATACTAATCTTAAAACCTAATGGATCAGTAGTGTTATCCAAAATGACCTGTTATCAAAACTACATTTATACTTTTACTATAAAACTGAAATTTATTTTTAAAGAAGTTAAAGTTCATCAGTGTTTTTCATTAGGTTAGAATGATTGTTAACTTGAGTTTCTAGCTCCTTGTGTTTGTTCAAATTACACACAACCAAACTGTTGTATAGAAAATTGTAAGGATAGGGACAGGGCACTGGGTGGATCAGCTGGTTAAGATCTGATTGTTGATTTCAGCTCATGTCATGATCTCATGGCTTGAAGGTTCAAGCCCCACGTCTGGTTCTACACTAACAGCATGGAGCTTGCTTAGGATTCTCTCTCTCCCTCTCTCTCTGCCCCTTCTGTACTTGTGTGTGTGCTCTATCAAAAATAAATAATAAACATTAAAAAACTTGTAAGTATAAAAAATAAAGCAATAAATAATACTGACAATGTTAAAGAATATTAAGATAAAGATATACTTTTAAGTAGACCTAAATTACAATGGCTTAAAATTCATAACACACAATATAATTTTTATATGCACATCTGATTAATTTTTTAAATTGGTTTAAAAATTAAAGAAAAGACATAAAGCTAATTTCAGTGATGTATTTGTTAGATGTTTGACTGAAAACCTTTAAATACAATTTAATTCCAATGGGCATACTAAATACTGGCTTCTTACACTTAGGTACTATTTTGCTATAAATATTCTTCCTTGACCAGATATGTGTTTACCAGAATATACACCTGGCCCAATTCTGTAATAGAGTCTCTTTTCAAAATAACAGAATGCAATGATATTTCTTAAGAGCCTCAGCTTCTGAAAACACATTTCCAATAGTCTTGCCAGTTTCACAGTAATAAAGAGCTAGTGGTGGAGGGCATTGCTGACATAAAGAATAGTGTGGTGGCTCATGTTTTCAGTATTTGTTTTAGTTTGTTTTCTGAACAACAACCTTACTTCTGTTTGGCCTGATCTAATTTATTTCAGATTGTAAATCAATACAGGTTTACATGTCTAATGCAAAAAAACTAGAATGGGAAAAAGAAACGGAAGTTATCAAATAATTCCATAAATTTACATTTACTTACAAATGGCCAGCTATAGTACGAAGCACAAGGCATTGACAATATACAGCAAGACCCTCTGCCAATGGGTATGAAATAATAGTAAACATTACCTCATTAGTCCTTTTACTTAATTACGAAGTGATTTTTAAATTGTAAAAATTGGAAGAATATAAGTGATGTGTTAATTTTAAGTTAACTTTTGGTCATGCCTTTATTTCAGTATATACAATGAACTCCCCTTTCATATCGTTATGACCTTTAAATGATAAATAATATCATGCAAATAATATGATAAATAATATTATTGCATAATTCATATTATGCAAGCAGTAAAACAAAGATAATTATTTTTCTTTCTCATTATCTCTTTCTATTCTGTATGGTGTTTGGTTACCTGGTTTCTTAGGACATTGCATTGTTACTTATTGATTTTTTTTTGAGAGAGGTAGAGAGTTTGCAGGAGAGGGACCGAGGGAGGGAGGGAGAGAGAATTTTAAGTAGGCTCCATGCCCAGTGGGGAGTCCAACAAGGGGCTCGATGTCACCACCGTGAGATCATGACCTGAGTCAAAATCAAGAGTCAGACGCTTAACCGACTGAGCTGCCCAATGACCCCTGGACACAGTTATTTAGAAGGATTTCACCTAATCTGAAATACGGGCAAGTAGTAAAAGAAAAAAATAATGCGTACAAATGTACTTGGAGCTCTTTCTGATAGCAGGAAGGACTGATGTCTTCCAAGGGAAGTAAGAGAAATACAATTATTCAGTACATGGACATCAAGATGCACAAAACTCAGGTGTCTCACAGACCAAAGGTTGCCACTTGAGGGATGGATTGCATTAAGCCTGCAGAAATTGAACAGCACGTTCCCATTTTCCATTAGAAATTTTAAAACTTCTTTATGAATTTTTGCCACAACCACCTTTAACTTCACAGTAAAATATGCTTGGAAAACATATCATTCATCTTTACATGTATTTATAGCTCAAATATGTATTTGGGATTTTCCATTAAGAATAATATACTATTCTTACTTTGCCTGAATTCACACAGGAGTAATTCTCTACAGGACTACACTCCATTTACTTTTTAAGTGTGTAACTCTGGAAATGATTTGAATATAATGAAAATGCTATTAAATGCACTTTTGTTGAAGAGCATAATAAACCTCACTTTAATAACTGAAATGTAATCCAGTCATTTGTCTTCTCGGAGAACATTGCACGCCTGGCATAAAAGGTAAAGGAGCTCTGAGTGTGCCTTTTCCTCTTTTTTTTATGTCAAACCAAAGCCAAGAAAGAATTATAAGTTATGACACATACATTGTTTGTTAAAACCAAACTCATTGCACTATATTTATGCCCCAGATGAGGAAATCCTAAATGGATAGAAGCTTAAGAATGGCTTTATTTTACAACTCCACTGGCAAGAATAGCATAAAGGGTATGTAAAAACATGGTGGAAATTCTAAGACATCTTGGGGAATTATAAAGAAAAGTACATAAAATTATAGTGTGGGGAAATTTGAGGAAAATGTAATGTGTTATTGAATTCTGGTCTGACCCTGGTGGAGGGTGGAAGTTCATTCAGGCCTCTTCAATTATAAAATAATAATTACTTTTATTTTCCTTTTGTTAAAACTCCCACATAAATATGCTTGGAGAAAAACATTATGATTTTCAGAACACTACTAAGTTTTGAAGAGTCAACGGTTAGAAGAATGTGGAATACATTGCAAGACAGAGATATCTTCTAAAAAAGGACATGACTTGTCTATTCCATAGTGTACTCTTAATCTCTCCCCAAATAGAACATGTAATATTGTCTTAATTTGTTTCAAAAATAATATAATTAATTGCATTTTATTTTTTTAAGTTTATTTATTTTTGAGAGAGAGAGACAGAGAGAGAAGAGTGGGGGAGAGGCAGAGGGAGGAAAAGACAGAATCCCAAGCAGGCTCCAGGCTGTCAGCACAGAGCCCAAAGCAGGGCTTAAACTCACAAACCACAAAATCATGGCCTGAGCCGAGATCAAGAGTCAGAGGAGCCACCAAGCCACCTCTCATTAATTTCATTCTTATTTAAAAACAACAACAACAACAAAAACAAAAAACAAAACTAGGGGCACCTGGGTGGCTCAGTCCATTCGTTAAATGTCTGACTCTTGATTTCAGCTCAGCCATGATCTCACAGTTCATGAGTTCAAGCCCTACATCCTGTGATCTCACAATTCATGAGTTCAAGCCCTACATCCAGCGCTGGGATGATACATGGAGCCTACTTGGGGTACTCTCTCTGTCTCTCTGTCTCTCTCTGTCTCTCTCTCTCTCTCTCTCTCTCTCTGCTCCTTCCCCGCTCATGCTCCCTCTCAAAATAAACAAATGAACATTAAAAATTAAAAAAAAAAAAAACCTAAAACTACCTGGTTGCATTCATGTTAAATACTCCAGTGACCTTTAGTTACTACAAACATATACAGATTATACATAATTAGCTACTCTTACATTTTCCACTGCCTGCCCAGACCAGAAACCACAGGACCGACTTTGATTCCACCTAGTCTCAAATCGATTAAAACTGTCTTACTTACTCGAATTCAGAACACCACCCCGTTTGACTTGGATTGTTCCGGAGGAGCCGTGAATTTCAGTTCTTTATTGGGGTCATGCTTGAGGCACAAGGAATCATCCTTTGAATTACAACCAGCTTTAGGTTTGCTGAATGCTCTGGGGCAGTGACTGCACATTGAAAGCACCCAGGGAAGCTGTAAAAACAAAACACACTGATGCCTGAATTCCACCCACCCCCAGGTTCAGATCTGAATGGTCTAGGATGTGTCTGGGCAAAGTATGTTTTAAAAGTTCCCCAGGTGATTCTAATGTGCTTCCAAGTTTGAGAACCACTTCTCTTAGCCAATAATCATCTTGCAGAGAGGAATGTGAGCATCACTGGAGTTTGAGAAAGTATATGGATGAGAAAAGAAAGAATCTGAAGTGTTTGAGAAAAAAGATGTGATGATTCCTATAGGAAGGGAATTTTTTAGAAAAAAAAACACGTTGGAAGGGAACATTAGGCAGTTTTGCTGTATCGATGTGTCACATAGTTCTCTTCTATGTTCTCATATTTGGTCAACTCTGTTAAGTCTTGATTACTTAGGGGATGGCAATAGGTTGGCCAGCATGATGTTCTATCTCGAGCAATATCCCCCACATAAGTCAGGGTGAGGAGCTCTGGAAAGTCCCTCCACACTCTATTTTAATTCCCTAGTTAATTGTCAGTGTCTTGCTTTAACTTAACTCTTCATGAGAAATTTCTTTTTTATTACTGTCTACAGAATCTTGTAGTGTGTCTGAAAACTAGCTAAAATTCAGTAAAAGTTTGTTGAATAAATATTGAATAATGACCAAGTTGAATGAATAATTTAAAATTATTTTTGCAACTAGTTCGGTCTTTATTAAGCAAAATAAACAAAATTTTCTAACCTAAATACTGCCTTTTCTCCTTTTTTTAAAAATTTAAGAAGTTTAAAAAATTAATATTCTCTTATAGAGTCTCAGACATACTGTTTGGAGACCCGTGACTCAGCTGGGGTCTCCTTTATTTTCTCCTTTTCCCTTTAAAGAAGCTTCTGAAATAGGTAATATGAAAAGTGACATTAAGTATAATAAATAATACTGTGAATTTTAGGAAAGACTTGCCTTGGTAAAGCTTCTCTCAGACTTAAGTAGCTCATCTTGGCTATCTAAGGGCCATTATCCAAGAGTCACTCAGCTCTTGGGAAGGACCTTACGATGTGTGGCAATGCCAATTTATTTGGGGAAGTATTCTCCTTCACAGCCAGCCAGGAAATATCCTCATCGACATAGAATTGAAGAGCTCCATCTTCTAATTTAACAGCAGATAAGCTTTACTCTTCTAATTTGGAAAACAAGAATTTACTTTGACTGTTCCAGCTGCCTGTCTCCTATTCTATTCTAATATTTTCCCCATTATTACACTCAGTCCTCTTTCTCATCACTCTCCCTTGTCATATTAATGAATTTTTTACATTGATCTCTAGAAACCATATTCACACTTGTAAAAGATTAATCATTTCTCTCTGGGCTAGGCTTCTATTTTGGGTATCATGGATTTCAGTAGTCACCCTCTGGACTCTGCTGCTGTCATCTTTGACTTGAGAGTCACTCAACTCTACCTACATTCTTTGAGGACTTGGGCAACAGTTGTCTTGCTCAGGATCACACCTCTTATTTTCCTACCCCATTGTTGCTACCCAGTTGTACTTTCTGTTTGTAATAACAACCATTTCCAACTCATGCTTCTGATAATCTCTGTTCACAAAACTCCTCTGCGTTAATCTCATTGAATTTGTGCTTTGATGTAATTCAAAATTCCATTCAGAATCCACTTCTCTTCCACTTTTTCTCCTATGGATGCAACTGGCTTTATGTTATGTAATTTCAACAACTGTCTTATACTCAATTAGCTCCATATTATATCCTTCAATTAGAACCAAGCTATTACCAACTCTATGTTTATCTAAATCTACACTGTTTGATATGACAATGACTAGCCACATTGTACGGAGGGGAAAAAAGCTCTCACAGGGTAATTGGGGACCTGGACCAGGTCAGCTCTAGCAGGTGCTCTGGTATTGATAACAATCCTACCTGGATGGCCCTCTTCTCATCACCACTGTCCAGATTGTTCCTAGCTTAATTGTGTTTGGTGGTTAGCTATAAATACAAATGGTTATATTCTCCATAGCGTATCAATAACAGAAACAATTTTAATAAAGAGGGCTTTTGCACATAATGGATTAGAACAGATAGTGAAAATCACTTTGTAAAAGAAAATGGTTACTAAGTTTCTAGTCCTTGGTATGGCCTTAATTGATTTTATTAATTTAAATAAATTAATCTAGGAAAAAATGTGACATGCATAAAGAGAAATTTTATCCAGGAAAGATAGAATAGGAGAAACAACAAATAGCCAAAACCTATTCGTCAAACACCCTTACTGAGGGTGATGATATTTTTAGTTTTACTTTTGACCGGAGATAGACCATGGAGGGGATGAGGCTTCAGCCACAGGCCTTTCCCTTCCAATGTCCTGTCAGTGTCACATGGTCATACACACTTTGTTTAATTTAAAAAATTACATACTTTAACCATAATTGGCTAAGATCACTGCCTCTTTGCATTATGACTTTCTTCCACAATACTCTTCCTTATTTGGGATTGCACTGGAGTAGACCCAGTGTCATGGAAAGGAAAGTTTTAAAAAACCTCATTGGGAAAGGTCCAATAAAATAAATAAGAAACTACAAACTCCCGAATTGAGAGTACACATGAATATTAAATTTACTTAGTGAAGACTTGAGAGAAAACGCAGGTAAAATTAATGCAATGCAAAACAACAATAATAATAAATTGAAACAATTTTGACACTGAGTAGCTAATTGTAGTGAAAAATGATTTCAGATCACACCAACAGTAGTAACTCATGTAAAGGAAGAGATAAGTGTTGAATAAGAATAATTAATAGGCTTTTGTATTGTTTGCTAATCCAATTAATGAAGTGGCATAAATCATATAAACATGTTGGAAAAATATTTAAATTTCTTGCTGTTGTGACATGAAATACTGATATGGACCAGATAACATAAAAATCACAATATAACACTAAAACCAGGACAACAATGACAAATGAGTTAATTGTTTTTATTGACTCAAATGCGAAGTCAATACATACAATACAAATCCTACATCTTACATGTGAAAGATACTCATAGCAATCTTTTGAAATTTGAATAAAAATTCTGAAATATACTTGAATTTACAAATCATGAGAAATTGCTAGAAATTATAAGTAACAAAAACTTTCTAAAATCTTCTAGAGAAAATATTATCTTTCCATTCTCTCTGTAGAAAATATTACAAAATTGAAAAATGAGGAGTCATTCAAGGAATATTAAGCCAAAACATTAGAGAAAAAGTGTTATAAAAATGTGTCTGGGATTAATTAACAGAAATATATTTTCTTAGATTCATGATGTTTAATATTTGCTGGCTCTCAATTTTAATTTTATGCTATATCACTTCATAATCCATTCATTTTATTATTGGTTTTGCATTTATAATTTTCTATTATTTTTATAAAGAGTATCCTTATCCCCGAATCGATATGTTTCAGTGCTCACAAATCTGGATCTGCATTTTTCTTTGCCTATTTTTCTGGCTTAGCTAAGCATATTAAAAACAAAAAGAAGAATGTAGTAAGAATATATGAACTTACAAAAGAACACACTTTTCTTTAAACTGTGTGAGATGCTTTGAAACAGGAAATTTCACAAAGCAATACTGACTGAACCAAAATGAGTTTTCTCAAGGCCATTTCTTAAAATGTGTACAAGATTTTTCTTTGGAAAAGACTTTAAAAAACAGGTAATGGTTGTTTTTTAAACAATTTTATAGGAATATGCAGGAAACCAAGATTTCTTCAAAATTTTTGAAACACCTATTCTGTGCTAGGCACTCTTTTTTTAAATGTTTTATTTATTTTTGAGAGAAAGGGAGACAGAACACAAGTGGGGGAGGGGTGGAGGGGCAGGGAGAGGGAGACACAGAATCGGAAGCAGGCTCCAGGCTCAGAGCTGTCAGCACAGAGCCCCACTCGGGGCTCTAACTGACCTGAACTGAAGTCGATGCTTAACCAACTGAGCCACCAAGGTGGCGTCTTAAGGGCTCTTAGCTATAACGCCCAATGATACCTTCTAATCCCTTCTTTCAGTGGGGCTTGGGAAGAATACAGAGGAATAAATACAACTTTTGATTGTACATGTCTGCCACGCTGCTATAACAAAAATAACATAGTCAGGGTGGTCTAAACAACAAACCTTTATTTCTTACAGTTCTGAGGCTGGGAAATCCGTGTTCAAGGCACTGACAGATTCAGTGCTTAGCAAGAGCCTTTGTCCACTCCCTGGCTCATTGTGCATACGGTAAGGGTGTCCCTGGGATCTCTTCTTCGAAGGGCACTAATTTTATTTATGAGGGCCCCGTCTCCACAACCTAATCACCTTCCAAAGACCCCACTTCCTAATAGTCTCATATGGAGGGTTGGGATTTCAACATATGAATCTGGGAGGGACACAGACACTCGGTCCATGATGAAAAAAATAGTACATGATGAATGAAATAAACAGAGCCCTTCAGTAAAGTATAATGGAAGAAAGGAAGGCTCTTTTATGTAAGGAGGTAAGAAAATCTTCCTAAGAATGAGAACTACATGTTATATCTAAATGATGAGAAGGAGGCAGACATGCCAAGAGTACCAGGAAGTTATTTATGCACAGGAAAGAGCAAATACAAAATCTATGGTCATATGTGGGTGTTTTAAGTTTTGTGCTTACTTCTTAATATATGTACCAAAAATACTTGGTAATTTGTATCACCCAAGTAATTTGGTAAGTATATTTGGTTTTAATTAAACAGGTTTTTATAATACTTCCTCTGTCTAATAGAGTATTCTTCATGAAAGATAAGTAAATATGTTGAGAAATACCTAGTGTACATCCACTTTTGCCCATCTACACTTCAATTAATAAGTCTCAAAAGACCCGTGGAATCCTGTTTAAAATGAGCTTCCGTGCAACTCAATATTTGTCTTGAATTAATTTTGAAGAAACAACATTTGATGAGAACTGACAACTAATTGCATCACTAGCAAAGGAAGAGTCCTTGTTAGGGCTGTGACAAGACAAATCGTGACCTTAGTGCTTTTTGAAGAAATTTGATACTTGACAGCTTGCTGAAACAGCTCTTTGAAAAGTAATGCAGCAATTCATCACCTTCATAATTGATAATATATCCTATAAAATGATTTTATTTAAGGACACACAAATAAAGGATACCATTTGAAAGGATGTAATGAATTTGAACACTCAAAGAAATTTGAAATGGAAGAGCACACTATGAGAATAATAGTCTGTGTAACGTCTATTAATATGCACCTTGTACTGGTCATGGGGACCAGAATAAGACCTTGGGAGACAATTTGACCGAGTTAAGACCTCTGCTCTTTTACTTACTAGCTCATTAACCTTGAACAATCATCTAAACTCTCTATACCTCAGTTTCCCAAAAATGTAACACTAACAACGTTTACATCATAAGCTTATTGTAAACATGTAACAAAGATCTTTGCAAATAATAACTACTGCTATTATTACTTTGATTTTTAAAAATATTAAATTTTCATTTTTTTACCCATTTTAGACAACTCTAGTAAGTGAAAATACATCATCTGCTGGTACATAGATTTGGTAAAACCTGCTGCCTTCAGGCTGTCATCTTAATTGTGACCCCTTTCCTTTCCTTTGGTTGTATTTCAAGGTTTAGAGTAAATGAAATACAATGCAGTTAATCGTAAATATAAAATAATGATAAGGCCTGTATCTTCTAGTAAAAATGAGTTTCCGTAAACTGCACTAACCGAAATTGACCGTCTTATTGCAAACTATTCCTGTGGTCATTCTTGGTGAGGTAAATATGACATGTATGACCCTTCCAATACCCTGTGGCCTCTCTTGCACAGTAGGCTCTCCTCCAATGATCCTGTTCTTCCCCATTCCTCAACCTCTCAAGTCTAAATCATGTTTTAGACCTTGTCACGATCAGAAACTGCAAGAGCATCCTGCTTTCTAGTCACCATCAACTTACGTTCCACAGCTTTTCCCTTGTTCTGTTATGGATCGATAGGTCCTACGGAAGTTAGGATTTATAGACTTGATTTTGCATTTCCTCATCCCTTCGTCGTCCTGCTTCTTCCCTCAGGAAGCTGAGAGTCCAGTCATCATAAGCCTTTTCTTGGGTCCCCCCACCTCACCTCTCTTATCCTATTCCTAGTTTTGTCTTTGGTAAACCACAGCCCTGATTAAATCTAACTCCGTGCATCTACACCAGAAGCCATGTGGCTGGCTGAATGCAACAAAAGGAAAAACAATTAACTGACTGTTCTTATTAAATTCAGGATCCTAGTTGTTTTCAATCAGTCTTCAAAAACCCTGGCAATCACACAATGTTTTCTGGTTCATTCAGACTCACACATGCCCAGAGGACTATTCACTGATGTGTCCTATCTCTTTAAATTGCCTGTACTCCCTCCCCTCCCCCATCTTTTTCCTCCACTGACTACTTAGCTTTCTATTTCTTTGTGAAACTGGAACAGTCAGAGTACAACCTCCGTTAAATCTGTAACAACAACATTATCTACCCACTTACAACTGTGTTAATATTATTTATGTTTCCTCCCAATAATATGGATTTACCCTCTGTGCTTCTAGCAACGGCCAACACACCTACCTACTTCCTTGATTCCATCTCCTTTCAATTACTCAAGGACTTTACTCAAGCAATTTTTCCCTTGTTCAAACAGATTAATTTTTTCCCCTCTACTGGATGTTTCCCATCAGAACATACACTCAATTTTAATTATGTCACCTAAAAAAAACGTATTGGCTTTATCATTACTTTCTGCTATTACTCATTCTCTCCTGTCCTTCATAGTAAAATAGCACAAAAATGTATCTTCATTTAAAACTCCCAGAGGGTTTTCACACTTGTCAAACAACCCTACTCATGACCACAAATCACCTCCACTTTGCTGAAGCCAGTGGTCACATCTAAAGCTTCTTCTCTCCCTTGACATATCAGTGTTTGACATCCCCTTCTCTTTAAACTTTCCTTACATGGATTTAGGACAAGCAAATCTCTTGGTTACCATTTTACTTCTTTGGCTTTTACTTCTCCGTCTCTTCTGTCTGTGTCTCCTTTCCATCTATAACTCCTCACTTCCCTGACTCATTTGTATTGGCCATATAGAGGACTCCATGTTCTCAATCATATTTCAATATGAATACATCCCATCACCAAACTCATCCAAGCTAATGGTTTCATGACTTTTCCTTGAACATAAGAGCAGAGCGTGCTAACTCAGAGAATTTCCATTTGCTCTCCCTTCTGCTTGGAATATTTTTCTTCCCTATATACAGTTGCTGAACGCCTCACAGCCTACAGAGCTGCACATAAAATGTTACAATCCCTTAATTTGTCTTCTGTATTACCCACCCTTTCATCTCTCTAGGGTTCAGTTTAGATTTTTTTCCCTAATATTATCTTCCAGTTTATTGATTCTCTCTTTAGTTGTGTTCAGTCTTCTATTAGAAGTATACAGTGTAATCTTGACTTTGGTTATTGTGTCTTTAAGTTCTATATTTATTGTTTCTTTTTTATGGCTTCTTATATTCTGCCATATTTTGAAGTCTCACATTTTTTAAAATATATATTAAGGTAGCTAATTTAACGTCTGGGCTTAAGATATAGACTACAATAAATGGAATCCTATATGCTTTTTGTTTTGTTTTGTTTTCAAGTTGTTCTCTCCCTGTGTCTCTGTCTCTCCTTGTCTTTCTTGTTCTCTCTTAATGCAGTCTTTTCACACCACCTTTTCCAGATCAAGCAAATACTTAATTTTTTAATGTTTATTATTTTTGAGAGAGAGACAGAACATGAGCATGGGAGAAGCAGAGAGAAAGGGAGACACAGAATCTGCAGCAGGCTCCAGGCTCTGAGCCGTCAGCATAGAGCCCGACATGGGGCTTAAACTCACGAACCCCAGGATCATGACCTGAGACAAAGTCAGACACTCAACCAACTGACCACCTATGCACCCCCAAATCAAGCAAATACTTAGAAGAAAAAGATCTCTACTTATTGGACTCACCCCTGTAGGTGTCTTTGTGGTTTGTCTAGTTTATGGACCCATAATTATTCATAATACTCTTAGTCTTCTACTGACATTAAGCAGATATTGAAAAATATTGTGAACAACTTTCTATGCAGCCTCAGCAGGGATATTGGTTCAAATTACTCTGTATATATACTTTTCTGTTATTTCTTTATCTCTTATTTTATCTTTCCTTCCTAAATTTCAACAATGTCTCCCCAAGGATTAGCCAAAAAACATCTTTATATAGAGTTGGAATGTAAATGATATTACGTTAAAAAAAAAAACAGGAGAAATTACATCTCTCTGAATTAATATATTAAAGTATTAGGCATCAAATTACTGGATAATGGAAATGAAATTGAAAATTTGAACTGGAATATTTTTTATTTGTAGGAAATAATTGCAAATTTTACATGGAAAAGATAGTGGTCGAAAGCACTGTGAATTGGTCCAACTGGACTTCTGACACAAGATGGAATGAGTTGTACTAGGAAAGGTTAAACCAGAAGCTCAATGAGCAAGTATACAGGACCATGTGCCTAAACATATTTCCTAACATAAGTAAAAGCTAAGACTGTCTTTTACTCACAGTTATTCTGTTTTCTTCTTCCCTATTGAATATTATTAAATTTATAATCATCCCTCTAATCTGAGTTGAGACCAAACATTATTATTTACTGTCCATTTGCTCATATTCAAGCACACAGTCAGTTAGGTGACATTGGATGGTTCCAGAAACATATTTTGGGAACTCAGTCAACAAATTTAGAACAAAAATCACAGGCCAAATCTAACGAGATGAGGTTTACTAGGGATAGTAGTTTTGTTGATTATTATTTTCATTATTATGGAATTTAATCAAGTTTACATAAAATAGAAACTCTATTTTGAATAACTGTTTATTTTTCAAATCCTCATTTATGCAAGAAATGCATATTGATAGAATTTCTGAACTTCAGTAAAGATGGATGCTGCTTTCAAAAGCAAAAATATAATTAAAATGAGGACAGTCTAAAAACCTTTGTTAAGAATACGCATATCCTGGGGTGCCTGGATGATTCAGTGGGGTAAGCATCCAACACTTGGTTTCAGCTCAGGTCATGATCTCATGGTTCTTGGGATTGAGCCTGGAGTTCTGTTCAATGCTGACAGCACTGAGCCTGCTTGGTATTCTCTCTTCTCTCTCTGACCCTCCCCAACTTGCTCACTCTTTCTCTCTCTCTCAAAATAAATAAACATTAAAAAATTAAATTAAAAAAAGAGTAAACATATCTAAGGGCAGCTAGATATGGGTGGCTCAGTCTGTTAAGTGTCCAACTCTTGATTTGGGCTCAGGTCATGATCTCAGAGTTCATGGGTTCGGGCCCCATGTTGGGCTCTATGCTGACAATGTGGAGCCTACTTGAGATTCTCCCTCTCTCTAGCTCTCTGCCCCTCCCCCACTTGCTCTCCTTCTCTCTCAAAAATCAATAAATAAATTTTTAAAAAACTATATATATATATATATTTCCTGGAATCTTTCTTTGCAATGCACTATTTGTCAAACTGAGACCAAGGTGATGTTTAAGGCTGAGTCCTCATTGCTCTCAGTAATGGGAAAAGCAGAGACCTAGCTATGTGGTAATAACAATGAACACTGTCAACTGAGGCACATATACCTGAAATATTAGCATCATAGACTGAAATCTTATGCATTTGGTTCTTCCTTAAGAAAAAAATCACCATCTGCTCCTGCTAGTTCTTGCATGTTTCTTTTGAATATGGAAAATGGAGTGGAGCTCCAAAACTCTCTAGGCCTTCTTGGGCTACATTTGGTAAGGGAAATTGGGAGATGTTGAAGGTAGGGATATGAAAGAAGACTAAAAGACATCTTCTTATGGTTCATACTCAAAAGATATATGTGCACATTTGTATGTCTTTTATTTACATGGCTCAATAAAAGATATCACCTATGTAACACTAATCATTACAGACTTCCTCTTTAGTAGCCTCTACCACGTGGACTTAGCAAAATTAAACTCTTAACAAATTTGAAAAAAATCTACCTCGAAGACAAAATTAGAATTTCTGACACCTATATAAAATGCAGAATATATTAAGGAAAAAAAGCTCAGACATAGCCATAGCAATTTTCATGACTCCTACGTACTGTGACAATATGGCCAAATTTAAAATATTTTGAACCTCCTGACTCCTTATTTTGCATACCTGTTTTCCCAGCTGTGAAATCATCAATTTTTTAAAACTTTTCTCTGAAAGGTTTTCCTACTTCATCATTAATGCTGGTACTTATATATTAATTAAAAATTTAGATAATTGATGATATTTATAGATTTCAGAATAAATCGGAAATATATAAAACAAAAGCACATGTTCTTGGTTTGTTTGCTGTGTAAAGGTCATTAGGCTGACTTAGAATCCCCAAACGTTTAATCAAAGTTTTAGGTACTGTATCGGTATAACTAAACAAACAGTATACTTTATTTGTTATTATTGTTGTTGTTTTAAATGGTACACTTTAAATTGGACAGATTATCTTGCATGGGATACAATTAGTCAGTCAGGAAGACTTAGAAGAGTGTTGGTCTTCTCCAGGAGAGAGAAGGGGAGGGAAGGAGGGATGGAGGAGGGGGAGAGAGATAGAGAGACAGAAAGAGACAGAAAGAGAGAAAGGAGAGAAGGAAATAAACAGGGATTGATCGATTGAATTCAGCCTCTGGATGTATCTCTCCTCCATGGTTGTTGGCTCCAGTCTGCTAGCAATCTTCCCTTCTCGTTTGCTTTGTGGACTAAAGATGATGGGCTTGGGACTTGCCTAGCCAGACCCTGCAATTGCGCCAACCAATTCTTTATAACCAATCTCTGTCTCTATCTCTATTTCTCTCTATTCCTTCTCTCTGTCTCTCTCTGTCTCCTTCTCTTTTGACCTTTCTCTCTACAGGGTCTGCTTCTCTGCTTGAACCCTGACTGATAATGAGTATAAAACTTTTAATAAAAATTGTATTGAAGAAAACACGTTTCTGAACCGTAACTTAGAGACTGAGCTTCAATAGAGAGTTCTTAAAATTTTATTTTTATTAACACTTTATTTGTTTGAGCAGTTTTAAGTTCACAGCAAAATTCAGAGGAAGGTACAGAGATTTGTCATATATCTCCTGTCCCCACCCATGCACAGTCTCCCCCATTATCAGCACTTCCCACCAGACTGATACATTTGTGATAATTGATGAACCTGCCTTGACTCATAATTATCACCCGAAGTCCACAGTTGATATTAGGTGCACAATTGGTGCTGTACATTCTATGAGTTTGGACAAATGGACAGTGGCACATATCCATCATTTTAGTATCATACAGAGTTTTTCCACTGCCCGAGAAGTCCCCTGTGCTCTGCCTATTCATCCCACTCCTCCCCTCCCCTGCAACCACTGATCTTTATACTGTCTCCATAGTTTTGTCCTTTCCATAATGTAGACTTGCGATCATACATATATACAGCATTTTCAAATTTGTTTCCTTCACTTAGTACTGTGCATTTAAGTTTCCTCCATACCTTTTCCTCCATATCTACTTTCTCCAAATACTTGATAGCTTATTTGTCTTTAGTACAGAATAACATTCTATTGTCTGGATACACCACAGTTTATTTATCCACTCACCTACTGAAGGGCATCTTGGTTGTTTCCAAGTTTTCAAAATTATGAATAAGTCTGTTATAAATATTTGTGTGCAGGCTTTTGGGTGGACATTGCTTTTAATTCATTTTGGCAAATAGAGAGGAGTGCAGATGCTGGATCATATGATAAGACTATGTCTATTTTTTAAGAAACTTCCAATTTGTCTTTTGATGTGGCTGTCTTATTTCGCATTCACACTAGCAGTGAGAGTTTCTGTTGCTCCACATCCTCGTGCATTTGACTATGTCAGTATCCTACCTTTTGGCCATTCTAATAGGTATGTTGTTTTGTCTCAACTTTGTTTTAATTTGCGTTTCCCCAATGACATTTGTCATCTGGATAACTTCTTTGGTGAGGTGTCTATTAAGGTCTCTGACCCACTTTTAATGGGGTTGTTTGTTTTCCTATTGTTGAAATTCAAGAATCCTTGTATATTTTGGATGATAATCTTTTCTCAGATGTGTCTTTGGAAATATTTTCTCCCAGTCTGTGTCTTGTCTTTCTATTCTTGACAGGGTCTTTATCAAAGCAGAAACTTTCATTGTAATGAAGTCCAGCTTATCAATTATTTATTTCTTGGATCATGCCTCTGGTGTTGTATCCAAAATGCTATTGCCACACTCAAAGTCATCTAGATTTTCTCCTATGTTACTTTCTGGGACTTTTATAGTTTTAATTTTTTAATTTATGTTTGTTATCCATTTTGAATTAATTTTTATAAAGAGTTTAAGGTCTGTGTCTAGATTTATTTTCTTTCCAGGTGGTAACTAGTCATTCCAGCACCATTTATTAAAAACCTATAGTTTTTTAATGCATATTTCCATTGGCCTTCACCAAGAGAAGGGGAAACCAATTTCTTCACTTCTTATGTTGGTCCTGGTGAAGATCCAGCACAATGATTTTTTTTTTCCCAAAGGGTCAAGAGGAAGGAAATTAACTCACATTGAACTCAGGTCTGCCTCCTTATAATGCTGTCATTTCGTTTGTACTCTAGGCATGCTAAATGGAATAAAAGTTAAGAAACAAAGTAAAAATTCCTTAAGAAATAATTTTCTCTCTGCTACAGAGACTATGATGGAAATCTCTTGTCACATTTTATAGTTATATACAATCTCATAGTTTGTAGATTATGCATATTCCAGCAAATTTACTATAAATTATAGATAATATTGATATAGATAATTTTATTAGTCCATGGTATACCAATGTGATTTCCTCTTGAAAATAAAATTACATTAAAAAGTTTTGGAAAATGAATATGGTATGACAGGGGTTTTCTGACATGTTGCTTAATGTAAGAAGTCGATTTTAACTGCAGAGATTTGAAACTTACAAAATCATGTTCCCAGTGTTGCAAGATTTTGGCCTCAGTATCTTTTCTATCATTCAGTGTGGTACTCTTGTAGACCACAAGAATACCTCATATACATAATGAATATTTTAATGAGCATCTGATTCTAATCTTAGAAAATTGATTTCTTCTTCCTGTTTCATAATAGTATTTATATTGCCTAAAGGAATTTAACGATGACTATTTGTGCCTCAAAATTCTTTAAGATTGAGTGTTATGGTTTCAGATAGTAAATGAGGTTACTACTTCATAACTATATCAAGTTCAAATAGTTACATATTAGGTTTCTGAAACAGTGAGTATCTATAGCCCACAACACAGAAGATACTTTGTCAATGTATAATTTTAAATACAATATTTTACAAATTGTCAAACAATGTTTTTACTTTGGGTTACTCCATAGGTGAAGAAAACATGCACAACTCTTTAAAGAAAAACTGATGGCCTAAGATTTGAAACACATTTGTAATTATTCATTTTAATGAGCTTCTAAAGGTTATATACATGTATAAAATGACTACTTGCAGGAGGTGGTATATATACTTTGTCATTATAGGAATTAGTTATAGGAAAATAGTGATGGATTTGATATTTTAGAACACTTTTAGTTTCATTTAGAAGAATATACATATATTACGTCTATATTTTTAGTAATACATTTGTCTCTATATAACCTAAAGCCTTAGCAGTGTCTTAAAGAAATAAAAATATATTTGTTCTACATAATATGCTGACAGATAGAAGTCCAGGGCTGATGCAGCTATTCAGTTATGCCTTCAGTGATCAGCTCTTTCTATCTTTTCTGTCTGCCACCGAGAGTGGGTAGATCTCTATCATCCGCTTGCCAATTAATGGAAGCAAGAGTTCTGATGTTCATCTGCATGTTCCAGGAAGAAAGAAAAACATGTTTCAGAGAAAAGGAAAGTTTCCTCATGACAAGATTTTTCTCTTTCTCTTCCTCCTCTTCCTCTTCTCCCTCTTTTTCCTTCCTTTATCTTTCTTTCTTCTTCCTTCCTGCTTTCCTTCCTTCCTTCCTTCCTTCTTTTCATTTGGGAGAATGCTCCATATTCAGGGATGTGCACCTATATCTTATTGGAAATTGGTATAATTTATGAATGAATCCCCCAGTTGGAAGGGATGTTATTATATGGAGTATTTTGTTTACTAACTTCTACAGTAGGAAAAAGGAAGCAAGAAGTAGGTTGGTAATAGATGTGGAGTACATTAACATTGTCAAATCCTTTTGTTCTATTTTTTACTGCTATCTAAAAAATACAGTTTACAAACTGTCGCAGAATCTAGTGGTTTAAAAATAATTTTGTTTGATTTTCAGATTTTATTTTCAAAAATTTCTAAGGAATTTAGGAAATGGTCCATTGCTGAGTTTGCCTCTGATCCATGTGGCATGGCAAAAGGTAGGGCTCTTGAAAACATGTCAGGAGATCACAGCACAGAGCAGACAAGCTGTCAGAGTTTCTGTCCATCTCACAAGGCTTTAGAAACAAATTTTTGAGTTTGGAGATGCCACGGAGCTCCAAATTTAGCAGTCCAAAATCCCCGAGAGAATGGAGATGTAGAGAAGTACCATTCCAGTTCTCCCCTGGATGCATGGTCCCATTTCTTAAGCTGCAAAAGGCTAAGAGGTAACAAGGAAGTATAAAAGTCTAAAAAGCAGAGGAGTTTTCTTTGGTCTGATAGTGCTTTGGAGATAAACATTGGAAATAGAATCTGCCAAAAAGGCAAGGATCCAGAATATCCCAGGTCCGAATAGGGAACCTTGGTAGGATAAAATGCAAATATAGGGATCAAATCAGAAAGAAAATCTTATAACAACTGCATTTAACTCTAAGCGAGCTCAGTTCCTGCCCTATCTACCACCACCCCCCCCCAAATAGACTAAATTCACTCTAGAGGAAAATAGTGCTCTCAGAATTTTCGAAAGCATTCCATACACAATACCCAGCTGTACTGTGTTGAACTCTATAACCTCAAAAAATATGTTCAAGTACTAATCCTGGTACCTGTGAATGTGACCTCATTTAGGAATAGGGTCTTTGCAGATGTAATTAAACTGAGATTAGATCATACTCAATGAGAGTAGGACCTAAATCCAATGACTGGTGTCCTCATAAGAAGAGAATAGGACACACAGAGAAACACACACAGGGAAGAGAGCATTATGATAATGGAGTCAGAGATTAGAGCAACGTAGCTACAAGCCAAGGGATGCCAGAGATCACCAGTAGCCACCAGAAGTTGGAAGAAGTAAGGAAGGATTCATCCCTGGAGTCTTCAGTGGAAACATAGCCCTACAGACACCTGCTGGCCACCCACTTTGAGGTATTTTGTTATATCACGCTTAGGAAATGAACACACTAGCATTCAATGACATACTGCCAGGAATATTAAGAAATAGAACTGGAGAAAATCAACAGTGGATTCAGACCAACAAATGACACAGTTATTATAATTACCACAAAAACCATGACAAAAGTATCCAAGGAAATATGTGATATGTTGGAAACTTTTATCAGAGATTTAAAGTCTATAAAAAGGATCACATAGAAAGGTTAGAAATTTATATATTATATATGTGTTATATATATACCACACACACATACATATATTTATTAGAATTATATAAATAATTTTACACATTGGAATCGATGAAAAAGAAATTAGTGAACATTAAAAAGACTAGTCGAAAATATGCAGTCTGAACAATATAATGTCAGAGGAATGAAAATTTAGAAAAAAATACATCACATGGTAAAACAAAACAAAGCAAAGAAACGTCAACAGTTGTATAATTGGAGTCCCAGCAAAGTAGGACAGAGAAAATGAAATAAAAACTATATTTGAAAGGATAATGGCTAATACTTTTCTAAAACTTCTATATACTCAGGGCACTCTTGAATACTCTTGATAGGTTAATAAAAAAGGAGACTGAGATTTTTGTTTCACAGTTAAACAGTTAAACTCTGGTAAGAGAAATAACATATAATAAGAAAAACACAGAAAGCCCAAGTTTTAAAATAGGCAAAGACCTTAAATACTCACGTTACAAATTAGGAATGCACATTGTCAATAAATATATAAAAAGCTGCTTAACCATTTAAGTCACTACAGAAGAAAAAATTGAAATTGCAATGTGATACCACCAATGTGACAACCACTCTAAGAGCAAAAGGAACAAGTCTGACAACCAAGAATGAGCAATTGCTACAAATGAAGCGCACCTGAAATGCTCAAGTAACATTGGTTACTCTCAAATCACTTCGGAAAATTCTCTGTAATATGCTCTGATACAGCAATTTCCATTTTTAGGTAAATACCTGTCAAAATTGTTTCCATAGTTTACCAAAAACATATGTACAAGAATGTTCCTAGCAGTGCCATTCATGATAAACAGAAAACTAACCTCTAATGTTGATCAATATTAGAATAGAGAACGAGATAGTTTATTACAACAAAATGCCATAGAGCACTGAGAAGAAATGAACAATTGCTGTACTCACAACAGATTTGAATCTCACAAGCACAATGCTGAATGGGTGAAAAGAGATACACGTGTTCACTGAATAACTCCTTTAATTAAAAAAAAAAACTTGAAAACAAACAACAAATCTGTAGTGTTAGAATTCATGACAATGGTTAGTTTTTATGTGTGGTTTAATTACCAGAAAGGATAAGAGTCGGAGTTCCTGATGCACTGATCATCTTCTCTCTCTTAGTCTGGGTGCCTGTTTCATGTTTGCTTTTATTTTGTTAAAATTTATCATTGTGTGCATTTTATCCATATATATTTTCATTAAAAGCTTATTTAATAAATAAAATACTGTTAGTTAGAACCCTCAATAACCAAGACAATAGAAGTGAGTGTTAGATATCAAATTAGTTGGGTTTTGCAGTCAGATGTATTTGGTCTTGAATGAAGGTAGTGCCATTTCTGGTCTCTGTGGCCATGGAAAACTAACATGTCTAAGTGTTCAAGTTAGTCACATTAAAAGAGAAATAGGGGCACCTGGGTGGCTCAGCCGGCTAAGCGTCTGACTTCGGCTCGGGTCATGATCTCAGTTTGTGGGTTCGAGCCCCACGTGAGGCTCTGTGCTGACAGCTCAGAACCTGGAGCCTGCTTCGGATTCTGTGTGTCTCCCTCTCTCTCTGCCCCTCCCCTGCTCACACTTTGCCTCTCTATCAGAAATAAATAAAAATTAAAAAAGAGAGAAATAATAATACTTGTTTGAGGCATAAATTGTCTTCCACAGTAATAGAACTAACATCATGTTTAGAATGAACATGTGCTTATATTTTAAAACAAACAAACAAGCAAACAAAAGTATTTTTCATGGTGTATCATTGAAAATATTTTTAATTTCATCTCTGTGGCCAGTGCCAGTAACTTTGTTAAAATTCTGAGATACTAAGATGAATAATTCACAGCTGGGCATTCCATATTTTTATTTGCTAAGTGTTGGGGAGAGGCCCAGAGAGATAGAAGTCACAGTTTTTTGTAGCCTAATCTCAGAAGTGACAGGCCATCACTTTTGTGCATTTTATTTCTTATCATAGAACAGCTCAGTGCCGTCAATACTGGGAGGCAGGATTAATGGGGCAGGGGGTGTCCTCTTAGAGGCTGTCTACTGCAACCCCTAACATAGATCTTCACAGTCAAGCCCTGACTCTACTCTGTGCCTTCACCTTAAAATACACCCCCTCACCCGCTCTGTATCTGCCTCTAGCTCTCTTTCAGTTCCTTTTAGACTCCATGCCTCCTGTCACAGTGTCATTGTTCATCCTTTTTTCTTCTTCCTAGAACGTCTTTCCCTTCCACCTTTGTGTAGTTAACTCTTCCTCATCTTTTGGATTTTATGTTTATTTCATTATGTCCTATTTTTCTCAATTCCACCGTAGGTCTTAGGAATAAGACCAGATAAAATATAAGATACTTGGTTAAATCTGAACTTCTGATAAAAATACATTTATGTTCTTTATCTGGAATTCAAATTTCACTGGCATTCTGTATTTTTATTTGCAAAATGTAACAGCTTTACTTGCGGGGAGGGAGGGTGCATAATAAATTCCTGAGTTCCAAAGTAAGATCTGACCTATAGGAGATACTTCATAAATATGTGTTGGGTTAGTAAGTGATAACTTTTAGTATTTTAGGTTTTCAGAAGAAATGAATTCTATAAATCAGGAGTACAATATTTCTTAGTAGTTTAATAACATGATGATTTAGAAAGATTCACCTACTGTACTTTTAGATAGATTTCCTTTTCAGTGAACAGATATCAACTATTCATACTGATCTTATAATTTGTGTCCAATTTCTCTTTATCCAGAAAATCCAGGCCCTATCACTCACTATCTAGTACAGAAGGTACACGTCAGTTAAAGTCATTTGAGAGACAGAATTGTAAAATACGATACAAAACTTTGTAATTTCGATAGAGCAACATAATATTGTGTGCCTCAGTTGTTCTTCAATAAAAGACTGCATGAGTACAACTGATGTGAGGACCAAGCGCCAATGAGAATAAAGTAGTGAGAGGACATGGCATATAAAAGGTACTTAACGTATCTCCTCATAAGTCCTCTTCCCTCCTCATCATGCACATGCTTTAAGTTAGCCAAGACAAAATGTATCAATCATGGTGAAAACAGGGAATCTCTAACAATCATGGAAGGCCTCAAAGGCAAAATAAAAAAAAAAAGTATTGTCTTCTTTTACATTTTCAATTCATTTAGAGAATCAGTCAAACCACTGTAAATAAAAGTAGTTAAGACTTGAATTAAGTTTGGGTTTTGCTTTATTTTACTTTTTATTTCAAAAAATTCATGCATCCATCCATTCATTCATCTATCCATTCATTTATATTAGAGCTGAAGTATACAACAAATCTGCTTGGGGAAAAATGGGTATGTAGAATATAAAGAAATGTTCTATGTAATGATTTAAATCTTAAGCTCTGACAGGAAATAGTTATGAGCTTAAATCATGTCAGATCAGGAAACACAGAATCAAATGGATCACCACGCAAGAGTAGACAAGCTATTCCACACACACACAGACTGCATCATTTAATTACTGGTTCAGTGCTAGGTTAATAATCACTATCAACTGTCACATTTACTTAAGGGTTTTCTCAGAAGGTATTAACTGTACACTGACACTGTAGCTTGAGATTTTTATCAAATAAGTCTGCTGGGCAGAAAGTTTATGTGGGAGACCTCATTATATGGTATTCAGGCAAATACATATTTTTTTGAGTTTTTATTTTATTGAGGTATAACTGACATGTAATTAGTGTCAGGTAACAATGCGATGATTCAATATTTGTATATATTAGCAAAATGATTACCACAATAAGTCTAGTTAATGTCCATTTTTTCTTGTGATGATACTTTTAACATCTACTCTCTTAGATTTATTATAGTACCTGAGTTAGTATAAATAATGTTTAAAACAAAATAAAAATCTGCAATTTTTCATACTTTATTCCTTCTAATGGAATCTGGTTAGAAACTGCCATTCAAGATAGATAAAATGCACCAGAGTTGGAGATTAGATTTAGGGTAATATATTTTTTTCAAAAATGAATTTAAAAAATTTAAATTGAATATTCTAAACCATTATATTTAAACAGATTACAAAGGTTTCCTAATAAGTTCATCCAATATCCTATCTTTCAACAAATCTTATTACATTTACATTTAAACCATAGCCCAATTGGGCTACATCTCTTCACATTCACTGCTAATAATATTGTGACACAAGCCCCCATTATGTGACATTTGCCACGACTACTTCCTGTTTGGTCTATATGCTTATGTTCTTGGCCTTCCTTCAGTATGTTCTCCATTTAGCATCCAGAATGATCTTTTATAAACAGATTAGAGCATGCCACTCCACTAGTGAAAAAGACTTCTCATCTCATCAAGAGTAGTCAAGTGTTTAAAATGGCCTACAAGGTTCTTCACAACCTGGATCTTTCACATCTCACTGAATATTCCTCTTTCAGCCTATATTAGTGACACTGAATTTATGCTGTTCCTAAAACATACCACGTCCATTCCTGCCTCAGAGAATACATGCTTTTCCCTCTACATAAAATTCACCTCCTGATATTTTATAGTGGCCATTCCACATCATTATTCATACTTTTAATCAAATGTCACCTTCTCAGGAAAAGTCTACCTGACTACTTCACCCTAAACAGTACGATTTCTTTCAAAGCAAAGAATGGTAGCAGACTAAGGTAAGCAGGCAAGGAAGACCATATTTAAGGGTACTGATGCAGGGGAAAAAGACCACAACTGAGTGTGAATTCAACTTCACTGAAACAAAAGAATATAATTTGTAAGAGCTGGGGGCAAATCATAGGCCATTTGTATTTATTAATTGGCTTTATCCAAAGGAAAAATAAACATTTCATATCTTCACAACAGAAAGTAATTTTACAACTTGAGAGCAAGATCTACCTAAACTAGTCTCCTAACCTAGCTTCTCATTGATGACATTTCAAAAGGATAGTTCTCAGGTCCTTGACAAAAATAATCTCTGGATGGTAAAGCTAGAAAGAGGCTTTAAAGGATATACATGTTAAAGAAGTAAAGAAAGAGTTTGTGATTACAAGTTTTCTAAGGTAAATGTTCACAAAAAGAAAGTCAATCACTTCTGTATATACTTGCAATGAACAGGTGGAATTTGAAATTGAAAACACAATACCGTTTACATTAGCACCCCCAAACATGAAATACATTGGCAATATTCAACAAAATGTGTACAGGATCCATATGAGAAAAAACACAAAACTCTGATAAACAAAATCAAAGATCTCAGTGATGAGACATTCCAATGTATGAGAAGATTCAACATTCTTAAGACGTCAGTCCTTTCCAACTTGATCTATAAATCCAAATCAGTCCCAACCAAAATCCTGGCAGATTATTTTGTGGATACGACAAATTGACTCCAAAATTTATATGGAAGGGCAAAAGTCTCAGAGAAGCCAACACAAATTGAAGGAGATGTACAAGATTGGAGGACTGACACTACTAACTTTAAGATTTACTACAGAGCTGAAGAAATGAAGACAGGGTGATATTGGTGGAAGAATAGACAAACAGATCAATGGAACAGAATAGAGGGCCAGGAAAGAGAATCTCACAAATATGGTCAATTGATCTTTAACAAAGGAGCTAAGGCAAGAAATGGAGCAAATACAGCCTCTTTCACAAATGGTGCTGGATCAACTAACATCCACATGCAAAAAGATGAATCTAGAAATATACTGTACACACTTCACAAAAATTAACTCAAAATGAATCACAAAGCTACAATATAACACAATATATATAATGCAAAAATATAAAACTCATAGAAAATCATATAGGAGAAAACCTAGATGACCTCGTGTATGACAATGACTTTTCAGATACAGCACCAAAAGCATGATCCATGAAAGAAATAAACTGGGCTTCATTAAAATTAAAAGCAGTCAAGAGAATGAGAAGATAAGCCACAGACCATGAAAAAGTGTACGTGAAAACACATCTAATAAAGAACTGTTAACCAACATATACAAAGAACTTTTAAAACTTAACAATAAGAAAATAAGCAACCTGACTTAAAAGTGGGCCAAAGACCTTAATAGATACTTCACCAAAAAAGATCCACAGATAGCAAAAATGCACATGAAAAGATAATCTATATTATGTTATGAGAAAAATGCAAGTTACAACAACAGTGAGATACTATCACAAACTTATTTAGAATGGCCAGAGCACTAACAACAACAAGTTCTGGTGAGGATGTGGAACTGCAAAAGCTTTCATTCGTTGCTGATCAAAATGCAAAATGGTAAGTCACCTTGGAAAAACAGTTTGGCTGTCTTATTCAAAACTAAACATACCCTTCACATGTAATCCAACAATTTTACTCTTTGGTATTTGCCCAAATGAGTTGCAAACTTATGTCTACACAAAATCCTGCACATGCATGTTGATACAAGGTTTATTCATAATTGCCAAAATGTGGACGCAATCAAGATGGCCTTCAGTAGGTGAATGGATATACTGTGGTACATCCAGACAATAGAATGTTATTCTGTGCTAAAAAGAAATAAAGTGTCAAGTCCAATAAAAGACATGGCATAAGCTTAAATTCATCATACTAAGAATTAAATAGTAATTTGAAAAGGCTATAATTGATTACAATTATATGATATTCTAAAAAAGACAAACTGTAGAGACAGTCAAGAGATGAATCATTGTCAGAAGGTAGGTGGAAGAAAGGGATGAATAGGTAAATAGGGCACAGAGGGGTTTTTAGGGCAGTGAAACACTCAGTATGAAATATATTGATGGATACATGTCATTATACATTTGTCTAGACTCATGGAATGTACAATACTATGACACCAATGGTAAACCCAAGTGTCAACTATGGAAATTGGGTGATAATGATGTGTCAAGGTAGGTTCATCCATTGTAACACACGTACCACTCTAGTAGAGGATATTGATGGTGGGGGAGGCTGTGTATGTGTAAGAGCAGGGAATATATGGCCAAACTCTTACCTTTCTCTCAGTGCTGCTGTGAATCTAGAACTGCTCTAAAAAATGAAGTATATTAAACAATATGCATATATTGAAAGAAAGAAAGAAAGAAAGAGGAAAGAAGAGAAAAGGAAAGGAATGGAAAGAAAAGAAAAGAAAAGAAAAGAAAAGAAAAGAAAAGAAAAGAAAAGAAAAGAAAAGAAAAGAAAAGAGGAGGGAGGGTCTTGGATTCAGGAAGAAGGCTGTCTAAAATTAAGTGACGCTGAGAGGAATGTTAAGGCTGTTTGGGTCATATTCTATCCCTGTCACTTTATCCCCTTCGCCTAGCTTTATTTTTTTTCTTTTAACTTGGTTATAACTTTAGTTTTTCTCCATAGACCATATGTCTTAGAACAACAGCCATTTGGCCAGTGAGGTTCAGAGCCCTATCTCCATAATATAGATATATTCCTGACACAGAGTTATCAGTTATTTTTAAAATTAGAAAAATTAAAAGTAATTAAAAATTAGACTACACAATCAGTTTATTTTAAAAGGATTATGAGTTGAGAAAACAAAAAAATGCTAAAGTATCACTGTTAAGCTCCTATGGAATATCCACCAGAATGTATTTAAAGTTAATTGACAATTCTGAGGATAAGAAAACTAACAAAGCTGTTTACCTGTTATATTCTTACCATCTGTATATACAATGAAACCCATGAGCTAACACAGTTTTTAAAAATACAGTCTCTCTTTGCTTCAATATCTCAAAATCTCAATTATAGGGTCTCACAAAGGTGATGATAATACCGATCTTTGAACAAATCTGAAGGGCAGGGTGAGAATGAGGAAAAAGACTTTCATGGCCAAGAGCTCTTAGAAATCAGAGCCTGCAGCAAAAGCTCAGGTGTTAATGCTTTGTGGTGGGACTACTCACCGGGAGGCAGAAGTGATTTGTGATGAGCTGATGACTCAGGCTCACTGGCTATTTTCATTGAGGCTCTATAAAGCTAATGCATCACTGAACCAGATCTATAGTGGGAGAGAGGGAGAAGAAATCTACCGAGCGCTGTGCGGTATAGCAGGACTTGAGACCTTGTTGGGACCCACCTCTGAACCACCCGAGCGATCAGCAGCCACTGCCCTGCTGGCTTCAAGCCCTGGTAACTCCTGACTTCCCATGGCGGCAGCAGCAGCAACAAAAGTATGGAGAGCACCAACTCTTTCTAGCATATCCCCAGCCTCAACTCAAGGGAACTTCAGAAATCTTTGAATTTGATACGGTTCACCCTGTGGGCCACTCAGATCAATTTGCACCATGTTACAATATCTAATCTTTCCTGGAATAAAAAATGATTTTTCTTCTCCTGAAGTGGGGTATGAGGATGGGTATTAAATCCCCAAGGTGGTAGAAACCTGCTTAGCAAAAAGAACTAAACGTGCTGCCTATCTGGTCCCGAGGCTATCACTGATGACCAGCATGCCCCTCTTCTACTTCCAAAACTCAGTTCCCTTCACCCAGACAGCACTTCCGCTGGTTTGGTTTGCTTGTCTGGTTGTGTAATCAAAATCATAAACTCTGAGGGGCATTTGTGTCCTTAGTGGTCTTACTCCTGTCGGGGCACAGTTGCTGAAATAAACTGTTTATGGCTGTCACTAGGCACAGAAGCATCAAAACACAGCCCAGTAAGAGCATCTGGTTACAAACATACTCCTCTCTACTCCTGTATGGTGGCACCCCGGAGGTTTGCGGTGACCAGAATTGATTATCCCGGCCAGTTTTTTTTTTTTTTTACATTATTTTAATTTATTTCTGAGAGACAGGGAGAGGCAGAGCATGAACAGGGGAGGGGCAGAGAAAGAAAGAGACACAGAATCCGAAGCAGGCTCCAGGCTCTGAGCTAGGGGTCAACACAGAGCCCGACGTGGGGCTCAAACCCATGAACCATGAGATCATGACCTGAGCGAAGGCAGACGCTCAAGCGACTGAGCCACCCAGGCGCCCCTATCCCTGCCAGTTTTGTAATATGTTTACCTGCTTTCTGGTCCTTTGGCAAGAAGGTACTAAAATGATCAGATGGTAGTCATAGCTCTTGGTTCAATGGAACCTAACAAAGCTATCTACCCATGGAAACCAGAACTTCTAACTGGCAGAGTAAATTTTTGGATGGAGATGCATAAATTCCACAATTAAATCCCTCAGTGTCGAAGTGACAGAGCTCAGATCTTTGGCTACCCTTTGGTTCCCATATTGTAGACACTGGGGGTATAGTTCTTTATGTCAGTCGCTGGGTCAGTACGCACACCTCACGATGGAGATAGTGTCCCAAACCCACGAGTTATTTTCCCTGTTTTGGCAGTTTTGGCTGAGACTTCAGATTGGCTCTGTGCAGTTAATAATGCACGAGATAAGACAAGTGAATACCATTGCCATCTGTCATAAAAAGAGTTTCTTGTTCTGGGGTGATGTATGTGGAATAGTAAGTTCCCAGAGCTGCCATTCTGTGAAGAGAGAAACAAATTTCTATCCAGAACAAGTATTAATTCTGGTAATGAAAAATTGCTGCCTCCTCTCAGGAACAAGGGGACTGGGACCAATTTAATCAAATTTCCACTAAATAGTTGATAGATATGAGAGAAGTTTCATGAAGAAATGATGCTGTATTGAGGATTCAACTTTGTTCTCTGCTGTTGTCTAGGACTACCAATAGCTGCATCACCCCTGATGAAGTAGAGCTATGGTACTGGACCCATGCATTGTTGTCGCCATGGATACCCCTTATGGCCCAGGGATCAAGCAGTGGATGGCCAAGGGCTGAGGCTGGCCAACATCCAAAATCAAGTCATCCTGTCCCCTCAATAGTTCAGAGTCTCCTCTTGTTTGGATGCTCTCTTGTGGTTATTAACGTAAGTCATATATACTTTGTATCCATCCCCATGGGGACATGCACACAGCTGTTCCTCACACTACTTGGTTCTCAATTTCCCAGTCTTTTTTCTAAAATTTTTTTATGTTTTTTATTTATTTTTGAGAGACAGAGAGAGACGGTGCGAGCAGGGGAGGGTCAGAGAGAGAAGGAGACACAGAATCTGAAGTCAGGCTCTGAGCTAGCTGTCAGCACAGAGCCCGACGTGTGAGATCATGACCTGAGCTGAAGTCGGACACTTAACTGACTGAGCCACCCAGGCGTCCCCCCACCCCAAGTCTTTTTTCTTCCAGCCCTCTTACCATCGGCCAACCCATTCACTACTGCGCAGGAGTTAATGCACATCCGTCCTCTGACCGATTCTTCACTGGTATCCAGTGAAGAACCTGCATACTATTTACACCTCTTCCCACAGAGAGAATTTCCCTCCACAACTGTTAACCACTTTTGAGAAGACTGTAAGTTGATAGGCATCCAATGCTGAATACCACCAACACGACACAACAACCACCATGTGAAACAGATCCAAGTTATTTGCTTAATTGCTCTTCTGTCAGTTGGCCATAAATGTGAATTGAGGGAGAAGCAGCAGTATAACAGATCTGATGACAGGGGTAATAAATACATGAGCCACGTGTTTATGCAAATTACATATGCTTTCTCAATTTTTCCTGGCCCATTCCAAATACACCATTTCCACTTGACAATCAAATACCAGTATGTTTGCCTGACATTATGCTTGGTGGACCTGATAATCTGATAATGCACAGCCCACAGGGAATAATCACCTGGAGTTCCATGGTCAGCGATTCTGTCTTTATGAAAGTCCAATAGCACAGGAAGAGGGATTTGTATGTTAAAGAAGGCATAGTCCTAACACAGAATGGCATGACCGTACGTCTCAACCTTACATGTCTGCTCTGAAACTTTCTTATAGGAGTGTGTCAAAGATCCTGAACAATGGGGTCATCTCTAGCATTAGTTTGGTTTGGTTATGTGGTATAAGAAATAAGGCAGCTTATATTGTAACTCAGACTTATTGTAGAGCCCCTTCTTTCTCTAGGAAACATTAGGAATTATTCACCTTGTGTGTTATTCAAGGTTCCCCAGAGAAGCAGTACAGTATATATGGAGATGTATTATGAAGAAATGACTCACATGGCACCTGGGTGGCTCAGTTGGTTAGGCAGCTGACTTTGGCTCAGGTCATGATTTCACAGCTTGTGAGTTCGAGCCCCGCATCAGACTATGTGCTGACATTTCAGAGCCTGGAGCCTGTTTCAGATTCTGTGTCTCCCTCTCTCTCTGCCCCTCCTCTACTTCTCTACTTGCTCTCTTCTCTCTCTCTCTCTCTCTCTTTCTATCTCTCTCAAAAATAATTAAACATTTAAAAAATAATTAAAAAAAGAGGAAATGGCTCACATGATTATGGAGGCTGAGAAGTCCCATGATTTGCCATCCACAAGCTAGAGATCCAGAAAAAGTCGACGGTGTGATTCAGCCAGAATCCAAAGTTCTAAGAACCAGGGAACACTATGGTGTGAGGGGTCTGAGGGGTGGAAAAGATGAGATGAGATATCCCAGCTTGAATATAGAAACAGAGAAAAGAGGTGAATTTCCTCTTCTTCCTTCTTCTGTTCCATTCAGGTCCTCAATGGACTGAGTGAAACCTAACCATATTGGTGGATTTACTTTACAATTTACACCACTGATTCAAATTTTAAAGTCATCCAGAAATACCCTCATAGAAAAACCCAGAAATAATGTTTCGTATGGGAACCCATGACCAACCAAGTTGACATATAAAATTAACCATTTACCATCCAAATGACTTATAGACATTTAAGCGGTATTTCCATGCTAGTTTTGAAATCAAAGAGTCTTGGGGTACCTGGGTGGTGGCTCAGTCGATTGAGCATCTGACTTGATTTCTGTCCAGGTCATGATCTCACAGGTTCATGAGTTTGAGCCCTGCATTAGGCTTTGCACTGTCAGCACATGGATCCTACTTACAATTCTCTTTCTCCTTCTCTCTCTCTGCCCCTCCCTCTGCTTACACTCACATGTGTGTTTTCTCTCTAAATAAATAAACAAACCAACAAACAAACTTAAAAAAATTGAAATCAAAGAGTCTGACCAAATGCTCTACTTGTGAAGAGTAACATTTTCTCTTTTAATTTAGAGAAGAGGTTTGAAAACCTTGCATTTCTGGTCTAAAAATGAGCCAGGGTTGCTGGCTCCTGAATCTTTCTGGTGTTAGGAAGGCAGAAGAGTTCCTCCACCACTTCTCCTCTCCCTTTGCGCAAGTTCACTGAGCGAGGGCTGTGACAGTCTAGAACTTCAGTAGAAACAGAAGATCCCCCAAGGGAGGTTAAGTATCGGGGGGTAGCACTGGTGGAGGCACCAGAGTCCTGTCCCAATGACACTGGTAACAGATCAAGCCTTTGCAAGGGCCGCTCCAGGCAGGAAGCAAGGCAAACGTGCTGAGCTGTGGCATGCATAACCTAGAACCCGCATACGCATGTTTACAACATTGTACAACTAATTATTAGTCATTAGTTTATTACCTAATAATCATCAGAGATTAGGACGCAACTTGAATATGAACATAGAGGTGAGCAGAGGGCATTCCCAAGCAAAGAAGGGATTATCTTTTATATACATATACACAGTATAAGGCTAAATGAGTGGCAAGACTATGACATGTAGGTCAAAGATCAAGGTAGAAAAAAGTTAGTGACTTAATCGTCTGCATTCATTCTAATAGCTAGCAGTATCATCATTTGTATTTTCACGCCCTGTATAGAGTTCAGCCATTATTTGGAAGAATTTAATAGTCTTGATAGTGATAATTTTATGCAATATAATATGAAAAATAATAATATGAAAGACATGTAATAATAATTAAAATTAATTATCTGCAGGATATCATCTATCCTTTCAATATTAGAGACTTAAAACAAATTTTAAATAGCATTTATAGGTCCTATCAGGTAACAACACATTCCTACTTCTTATGATAATTGTTTCTACTAAAGAAGAATATATAAATAAGAGCAATATTTTAGTTCTAAATGAGCAATTACATTATTACATAATATTGTTTACTAAACACACATGGATTGCAATTTTGTGTGAGAGACCTTAAAAAAGATTGAGATAATGATTTGTAAGTAACACAAACAGAAACTACTTGAAAGTTCATGCAATATGCCAGTGAGTACAAATTATATAGTATTTCTAATTTTAGCAACTGCAATCAGACTCCAATTAAACAAAATGAAAAAGTTCACGGATGAAAGACAAATGGTTTTTAAAAATTTAAATTCAATACTAGGATTTTGACTTTAACATATAATTCCACATGGCTTTACCACAACTTATAGATAAAAAAGCATTCTATATTCTTCTAGCCTTTTCACATAATGAATATGTTTGAATTGGGTTGAAGACATATGTTTTATAGGATACTGTATTCTGTCCCTTTGAAACTGAAACATTGCAACCTCGAGACCTTCATTTGCTTCTCTTTGTGTGTATGTTTTGGATAGAAAGAAAAAGATAAGAGTTTACATGTGAGTTTTAACTGGAACTTTTACCCCAGATTTAACACAATATCTATCAATCACATGCCAAAAGAACTTTATAAGGAGACTAAAGAAAAGAAACTCGTTTCTGAATTATTTAGTCCTTGTCACTCAGTACCTGACAGTACTGTTATATTCTCCCACATCGTCTACTTTGTATATGTAGGAGTTACTTTTTCCTCAGATATTAGAAGATGATAGGCCACAAAAAGTATATGCTTCCCACACAGAGGTGTCAGGAGTTTGAGGGAAAACACACACACACACACACACACACACACACCAAGAAGAATGCATTCTTTTCTCATTCCTAGGGTATTATTTGGATGTGTTTCACTCTTTGTCAAGCTATTAAATCTCACCTTAAAACTTCAATATTTGTTCATAGAGCAAACGTTTGAAAGAAAGAGCAGCCAAGCTTCTGTTCTGTGATCAGTTTGTACTAAGCTTTATACCAAGAGCATCATGTGCGACGTCCCTCCTCGACAACCAGAGTGGCAGACGGTCGTGGGGTGGTCTGACTTCCTCATATGCCTGTGGTGCCTGGGAATTCACTGAGCTGGAGCTGTCCTGTGTCACAGGAAGCTCAGATTGAGGATGACTTTGTTTTACTGAGCACTCTCCATGTGGAAAATCTCCTGCCTACAAATCCATATCCTGTTAGGCTATGTAGGACCATCTGTAAAGGTGTAAAACAATAAATTGACAATATTTCACTGTAAATTTTCACTTATTATGAACTGTTTCAGTTGCATTATGGAGAAAATAAAATAATTAAAAGGTCTTTTGGAAGAACTGTTTCTTTTACATCAATAAATCTTTGGGCTACATACAATTCAACAATCCTAAATATACTGCCATTGATGTTAGAATATTAATCTAGATAGATTATAGATTCGTCTGTAACCCAAATGCCTCTTAATATCTGTTCTAACTTGAAAACATACATGTATCGCACATCATAGTATTAATCTTTTTAACAGTAATGTAAGAAGAGAGCATCTCTATATAGTTACAATGTATATGGGCATCTTATTTCCCTTTTCCCACTAAACGCTCAGCACTCAGAGAGCTCTTTGCTCTTGAATTGCCTTTTTACACGGTCAAGGGTATATCTTTCTCTTTCACAGGCTGAGGTTGTATTGCCTACCACCAACCACAGACTACTTTGCTGTGGTATATAGCTAATAATGAGCTACAGAATTCCATAACTCATCAAAGTAATGAAAACTGAAGCATATAGCGAAATCCCAAGTTCTTTATTAGGGCAGTTGGCTCCATCACCCCAGCTTTTAGACTGTCCCTTTTAGTCTTTCCTGGTTATTTTGCAAAAGCAAATTCTGACATCTGGAAAGAATACTAGAAAATTATGAAAGTAATGAAATATAGTGTAATGCTGTCTTCTTTATCGTAAGCATTAATAAATCTCCTTTCTCCTATGGGAGTAAGGAGGTAGAGTTATTAATTTCATTTTCAGCACCTATGATAGATATTCCACTTATATGAGAGGCATCACAAGACTGAATAAGTAAGACATAGAACTAGGATTTCAGTTTGTTTTGGTTTTGTCAAACAAATACATGCTAGAGATAAACCTAGCAAGACTTCTTTCGCTTGTAAAATGGCGATGAAATAAGAGGGACTACCATCTGTAGAAACAACCACAATCTCTCATCAGGATTTTAAAAAAAAAAGAGGCAGTTTTATGTCTTTGGTCATTTTCACCTCACGGTCTTGCTCCAAACAGCAAACACTGTATGTATTCTGGAGTGTTAACATTTAAACTGCACACTTCCAAATCAGATTAAAGAGTTACAAATGGTAAAATGATGTTAGCCTTGAAAAATTGTGTTGCTTAGAATTTCCTCTAGCATTGAACATGTTGGTGAACAAAATGAAAATTAAAGCTTTGTATAATTCAGTAAAAGACAGAAGGACTAAATTAGCCTTTGGATATTTTTAATTAAGTAAAATGTGAGTATCTTAATTAGATAAATCCACCATTTCAGCAAAACTTTATTTTTAAGATTTTGAGATGATTTTCTCAATATGATTTTGGAAAGAACACCACTCAATCTCGTATTCAATTCTCACTTTTCAATTTTGGCAATGCACTATTTTACAAAATAAATCCCCTAGTGAAGATTTACTTTACAGTATATGGAACAGCATATGAGAATATGCAAACATACATATTGTAGCGGAAAAATGTATGTCTGTGTCCATGTTAGTGTGTCTCTTAAAAGAGTGGAGGGGGAGTAGTCTAATGCAATCAGTAACTCAACAGCAGATCCTATTCTGCCATCTAGAAAAGTTTCTGATACTTCATATTAAGTACCTAAAGTATTAAATAAAATTATAGACAAATATTTCAGAGTAAAACAATTGGTTCCCAATAAATATTTGATGAATTGCATTTCTTTTTTTTAATGTTTATTCATTTTTGAGAGACAGAGAGAGAGACAGAGTGCAACCAGGGGAGGAGCAGTGAGAGAGGGAGACACAGAATCTGAAGCAGGTTCCAGGCTCTGATCTGTCAGCACAGAGCCCAACGCGGGACTCAAACTCACCAACCGCAAAGATTGTGACCTGAGCTGAAGTGGGACGCTCAATGGACTGAGCCATCCAGGTGCCCCGAACTGCATTTCAAAATATGGTTTCACAGTATGTATGAGCCCAGGACTGAACATAGGAATGAGAAATGCTCAGTGGTTTGGCTCATCTGCCTCACTCCACAACATTTAGTTGTTCATGGCCATCAACCCACATGGATACGTGTAAGTTGCAAGTTTCTTGGCAAATTCATGTGTCTTGCTAATTCTTGGCATATTCATGACATTTGTGGTGAGATTACCTTTAAGTAATATGAAGGGGGCACTGGTTTTATATTTAAATGATTAGAATAAATGTCTTCAGTATTACTAAAGACCATTGTGGAGAATATTAACTGTGCGCTACATGGAGGCAGGGGAACACAGAGAGTTTTTTTTTGTTTGTTTTTAAGTTACCTACTTAATTACTTATCTATATCCTTCCTACTAAATTACAAACATCTTTAAAATAGGAGGTGTGTTTTCCCTACTTTGAATCAGCAATATCTGGCACATTGCCTGATACATGGGAGAATTTTAATTAGTTTTATAATACAAAATTGTTTTAAGTACAAATGAAAATGTGTGTGTGTTTGTTCATCATACAATAAACAATGCTGCATGGATGGACACGTGAATAGTAAATACAAAGTAGAATTTTTCCCCAGGATTTAAGCATATGTTTCTGGGCTATAGTATTTTTATAGAATCCTAAGTATATGTATTTACAAAATTATTGTCATTTCAGCATATTTAAAATGTTTCTCTATAAAAATATACCAGGTACTCCATAAAAGTATTTAAATTAACATTTAAGTATCTTTAATAAAAAAATTATTTCATTTTGGGCTCCTGGGAGGCTCAGTCGGTTAAGCATCCAACTTCAGCTAAGGTCATGATCTCCTAGTTCATGAGTTTGAGCCCCACGTTGGGCTCTGTGCAGACAGCTCAGAGCCTGGAGCCTGATTCAGACTCTTTCTCTCTCTTTATTTCTCTCTCTCTTCTCTCTCTCTCTCTCAAGAATAAATAAACATTAAAAATTATTCAATGTAAAGTTTTCACATTATGTTGTGAGGCTTACCTCACTGTAGAATGTTCATTGCCTGTGAGTGAGTATGTGTTCTTATTTGTGTGACATGGGAAATATGAACATAATACTATTTACCATCTTGTGGCTATTAAAAATATGTTTTAGCTCTGAAATGAAAAGCGCTTGAAAGTTGTCACTCCCATATTTAAAACAAGGAATAGCAAAAACAAAACAAACAAACAAAAAACTTAAAATCAATAATTCTTCTTATCCCAGAGAATTAAGTTCACAGGGAAACAGACCAAGTATAATAAAATTTGAAATAATCTACATCTCAGCATACCCTATTCAGACTGTAGAAAAACAAAGGCAAAGAAAAAATCTTGAACAAAGCCAGAGGGAAAAATGCATCTTACCAATAAAATAACAAGGATGAGAATTAGATTTCTCTTTACAAACGATTCAGATGAGAAAAGAATGTAATGAATATTTACTGTGTTGAATGAAAAACTATCACCCTAGAAATCTATATCAAGAAAAATTACCCTTCAAAATTCAAGGAGAAATAAGGAATTTTCCAGACACACAAAAACTGAGAGAACCCATTGCTAGCAGACTGACTTTGTAGGATATACTTAAAAAATAATAACAAAATTTTAAAAAGTCTTAAGGTAGAAGCAGAATGATATAGGTATGAAGCAAGACCAAATAAGGAAAGAGCAGTGGAGAAGGAATAAATCAAGCTAAAATAAAATATTTTATTTGTCCTATTCTTAATAGATCTAAGAGATAGCTATTGGTTTAACATCATAGTATTAACAACGTTTGGATGGATAAATGAAATGAGTGGAGCAATGCCATTAGTATGGGAGAGAAAAATTGAGAATACTCCCTTATAAACAATCTGCACTAGATATGAAATAGAATACTGTTATTAAAAGGTGGAGTCAGATTAATTAAAACCATGTGTTGTAAAGTATAGGGAGTCCAGTCAATATTTAAGTATAATTGGTGTGCTAAAAGAGATTAAATGGAATCAGATAAGAAGCTCAATAAAGCAAGAGACCACCAGAAATGAGGAGAAAAATGAAATAACCAATGTGTGCAATGAATGGAGAACACTGCCAACAGAATAAAATATTCATTCAACTCTATCAGTAATTACTGAAAGTGTGAAGTCTCTAAATACATCAAAGACAGATTGTCAGAATTGATAAAATATAAGACTTATCTCTATGTTTTTTACAAGGAACCCACATTAAAGATAAAGACTCAGATATGTTAGAGGGTCAGAAAAATACTATGTTTACACTAATCAAAAGATAGCTTGAGTAACTATTATAATTTTAGACAAAGAAGACTGCAGAAAATGGAAAAGTAACTGAAATAAATAGGGGCATTACATAACAATAAAGGAGCTGATGGGGTGCCTCAGTGGTTCAGCCAGTTGGTCAAGAGTCTGACTTAGGCTCAGGTCAGGGTCTCATGGTTTGCGAGTTTGAGTCCTGCATTGGGCTCTGAGCTGACAGCTGGGAGCCTGGAGCCTGCTTAGAATTCTGTGTCTCCCTCTCTCTCTGCCCATCCCCACTTCTCTCTCTCTCTCTCTCTCTCTCTCTCTGTCTCTCTTTCTCTCTCTCTCAAAAATAAATAAACATATAAAAATAATAATAATAAAGGAGCTGATTCTCCAAGAAGACATACGAATTCTTAACATGAGTGCTCGTAACACCATGTGTCAATAGGTTGCAGCAAAAATTGATAGATCCTGAAAGGATCGATAGACAAATCACTATGTAATTGGAGACTCCAGAACCCCTCTTTCAGTCATGACAGATCAAGCAGGAAGGGGGCTAGATTCATCTATCTATCTATCTATCTATCTATATATCTATATCTTTATTCATCACCTATCATCTATCTATCTATCTATCTATCTACATTATCTATCTATATAAAGCATTCCCTTCATGGAGCATACATTCTACATGGAGAAAAATATGACAATGTTTAGTATATTAAATGGCGATAAATGACAAATGGCGATAAATGACTTGGAGACAAAAGCAGGAGAAAGTATGAATTGGTGAGTGAGGTGGTTTGGATTTAAATAAAAACATTAGAGAAAGCCTTAAAGGGATAGTGGGAGTTTAGGAAAGACAATGTGATGTCTGAGAACAGGCTCCACGGGTATCTGAGGCAAGAATATTTCAGGCAGAAGAAACAGTTCAAAGGATTCATACCTTCTGTTCTATCACTCAGGGTTTCCTTTCTTAAACGGAACCACTAAGCAATTGCTATATGTATTTGTCTCTCCTTCGTAGCCACTCTGAAATTTATAATAATATATACAAAGATTTGGTGGAAAACAGATACGTTCGTGACGCACAAGAAAGGTTTCTTTATAGAATGGAACACAGATTTAGTTTCTGCAAAGTTGCTAAGCTGAGTGGATCAGGTGACAGGAAGCCAAAAGCCATGATACACCTTTTTTTTTTCTACCTAATCCCAAACTGTGAGACTGTAATTATATGACACTTCAGCATATCATAAAAGGTTAGATCAGAGGTTCTGTGCCTTTGACCAGATGTCATTTATTATATGACTTATTTAACACAAAATAGTCTCAATTTGATCTTTAATATAAATTATAGAGATTGTAACAGGATAAAGTTTGAATCTGCAGTATATTACCGTTTGCAAAGGTCTTTGTAAAGTGGCCAGTGGAAATCCATAAGTCATCTACATGCTTCTTTTGAACACCTTTTTAGAATTGTAGTGAGAATAAGGAAGTTGGAAAGGAATTAAGAATAATGAATAACAATATTTCAAATAAAAAAAGTAAATTCTACTGAATGCATGATGTATCACCGATGCTGGAAGAACGCTTAATCAACATGAGGGTGTTTCCATTTTATAAGCAAGTTAAAAACTTTTTAATCCCAAAAAAAGCACGTAATTACCATTATAGAGTAAATACTAATGAAGTAACTTTGTGAAGAAAAACCTTGTTGTTCTTAATCACGTTTTTGCAAACTTCCAATTTCTAGTGATGGCTTCAAATAAGAATTAACTGAAAATCATTGTTCAAGAATGCCATTATTTTCAAAATTATATTTTCTATCTTTTATGGATACAATTTATAATTATCCACAGTACCATGCCTACTAAACTGAGTAAAAATTTAATATGGTTTGACAAATTAATGGATGAATTCCTGAAAACTTGAAAACGTTATTGACTTACTGACTGTTGGAAAAAAATGTAGCTGAATAGAAGATGATCTTTAATGCATCGCAAACATACTTTTTGAGATTGTTTTTCCCTTTTTAAGTGGATAGTCTCTACTTATATTTTTCTCAAATTGAAAAAATTAAAATTGACTATTGCCTAAAATTACAGATTTGCTGATCATAGATTATTTAATATTCAAGATGTTCTTGCTTCCTAATCATTTCTCAAAAATGATATTCAGTTTCTTTATTGGGTAGGGTTTCATCTTCCTTCAATATATGGATAATACTCCTATTATATCATATGTGTTAACGTGACATATTGGACTAAATCAAATCTGCATGACTAATTATTAAGTTTACTGTATATAAAGCTATTTATTGGATAACAATTTCCATTTATGGGGAGATTATGGTTAAGTGTGTATTGGATACATTACTTACCTCTCTAGTTATTATAAATGATTATACATATGTATAGTGTAGCAAAATACAAAAAATATACATATATCTCATATATATAACAATGTAGAACTTTATTAAATGCTGCATAAGAAACCAGTATAATGTATGCATTTTTCTAATTGCGATTGATACCTAGGTCTTCTTTAAGACTTGTTAACTTTTGTGGAAACAACGATGGCATGATACAGAATTTAATGACGTGCTATTAAAGCTTGCTGCAATCCACAAATGGAAGAGAAAAAAAGACATTTGATCAAGGTCACACCAGGATTAACTCTATTTTTGTAAAAGAGTGCCTGGGGATGTTTAATATCCACACACGGCAGACGAGACCTTGGTTTTACAGTCTCACCTGAAAGACCCTCACATACTCTATTCTATAATTAATTTACTTCAGAAAGGATGGAGGTTAAGACAGGTGGGATTTGGAAGGAAGTTTAAATTCTACAACTGTGCACTTAGGAGAACTCAGTGAGATTCAGTTTACAGTCATGTATTCTTGACCTAGTGAAAGTATATGTATAATTCACCTGTTTCTTTCATTTTCTCTATTTTTATGACAGGAGGTACTTTTGGTGCAAGGCCTCAGCCCAAGTTAGGCCCCCACCCTCCCACAGAAACTGGGGTGTTATTTTCTTTGATGATGACATTTCAAAGAGTTGGTTCCCAGGTCTTTGAGGAAGATATTCCCAGGTTGCCAAGCTGGTGAGAGGCTTATTTAGCTTTTGAAATGATTTACATACATTTCAAAGAGACTGAGAAGGAACTTATAATTACAAGTTTTCTAAAGTGAATGGCTCTAGGAAAATAGAGTGGCGAGAAATCTCTTCCCTAATTTTCAACAGAGAAAATGAAGCCTCTTATTTTTAATTTGTATGTATCCAGACAGCTGTTTTTCCTATTTCCAAATTGTTTGCTGTTTTTTTTTATTGTGGCATAAATCACAGTGATTTATCTATTTTTACATCAATACAAGTCTTCCAATTTTTGTAGATTTTGAGAAAGTCTTGAAACCTGGTAATATAGTTCTACAAATTTGCTCATCTTTTAAAAGACTGTTTTGACTATTTATGCCCTTTTTATTTTCCTATTAATTTTTGAATATGATCATTTTTTTTCAAAAAAAAAATACCTGCTGAGATTTTGATTGGAATTTCGTTGAAACTATAGATTAATTCAGAAAGTATTGCTATCCTAACAACATTAAATTATCCAATCATGAAGGTGACATATTTTCCATTTATTTGTCTTCTTTAATTTCTCTCAGCAACGTTTCCTAGTCTTCGAAATATCTACCACATACGTGGTTACACATTTTGTACTTTACAAGGCCAATGTAAATGACATATTTATGACATTTTCCATTAGCTTACTGCTATTAGGTGGAAGCACAATCAATCTATTATTTTGTTGCCCTTGCAATTCACCACCTTACCTAATTCATTTATTACTTCTAATAATTTCCTAGGAATGGATACATACATAATTAATCACCAAGAAAAAATGTTTTATTTTTTTCTCTCCAATCTTTGTGACTTTCACATGTACTTCTTGCTTGACTGCATGTACTATAGTACCAAGCTGAATAGCAATATTAAGAGTAAGTAAGGTTTATGGATATTAAGGCGGGCTCTTGTGATGAGCACTGGGTATTTTGTGTAAGTGGTGAATGACTAAATTCTACACCTGAAACTAATATTACACTGTTAACTGGAATTTGAGTAAAAACTTGAAAAAATGAGTAAAATTTAAAAAAAGGAGTGGGTAAGGTAAGTAGTATATAGTATAATTAATATTACTAATATAACATTGTTTATCAAAGATCTATTTTTAAAACAGTACGTGGGGGCACCTGGGTGGCTCAGTTGGTTAAACATGCAACACTTGGTCTTGGCTTAGGTTATGATCTCATGGTTTGTGAGTTCCAGCCCCATGTTGGGTTCCTTGCAGACAGTGTGAGTCTACTTCGGATTCTCTCTTTCTCTCTCTCTGCTCTCCCTTCCCAAAATAAATACACACACACACACACAAGAGTAGGTGGGGTAGGCAGGGCACCTGAAGTTGCAAAATTTAAGAAAGCACTCATTGCTGCCCAATGCAGACCCTGTACTTATAAGAGCCTGGAAGTGCATGTGCTTTATGAGGGAGATGCGTGTACACAGTTGGGAGAGAATCATTTTTTAGTTTACTCCTCTATTCCAGAAGTACAGCCATCCTTATGATTGAATTTTAATTCCTTCTGTTGTGTAAATAAATAAACAAATAAATATTAATCTTTAGTTGCAAAGTGATTATCACTTTAGTTTATATGAAGTTTATATTTAGTTTATGTTAGCTTATATTAGGTTTGAATAATATCACACTTATGTTAAACATTTTGAAGAGGCTCTTATATTTTCAGCCTAAATTTATATGTAGTAATAGTACATAAGAAACATAGGATCATGGTATTTTCCCACATTTCATGCATAGTTCAGATTGTCATGTGTTAGATTTGGAACAGAACATGGAAATCATCCAAAAATTAAACAAATAAACAAAGAAGCTACTATGTATTAATCTTCTCTTCTAAGCACTATACCTATTGGGATATTATTTTATTTTTGTTTCTTTATTTTTAACATTTTTATTCATTTGAGAGACAGAAAGAGATAGAACACTAGCGGGGTAAGAGCAGAGAGAGAGGGAGACACAGAATCAGAAGTAGGCTCCAGGCTCTGAGCTGGCAGCACAGAGCTCGACACGGGGCTCGAACCCACAAACCGTGAGATCACGACTTGAACTGAAATTGGACACTTAACCAACTGAGCCACCCAGGTGCCCCCATTTTAAATAAAATTTATATTTAAATTCAGTCTTCCCAAGCGCAATTTAAATCAGGTATTATTAATGTCTACTTTACAAGTAAGAAAACTGAAAGTCAGAAAGGAAAAAAAAATCACTCAGCTACAACCTTACTATCAGTAATTGGTGGAGACAATCCTTGAGAGCAAGTATTTTTAATTTAAAATTTTTTTTAAATTTTATTGGTGTATCCCAAAGCCTAAAAGGGTGCCTAACACATAATCGGCACTCAATTAGCATTTATTACATGGATAAAATAAATTTGATGCTTGGGTAAGTTTCATTTCCATTGCTCTTTCTGCCGGTAGTGGTAAGTATCTAATAACACATCATAAATGAAAATAATTGTCATATTTAGCAGTTATATTTGTGGCATATCAGTTTGTCGGTAGTAAGATAAGGCATGAAGGATTTGCTTGAACCTAGCAAGTTCATTTGGGGGCTATGATGTGCTGACTTCAGCTTATGTTGAGATAAGGTAAAACTCATGTGATACAGCTTGAGTCATAATAAATGTTTCCCAGTAGGTGAGCATGTTGTCAGAGTATGAGCCGTACTCACAATGCAGGCCATTAACGTACTAGAGTATCTGTTCATGGTCAACAGATATAGACAAAGTCTTCAGAATTAAAAGAAGGAAATTAGTCAAAATTAAGCCAGTTTCTGAGAAGAGACACAAGAAGAAAATCCAGCATAAAAAAAATAACAGACCTAAAGGGAGAAGATAGAAAAAGGCCTATATCCTGTGGGACAAAAATGAAACAAATGAGTAATGGTTCCTATATCCTGGTTAAACCTAAGAAAGAGGTTTTCTTTTCTGAACGACTTGTTGATAGTACTAAGTGCTTTAAGTCAAGACAGTCTTGCAGCTGGGAGAAAACTGATACTACAGAACTGGAACTCACTGGGTTTATTGAAAATAACTGAGTTTGGTCAGAAATAATCTTGGTTTAAAGGCCATTTAAGAGTATGTTTTATGTGTAGCATGGGGAAACCCAAGTTGTTCCTAGGGCTCAATTGAGCATCTTTGAGCTGTAGTGATATTCATGGCAAACAAAATATATATTTGCCCCAGCACTCAGGGAGCTCGTAGTCTTTTGTGAGAGACAGACATTAATAAATGTATCATATTTATGAATGAATTACATACGACTTACAATTTGAGATACATGCTCTGAAGGGCAGCAACAGCCTCTTCTAAATGTGTGCAATGAAACACATGTCCTACACTGGGGCTTTTGAGATGTTTCCCAAGAAAACAGCTTTTAAGTTAATGTTGAAGTGATGGATGACCAGATTTCCTAAGAGATATACAAAATGAGAAGAGAAAAACATAGGATTTAACCTTGAGGAACTCTAGGATATCATTTCCCTTAGAAAACAAAGAAAGGGCAGACAGGTAGGTAGAAAATAAGAAAGAGTCAGTCCATGGAAGTCAAGGGAAGAATTATTTTCTACCAATTCTCCTCCTGTAAATTGTCCACTAGAACAATGGCTCTCAACATGGGGGAAGGGGTAGTGATTTTGCCCCCAGAGAAACTTGGACATATATGGAAACATTTTTAGTTGTCACAGCTGGGGAGGGTGCTCTTGGCAGCTAGTGGGAAGAGACTAGGGATGCTGCTAAACATTTTATAATACGAAGGAAAGGTCCCCATAACATATAGTTGTCTACCTCAATGACAGTGGTACTAAGGATGAGAAACTGAGCATTAGGGCAAGTTCAAAGAGGATAAGGTAACCACAGGCTGAATGAGGTGAGAGGATGTCCCAGGTAAGGGAAGGAGAGCCAGAGGTTACAATAAGAGCTGCCATTAATGATAGAAGTTACAGAAGGCCACCATTGCCAATAAAAGCTGAGGTTTAATACTTTAGGGGACCGCTGACAAAGACAAAGATACATAACTATTAAGAAATTCAGGGGCACCTGGGTGGCACAGTCAGTTGAATGTCTTACTCTTGATTTCAGCTGAGGTCATGGTCTCACAGTTTCTGGGATTGAGCCCCTCGTCGGGCTCTGCACTGCCAAAATAAATAAATTAACTTAAATAAGAGAAATTCAGAAAACATGAGCCATATTTGAAATCTGAATGAGAACAGTCAGCTTTTTGGATTTAGCATTCATGATTTGATATTTCTTCATTTCTTATTGATTTTTTAGGAAATTCTAGGAACCATTGGATCTGTTCATTTACTCCTATTGAGTTTATCAAATTAAAATATATTACAAAGATAAATTGGTGTTAAAGGCCTTGAAAATCTATAACAAGATGTTAAGTTGATTCTAGAAAGAAAAAATATTCACAATTACGTAATCTTTTGGGTTCGTTGAGTAAATACTTACTGAGCCTATCCTATGTACTAGGTGTTCTAGGTTATGAGGCTTCAACAATCAACAATATTGACAATGGCCTTTTTCTCTTGAAGCATAAATTCCAGTTGGGAAGAAAGAGACAAGAAAAAAGTAAATTGATATGTAAGATAATATTAGGTAAGGACAAGTTCTATAAACCAAGGAAACTAAGCGGTACAGAGGTAGTCCCTGATTATATAATTGAGAGTAACTGAGTTTGTGAGCTAGGTAGGGAGATGGGGTGTTATCTTCGATTTTGGGATGAAGCTATTGGTCATGTAAAGACCTCTGCCAAGCTCATGCCAGTAAGTTGTTGAAGGAGGTAAAGAAAATATATGAGGAGGAAAAGGAACGTTTTCAGGAATGATCCCAGAAGTGTTGGAAGTGAATCCAGTCATTAAATCCATGTGGAGAAATAACTAATTGATTTGGTAGCTAAGAGTAATAAAAAAATTAGCAAATGTTACAACCTAAAGTCATATATATATATATATATATATATATATATATATATATAGTGTTTGAAGAAGGGAAGAAATATGTTTAAAGAGCATATGTTAATCCATGTTTTATACTTCTGTTTGTTGTGTAATTTGTCAGTATTGGTGCAAAATTAAAATTCTCATTCATGGATCCCATTTCAAATAAGAATTTTTAATAGATATTTACAGGAAATTTTTGAAAGCTACATCACTCTGAGAAGCTTAACTAGATGTTGTTGTTTTAAGACAGAGAAGATACTTAAATTTTTGGTCAAAATGTTATTTGGAGGGGTCTTAAGGCTATAAATTCTTCTAGAGTATAAATGATTTTATAGTTATTGGAGCAAATGAATTGACAGTTTCCTGAGGTTTGACTATCTGGAATTGTTCTGGAAATTCATTTCTAAGGCTAAATAGTGTGGCACCATAATTATTGAGTTTAGATGAGGGAGAGGCGACAAGGACACCCTTGAATAAACGAAATGTCAAAGCAGGGTTGAAGGCAATAGTCATGCCTAGCATGGAGGAAATACTTAATGACACTTTTAACGGAGTTCAAAAAAATCATTGCAATTCCCTTTAACTGACAACAGGAAGAGTAATCTGTCAGCTAGAACACTTAAGGCTAGCCAGCTAAATTGGTTTGAGGCATCCTGAAGGAAACCAAATCTAATCTAATCAATAATACTGACACACCAAAGAGATGTACATAGGAGCAATTTTAAAAACAAGGGGTAATATAAATTTGAAATGGATCATAATTCTTCTTTTTAAGTTTCTGATAATAAGTGAAATTTAAAGGAATATTTGTATTCATTCATGCTCCCTTCAACTTTAGCAAGTAAAACGTTTTGTTGGTGGTGATCCCTTTGAAGGAGAAATGGCGTAATGTGTGTGTGTGTGTGTGTGTGTGTGTGTGTGTGTGTATTCCTCAACACATGCAAATACACACACACACACACACATTCCTATATGATATACAATTTTACTCTAATAAAAAACAGGATGGCTTTTTCCCCCTTAGCTATGTTCAAATCTCAGCTTAAAATATTGGCTAATCAGAACCTCAGTAAGTACTAAACATGGCAAATGCTTATCTTTTCCTGACTCAGCTGTCTTTCAGTTTCCTTTATCTCAAACTTATAAATGTCTCTAATTGGGCTATTTGCCCAACATTTTCCCATTTCAATATTATGATGACCTTGATGAAATTGTTCTGGGATTCCACCCATACTAGTAATTATGGCTCCATTATGCTTCTTACTTAACTCAGGAGATGTTTAGACTTTGATCAATGTATTCATTGCACTTATTGATTGATAATTATAATGCATTACTTGCCGACTTTCCAGACTTCCTCATTAATTGTTGCGCCACAGTCCAGAAATATAGCCGTGAGACCCTTAACATGCATTTTGCCAGAACTTGTCACTCTATTTTTACACTTACTATGTGTTTAATTGTTCACTTCCACCATTAAATCCTCAGTTTATTATTTATCGTAGATTCCTGGCCCTACACCTATGGACCTAAGCAGCCTTCACCGCTCTTATGGCCCCTTACCTGCTGCCTGTGAGCTCTTGTAAATTTGTGAATTCCTGACTGTTACAAAGAGCTCCAAGGGACTGGTTCTTTTATTTTTAAGTGTATTAAGTTATTTTCAGAGAGAAAAAAAGAAAGAGAGAAAGAGAGCTTGAGTGGGGAAGGGGGTGAGAGGTGGGGAGAAAAAAAAATGCCAAATAGGCTTCTCTTGTCAGCATGGAGCCTGACATTGGGGCTTGAACCCACAAACCATGCGGCCTTGACCTGAGCCTAAATCAAGAGTCTGCTGCTTAACTGACTGAGCCACCCATGTGCCCGAGACTGGTTCTTAATTATTACTCTAAAACCTATAAAGAATCTATTTCTTTTTAAAAATTTTTACGGCTTTATTTTGAGAGAGAGAGACAGAAAGTGAGCGGGGGAGGGGCAGAGAGAGAGAGAGAGAGAGAGAGAGAGAGAGAGAGAGAGAGAGAATCTGAAGCAGGCTCCAGGCTCTGAGCGGTCAGCACAGAGCCCGACGCGGGGCTCAAACCCACAGACTGTGAGATCATGACCTGAGCCGAAGTTGGATGCTTAACCAACTGAGCCACCCAGGTGCCCCAAGAATCTATTTTTATACTTTATATGTTAAAGTGTAAACTGAAACCTTAAATAATTCGAAGCTTGTAAATATTACCATTTTCCCTTTAATTAAGGACAGTTAAATATGCTAACACCTCTTCATCGAACAACATAATTTGGGAAGGTGGTAGGAGTCAAGACTTCCACCAGTGAAGAAATATGTTTAAAACTACTTATTTGGGCAAGGAAATGGGGCATATAACACACTGTGTTCAGTCACTTTATGTTACCACTTAAACTACGCTCAGTGATGATCCGGGTCAAGATAGCACCTTATATGCATTTGTGAGAAAAAATATTAATAATAATCCATGTATTCCTTCTACTCAATGGATAATTATGAAAACCTTTTGTAGACATTTCAAATCATGCTTTTCCCAAGTGAAGCATGTATTTCATGTCTGATATTTTCCTCATCTATCCATTTAGTCATATTAGTTAATACAGTTATTGTTCATACCCCTCAGATCATTCTAAGCAGTTAGATGCTTCCTAGGAACTTCCTAGTGAATTTCCTTCTTTCCCCACATTTTATACCTCTTCACATATTTTTGTAACTATTTACTTGTTTGACTTCATGTTCCTACGTGGCCACTAGATTGTAGATTTATTTCCGTAAGTTAGCACATGGAAGGTTTTAATATGTGTTTATTCATCTATCTATATAAAGATGAAAAGGAAAAGGAAAAAGCTGACACAAATGAATGGTGTACTATTATAAATTTCATATGTATCAAGGGAGATTAAATAAAAACTGGAAGAAGATTTATAGCCATATTGAGTACAAAGGCAATTATTTTATTTGGCAAAAGTATTTCTTGAACCCATCTACAAGGCTGCATGATTCTCTGTTTTATCTCATTACCTGATTTTAATATTTTTCTTAATTGTAGGTGATCATTCCAATATTTAATCACATTGCTATCTAAAGAACTAGTTGTTGTTGTTGTTGTTGTTTTTTCTTTCAGTTTCTTCAAATCAGCTCTTCAAATCAAACTTAGCCTGAGTATTGGCTTTCATATTGCCATCCTCCCAAAAGGAGTTTTAAAATGAGAAAAGATTGGGGCACCTGGGTGGCTCAGTGGGTAAGCGTCTGACTTTGGCTTAGGTCATGATCTTGCAGTCCATAAGTTTGAGCCCCACAATGGGCTCTGTGCTGACAGCTCAGAGCCTGGAGCCTGCTTTGGAATCTTTGTCTCCCTCTCTCTGCCCCTATTCTGCTCACTTTCTCTTTCTCTCTCAAAAATAAATAAACATTTAAAAAACTTAAAAAAATGAAATGAGAAAATATTTATTTGATAGACAAAAACTGAATAAAGATAAATCTTACAGTTAAAAAATAATATACTACCTGAGTGATGCCAATTTTGTTGCTTTCTTATGAATTTTATCTATTTTTACGTTTCTAATTTACCTATTTTTATCATAAAAATAATATAAAGATGAAGATCATTCTATAAATAGAAATAATTATTTCATATAGAACAAGTGATTCACACAGAAATACCATTTTTATAATTAAAAATAATATTCTGTAATATTTTAAATCATGATATATGCAAAATGAAAACATGAATTTCACACCACTTTAAAAAATTTTTTAATGTTTATTCATTTTTGAGAGCAAGAGAGAGGATGGAGGAGGGAGGGGCAGAGAGAGATGAAGACACAGAATCTGAACCAGGCTCCAGACTCCAGGTTCTGCATTGTCAGCACAGAGCCTGATGTGGAGATTGAATTTATGAACCATGAGATCATGACCTGAGCTGGTCGGATGCTTAACTAACTTAGCCACCCAAGTGCCCATCACACAACTTTTTCCTATATTGTATAGAAATATATTTGTTTTAACTTTTTTTGTAGATAAAATAGATAGGCATTTTCTAGTGTCATTGAATTGATGGAAACAATGTGTAAATAATGTGTAAAAATCTTTTCATTATCTCCAGTTATATGACAACGTATCACCCTCTGTCACATCCCTTGGTTTCTCTCAGCTCCAAACAGCTTGAGGAATAAAGCCCATGTACCATGATCCAATGCAGCCTTTTTGCTCTTAGCCACCTGGAAGAACATGCATTATTTTCACACAAAAACACTGAGAATTTGGTTATTGAGAGGTGGGGAGGAAAGGAGAAAACAATGTTGAGGAAATTTACATTTGTTTAAAAAATAAGTTATTTAAAAGTCTGTTCACACACATACTGTCACACACATCCCAAGGGCTGTTTGCTTATTCATGGGTATTTTCAGGGCTTATTTACAGTGTCGCAACAGCTACATTTTTACTGAGTGTGATCCAACTTAAATTAGTAAGCCTCAAAATAATTCATGATTTACTAGTGAAAATGAAAGCAGTTCTTCAAGTGTACTTCCATTTGGACAGCCGTTAATCTACTCAATGTCAAAAACAATTTCGTAATTTCCCCTGCTTTACTGTGCTATTTCATATCACCGGTGACGATATATTTTATTTGAAGATCGTCATATTAATCTCTGGATTGGCTTCATAGTTATTATCCATTATTATCCATAAGTTATTAATAGTCAACAAGCCTAGATTTGAAAGACTTGAGAGTGGAAAGCCGATAAAAATAAGTCAATATTTCTACACACTAGTTGTTACACATAACTTTTACCCAACAATGAGGCCTTGTTCACTTGTAAAATTTGCTTCATAATGGTAAGCTCACAATGAGAATCATCTGTTCTTTGAACAGGATCTTCTGTTCACTTTCCAGGGTACGTATGCTGAGTTAATATATGGCTTCATTCCTTCCATTAGCAATGTAATATATATTTTTTTAATTTTCTGCCTCAGCTACACAAATTAGATATTTGATTTATTGGGTCACTCTGACAGATTATTTATCATTACCCAATAAGATGAAAAATAACCCAGTTAGCTTTTCTGAATCATGGAAAAATTTCAACCTTTGGTAATAATGTTAGAATTTTAAGCTTTGCTACTAATAAAAATGTAGTTTCATTTAACCTGATAAATTTCATGTTGGTTTTCATACTTTTCTATTTATTCTATGAACTAGATATGAACAAAGAACATTTTATAAATAGAAAAAAAACAATTAAATAATACCAGTAGTTTAGAATAATTTTTCCTGATTCTGACCACTTATATTTTTTACACATTTGCAATCACAGCATAATATTTTCTCTTCTGCTATGCTTGACCAACATACGCCTTATGTACGTCACGGCTGTCAGAATCTTGGCCCCCATGAAATTTGCCCTTTGATGTTGTGTCTGTGGATACGTTGTGATACCTGACAAAGAGACTCTACAAATATAATTATGGTTATTAACCAGTGGAGTTTAAGATAAGGAGACTATCTTGCATATCCTGGTGGGTCTAATATAATCACGTAAGCCCTTAAAAGCAGAAGAGAAAGTTGGAGGCTTTTGAAGCAAGAGAAAGATTTGATGGCTTGAAGGTAGAGGGACCATGTGCAAAGTGTGGAAGGGAAATACCTTCTACCCAAAACTGCTGCACTCGGATCCAGAGCCTTAGGTGAGAGCAATAGCCTTGAGCGATGTCTTGATTTTAGCAGGTGAGACCCTTAGCAGAGAATTGAGACACACTGTGCTGGGCTTCTAACAAACAGGATATATGAGACTATATGTGGTATTCTAGCCTATAAATTTGTGGCAATGTGTTATTCAGTGATAGAAAACTAACACATAGGTCTTGTTCTCTGTTGTCATTTTTCAATATTCAGATTATTCAACTGATTTGTAATGTGGATACTAGTGTCATAAGTAATACAAAAAAAGATAGGACATGGTTTGAAGCTTTAAGAAATCCACCACGTAGCCAGAAAGGTAAACAGTCACAAAAGAAAAATGGAATAATCTTTATCGATTGCCATAAATAGCGAGAAGTATTTAGGAAGAGTCCAGAGGCAGGATAAACTGTCTTGTTTTGGTGACAACTGGGTTCTATCATCTGACTGACTCTCAAGATTATCTCATTAACTCTATTTTCACTAACACTGCCTTGATTAAGTGGCTGGAAATAAATAGAAACTGTAAATAGGCTGTTAAAAGATCATACTGGTGGCATTACATGGATGGCATGATGTCACTCCACTAACTCTAGACAAACAAAAAAGGTCACATATCTGAGATTTTCTGTAATCTCAGCATGACCAAAGGATCTTATAATAAGTAACTTACATTAAGTTAGTTTTGGATAAGATCATTGTAAGGATGTTTAAGTCAAAGGATTGCTGGGTTGCCTTATGCAATAGAATCTTCAGAATGCAGGAAGGGGACAAGTCAAGACTTACTCCAAGGTTCTAAGACAGACTAGTGAGGAAAAAGGTACATTAAAAAGAAATGAAGTAGGATTAAAGAGCCAGTTGGGTAGGAGAGGGAATATTAGGGAGTTGGTCTAAAAATAATGTCTGAATTAACATATCTTCTTTTCCAGGTAGTAAAAGCCATGACTCAGTCTACAGAATATATAAGTCCATCAGCTCACATATCAGGATGCAGGTTTGGGAGTGGGAACATCTCAATATTGCCATCTAGGACTCAAACTGGTTCCCATCTTTTTTTTTTTTTTTTTCCTGTTCACAGCCTAAGCCTCATTCTAAAGGTAATTTCTCATGGTGGTTTTAGGATATCTGTCAGCAAAATCCACACCAAAGTACTTCCCTGTCCACATTCTGCATAAGATAAAGAAATTTTCTCCCAACTCCTGGGAACCACTCTTCTCTTCAGTGTGATTAAGCCAACTTAGTCATGTCTTAGCACAAAAATAGTCACAAGGGAAATACTTAAATCGGCTTAGATTAGATTTAGAGTAATCCAATACGATAAACATAAAATACAATACAAAAAAAGCATTTTAGCGAAAGCTCCATTTATAAATATAGGAAAGGAACTTAAAAATATAATTCAACTTTATGTTTAGAAAAAGAATTAAAGAGGAGAGGCAGCTGAGTAACTCAGTCGGTTGAGTATCCAGCTCTTGATTTCGGCTCAGGACATGACCTTAGGGTCATGGGATGGAGCCCCACATGAGGCTCTACGCTAAGCATGGAACCTGGTTAGATTCTCTCTCTCCCTTTACTCCTCTCTCTCTGTCTCTCTGTCTCATGCTTACACTCTCTCTCTCTAAAGTAAGGGAAAGATTTTTTAAGAGGAAAAAACACTGTTCTGTAACACAAATGTCATCTTGTTGGTCAAGCTTTGAAGGAGTCAAGCTTGTCAGATTGGTCATCCAATATGGCAGCACTCAGTTCTATTCTTGTTCAGTTCTTCTTTCACTGTCTTCATCATTCTTTTTTTTTATTTTTTAAATGTTTATTTATTTTTGAGAGACAGAGAGCAAGCGGGGAAGGGGCAGAGAGAGAGGTAGACACAGAATCTGAAGCAGGCTCCAGGCTCCAGGCTCTGAGCTGTCAGCACAGAGCCCAGTGTGGTGCTTGAACTCAAGAACTGTGAGATCATAACCTGAGCCAAAGTCTGACACTTAACTGATTGAGTCACCCAGGCATCCGTCTTCGTGGTTCTTAGTTCTTTCTGTAGAATAGTCACTTTGTCTTCCTCCATATCCTCCATGGCCCTGTCTCAAATGGGCATTTGGGAATTTGCCAATTTGGGCAACTTCGTAGTTTTAACAAATCTCACTGCTCAAGTACAAGTATATATTTACATTTATTTACTAAAGGGGCACATTGTTTTTTTTTCCTAATAGTGAACACTTTAATAATTTTGAGGACAGTTGTCTAAAAATATAGGATTATATATGTTATTGAAGGACAGCACATTTGTTAGAATATGTGTGAGTTGGGGCGCCTGGGTGGCTCAGTCAGTTAAGCGTCCAACTTTGGCTTAGGTCGTGATCTTGTGGTTAGTGGGTTCGAGCCCCACATCGGGCTCTGTGCTAACAGAGCCTGGAGCCTGTTTTGGATACTGTGCTGCCTCTCTCTCTTAGCACTAGTGTTCTGTCTTACTCTCTCTCTCTCAAAAATAAATAAACATTAAAACAAAGAGTATGTGTGACTCAGTTAAGAATGTAAACAAGGGTTACCATTGAAGTATGAATTTACTCACCAGCTGTGTATTACCTAATTCACCAACTATGACCACACTGATGTACTTCTAATTAACAATCAAGTATGAATACTGAAGATTCTCTTAGAATAACATATATTTATCACTATTCCACATTGTGTAAGTCATTTTATAGACACAATAATGTGATTCCTTTTTTTTTAAGTTTATTTTTTAAGAGAGAACATGAGTGGGGAAGGGGCAGAGGGAGTGGGAAAGAACAAGAATCCCAGGCAGGCTCCATACTATTAACTTGGAGACTAGTGCAGGACTCAAACTCATGAACCCCCATGAGATCATGACCTGAGCTGAAACCAAGAGTTGGGTGCCCAACTGACTGAGCCATTCAGGTGCTCCTACAATAATGTTATAAGTTTGATAACACTTTTAAGAAATGTATTTAAATGGTCCATGCCACAGAAATGCTTATCTAAGGAGAAAAATGATACAAGTTAAATGGATTTAAGGAATTAAAACCACTGATGACATTAGATACAGTGTGAAGAGTTATTTTCTGACAAATTGCAGAAATACAAGCAAGAATGAGAGGAGGGAATATTCAGGAAGTGCACACTACATGGGATGGACTTCATGATGTTCAAAGCTGACAGCAGTGAGGGTATGTGAGGGTATATGGTTAACAGAACTTCTTTTGTTGTTTTTTGTTTGCCATATCATGTTTATTTTCACTCAGGGAAGAGCATTGGTCTTTATGCTTTAGAAAACAAATGGACCATTTATAGAAAAGTTTGAAAGTTTAACAGGGGAAGGAAATTATTTATGGAACAATGGCCTGGATAGCAAAACCTAAACTCATTTGCATATTGTGGATTATCAATATATGTGAGCATGCTTTTCCCCCCCTACTGCTAAAGAACACAGTTTTCAGCAACAACTGTAGAAACTACTTCATATGAAAAAGGAAAGAGAAAAATGTTGGGTAAATATGCTGAGTAGTTCATTATAGAAACTAAGGAAGATGAATGAATCCGTATTGATGCATATCATTTTTTTCTAAAAACAATACAAGTCAGTGTCATCAGCAGAGTGAAGGGGCAGGAATTTAAGCCTTCAGTGAAGGTTTCAATATTTCCTATTTATTCCATTATGAACAAATGCTTTATATATAATTATACTTATTTTATAAGAGATGAAAGAATTTAAGACCAACACATAGTATTTTAACGATATCCCATCTGTTTCTATTTTTACTTTATCTGGGTTCTTTTACTGATTTTTCTCTTTTGCATAGCTTAATTATGCCTGGTTGTAAATTGTTTGACTTCCACAGAACTCAGGGAAAAGTTTGCTGATTTATTGGAGAAGAAAGAGGTTTGAGGCAAAGAGACTCTTTAAAAGATTAGTCCAGATGATGTGTGGTTTATATATACAATAGAATACCACTTGGCAATGAGAAAGAATGAAATCTGCGATTTGCAACAGTGTGGATGGAACTGGAGGGTATTATGCTAAGTGAAATAAGTCAGTCAGAGAAAGACAGATATCATATATTTTCACTCATATGTGGAATTTGAGAAATTTAACAGAAGACCATGGGAAGAGGGAAGGGAAAAAACAGTTTCAAATAGAGAGGGAGGAAAAACATAAGAGACTCTTAAATACAGAGAACAAACTAAAGGTTAATGGAGGGTGGTGGGGGAGAGGGGAAAATGGGTGACGGGCATTGAGGAGGACACTTGTTGGGATGAGCCCTGGGTGTTGTCTGTAAGCAATGGATCATGGGAATCTACTCCCAAAGCCAAAGCACACTTTATACACTGTATGTTAGCTAACTTGACAATAAATTATACTCAAAAAAAAAAAATTCGTCCAGGTGATGATGTAGACTTAAACTACATGATTGGCAATGGTTCTTGCTTCCAAAAATTGGAAAGAATATGATTTTTCTTACCAAATTGGAAGTGACAAATAAGAAAGCCAACCTCTGTGTTACTCTTTCAGAACAAATAGCCATTAATTGAGCTAGTGATTATTGGAGGAGAAGAAAGAGGTTAAGAAGGAATCTAATGCTGTTACTTTGGGACATGTTGAGTCTTATGTCTGCAGGACATACAAGTGGAGATGGAGATTTAGTCAGCAGTTTAAATGCAGATCCAGAGCTAGGAAACAACTTTTGAGCGAGGTGCCATTTTATATTTGATTACTGAAGACCTAGAACAAATTGATGTTGACTGGGCATGACAAATAATGAAAAGGCAGGAGGAAAGAACCCTGTTGAGAAGGAAGGGAAAGATGAATCAGTAGAAGAGACAAAGGAGGAATAGTAGCAGCTATTGGATTATAATTGGTATTTTCTGAATATTTTCTGCAACAAGCTATTTACACAAATTGTGTTTGTATTTGTTCTTAACCATAATATTTTGGGGATGTTATTATTACCTACCTTTTATTAAAAAAGAAGCTAGACCTCAGAGAGGTTAAATAATTTGCACAAGGTTATCAGTATAGGATCCAGCAATGGCAGAAACCCAGGTCAACCAGGATCCAAAGTCATTTATTTCCCCACAACCCCATGCTGCATGTAGGAGAAAACTTCAGACCAAAACAATCTTTCGGGTCATTTATGTAACAGTAATTTGGGGATTCCAAAGCAGCTGGGTGTAAAAGAATTTATGAACAAGTTTTTCTGCTGGTGGTTTTCCTCCATTCAGTCTCCTAAGTCCATTAGGGAGATGGCTACCCTTTTTGCTTTCCTGGTCTTCCTAATCATCTAGAAAGTCCCTGCTCTATTTCCTCTTACTCTTTGTTAGAACACTTTTTTTCTGTTTCTCTCTTTCCAGGCAAAAGCAGGAGAAGAAAAAATAAAAGATCTCCATTATGTTATGTGTCTGCTCATCAGCAGAACACATTCCCATGGCTCTCTGTTTCTAATCAGAAGGAAGTAATTTTCCCTTCTCACCTGACTGATTCTCCAACTTGGCTCTCGGAGCTGACTGTTCTCGAATGTCTTCCTCCAGGTACTCAGCTGCATTTCTCAGTTAGTGCTAAAATTCACTCATTAAATATTCACCACTCACTCTCCATGTTATGTCCACCTATCATCCAAGTCATTTAAAGTGATACCACTAATGTTACCAAATTTCAGTTAAAAATCAGGTTAACAATATATAAACAATATTTATATGATTTCAAGATCTATCCTGTATTTACGAGAGTAGGCAATTAAATGCCTGCTGACATGATAATAAAAACCATCATCATCATCATCATCATCACCACTGCTACAGTTTATCAAGAACTTTCTATGTGCCAGACAGTGTGCTATATACATCTCAGTCATTGTTTCATTTAGTTGGTAGTGTTTGTGCCATGTATGTAATTAGTTAGTGGAAATCAGTATATGTCAATATATGCAGAGTTCACATATATCAATCTCGTTTAACAGATCTTTGTGTGTCAGCTGTTATCATCACATTACAGATAAGAAAATGAGTTTGAAATTTAACAGCCTTCCTAGAAAAGAGCCAGTTTTAACTGTTTATTTTTTTAAGTGTTAAAGACACATGAAAAGCTAAGGCCTAAGTATGCTTCATCTACCAAAAATATCCAATATACTGATATCTAGATTTGTTTATCAACTACAAAATTTCATAGTATGTGTAAATACAAAATATACATAATTGTGTAAAGTAATATAAAGTTTCTATTCCCTATAAAATGAAGGCAAAGACAAAACACTTATGAGAAATGGTGGTGTTTTTGAATAATTAGGACTCAAACCACAATATTTTCTTCGTTGTTATTAGTTCTCTCTGGTTCAGTCTTGAATCTCAGTTCACATATTACACTAAAACATAACCTTTGTGTTCAAATGAATGCTCACCTTGTAAAGGCAGACACAAGGGAATCGGCTCTAGGCTACCACTCAGTAGCAGTGGAATGTATTTTGTTTAAACTAAGCATCCGATACTAAAAATGTGCCTTTGAACAGTTGCTAAAAGTGAGTCAGTGCCACAGATCACCTTGTCAGTACTTTGACAGCTAAGCTGATGTGTAAAGGTGAGTTCCAACTGTTTCCTTAATTTATAGTGTACGAATTCTGCAGCCACCTGTCTAAGAGAAGCAACCATGCAGGGTTTATTGGTCCCCAAGCACGTTTGTCACCCGTCTTGTTAGACCTCTTGTACCAATCAGCATTTCTGGTAGAATCTAAGTGGTTATAATCACCTTTTTTTTTCTTTTCCCAATCTTTGTGTTGGATAATTTTACACAAAATCAGAATAGGGAAACAAATACAAACCCTTAATAACTGAAAAGTCAATATATCTGGTTTGACTAATGTTCAAATTGTTACTCCATCACCAAAATACTTGCCCTCTTAGCGTTTTAGTTATTTTCAACAGGAATAAATTTTTAAAGGTCTTACATGACATTTCAACTGATTTAGTAATCATATTTTGAATTCTGTTAGTAAATCAAGCGTTGCAGGCTCTGACTGTAGCCTCATTCTCTTCTAATTGTATAGTATTCATCAGATTTCTTTCCTCTTGGTGCACCTTTTGATGTTTTGCCAGTTACTAGCTGTGTCAACAAGGTCAAGACTCAACAAGGTCTAACAAGACTTGATTTAGCTAAGGTTCGTATTTAAGCATTCGAAAAAATAGACCAATTTATAATACCCTCCAGGGTCATTTGAGAAAAACAAATCCAGTTAAATTTAAAATCTCATAGACAAGTGCCCGGCATATATTAAGTGCTAAACTATGTTATTTTCTGTCTCCTCTCCACATTTACTTCTCTTTTTCCTTCATTGATAAAGACTTAACAACCCTCAGGTTGGAACTAGAAGGAAGTAAACAATTCAGACTCATAAAATCACTTACTTATAGGTCACAAGTTGATCAGTTATTTCACATTATCTTTGTGTTCCTTAACAGTGGGAGAGCTTTTACTCTTTCTTAGCTTTAAAAGTCTTAGAGTTAGGTTTGATGTAGTAGTATTCCTTTGGAATACATACCACATTATCCTAGATATTATTTCTGCTTTTTGTTCTGTTGTTTGTCTGGTTTATCTTGTCTTTGAAAAAAAATTGTTGCAAAGTAGAAAACATGACATAAAAGAAATACTGAGTTTTGTGATCTGAGAAATATAGGGAAGAAATATATGTCAGTGTTTCTGAGTTATGAAGATAACTTTTTTCTCATCTAAAACACCCTTAACGTATATGGCACACACTTTAATATGTAATCTAATATGTAAAGTGTTCGTGGTAAGATTGAATGGAAGAAGGGTGGAGAGAGTCATTGATCATACTTCTCTTTAAGACTGAATTCCTTTATTCTACTTTAATTTACACTTTCAAAGCATGGAAGGAAGAGTTGGTTATATAGTCAAGTGGGTCACTTTTCCATGAAAGCCTCAAAGTAGTAAATATATATATTATATATATATATATAATAATATATATGTGTATGTGTGTATATGTATGTGTGTGTGTGTGTGTGTGTGTATCCCATTCAACTGAATCTCAATGTATTCTACATGAAAACACTTTTAGCAGTCCTCATGGATAGGGTAGGTTAACTGAAGTCAAAGGCTTCCAAACTGTTTAAAGCAGTGGAGACAGAGCTCTCCCTGGAATATGTGATAACAGTGTTATATTTCAACTGCTTAGGCTAGTGCCTATGGCTGTCAGAGAAGTGAACTAAGTTCTAAGGATAATATGAGTGACTTGCATGTTGATTGACTTATTGGTTGATTGATTGATTTTATATAAAGAGCTCATGTAAACTTGGTTTCTGTCTATAAATTGAGATAAATTATGCTATCTATCAAACACAATCATTCCTAATCAACTTTGTTTTTACTGATGTAGTAAACTGGGAGATTTTCACATTATTTTTTTCCAAAAGTTATCTCCTCTTATTAATAATAAATCATAATCTTCTCTCAGAGAAAAAGCTCAATTTGCCTCCTAAAGCGTGGTAGTGAGTGACAGACATTTGGACCAATTCTAATTTGTTCTTGAGGTACACATATTATTTTTAGAAGATTACTTCTAAGAGTTCAGATTCATGGCAGATATGAATATATGTGACATTATAATAGCATGATAACTGGTACAATGAAAGGGTTTAACAAAATGCATTAAAAATAAAGTGAGCAAAAATAAAAATTTATCTTTAAAGCCAAGATTCCCATGGCAAGGAAACTGAAAACCAGAAAGAAAATAGAAAGGGGGTGGGGTGGGTAGAAGGAAATTGTCATTGAATTAGTTGCCCGTTTATTTCTAGATACTGTGCTGGGCATTCCACATTTTTTTTAATCTAATTTAGCCTTTTATTGTTTCACATACGTTATCTCTTTGAGCTACTTTATTGTTTAAGGAAATTAAGGTTTATTTAAATTAAATAGCTATTTGAGGATCCACAGTTAGAGGATAGAGCTGAGTGTTCAAGACAAGGCTCATAAATTCTACGTAGGGTTCTTTGTCCCACTTTGTGTTATATAAAACCCTCTTCTAGAAGGATGGTTGATGACCAAGGAATGGCCTGCTTTTTGGCATCACATTTTTCTTAATAATGTAGCTGAGTCAATCCAATACAACCAGTCTTTAATTAAGTGCCTGGATTGTATTTGTGGGCATTGAGCGACATCAGTGAACAAGGCAGACAAAGATTTTTTCCCCTGTGGAACTTACACTGTAATGGAGACATGGAAAAAAAATCAACAATAAACATACTAAATGAGCATAGTATATAATCTAAAAGAGAGTAATAAGTACTATCAAAATACATGAAATAAAGGGAGTAGAAAGTTTCAGAAGGACAGAGGGTGGGCTGCAATTTTAAGTAGTGTGCATGGGTAGATAGGCCTCGCTTTTAAGATGACTTTTGAGCAAAAACATAAAGAAAGTTAGCCATGTAGATAGACTGGGTAGCCAAGAAAAAAATATATTTCAGGCAGAGGGAATGGGCAGTGCAAAAACACATACTGGCAGGACCCTCTGGTAAATTCTAGTAATAGCAAAGACACTAGGGTCCAGTGAAATTGAGTGAGTTAGAGGATAAAAGTAGAGGATAAATCAGAGGTAATTGAGGAACTGGGGAATGTATATTATGTAGGGCCATGTAGGCCATGTAAGCACTTTGGATTTTTTTTTTTAATTTTTTTAATGTTTCTTTATTTTTGAGAGACACAGCATGAGCAGGGGAAGGGCAAAGAGAGAAGAAGACACAGAATTGGAAGCAGGTTCCAGGCTCTGAGCTGTCAGCACAGATCCCAACGCAGGGCTCGACGTGGGGCTCAAACTCACGAACCATGAGATCACGACCTGAGCTGAAGCCAGCTGCTTAACCAACTGAGCCACCCAGGCACCCAGCACTTTGGCTTTTACTTTGAGTTCATTGGGATGCCACTAAAGGGATTTAAGGGTAAGAGTGGTTTAAGAGGACTTTGTTGAGCTCAGACTACAGGGAGGAAACACTATACCCTGGGAAACTAATGACATACATCCAGGTAATAAGTAACGATGGCTCAGACTAGGGTGACAGCAGTGGAGACAGTAAACAATTGTCATATTCTAAATACACTTCAGAGTTCAAGCCAACAGGAGTTTCGGTGAGCTGGGCATAGTCTGAGAACCAGAGAAAAATTTAAAAAAAGATTCCGAATTATTTGGTCTGAACTATTGGAGTATTGAATTTGCCATCAACTGAGATGAGTAACATTGCAGTTGAGCAGGTGGGTGGGAATTAGTTTGGTGTTAAATCTGAGGCATACACTAAATGTTAAATCTGAGGCATACAGTAAACATTCATGAGGAGAAATCAAAGAAGTGGCTGAATACATATGAGTCTGGGTTAGAGAGGGAGTCTCAGTGGTGTTGGGATTTGAGTGATTGGAATGTAAAGTCACCATCTGGGACAAGATCACCAAGAGCAAAAGACCATAGAAGATAGTTTCTGGGCACCTATGTTACCAAGTCCAGGAGAAGAGGAGGAACCAGCAATTAACAAGAAGTCGGGGGGAAAGCAGGTAGAAAACCTAAAGGGAATGGGATCCTGGTAAGCTAGAGAAAAAGGTATATCAAAGAGGAGGGAATGACTAACGTGAAAGTTGTTGCAACTAAGCTGAAAGTAGATAATTGACCACCACACTTAGAAACATGGAGGAAAAACCTTGGTCAGAGCAGTTTTGGTGGAGTTGGTGGTGGAGCAGGGAACAGCTGGATTTCAGTATGTTCCTAGAGAATGCAAAGAGGAAAACCAGGGATATTCCTTCAAAGAATTTTATTGGAATTCAGAGTAGATAAACAGAAAAATGTGAGTGAAAAATAAGTTCAATTCTAGAATTCTAGAATTGTACCTCAGTGGAAGTTTTAAGCTTAATAGTTTGATTTCAATTTCTTGGCTGTACAGCGTCAAGCACAGATATCACTGGAAATCTTATACAGTGGAATATATTTTAAAGCATTTAAAGGGTATATAACAATAG
>CM053566.1:76689154-76702692 GCA_028646485.1 Cryptoprocta ferox | reverse complement strand
GAATTCAGAGTAGATAAACAGAAAAATGTGAGTGAAAAATAAGTTCAATTCTAGAATTCTAGAATTGTACCTCAGTGGAAGTTTTAAGCTTAATAGTTTGATTTCAATTTCTTGGCTGTACAGCGTCAAGCACAGATATCACTGGAAATCTTATACAGTGGAATATATTTTAAAGCATTTAAAGGGTATATAACAATAGATCCATCCACTTAAATATAAACTTACATGGACTCCACAGCCATAATTCAAGTATGGAAAACTATTGGCACAATTGATATGCATGAGGGAATAAGTTATCAAGAATATGTTGTATATGCTATGTTTGGAAAGTCATGTATTGTAACACATATGGCCTTATTACATTGATGTACATATTTCTCTACTTCTCTTGGCTTTCTATTTGGTTGATATCTTCTTAATACAATTAAATATGATATTGGAATCAACTGCTAAAATATTCATACAGACATAATCGAGGAAAGTATATTAATTTCTTTTAGAAAAAACACAGGATGGCGCAGGGGGCCAACATTTCTTCATTATTATTAAACACTTCAACCTAGAATGAAGGACAAGAATCCAGTTTTATGGAATGTAACTGATTAGAGCTCCTAGCTTTTTTTTCTTAGCCAATACCAAGAAATGATCAACTGAAAGGGAGTGTTTAGTTCTTAATCTGATTTTGAGCCAATAGCATATGGTTATCCATGTAAACAGGACACACTAAAAATGTAAAGAATCTGGTTCTCTTTTCTAAAAGAAGTCTCCAAACTGATTCTTGGAACAAAAAAGCAAGGATCGTCGTATATATCAATGTTTATCAAAACTACTTTTATTTCACTTTTATTTCACATATAGCCCCTTATTTCCACTAGCAAGCAATTTTAAGGTCTTTTCTGGGAAACATGTCTACAGGAAAATGATTCTAAAACTGGGCAATTTTGGGGCACCTGCGTGGCTCAGTCGGTTAAGTGTCCAACTTCAGCTCAAGTCATGATCTCACGGTTCATGGGTTCAAGCCCTCTGTTGGGCTCTGTGCTGACAGCTCAGAGCCTGGAGCCTGCTTCAGATTCTGTGTCTCCCTCTCTTTCTGCCCCTCCCCCACTCATTGCATTCTTGGTCTCTCAACAATGAATAAAGGTTAAAAAAAATAAATAAAACTGGGCAATTTTATATTAAACAAATAGATCTAGCTCTGTGATTCTTAAATGAGATTAAATAAACATCACGGCTTGCGATACCCAGTGACCACACTGGTCAGTTGCTTAGGGAAGGATCGTCTTGCCTGGATGACCGCATGTGAACTAAATATACCCCTGAACAACGAAAGCTGCTAGACATTTCCAAACACCTGCAGGAATCCGGGCCATGATTATTTAGGAAGAAGCCTTTGTCAACATTCCAGAGTATGACCATGAATATCACATAGTCATTTGTATTTAATGATAAATTATTTAAGTTGTGCACTTTATTCTTCAACTAGCTGAAACACTCTCTAGGGGATTCATATGTTATAGGGGTAATAGAAAACTCCAGGGTTTAGATGATTCAATACAGACAATTCACACGTAATTCATTTGCCAGGGACCATGATATATGCATTTCCATAACGACAAAATAATCTATCATGTTGCCTGAAGTACTGATTTTGCTTCTATTGTTATAATATTTAGAGTGTAAAATATAAAGTAATAATGTCAAAGATTGTTAGGTCTTTTAAAAAATCTAAGTCATCACTTGTAGAGAGAAAAGACTGTTTTGTTCTGATGTTTTCCCTTCAAGTAGTAGCAATTTTTACATAGTTTTTCTCTGCATGAATTCAGAATCAAACGATAATACAATACTTATAGTGTGTTGAAATCTAGGGGGCATGTGGGATAAAGAGGTGCTGTGTTACCCCACAGCCAATGAACAGATAGGGCCTGAGCTCTGTTAGAAGAATCAGGCCCTCTGAAAGAACATTCTAAAAGGAGAACACATAGCTGTGAAGTTTTCTTTCTCTTTTAGGGCCACATCATTATATGGGCTCCCTGTAGCTCTTCCATGATAGATGTAAGAAACATTTCAATCTCAATATTGTGTCTTCATAGTTTCCCTTTGCAAAAGAAAAGCTGATGCTTAATGCCTTTTTTTATTATGCTTGAGTTGTGTACCAGATCAAGCAATAAGAAGGGTTATGCACCAAATAAAGCAGTAAGACTGCCACCGGCCACCTCTCCCTTGACCATCAAGTCTATGCCATGAAATGGGGAGGATTTAGAGCACTAAACTCTGAGCAAGGCCCTCTCCGCCACCAGAAAAACAGAGGTGGCTCTGTTCCCTTCCCACATTTTCTCCTATTAGAGCAATTACATACACTTCTGTTAAATGGAACATATCCATTTTCTTAATTTCTAAATACAACTCAGGGTAACACTTATGGAGCAAGAGAATTTCCCATTTCATTTGTTACAGGTGCCTTTAATTATCTGTAATTGTTTTAATATATTTGAGCAGGACCAGGTTATGGACATCAGATGTGGAAGTCATGTTCTTAGCCAAGTAAAGTAATAAAGTTTTGTCTCAAGAGAATATGACACTATTACATTTCAGAGGATGTTGTCCACTAAGAAAACAAGGGCTTGCAAAATCTCCCTGGTATTACAGAAGTACTGAAAACAGGGCAAGGATTCTTTTGATTTGTATTTCTCTTTTATCTGTAATTGAAAAACACAGGCAAACTAGAAAAAATTAGAAAGGTGAGCCCAAAGTCTCTGTTGAAATATTAATTGTACAGAGAATCCTATTTTATTTATTTAGATATTTTTTGTTTTATTTACATCATTTTGAAAATTTCATCTCCAAACTATAATATATTGGACAAGTTATCAAAGAAACTTGATTAGAAAGCTATAAATCAATTCTTTACAAGTACACACTGATTTTACAATGAAATTTATTCCAATTTAAATTCTTGTAGCTTGGAGCACTTGGGTGGATCAGTAGGTTAAGCATCTGACTTTGGCTCAAGTCATGATTTCACAGTTCAGTTTGTGAGTTTGTGCCCCACTTGGCGCTCTGTGCTGACAGCTCTGAGCATGAGCATGGAGCTTTCTTTGGATTCTATCTTGCTCTCTCTCTGCCCCTCCCCCACTTGCTTTCACTCTCTCCCTCTAAAAATAAATAAATAAAAACTTTAAAAATAGGGAAACCTGGGTGGCTCAGTCTGTTGAGCATCCGACTTCAGCTCAGGTCATGATCTCACAGTTTATGGGTTCGAGCCCCCAGTTGGGCTCTGTGCCGACATCTCAGAGCCTGGAGCCTGCTTCAGATTCTGTTTCCCTCTCTCTCTGCCCCTCCCTCACTCATGCTCTGTCTGTCTGTCTGTCTCTCTCTCGAAATGAATAAACACTAAAAAAATTCTTGTAGTTTAATGGATATCTTGTATCACTGATATTCAATAAACTGCACATTTAAAGTATGTGATTTGATACATTTTGACAGATGTACCCATGAAACCATCAACAAAATTATGATAGTGAACATGTTCATCCCCCCTAAAGTCCTCCAACCTCTTTGTGGTACCTCAATCCCCTTCCTCCTTATTCCCCCACTTAGTGCTAAACAACTCTGATAGACTTTCTGTAACTATTCAGTAGTTTTCACTTTCTAAAATTTTAATTTTTTAATGGAACCATATATAAGGTACTCTTTTTTGGTCTGATTTTTATTCATGATGATTATTTTGAGATTATCTTTGTTGCTGTGTATATTGATAGTTTATTCCTTTTTATTACTGAACAGAATCCCACTTAGGGATATACCCTAGGTGGCTTATGCATTCATGAGTTTATAGCCACCTGAATTGTTGCCAGTTTGGGGTTATTACAAATTAAGTTGCTATCAACATTTATGTACAAGTTTTTGTATGGACATGTGCTTTCATTTCTTTGGCTAGAATTTCCAATTATAATACTTTCTCAATTTCTCCTTGCACTTCTGTCAGTTTTTCCCTGATGTATTTTGAAGCTCTATTATTAAGATATTAAATAGTTAGAATTTTTATGTTTTCCTACTGAACCGACTCCTTATGAATTAATCTTACCTCCAGTAATATCATTAATAAAGCTATTAAAGCTGCTTTATCTGATATTACATTCAGTTTCTAATGATGCAAAACAAATGACCACAAGTTTAGTGACTTAATACAACCATAGTTTCCCTCTATCAGTAGTCCAAGCATGACTCATCTGTGACTTCTGCTCAGAGCCTGCAGTGGTGGCTTGAATGGATTCTCCTCTGAAGGATTGATTGGGAAAGAACTGGCTCTCAATCTCACTAAGGTTGTTGGCAAATTTTATTTTCTGCAGGAGTATGACTGTAGTCTCTGGCATTTTGCTCCTTGTCAGCTGGAGACCACCTTTGGGTCCTAGAGCCTGATGATAGTTGCTAGCCTTGTGTAGGCTTATGCAACCTGGCCACTCATTCCATCAGGCTCTCAAGGAGAGCCACTCTCCTCAGGAAAGGCTAGTACTGTCACTGTGAGTTAGATCTACCCAGAAAGATCACCTTTTGGGTTACCTCAAAATCAACTGACATCTTGATGATTAGTTACATCTGCAAAATCCCTTCATGCTTGACATGTTCTGTTTGCTAAAGCAAGTTCCAGGTCCTGACCTCACTCTAGGGGAGGAAGCAAACATCAGAGGAGGGGGATCCTGGGGTGACCCTATGGTCTGTCAATGAAGCTGCCTGCCAGCAAAAGGAGCGGTACCGGGATGTCAACCCACTGTGGGTTTTACAGGAGTCAGATCAGCAAGAAAGACGGGAATCACATAGGCACTAGGTGGATCAACACTTTAGTCACACAGAGAAGATACACAGCAAAGTCAGCCTCAATAGTGAGCATTGGTTCACTACGGTCAACATGTCCTGTCCCACAGCCAACACAAGGAAATAGTACACATGCATTCTCTTATGCTACAACAAGGACGCCATTCCTTCCCCACCTTCTGGAAACAAATAGAACAGTGAGGTTGGCCAGATGACACATTCTTTAAGCAGAACAAAATTCTACTTAAGAGCAATTTCTCTCCAGTGGCGCCTGGATGGCTCAGTTGATTAAGCATCTGACTTCCACTCAGGTCATCATGGTCTTATGGCTTGTGAGTTGGAGCCCCACATTGGGCTCTGTGCTGATCCAGCTCAGAGCCTGGATCCTGCTTTGGATTCTGTGTCTCCCTCTCTCTCTTCCCCTTCCCTGCTTGTGCTCTGTCTCTGTCTTTCTCTCTCTAAAATAAATAAATATTTTAAAAAGTTTAAAAAAAGAAGTTTCTCTCCATGCTTCTCTGTCTTCTTTAGTACTCTATCCTGTGGATTATATCCTCCTGAACTTTCTAGATTCTGAGGTCCTTCTCCTCAACTCAAGGAGATGGCCAGACTTGGCCTGGGTTCTCCTACTTACACATCAGGCTCATAACTCTCTCAGTGCATTTACTTGGGCATCACTGCCTTCCATTCTTTTATTTCTTCTCCTTTCTTCTCTCTCAGGGGTCACTTGTCTCCCTTATGTGGTATTTAATATACAAATATCATTGTGTGGTATATTTTCTGTGTTATTTTTAAGTGTTTTAGATGACAGTATAAATCCAATTTCTCTTATTCCATCTTGACTGAATAAAAGTCCCCAGTATAAATTTAAAAGTTTCTCTTTTCTTTTCTTTGAAACCTGGAAAAAGGTTAAAATATGAGTGTTGCAATGTTATGGAGTTGCACAAATCTCATGACATTTTAGATACTTTTTATAGATTTGCTAATTTTTGGCTTCAAATCATTTTGTAATTTCTAATGGACTATATGACAACTCAACAGAAAACTTTAGGTTTTGATTTTGATTGATCTGTATTCAATGACATGAAAATAACTAAAGATAGCATCAAAGTATACTTAAACATCATATAGAGGCAAACATTTTAAAACTTAAATGAAATACTTTCCCATGCACAGCTCTACAACAAATTGGAACAAAAACTCACTTTGGAGGTTGCATATTTTGATTGTATATGAGTCTCATAGAGGTAAATATTTAATAAATTTGAGCCGTGGTTGTTATGATTATCATGATCTATAACTTAGGCCTGTGTTCATTGAGGATAAATTCCTTATACCCCAATTGAACCCTTTCTTTCTTTCTCTTTTTTTAATTTTTATTGATTTAGGTAGTTATTTTTATTTAGTTTTTATTTTAGAGACAGTGATAGCATACTTGAGTAGGGGAGAGGGGCAGAAGGAGAGAAAGAATCCTAAGCAGGTTCCACACTCAGTGCAGAGCCCCAAGTGGGGCTCGATCCCACAAACCTGGGATCATGGCATGAGCCCAGATCAAGAGTTGGATGATTAACCAACTAAGATATTCAGGTGCCTTCCCTGTTTAATCTATTTTTTAAATGTGTCCTAACTGGTTTCTTTTTACGATGTAGGATCATAATTTGGGCCTGGTTAAAATTTACCCGACGATACAGTGACAGATAGGAACCAGCAGGCCAGTTGCCCAGTGACAAAACAACTGACTGTCATCACTCTAATGACCCTAATAAAGAAGAAGAGATGAAACAAAAGATCACCATATAGGGCATCAGAGCAAAATTATGATAGACATCATATGATCAATGATGACTGTAGGGAACACTAAAACAAGAAAAATTAATAAAATGACTGATATCAGTGATGACAGGTATCAACAGATGTTTGCCACCGGCAAAGTAAGAATGAAAATCAGAAGCAGAATTTCTGTAACTCAGACCATTTATCAGCTGCCATATCTACCTATTAGCTGAATAATCGAAGTATTGTTTGCTCTAAATCATGATATATAAAGAGAGTGGAATGTTATAATTTTCTAATGTAAAGAGACAACTATATGAACATAAATTATGTGACAGAAATTTTAAAATAGGATGAATAAAAATGTTTTCTTTGGTCATTATCACAATACTGAATATAAATGCTGATTTAAAGAGTAGGTTTTCTGAATTGAGCTTAACATTCCATAATTAATGTTTTCAATAATTTTTTAAATGTTTGTTTGTTTGTTTATTTATTTATTTATTTTGAGAGTGAGAGAGCAAGGAAGGGGCAGAGAGAAGGAGGGAAAGCAAACGAGGAGGGGCAGAAAGGGAGAGAGAAAGAATTCCAAGCAGGCTCTGCATTGTCAGCGCAGAGCCGACAGGGGGCTCAAACCCACAAACCTTGAGACCATGAACTGGTCTAAACCAAGAGTTGGACACTTAACCAACTGAGCCACGCAGGCATTCTTCAATAATTTTGAAAGGCAACTAGACTAATAAAATCTTGACTCCGGAGTCAGACTATCTGCTTTCAAATTCTGTCTCCTCCACTTTCTAGCTATGTGAATATCTACAAATTATACAATCATTCTGTGGTTTAATTATTTTTAAAGGGGGATAAAAACTATATCTTCTTTAGAGAATTATTTTGTGTATTGAGTTAGTTAACAGACGCAAAGCTATTAGAAAAATGCCTAGAAAATTAGAATACTTATTGCTTAAATAAAGCAATAAAAACTTTTGCTGGATACAAAAATTGTGGTACAAAAACACAAAACCAACTGTGATGGTAAGGAAAACAAAATGTAGGTCAAGTTGTGTAATTTTACACACACACACACACACACACAAATCAAAATGGCATTTTTAGGATGTAGGTAAACAAAAAACGCTTACAAAGATTTCTAGTACTATATAATATTCTAAATAAATTCATAATTCAAAGGGCTACCATTATCAGTACTCAGTGACATAATTCAAAAAGTTTGATAATATTTTATTCCTTTCTTTCCATTCACATTTGAAGAACCATTTTGGAAAGGACTCAAATATATTTCTAAGGGTTTCCATTAAAACACTCTCAAAATACAAAGTGATCTTAAGTAGTTAAGGGAAATACAGTATGATTAATTTTTGACCTATGAAATTTTCTGTGAAAACATTAAATACTCTCCAATTGCTGGTTATCAGTGTATAGGGAAATGAACAAAAAAGGTAAAAATAATATATATTTAGTGTATCTTAAGGGAAAATATCAGAAATACTAAGAATTAAACTATTTTATGCTTCTGTCAAAAAGTTATTAAGAGCAGTTTGAACAGCGCTAATCTCATTATATAACTTATGATATGAATCGAGACAAGTTGCCTCGTTTCTAAATTTGGATCAACATCCAGCATTTTATCCTTTGCACTTCCAATGTCATAAAAAAATCTCTGAGTTCCTTTAATGATAATTTTTTGCCATGTCTCTTCCTCTGGGATATCTACCTCCTTTCCTTTGCAACCACCTTCCTCATGTGACTAATTATTTCTAAATTTTATCATGTGATTGTTAAGGTATTGAAGCCACCTTAGTCCCTCTGGCCAACCTGATCGTCTTCAAGACTTAGCAACCATCCTTAGCCAGTGCGATTGACTAACTCTTTCTTTGTATATCTATAGATCATGCATCCTTTCTTAAAAGAACAGAGCCCTTCTGCACATCACTAGACCCTCTTCCACAAGCCCTTCACCCTCTTTGCCTGGCCTGAAGGGACCAGACCCCCTGGCAACCCCTTTCTCAGAGCACTGAGAAAATGTGTGTAGCTGGTACCTTTGAGTCTGTACCTAATCAAGAATGTTATGGACCTCTATAGTCCCTTTACTCATGAACTGCCCTCAACTTCTTTAAAAACCCTTGGCCCAGGCAAAAACTGAAGAGTTGGTCTCTATGGACAATAGTAAGAGTCTGACATCTCCCCAGGTGACCAGCCTCTTGAATAAATCTTATATTCCTTTCCAATCAAAATTCATCACTTGAGTATTTGTTTTTCAAATGCTGGGGAGCTGATGGTGGGTTTCGGTAACTGTATCTCCATGTGTTAGAAACTATTAATATGGTGATTTTCTTACTGAGGAAACTGAAGTACAGAGACATATGTGTATGTGTAGTGAGAGAGAGAGAGAGAGAGAGAGAGAGAGAGAGAGAGAACTCACTTCAAACTCCAGCAGTTGATCCCTAGAGCAGGATTCCACCTGGCCACACTTCAAATAGTGCAGGTGATTAAAACATTAACTCATGGGCCCTGCACCAAACCAATAAAGCTGGAATTTCTGGAGGTGGGGTCAGGCATTGGTGTGTTCAAAAGCTCCTCAGTTGAGTCTAACACGAAGTCATGGCTGGTGTTACTGCTTTTGAGGCTCCATGCAGAACCAATAGGCCTTAATAGCATTAAAAACAAAAGATAAAAGCATCCTACAGTATTCCCTCCTTATCAGTGGGGGATGTGTTCCAAGACCCCTAGTTCCAGCTTGAAACCGTAGATAGTACTGAACTAAACCTAATATATACAATAATTTATCCTACACATATGAACCTATGAAAAATTTTAATTTAAAATTAGGCACAGTAAAATATTAACCACAATAAATATTAATAAGATGTACTATAATAATAGACAATAGGCGAATGTGGTCTCTCTCTCAAAAAATCTTATTATCCTCTACTCACCCTTCTTCTTGAGATGCTGTGAGATAATAAAATGCCCACAGATGAGATGAAGGGAAGTGAATAACCTAGATATTGTAGTGTGGCATTAGGCTACTACCAACCTTCTGAGGATAAGTCAGAAAGAGAATTATCTCTTCCAGATAGAAAGTGAAACCGTGGATAAGAGGGAATTACTGTATTCATTAAGTGGTGTCCAAACAATTGAAAAGAAATAAGGTTAGCACTCTATCTGATACAATTCCCCTCCAAAATTTTCAATACTTTAATAATTCATGGTGAGAATTGTTATGATATAGTTTAAATATAAGAGAAGAATAGCTATGGTTAAGATAAGGTAGAGAGAAAAAGAAGACAAGTTAAAAAAAATTAACCTAACCTCAACATGGAAAAATTTCCTGTAAAATAAAACCAAAATCATTGAGCACACACGATTTTTATTGCTTACTGTCATTAAATGTATTAATTTCTCAATCTTTGTCTTTGAAGTCTCTGTCATGAAGATAGGTTCTAGGTAAAACAGCCCTATAACATGAGTTCCCTGAGGATTAGTTTCAGCTAGCCTCAGTCATGCTGCATTATCTCTTCTCAAGCAGTGTCTTAACACACCAGGAATATTGTGAATAGATTTTGATTATTTAAAAGTTCTGCAATTTGGCAGTCAATTTTGAAGAAAACTATTTTTTCCTTCATTCTACAAAGCCTCAAGTGGTATCAATAAGCCTTTCTAATATTTTTGAGTATAAATGCATTTTGTTCTGTACTATTCTTTGAACAATTGTGAATTTTCACCTTTTTAATTTTTTTATAATATTCATTCTCTACAAAACAGTGCCCTTGCCAAAATCTTCATTGCAAATCAGTATGAATAATGGAGGAGAATATGTTCACTGCAGTTGCTATAGTAAATGAAGGGTTTGGACCTTGTCTCATGTAATAATTTCTGAATAATAAGATAGTTACACATATTTGGAAAGAATTATATGTAGGTATGCTTTTATCAAATATCACAGAAAATAAGAAATGTGTTTTTCTGACATTACACTATAAACTATCACTAAAAAGATGGTCTTAATTTTGTAGTTTTGTTCTTAATTCCAGATAATACTCTGAGGGAGAAAGTGTTCCGGTGAGCTGTGTTCTATAACTAAATCGAATCTTTGGTTTAAGAATATTATAGGGACATCTCCTGGCTCAGTCAGTAAAAAACATGACTCTTGATCTCAGGGTCATGAGTTCAAGTCTTCTGTTGGGCATAGAGCTTACTTTAAAAAACAAACAAGAATATTATGTTGAGATTTATCAAGGTAGCACACAGGCAGTATTTTATGTTGTTTCAATTGCATTTTGACTATATACTTTCTTACAAAGAGATACCACATTATCTACTTTAGGCAGTGGTTCAAATATTTTTGTCTGTTTCAACACAACTACTAGCTAATAATTACATGTATGGTACACGCCAGTAGGTAGACCAAGCTTTGCTTTTTAAGACTACAAAAAAGATCAAACAAACTTATGAGGGAGCTGCGGGAAAATAAAGAAGAAATGAGCACACAGAGAGGCACAATATACATACAGTTAGTTGTCATTGGATTATAGACTCACAGAACCAAGGCAATTCAACAGACCAATTCACCCCACTGCTTTGTTTTATAAATAAGGGAACCAGAACAAAAAGAAGCCAAATGACTGGAAGGTATTATGCTAAGTGAAATAAGTCAGTCAAAGAAAGACAGATATCATATGTTTTCACTCATATGTAGAACATGAAAAACTTAACAGAAGACCATGGGGGAAGGGAAGGGGAAAAATAGTTACAGAGAGGGAGAAAGACAAACCATAAGAGACTCTTAAATACAGAGAACAAACTGAGGGTTGATGGGGGGTAGGGGAGAGGGGAAGTGGGTTATGGGCATTGAGGAGGGCACTTGTTGGGATGAGCACTGGGTATTGTATGTAACTGATGAATCATAGGAATCTACCCCCAAACCAACAGCACATTATACACACTATATGTTAGCCAATTTGACAATAAATTATATTAAAATAAATAAATTAATTTAAAAAAACAAGCCAAATTATTTGTCTAAGGACACATTGCTAAAAAAATGGCACAAATACGACACAAACTAGTCACATCTATTCTTAAAACATCCTTGTCATTAAAACTTCCCAACGCACATGGGTGGCTCAATCTGTTAAGCATTGGACTTCAGCTTAGGTCATGATCTCATAGTTCAGGAGTTCAAGCCCTACATCAGGCTGTGCAGTGACTGTGTGGAGCCTACTTGAGACTCTCTCTTGTTCTCTCTCTCTGTCCCTCCCCTACTCATGCTCTTTCTCTGTTTCGAAAGGAAGGAAGGAAGGAAAGAAGGACGGGAGGAAGAGAGGAAGGAAGAAAGAAATGAAAGAAAGAAAGAAAGAAAGAAAGAAAGAAAGAAAGAAAGAAAGAAAGAAAGAGAAGGAAAGAAAATTCCCAACTCGCAGCCATCCTGTGAGTGAATTGTCTACAATGGCAGTCATGGTATCTTAGGATCAGCAGCCAAGAACCAAACGCAGCTGTGAGAAGTTAAGCAATATTTTGCCCATCCCAGTCAGTGTCAAAGGCTTCTGCTTTTTGCATATCAACTGTACATCAATAAAGCTGTTAAAAAAAAAAGGTTTTTACTTGGTAGAAAATCTTACATTATTCAAGTCTGATACATTATTATATCAGACCTACTAAGATCAACAAGGTACCATGTACTTATTTTATGGCTGATAATAACTGGGGAAACTTTTATATAAATGAGTAAAAATATAAAATTCTATACTAGAATATTTTCTATTTCTACACTGTAATAACAATTAAAATTATGTTTGCTTTTAGAATATACTTCTTATATGCCTAGTATTGACAAACTCTACTGCCATTGGCAGTATTTTCCTTAATTCTCAGTAAATATTTGCAAGATTACTTCATTATCTCATTTTACATGAGAGAAAACTAAAACGTGAAGATATCAAAAAATTATCTGAAATTACCTAAATTTTAATAGCAAGACATGGTTTTATCTCCAGGATTTCTGATTCCAAACTCAAGGGTACTTTTCTCAAAAACAGAGGTAAATATTTAAACATACCTGTCAAGGAAATAGGAAAAAAAATTATGAGTGATTTAATTTGTCTCTATGATTCTAAGTTCTTTTGTACTAAATGCAGCTGAAAGGGGTGGGGATTTATCATGTCAAAGAGCGTTTGTTTTTCAATGGCATAATGGACAGACGCTTTACAAAACACATCCTTAAGGAACAAGGTTTTTTGGCTACTGTTGTTGATGTGATTATTTTTATGCTGAAAAAGTATTGTTTAAAAACCACTGGCAAGCAACAATGCTTTCTCTTTCTGTATTTTCTATCATAGCCTATTTTCTTTTGTTTTTTTTTTTTCAAATTTTTATTTAAATTCTAGTTAAGATAACATATAGTGTAAAATTGGTTTCAGGAGTAGAATCTAGTGATTCATCTCTTAGTATAACACCCAGGACTCATTCCAACAAGTGCCCTCCAGAGTACCCATAACCCACTTAGACTGTCCCTCCACCTACCCTTTCTCCATCAACGCCAGTTTGTTCTCTATTTCTACTATAGTCTATCTTACTGTTTTTATTTTCTACCTTACAGATGTAATGAAACTTGATATTATACTTTGCCGGGAGCACAAGAATAAAGATTTTGAAAAGAGACTCTTATGTTTATGATAGAAGTACAAACAAATTATATTAGCACTAGAAATAGAAATTTTAGGAATTGGGATAAAGTGTAAATACTAATTGTCAATAATTCATACTCAGATATTCCTACAGTGTTCTAGGATGATTACAGCAGTAATGTTTTCTGTTTAAGTGCTTTGATATTTCCCTATCTGGAGTAATAATAATTTTGCATTATACATATGATTAACTTAATGAAATACATGCTATATATCAACTTCATTTTTAGCTATATCCTTGCTAGAATATAT